>OZ038381.1:41756644-42379929 GCA_964036045.1 Eutreptiella sp. 'Long Island Sound 2002'
CCCTTGGACCTAATACCCAAATAGGGTGAAAAACACCGTAATACGGCCTAAACATGCTGTACATACCTTGGATGGTCATTTTAGGTGATCACAATATCACAAAAACAAGTTTCAAAAACTTCCATTTTTGAGCTGTCCGGGGTGAAAAGCTGCATAAGCAGGTTGTGCACCCGTCCCTTGGGAGACCCCCCCCCCCCCCGGACCTAACACCCAAATGAGGTGAAAAACACGTAAATACGGCCTAAAACATGCTTTGCATAGCTTGAAATGTCATTTTGGGTGGTCACAATATCAAAAAAACAAGTTTCGGAAACTTCGATTTTTGAGCTGCCCAGGGTGAAAAACTGCATAAGCAGGTTGTGTACTGGCCCATTCACTAGGCCATTATTGGTGGAAACAGTCATTTCGCGTCTTTGGCACGGGTTGTGGACGGCCATAAGCAAGGCTAGACACTGCAAAAACGTCCTTCCGTATCCTAGTAGGCATATACTGTCACAACATCCCCACTCGCACCCCTCAGAGTGGGTACCATGGGGTCACCGAGGTTGCCAAAACAGCCAACATAGCAAAAATGGCTGAAAAAGTGCATAAACTGCATAAGCGCTCGTCCCACTCCGCCCCATACCAACCCCATAGTGTCGGGACCCGGAAAACTTTTTCGGCTCAAAATCGAAAAAAACCAAAAGATTCATGATTTTCGACCCAAAAAAAGGGGGGGTCATTTTTTGACCCCCCCCCCACCCCCCCACCCCCCACCCCCCCCCTCCCTCAAAACCTGAAAAAAGTGGGTTTCAAGTGGGGGGGGTCTGGGGGGGTCCGGACCAAAAACTCATTGGGGGATGCGATTATTGGACAAAATAATGATTTTACAAGGGGTTAAACTAACAATTCAACCCCTTGGGGTAGGGTACGCGAATAGCCCCAAAATGGCCAAAATGGGGGGGTATGTGGCGTTTTCCCCATATATTACGCCTGCCTGGCTTTGATCTAACAACCTCTGCGAGGTGATTTTAAAGTATTTTGAGTGTAAACACATAGTATGAAAAAAAATGGGCGCCTTTGGCGCCGGACGGTTTTCTCTAGAGACACTTGTTGGTGGCCGACCCAGCACCACTATCTTTCAAAACCCGGGTTTGGGGGGGGGGGCTAGGGGGGGGGGGGGGGGGGGTCGCATACAAGGACCCGGCCTAGCCCCCCCCCCCCCCCCCGTGGTCCCTGCTTGGCTATCGGATGGATGTGATGAATTCCTATTTACTGAATTGGAGTGACAAGGACCGGGATTTGGTACCGAGGCGCCTAGGGGTGAAAATATGGACCGTAACGTGGTGTCATTGTCGCAAAGTAACAAGCCAGCATGTTGGATTAGCATGGGGGTGGAGGGAGGGTGGTATTCCCTGTATGCATACTCTAAGAGCATGGCACCACTCGTCGGTGCCTACTTCCTGGCCACATATTGTACACTGCATAGCTCGCAGATTGCCGTTTCTCCGGCAAAGTGTGAAATTGTTTGCAATTCTATTGCCTTCGGCAAGTCCACCTCGCAGAGAATCTACCCCAAGCCACACACACCCTAAATAGGGTAAAAACTACATAAATACGGCCTAAAAAATGCTTTACATACCTTGGATGGTCATTTTAAGTGGTGACAATATCAAAAAACAAGTTTTGAAAACTTCGATTTTTGAGATGCCCAGGGTGAAAAACCTGCACTAGCAGGTTGTGTACCCATCCCTTGGGAGCCCCCCCCCCCCCCCCCCCCCGTGCAGCCAATACCCAAACAGGGTGAAAAACATGTAAATACGGCCTAAAACATGCTTTACATACCTTGGATGGTCATTTTAAGTGGTGACAATATCAAAAAAACCAGTTTTGAAAACTTCGATTTTTGAGCTGCCCAGGGTGAAAAACTGCATAAGCAGGTTGTGTACCAATCCCTTGGGACACTCCCCCCCGGGACCTAATACCCAAATAGGTGAAATACAGTAAATACGGCCTACAACATGCTTTACATACCTTGGATGGTCATTTTAGGTGATCACAATATCATAAAAACCAGTTTTGAAACTTCGATTTTTGAGCTGCCCGGGGTGAAAAACTGCATAAGCAGGTTGTGTACCAATCCCTTGGAGCCCCCCCCCCCCCCCCCTCATTTTAAGTGGTGACAATATCAAAAAAACCAGTTTGAAAACTTCGATTTTTGAGCTGCCCAGGGTGAAAAACTGCATAAGCAGGTTGTGTACCAATCCCTTGGGAGACCTCCCCCCGGACCTAATACCCAAATAGGATGAAAAACACGCAAATACAGCCTAAAACATGCTTTACATACCTTGGATGGTCATTTTGGTCGATCACAATATCATAAAAACCAGTTTCGAAAACTTCGATTTTTGAGCTCTACAGGGTGAAAACTGCATAAGCAGGTTGTGTACCAGCCCATTCACTAGGCGATTATTGGTGGAAACAGTCATTTCGCGTCTTTGGCACGGGTTGTGAACGGCCCTAGGCAAGGCTAGAGACTGCAAAAAAAGGTCCTTCCGTATCCTAGTAGGCATATACTGTCACAACATCCCCACTCACACCCCTCAGAGTGGGTACCACGGGGTCGCCGAGGTCGCCAAAACCGCAAACATAGCAAAAATTGGCTGAAAAGTGCAATAAACTGCATAAGCGCTCGTCCACTCCGCCCCATACAAACCCTATGGAGTCGGGACCCGGAAATACTTTTTCGGCTCAAAATCGAAAAAAACCAAAAGATTCATGATTTTCGACCCAAAAAAAGGGGGGGTCATTTTTTCGACATTTTTGACCCCCCCCACCCCCCACCTCCCTGAAAACCCAAAAAGGTGGGTTTCAAGTGGGGGGGGTCTGGGGGGGTCCAGACCAAAAACTCATTGGGGGATGCGTTTATTGGACAAAATAATGATTTTACAAGGGGTTAAACTAACAATTCAACCCCTTGGGGTAGGGTACGCGAATAGGCCCAAACAAGCCAAAATGGGGGGGTATGTGGCGTTTTCCCCGATATACGCCTGCCTGGCTTTAATCTAACAACCTCTGCGAGGTGATTTTAAGACTATTCTCCTCTGTCAACGGATTTCCCCACACAATGGCACGCGTTGCACTTCGCAGTTAACTACCAGCACTGCCATGAATGAAAATCTTGATTTTGCTTTGAGGGGTCTGTGGCCTATGCATGCGAGTGACGGACGTGGCCTTTATTTGAATATTATTGCAATTATTTCTATTCACTTTTGTGTGATACACCCATGTTTGTTTGCCCAGGAGGCCCAAAGAGGCTAAACCGTTTGAAACTCACTTTATAGATCCAGAAAGTTGAGTTGGCCGTGCCCGTTGCTTGTCTTGGTTTTTGAGGTCAGTTTTGGTGCCAACCACCATCAACAAGAGTGGAAAATAATTCTATTGCCTTCGGCAATGCACCTCGAAGAGAGGTTGACAGTCAGCCAATCAGTCCCTCAGCCAGCAAGCAGGCAGGCTGTCAGACAAATACACACAGTTTGGGTTTTTTGTCAGCGGCAGAAGCGGCCCCAAGCAGCGGGGAGGCCCGTCATCTTAATCCAAGCAGTGGCCCAGTGGTAAAGCAGCCGACCGGCGTTCCTTTGGCCAGCGGTTCGAACCCTGGTCGGGCGAATTTAGCGCCGCCGCCGGCGCCAAAAGTCAGCTGAGCAAGATTCGAACCGCCGACCGCAAACCTTCCGACGGCTGCGTTACCATTAGACCGCCTGTTCTGTCACAGCGATATGCTTCCCCACTGCTTGTAGCCTTTTGAGCAAAAACTTTTGACCCCCCCCCACCCCACCCCCCCACCCACCCACCCCCCCCCCCAAAAAAAGTGATATCCAATTTTAGGGGGTAGAGGCCTCAAAATCAAAAAATCCATTGGGGGATGGTCTTATTGGGCAAAATAATGATTTTAGAAGGGGTTGGACATCCAATATCATGCCTTGGGGTATGCTACGCGAATGACCCCCAAAAAGGGGGGTATACGACGCCCGCGCCTGCGCTTGATCTAACAACCTCTCTTCGAGGTGATTTCATTGGCTTCAAATTCTACCCCAATGTCAACCATTGTTCATGCGCTAAGCACACCGCTATATGGGACCTTTTCCTTCGGTGCATCTTGCAATAGTACTATGACAACAGTGTGCTAAATTCGACCACCAAGATGATGTGGCGCGGCATGGCGGCAGACATCTTGATGGCCATTTGCTGCGTGAATAGCACCTAATGCTTGGAAAATGCTTTGTATTGTCACCATCAAGAGGACTTCAAGGCACAATTCACGAATGTGTATGACCAACAAGAGCGGTTCCCTGGAATAGAACACTTCGTATGCCTCTCTGAGACTCATCAACTTAAGTCCTACATTGGTTGTATTCGGCAAGCAGGCAACCTTAAGGCAGACACCATCCTAACCCGAGCGTGCGGTGCCGAGGAGATGGCCCGTTTCTGTGCAAAGCACCCAGAGTGGAAGGCCCAAAGTAGCAAGAGGGGCACCGGCGGGGACAAAATCAAAGATTGATGGATGCAAGGCCATTTTTGTGGTTGCAAAGTGCAATATCAATATCTTGCGATTGCACATACTTTGAAAATGTTGATGGCGACACATATGATTGATTGCGTATATATGATACATGTGCTTGCAAGGGACATATGCGCAAACACGCTCCAATCGACTCAAGCGAAGGGTGGAGTCTTGGTGTCTCCCATTGACAACAATCTTGATCATCTGCTAAATGTGCATCCGCCTTTGCTCAAAGAACATGAGCATGTCCGCCGGAGCATCGCTTCCGTAAAGTAGGGAGGCTTGTAGCAGGGAGGCAAACACGCCATGAACCAAGGTTGGGTGAGTCATCTTGCTCATAATCTTTATGATCACTCTCATCAATAAGGTCGGGAAGCTACACGGGAGTGCAACGGAGAATTTGCGAAAGCGTAGGGAAATCCGGGCACCTTGGGCCGCACAAGCGTTGCTGCACGCACCACAATGATGTTTCAATCCCACTTGTTTGCAGAATGGGCTTCGAAGGACCTCACCTTTTTGCAACCGTTTGGTAGCCCTTTGAAAAATTATGGTGGGGACAACCCTCCCAATAATGGTACCATGTGGGCTCAGGCATGTGACAAGGATGAGGTGAACGAAAAAATGAACATGGAGATGGAGGAACTCTTTGCTCCATGGATGATTGAGAAGACGAAAGAACTGAAAGACACTGAGGCAATTCCTCACCCTTCACATGCACAATTTGGGAAGTGGGTTTCTGAAGCGTGGCATGCAAATTTGGATGGTCAGTTGTGCTCTGCCATGCCGAAAGCCACTTTCCCCAATGGCGTGAAGTTGAGCCAATTGGAGGATGTTTGGTTCCTTGGGGCACCACGCAGCAAAAGTAAAGCCCGACTCTAATTCTAACTTTGATCATGACAGTAGCACGGATTCTCACTCACAGGCCCTCACCTCGGATGATTCATCATCTTGCTTGAGATTCTGGGGAGAATGATGAAGTGCAGATTGTGTGGGCCAAAGCGGGCCGTGGGGTTTGGAGCCTTGGCCATGTGTTTGAGGGCAAGCTTTACTTTTCCAAAGATATTGTTGATGACGGGGTTTGTCCCAAGGAAAAGGAAGCCCAAACCCATTCCCAAACCTGAAGCCAAGCCTGCTCCAAAGTCCGCCCCAAAGGGCAAGCATGTGCAATTGTTTAAGATGAGGTGCAAAACACAGGTCCGATGCCCCTGATGGGCAGTGAGGACCTCCAGAACTTGGTGAAATTTGCCTGCACATTGTGTTCTCGTGCCCTGTTACGAAAATTGTGCTTAGGGTGAGAAATGGGCAGGTTTTTGGTGACATACGTTCTTTTGGTACTGCGCATCGCGCGCAAGCACTGTCTTGTCCAGGCACCGCGACCTGGTCTGACCGTCTGACCGTCGTTTTCTTGACTTTCAGCATGCTTGAGCAGAGGGGGGGGGGGGTGACCTAATTAAAAAACAGACAAATGCAAACCAGAGGCAATGCACTCCACAGTCAGGCATAAGTGCATCTTTATTCGCTATGCCAAATCTGGTTAAACCTCAAGACGCACACTGTGCCTGAAACAGAAAACAGAACATCATGTCTGACTACATTAGTCAGACAATCACAGTCAGTAGCTGTCAGTCAGACATCAGCAATCAGTGTCGGATAAAGACACCATGCATTACCAGAGCGGGGGTGGGGGGGGGGGGGTCTGACCACACCAACATTTTTGGCCTCATAAAGGGGGCGTGCAAGTGTTACACCTGAGCAAGCAAGCGAGTCAATCAGGAGAGCATTTCTCTGGTTCTTTTGAACTTTTGGAGACCTGCTGGACCCACTGTGTAGGCAGTGTACATCCATGCCCACATGTCGTGTGTGGCGCACCAGGGTTTCGGGATCCACCAGTTACACGCTGCACAGCATGTGCCTGTGCATGTGTGCACACCTCAAACTCTGAAACTTCTGTCTGCAAGCGGGACAGTAACTGCTGCATAATGGGAGGCGACACTCCCCAGATTGTAAGTGAGTAGTCACTGAATGACATCACCTGCAACATAGGGGAACAATAGCACGTGCATATGGTTCACAGCATAGCCCACAAGTTGACACGCAGTGCTGGTGTCTGGCTCAAAGGACAGGTGTCACGTTGCACATTTGAGGTGGTGGTGGGGGCTGCTGGTCAGTGGTTAGCGTGAACTTAGTCGGGAATTGCTGCTGGTGCGGATTGTGCCTGGCCGCTTTGTTGATTGTGGCGCTTGTGCGTGTGGGCTCCTGGTGCTGGAAGGTGGTGCAGTTTGGGTTGCGGCTGCCCCTAGACAAACCAGGGGGCAAATGACAATGAAAGTCTTTTGGTCGCCTCTGGCCAAGAACAACAATAAACTCACATGGCTCCAATTTTTGCTGAGGTAGAGACCCTAAAAATGCTGGTTGTAGCTTGGTCTGGTATGAACGCATCATTGTATTTTTGTTGGGCCTCAGGCAAATTCTCATGGGAAAAGCAGCGTATGAATGACTGCTAGCAACTGATGTAGTTGGCAGATCCGTTGTAAAGACCCGAGGGGAGTGTTTGCCATGCGCGTACCCTGCACGCTACTTTTATTATGACTTTCCCGGATTCAGTCCCCAAGTTCACCATTACCCAATGAAGCCTCAGGCTGGGGAATGCGATGACGGTCGTGTTGGGGAGCGACCATGAATGGGACTTCTATCAACAAGGGAGTCCAAAGGAACTTCCGGAGGGACGTCAATTGTGGGAACTGATGGGGATGGTGGTGGAGACTCAAGAGGGGATACCAAAAGAGATGGAGTCCATGGGGCATCGATGATTAATGACCCGCACACCACCTTGATCATACTCCAACTCCGCATGCCCATCGTGCAAAAGGCCAACCACCGCGGGTCCCCGAACCCTAGTAGATCTGTTGTAGAACACCCTGTCCCCAATGCTCAACTCCATAACAAATAGCAAAAGAGGCCTAAGGACACGTGGGGCAAAAACTAATGCTCCGCAGGAGACAAGCTAAATGTATCAGCATGCACCTAGCTTAGCGTGCTTGTTTCACAATACACATAGATGCACCTTGTAGCCTTGAAACGCATCAAACTTGAAACGCATCAAACTAGACGCACTGGGAGACAATAGGTGAGGGAGAGGGGCCGGTCCATATCCCCAACCGGAAAGGGGCCAATCCATATCCCAAACTGGAAACGGGCCGGTCCATATCCCCAAACGGAAAGGCGCAAGTCCATGAGGAGAAATCTTCCCAAATTGCCCCATCCCACCCACCCACCCACTCACCCATCCGACGGCTAGAATCCATCCCAAAAACAAAACAGGGGTAGGAATCAAAATAAGCCCAAAAAACTGCCCTACGCACAAACACTCCGTCCCCTGCTAGCAGCAATGTTCTCCGTTAGAAATGTTGCGAGAATCGGCATAAAGTGTCTCTGAGCAGGGTATGCGACTCCTGTGTGTCCATGTGCAGTGGCCACCAACCACACTTGCAACTAAAATGGGAGGTCCATTGTCCACAATCTGTGCTTAATTGGATCACGGCCTCCACGGTGGTGGTGGTGGTGTGGGGGGGGGGGGGGTCCCCCTTCCCAACAATGCTAATATCCATTTTGGCAGAGTCAAACCACCCTTCCCAACGCCCAAACAAGGATAATCAAGTACCCCTTCCCTACAATGCTAATGTCCATACAATGCCAATGTCCATGAGGGATAATGAAAGCCCCCCTCCCAACAATGCCTATGTCCATACAAGGATAATGGAAGGCCGCATCCCAAAAATGCTAACAGGGTTACTCAAGTACTTCTTTCCAACAATGCTAATGTCCACACCATGCAGCACTGATTCATCATAGTGGCTTGAGGGCAATCAATGTCCAATCGTTAGCACCCAAGGCTGATGCCATGAAACGTGGTGGAATGTGCACAGTTTGCGCCTATGTGCACTCGAAAAATCCAAGATATTCAAGGAGTCATCCAGCCCCAGCTACAAAAAACATCAAGGCGAGCAGGCACACCAAACGTGGACCACAAACAATCACCCCCACAGCACTATAGCTAGCTAGCTCCAAGCACAATGGCATCACCCTTTGCCAATTGGCCATAAGCGGCAGCCAACACTCCGCTAGATATTTCAGTCGCGCTGGATTTTATTGGTGCCCACTCCCGGCCTCTTCTCTGCCCACCTCATTTACATGGGACAGCTCCAGCTTGCATCCCATCTCACATTCCTTGCATGGGGGGGGGGGGGGTATCTTTTCCAAAGGGTGGTCAAATGCAATGCGATGTGATGGGGGCACAAAAAGGTTATGGTCAAATTCTATTGCCTTCGGCAAGTCCACCTCGCAGAGAATGTGCCGTGAGCAATGCCCACTTAAGTGATGAGTTGTGGATGGGCATCTTGCTACAAAAATCAAATGGCCCAAATTCATAGAAATTTTGACTTGTTTTATTATGAGCATGCAAAAAAAATCGGTCCCATTCCAATTATGGTTGTAGGATGATGGTAAATTACTCTAAGCAAAACGTACTTGGAGAACCAAGGACAGAGGGGTTTTGTGGCGGTCTTTCCGACGTACCCTGGAGGCCCCGCCTTGCCGTCGTTCCCGACTTGCGGGGGCCATATGGCCGGACTTTTGAATTGGCTTTGATACGGAAAGCCCCGGAGTGTCCTCGCCAGTAGCCCTACCCATCTCCGGAAGCGGCAGGCAAGTAAGTAGCTGGTGGGTGCATTTGGTTGCGGCGTTGTTGTATAGAGGATTACAAGCACACGACTAACAGGACGTGACATGATCCAACATCCCCAAAGCGTCGGTATGGCTTGTATGTAGACCGTGTTGAAGAGGTCAAGAAACCGACTACCAGGATTAGAGATGATCCAAAATCCCCACAGCGCCGGATCTTGGTTGATGGTGGAGGTGGTCGCCAAAACCCGATTAACAGGACTAGACATTGTCCAAAATCCCCACAGCATCGGGTTTTGGTTGTTGATGGAGGTGGTGCGCCACAGTTCCACACTGCCACATACACACACACAAACACACACACATATACCCACCCACCAAGCTCTTTTGATTTGCCCGCCGCTTGCTAGCCAATGTTGCTAGCTTTATAGGATAATGTTGTTGATGGATATGCAAAAAGTGTTTTAAAGGTAGACTTGCAAAAGCAAAATGTGAATGTGAATCACCCTTCGGCCTTTGGCAAGCGAAACCGATGACCATATTGCTACCGGCGCCACCGGTTGCGAAGCTCAAGTCATCGATCCCACTTGAGTCCGGTCACCTCAGGTGACGCACATTACACTGACTAACAGTGTGCCACGTTACAACATTTTTTGCAACATCTCATATGTCCTAAGGAGTAATGCAAATCGTTCAGTGGCATGAACGTTGGTTTGATCTTTGTCCGGGTGAAACTTTACAGACAGGTGAAGATATTGCTTGCGGATGTTAGCTTTGTTTGTAGCCCCAAGCAATTGCATGCCAACCTCAAAATTGTTCTTGGCCAAATATTCATATATTGCTGGGTATGAAGCAATGGGGAGATCAAGCAGGCATGGTACTTTGAGGCATGGTACTTTGGTCATGTTGGATGATGATGCAGTGTCTTGGGTTTTTTGTGGTTTGCGCTTGTGGGGAGATTTAGGTTGTAGATCGTCATGGGGCCGTTTTTTGGCGTGGTTCTTCTTAACTCGCTTTGTATGTGATACATGCTCTTCATCGTCATTGGTGAAAAGTTTGGGTTGATGACCAGTTGACTCCTCTTGGTGAATAGCATGCCTCTTTTTTCTCGGGGGTAATGCATATTCTTCATCATCACTAGTGATGGCCTGTGGTCGAATGTTGGTTGTTTGCTTTTCGTTGAGACCTTTGTGTGACGATTGCTCCTTGCCTTTCTCATGTTTGTCAAGTTGATTGAAACTTTTTGAAGCAACACAGGAAGAACAACGCTTTTTGGTACCAAGTTTCCATTGGCTCTTTGTAAAGTCTGCACGCAACCGCTAATACCACAAGAGAAGCATTGTAGTACATCTTGCAATGAACGCTTGGTGGGCTTCTTTTGTTTTTGTGAGCAATGTATGCATCTTCTGTTGCTGCCTAATGCTATTTGGGTAGCGGTAAAGGATATTTTTGGCTTTAATTCATAGCAGGAAGCGCATTGTAGTCCCGCGGCTTGACAATGCACACATCTTTGGTCAGCACCTCCAGCATTGAATTCACAAGGCATTCTTTCAAGGTTGCAACATGGGCAGCAGATAGTTCTACAACGTTGGCACGTTGCATGTTTACCAAATTCGGAGTGCACACGCTCATGTTGGCAAGAAGGACAAGTGACTCGGGTACAACGGTTGCATGTACCTCTTGCACTTATTTCGGATGCCATGCGCTCTTGTTGGCAAGAGGAACAAGTGACTTTGGTGCATCGCTTGCATGTACCTTTTGCACTAATTTCCGATGCCATGCGCTCTTGTTGGCAAGAAGGACAAGTGACCTTGGTACATCGGTTGCATGTACCCCTTGCACTCATTTCTGATGCCATGCGTTCTTGTTGGCAAGAAGGGCACGTGACTTTGGTACATTGGTTGCATGTACCTCTTGCACTAATTTCGGATACCATGCGTTGTTGTTGGCAAGAAGGGCAAGTGACCTTGGTACATCGGTTGCATGTACCCCTGGCACTCATTTCTGATGCCATGCGTTCTTGTTGGCAAGAAGGGCACGTGACCTTGGTACATCGGTTGCATGTACCCCTTGCACTGATTTCTGATTCCATGCGCTCTTGTTGGCAAGAACGGCAAGTGACCTTGGTACATCAGTTGCATGTACCTCTTGCACTGATTTCTGATACCATGCGTTGTTGTTGGCAAGAAGGGCAAATGACCTTATTTGCCACTTGTTTGTAACATTGTTTGCAACAGCGCTCTTCAAAAGGCATTTGCCACTGGGAAGGAGAAAAGCTTGGCATTGGCTTGGGGAGTCCACATCTGTTGCAAAACTTCATTTTTGTGACATCATGTGCACAATCATCACAAGTGAAGGGTGGGGGATTAGGTAGATCGGATGATGCAATATGATGGTAGTCTTGGCAACCACACTGCACACAAGTTGCAGCAACTTGCATTGAAATAAGATGCCTTGTGGTGATGTAGGTCAAAGTTTTTTCACGGAGTCTCTTTAGAAGGAATGTAGGACCAAGCGGGTCACCACGTTGGAAGATTTCCTTTGGAAAAAGACGATAGATGAGCAAATCCGAAGAGGATCGAACCCGACTAAGTGCAACATAGCACAAAATAGGGTCATCTGCTACCAAGTCTATAATGGCAGCATTCAAGGTTTGACCTTGCGAACTATGGCGTAATGCCAAATGCAGGACCGATAGGAAACTGACGGCGGCTAACACTTAAAACGGGGTTCTTCTTGTTCTTATCTAGGTACCATATCTTTGAAGTCGGAACAACCGTGTAAAGGCTGGGTCTCGTTAAGCCCGGGACTATCCAATTGGCATCCGGTACTTCAATGAAAAGCACGACGGGTACATAACGTAGAATACGTACACCAGCTTTATCTGGCACGGAGTTCTCACGTGGGTCTAGAATCCAACTATCAAGAAAGGCTTCCGCCCCACGTAACAAATTCTTTTGGATAGAGCGGTCAATGTGTTCGGTTAATGCAATTGGCAATCCTTGTACGAGAGGTAACATGCCATATAAGTTTGCATTCCAACGATCATGGTATTGCAACCAACGTATACGGGTGTCCGCATCCGTTTGGGTGATGTTGTCTGTGGTTGGTCCATCAAATGCAGGACACCAAGTCAGATGTTTTTTATTTGAAGAAGCGTAAAGAATGGCGCGTTCCTTGTTGATTGCGTATTTTAGGTCGTTTGTAGCGACAATCATTTTTGCACTAGAAAAATGGTCGGTCGTCAAGCGGGGATCATCAGGCCCACAAAGAACGAATTGCATGAGCCATTCGTATGTCTCATTACGTAGTTTACCATGACGGCACTCTTCCAAGGCAGCTTGGAAACGAGGGTCTCCTTGAAAGCGCATGTTTTGGATTAATTCTGTCATTCCTTGAATACCTTGGGATGTGTTGCCCCATAAGAGGTTCAGTCCATGGGATGTTAGGGCATCAGGGTTCCTCTTTGTGGGCTCAGCTGTCATGGACGGTGGTACTGACATAAGAGAGAAGTCCTCCCCCCGTGGTGGTATTTGCCAAAAATAACCACAAAAAATGATGTTGAAACCCCCAAAAGGACGTATTGTCCCATCCGGATCACATTTGTATGTTCCCGCCTTTTGGGTGTGTGTGCGGAGTCGTTCCTCAAATTTTGCTAGAAGGCGAGGACTTACCATACTAATTTCGTCAATAATGATCCACCGTAGAGTGCAATGGCGTAGAATAGGAAAGTTGATTTTTCTTTCGAGGCATCGTTCCCAAAAAGGTTCATGGCACCAAGTTGATGGAGAGTGGAACCACCAATCAAGCGTGCCATCTTCCCTTGAAAAGCCCCAATCTCAAAATGCTTGTCTTTGACATAACCAAGCAATTCAAAGAATTGAACTACTATACCCAGCACTTTGTACTTTCCTGTGCCTGGGCCACCATGAAGCATCCGACGTAGAGGCTCACTACTACCATGCATTCCATTAATGTCGTCAGTGACTTCCTCTTTAACACGGTTAGCAACTATTTGTAGGAAGATTTGTTGACCCTTATTCAATTGTGGAATGCAAATTGCTAGTGCAGCATCCACCTTAGAAAGGGATATTGAGGGTATGGGGTCAACAGTTGGCTCTAGATTAGTTTTGGTAGGGAATCCCTTGGAGGTGGTGGGCTCCGCACGTGCAGTGTTGCGGGCAGATTGTAGCAACTTGCGAAGGTTTGAGTATACTGGGGCGGGGCCGCTCGATTCAAATTCGATGTTGGACAAATTCGTGGCACGCCATGCTTCGTGGGCGAGTTTAATACCAGTTACAGAGTCTGAGGAAATTTGTTTGTCCTTCGACTCATTGACACCTTTCTTTGCCGTTTTTGTGTTTAGTGCCGTGTCTAATTGTGTGTGATCTAGTTTCAAAGGTGCTATTGTCTTTGCTTCAGCAGTGTCTAGTATATCATCCTTGCAACGTACACGAGAAACACAGAGAAATTGGTGGATGACTCTTTTCATGTGCAGAGTCAGGATGTTCCCAGAAACATACGCCTTCCAAGAGCTATGGAAAGCGTGTTTTGGATCACTGAGGGCATCAACATAAGGTACATGTTGCGAGGCCAAATCTTGATGCAAGCAATATGGACGAAAATACGTTGAACACACTTTGGCGGTTTGCTCTGGATCATTGTTGCGTGCCATAGGAGACACTATCCACATGGGCACGAAGGGGCGTGGGTTGTACTCCATAACCCAAAGATGTCTAACTTTTTCTAGAGCGGGTAGATCTGGAAAGGGAATCCAAGTAGTGCCACCCGCGTTACGGATACGGAAATGTTTACCCGAATGATATTCATAACCTTCGCCTTCGAGCTTTTGCGTACAAATGTATGCACGCCCTTCCGATGTGACATCAGCATGGTACTTTGGATCACCATCCGCCAGTCTTGGGTTGATAGCAAAAGACACAGGAACTAGTCTCCAACGAGACACGAACTCATAAGGGCTTAGCGAGTGTATTCGTGGGTCCTTCCCACGATAGCCGTACATCATTGCCAAATCTGGAACAGCTTGTAGTGAAGCAGCTTTACCTGTGCGCGAGACCCGGAAAACAACTTTATCTGCAATTCTTTTTGTTGGGCGATGTCCATTTTTGCGTTCTAACAATGAAACAAATTTGGTCCTGGCAAAAGTGGTTGTTATTGCTGTCTTCACACACTCCGCGGCGGTTACATCATCTTGACGACGATTGCACATCAAGTTCACAACATCAACAGCTCCACGTGCGGTGCCCCGGGCTAACGTGTCGCTCAAGAAACGTTGCGTATGACGTCTTGCAATGTATTGTATGCTATTGGGACATTTTACTTTTTGAAAGTCATTGGATAAATTATCATGCCCACGCAACCATCTAGTAATCTCCTTTGTTGCAATAGGAGTTCCTTTTGCAACATAATCAGAGAAATACCCAATGGCACTATCTTGTGCCAATTGAAGAGCAATTTCAATTGTAGTGTTGCTTGTTGCCAGTTCGTTCAAACATGTATCTGGAGTAGTGCAAAATTTGGAATGGGTTTCTGGACAAATGGGCAAGCGATAGAGGACTTGAACATCACTATTACAACGGAGCAAAGAGGTTAGGAGTGGATGTGTGCCATTGAGCCAACTACAGTTTCGCAGCCCATGCAATGACCCTAATGCATTCCGTTGACCCGTAACCTTCAACCCAAATTGACAAGCCAGTCCGTAGCACAATATGGAAGCTTCGGGCACGAGCTCCTTGTCACGGGGAAAGCGATGCTTGCAAACATTTGGTTCACCTTTACGGACACACCCTGCCAAAAGTCGACGAGCCTCTGTGTCATCAGTGTTAGCCAATGGATGGATATGGTGGTTCCAATGTTCCAAATTTGTTTGGACTTCCTTGCAATAATGAACGTTCCATAAATGCACCATAGCCGTATCATCCGATGCTGTATCCGTAACCAATGAGCATAAAGGAGAGCGGAAAAGGAACGAGAATGTCGAGTCATATTCCGGCCAATCATCTTCTAGTATTTTCCTGCGCATGTGAAAACCACATAGATCATGATATACCTCCTGACAAACGTGACTTTTGTAAGCAGTGTATTGCTTTACTAACTTTTCGCCTTCTTTTTTGATTAACAACGAGATGTCGTGTATTGAGGAGAATTGACTCAAACACTGGGGCCATAACAACCAGTGAATGTGTAGAACCCCTTCTTTTTGGTTCTCAATGCTCCGTAAGCAGGCATCTAACCTTCCAATGAATCCACCTTCGCTAGAGGCAACTGAACCAAAGATGTTTTGGCATGCCGACTTTCCCATCGGAGAGTTGCACCGTGGACAACAAAGACACACACGAACACCAAAGATGGTGGACATTGCCAAACGCACTATAATGCGAAATGCGGACATGCAAGCAAGGGGGTCTTGGGAGAGCATGAGCTTGCGTTGTTCATATGATGCCAAAGCCGAAATCAATGAGTCAATTGGTAATTCCAGAGATGGATGTGCATGCCCTCCCCATTGTCTCAACCATGGTTCAGCTATGCAAACCGGATCATTTTGGCCTGTCCTTGATAGGCGAAAGATTAGCGTGTTGTGTCTCTCATTTGGAGAAAATGTGACGATGAAAGGGGCTCCATAAAAAACACGGAAGGCTTGGATTTCATGTCACATCAAGCGGTGCACCTCATGTGTGCCTTCTATGCGCGTAGAAACATTTTGTACATTTTGCAAGATGTCTCTAGCTAGGGGGGGTAAATTTGGCACAGAGGGAACTTTTGACAAGTCACCATTTACTTGGCGAAGAGAACCATCTGTGGTGAGGTAGCTTCCGGTCAAACTTGTTGTTATTGCTTTGCTTGCATTACAATATTGTTCTGCTGTAATTTGCTCAGACTCCAAAGTAGTACCATCACAAAGCCTTCCTTTGAAAATGTATCGAGAAAGATTAATCACGGATCGGAAAATCAAACTCCACACAGCAAACACAAAAATCCAATCCCTCCTAAATTGACCCTCAATACGACGCACTAAAGCTGCAGCGAATTGTGGGAAGTCAACTCGAGGTGCATTGGAGTCACGTCTCCATTGCGAACGCTTGCGTAAATCGGGGCTACCAACACGAAACTCAAATAAGAACACAAACGCAATTATTATGAAGCTTGGGTGTAGTTGGTCTTGCATGGTGTTCCTGTTCGAATGCAAAAGGAATCAATGCTATCTTGTGGTGTCTCACTATCCACTGGCTGATCACCAGTGGTGTTAGTTGGTTTGTCCCCACCCTGGCTTCTTTGTGTAGAACCATGTGTCTTCGTGGAATCGACACTTTGCATTTCACATTCTTGCCCCGACATGGCACTTATATGCGAGGAAAGGTTTGGAGTAGTGGAACTTATGCTTTCCACTTCATCGTCGTCTGATGACATGTCATCTTTCGCGGCAGGGAACTTCAAGGCTTCTTCAACGGATTGGATACGATGTATACGTTGTTCATTGATGTCAACGGCGGAATTGGAGTCTCGATCGAATTGTACGCCGTTAACATGGGACAGAAATATGTTGCCATCAATGGAGCGTCCGTGCTCGTGAGGTAACACGGCCTTTCCATCATGAAGGCCAGGGCCATTCTTGTGAGGCATTATGACCCGTATGATCTCGGGAGGGATGCCATCAACCGGAAGGAGTGTTGATCGCTGTTCAACATCAAACATATTTATACCCACGTACGCTGGGTGGTTGCGCTCAATCATACATGCTATCAAGTGTACGACCACAGCACGACGCACGCGCTTGTGCTGTACAACTAATTGCGTGTCATCGTGAGTGTGACTTTCGACATCCACTTGCACGAGGTCAGCCAAATCCTCACCTAATCTAGGTAAATGATTCCTTCCACCATTTTAGGAAAATGTTTGAGGGATTTCCTCCCATGGCAGAGAAAAACAAGTGACATTTCCCTTTGCGCCAAGGCGTGCGTTTGACAAATGAGCTAAACTTGAGCCACTTACTCGGTCATTGAGCCTTTGTGATGTCAAGCTCAACATTGCAGTGTTCACTGGAATGGCACACAACAATTCAATGTATGTAACTTGGTGCTCATAGATGTACTCATTGATGTACCCTATCCACATTTCATTTGCCAAAGCAAATGGAGGCATTTTTGGGCGTGGTCGGGATAAGTCATCGGAGCAAGATGCACATATTGGCAATTCACATTTTGGACACAAGGGGCAATTCATGTCGTGTATCCCACATGCATTACGAGGCATATCCCACATGCAACACAACGACGATCTTCGGGACAATATAGGACTTGAAAATTTCCATCGGTGAAAGGAACATTGAGGCACCATTTGGTTTGTACTTGTTGTCTCATGCCACTGTCTTTGGTTCCGTAGGCATTGAAATATGTGGTGAGACCAAGTAATCGCTCGGTGTCTTCTTTGCACATCCCAAAAAAGGATCCTCCATTGTTGGAGTCGAATGGCAAATGCCATTGAATTGGTGGCCTTCCATGACATTCAAAATCCACACTATGAATTTGTGCACAAATGCTACATACGAGTGATATAATGTTTTCATCTCGGTAGCGCTGCGCGAATGAAACAGTAATGCGACAGTCAATTGCAAAACCAACCAAGGGCATGCGCTGACGTTCAATGTGGGCAATGGCTTCTTGGTACAAATGGTATGCATCATGCATCGTGATACAAGCATGTGATAATTGGTCAACGTGGGCAAAAGATGCTTTGTGGTGGCCCGTCACATGTTCGATTAAGCTAGCTTCGTCATCTCCTTGCCACGTGCAACTACGAAAAGCACAATGCTTTTGTGGTAGAACAATTCCATTTGATTTCAATTCATCCAAACAGTTTTGGAAAGCCCACGGTATTGTGGGAAATGGCGACAATTCAGCAGATAAAACATGAATGAAGCATTCCACTTTAGCCAGTGGGGATGGTGATAGCGATGAAGGAAGAGTTGCTAGCATGGTGGTGAATTGAAAGTCGGATGTTTGATCCGCATTAGCTGGTGACCCCGACCTAGTACTGGGCACAGACATTTGTGTATCTCCACTTTCATTTGAGTCATTGGATGCAGTTGTTGTGCAATGCGATTTGCTGGAACAAGTATCATCTTGATAATTGCAAGTGTCATTGGATTCATCAGACAAGTGGTCACCCGCACTCATTGCGCAGTCATGCATTGACTCATCATTCCCACGCCGGCTTTCTTGACCAGTGCAATTGTCACTGAACATGTTGGACATGTGCTCAGTTGCACCGAATGTGCAATCATACCGATTCAGAATCCTTGTTGGACATTTGGTCAAGTGCACTCAATGTGCTTCTGTGTATGCCCTTTTTGTATAGATTGGTTTGGATCCCTTCGTCACTTGGATGGGCATTGTTCAAATCTTGAATTGTGGTTTTGAACATATACATGTATGGTGTGAAGTCGTCATTGTTGAGAAGCCATTGATTGGGCGCCTCAACAAGTGTGACACCTTCATCATCACAGGCTTACCACAAACCTTTCCGTTGAGTCAAGCACACATAATGACCCGACAAGGTAGAGCTACCGCGGTGTAAGATGACACTCATCAACTGCAAATGCAACACCTTATTTGGTGAGTGTACGAAACAATCTTCAATAGTAAAATGTGATGGGCACCCATAAAAACATTGTAGCTTTGAAGGTTGTTGAGTAGCTGCATTGAAAGTGAACAAGGACAAATGTATCATGATACATTGCGATGCCGTTGTCAATTGCTTTCGACGCTGCAAGCACGCCATTCCCGAACATACCGTACAATTTCCAACATTACTTTCTGTGGCAAATAAACTTTGCATAGCACCTTGTAAACCTTGTGTATTGCTTACACCGACCGTCCAAGAAGAAATGTCCATGCATACTTGTAAATTGCCATATTGACAATTTGAGCATGAAAAGGAATGTAAAACTTGACTGCCTACTCTGGACATTGCTTGTGGTACAAAGGGAAATTCGAGAGTTGACGCCTCTGCTTCAGTGCGAACGTCTGCACTTTGTAATGGTAATACAAGTTTCCAAATCCACGCTAATAGCAAGCCCAGAAATTCATGCACATCTTGTTGCCGGTCCCGGGGGGCAACTACAACCGGTCCTGATGGGACACCCCCCCCAGCTATCTGTCAAAACTTGGGGGGGGGGCGCAGTTGGGGGGGGGTCCAGCCGGGGTGGGGGGGGGGTCAAGCCGGGGGTCGGGGGGGGTCCTGCCGGGGGTTGGGGGGGGGGTCTGGCCGGGGGTCAGGGGAGGCGTCCAGCCAGGGGTGGGGGGGGGTTGGGGTTGGGGTTAGGGTTAGGGTCACCGAGCTGGTGGAACCAGTCTTGGTTTATAACCCTTTTTAGTGTCTAGGGTGGACCTACCAGGTTCAGTAAGCAAGCAGCAAGCAGCAAGCAAGCAGCAAGCAGCACGCGCGAAATGGGCCAAAATCAGAACTCCATCGTGGTGCTTTGGATTTGAGTGAAATTTTGGTGGATGATACCTATGGGTGTGAAGTACAATCACACAAAGTTTGAGCAGGAAACTTGACAGTGGTGGCCGGGAACGGGATTCCCAAGTGGCGGACCTCAGTTTCAAAAACTGCAGTTTAGGGCCAAAACAGCCATTTTTCGGCCAAAAAAGCCCTAAAACCCATTCAACACGGCCAAACGAAGGGAAACGGTGGCTACACTCCATGTGCGGCTTGACTTCCCCGTGTCAACGAGCTCTTTGCCGCCCTCTAACTCCATGATATGTGCAGGAAACGGCCCAAAAAGGCCCCCAGAAGCTCCAAATGCCGACAGCCAGAAACCAAGAATAGGCCATATCTTTGGCTACATCGCTCAAAATGCGATTCCGAGGGCATCTATTCCACCCGCAACCCCCCACTTTTTGTGGTTTCCACCCCTCAGAATTGCCCAAAGGGACGCCTAGACCCCAATGCCTAGGCCCACTAGGCTGCGGCAAGCTGCAAGCTGAAGCCCAAACAAGTGGGTGCCCAAATGGGTCAACAGGGTTCAGTAGGGGCAAAAAGATGACTTTTCTCAAAAATGATCCTAGACCATGTGCGACGCTAAAACAAGTGATTTTGGACCGTTTTGAGCTTGTGGTGGCCCATTTTGGTACTCCGAAAATCCCAAAATGCCTTGAAAATGGGCTATTTTGGGCCAAAAATGGGTCAAAAATGGGTCAAAAACGCATTTTTCCAGACCTCATCCTAGACCATTTGGGGTGCACAAACGGGTGAAATGGGCCCATTTTGAGTCCTTTTTGAGGGCATTTTGGCCCCTCAGAAGTCCAAAAAGCCTTGAAAGTGGGCCTCGTGGCACCCCGTAATGCGTGAAACAAGCAACATGCAACACTTGACAGGCACACAATAACCGGATAGAGACATCAATTTTTTGGTACAGGTCTGTGGCAGGAAGTACAATGCATTGTACATATGCATCGATTTGCTCATAACAAGAGAAAGAGGAACGGGATCGCGGTGAAGCGAAAGCCGAGCGCAGACGTCAACACGAAGCTTGGGGAGCACATTCATTCTGAGTGGAGTACGGGGTTGCGTTGCTCGCTTCAAGGTTAGGATGAACGTGGTTCAAAACAACACAACGTATGCAGTAAGCTAAGGGCGACGTGGGGGGCAGGAAAAAAAATTCACGCGAATTTTTTTCCAACTCACGTGGCACAAATTAATGGGATATGGCGGAATGGCACAAAGCGAAATTCAAAATACGGTCAAAAAGGTACCGGCCACGTCGCCACGTCGCCACGTTGCCATTTGCAAACTCAAAAGGAGGGAGGGGAAAACAAAACATGCAGTGACATTCGTGCAATAATGGCATCACGATGAAGCGAAAACCAGTTGCCAATGCAAAATGAGGGGAGAGGAATACGAAACACACAACAACATGCATGCAACCCTCAATCGCCATCCCCCAACCAATTGACTGTCCTCCACCCTAGTACGCACAGAAGCATAGGCACTACCCCACCAGCTCGGTCATAATATTCAGTCTTGATTAGGGTCACCGAGCTGGTGGAACCAGTCTTGGTTTTATGACCCTTTTTAGTGTCTAGGGTGGACCTACCAGGTTTAGCAGCAAGCAACAGCAGCTAGCAGCAAGCAACAGCACGCGCGAAATGGGTAAAAATCAGAACTCCGTCGTGGTGCTTTGGATTTCAGTGAAATTTTGGTGGATGATACCTATGGGTGTGAAGTACAATCACACAAAGTTTGAGCCACAAACTCAACGGTGGCGGCCGGGAACGGGATTCGCAAGTGGCGGACCTCAGTTTCAAAAACTGCAGTTTAGGGCCAAAAACAGCCACTTTTGGGCCAAAAAAGCCCTGGAACACATTCAAAACGGCCAAACGAAGGGAAACGGTGGGTACACTGCACCTGCGGCTTGACTTCCCCGTGTCAACGAGCTCTTTGCGGCCCTCTAACTCCATGATATGTCCCGGAAACGGCCCAAAAAGGCCCCCAGAAGCTCCAAATGCCGACAGCCAAAAACCAAGAATAGGCCACATCTTTGGCTACATGGCTCAAAATGCGATTCCGAGGGCACCTACTCCACCCGCAACCCCCCACTTTTTGTAGTTTCCACCCCTCAGAATTGCCCAAACGGACACCTAGACCCCAATACCTAGGCCCACTAGGCTGCAGCAAGCTGCAGGCTCAAGCCCAAACAGGTGGGTGCCCAAATGGGTCAACAACGTCAAATAGGGGCAAAAAGATGACTTTTCTCAAAAATGATCCTAGACCATGTGCGACGCTAAAACAAGTGTTTTTCGGACCGTTTTGAGCTTGTGGTGGCCCATTTTGGTCTTTCGGAAATCCCAAAAGGCCTTGAAAATGGGCTGTTTTGCGACCAAAAATGGGTCAAAAATGGGTCAAAAACGCATTTTTCCAAACCTCATCCTAGACCATTTGGGGTGCACAAACGGGTGAAATGAGCCCATTTTGAGCCCATTTTGGGGGGTTTTGGCCCCTGAGAAGTCCAAAAAGCCTTGAAAGTGGGCCTCATGGTGATGGGGTTCACTTGCAAGCTGATTTCACTTTGTCAAGAGCCACCAATGTGTGAATCATTCTTGATGTCCTTCACCAATCATAGCTGATGTTCCCTCCCCCACCAGCTCGGTCCCAATATTCAGTCTTGATTAGGGTTAGGGTTAGCCCTAGGGTTAGGGTCACCGAGCTGGTGGAACCAGTCTTGGTTTTATAACCCTTTTTAGGGTCTAGGGTGGACCTACCAGGTTTAGCAGCAGCAGCAGCAAGCAGCAAGCAGCAGCAAGCAGCACGCGCGAAATGGGGAAAAATCAGAACTCTGTCGTGGTGTTTTGGATTTGGTTGAAATTTTGGTGCATGATACCTATGGGTGTGAAGTACAATCACACAAAGTTTGAGCGAGAAACTCAACAGTGGCGGCCGGGAACGGGATTCCCAAGTGGCGGACCTCTGTTTCAAAAGCTGCAATTTAGGGCCAAAAACAGCCACTTTTGGGCCAAAAAAGCCCCGGAACACATTCAAAACGGCCAAACGAAGGGAAACGGTGGGTACACTTCACGTGCGGCTTGACTTCCCCGTGTCAACGAGCTCTTTGCGGCTCTCTAACTCCATGATATGTCCCGGAAGCGGCCCAAAAAGGCCCCCAGAAGCTCCAAATGCCAATCGCCAGAAACCAAGAATAGGCCATATCTTGGGCTACATGGCTCAAAATGCGATTCCGAGGGCACCTACTCCACCCAAAACCCCCCACTTTTTGTGGTTTCCACCCCTCAGAATTGCCCAAACGGACGCCTAGACCCCAATACCTAGGCCCACTAGGCTGCGGCAAGCTGCAAGCTCAAGCCCAAACAGGTGGGTGCCCAAATGGGTCAACAGGGTCCAGTAGGGGCAAAAAGATGACTTTTCTCAAAAATGATCCTAGACCATGTGCGACGCTAAAACAAGTGTTTTTGGACCGTTTTGAGCTTGTGGTGGGCCATTTTGGTACTCCGGAAATCCCAAAATGCCTTGAAAATGGGCTGCTTTGCGACCAAAAATGGGTCAAAAATGGGTCAAAAACGCATTTTTCCAGAACTCATCCTAGACCATTTGGGGTGCACAAACGGGTGAAATGAGCCCATTTTGAGCCTATTTTGGGGTCATTTTGGCCCGTCAGAAGTCCAAAAAGCCTTGAAAGTGGGCCTTGTGGTGAAGGGGATCACTTGCAAGCTGATTCCACCCTGTCAACGGCCTTCAATGTGTAACTCATTGGTGTCCCTCACCATTCATATCTAATGTTCCCTCCCCCACCAGCTCGGTCCCAATATTCAGTCTTGATTAGCCCTAGGGGTAGGGTTAGAGGTAGGGTTAGGGCTAGGGTTGCCGTTAGGGCCCGCAGCCCTCCTGTAGCCCTCCTTCAGGTCAAAATTTTTTCTTGTTGTTTTAACACAAATATGAATTCCCGATTTTTGAGTATTTTGAGTATAAACACATGGTATGAAAAAATATTGGCGCCTTTGTCGCCGGGCAGTTTTCTCTAGGGACACTTGTTGGTGGCCGACCCGGCACCACTATCTTTCAAAACCCGGGGGGGGGGAGGGGGGGGGGGGGGCTTGGGGGTGTCGCATACAAGGACCGGGCCCGGCCGCCCCCCCGGGTTGCCGGTTGTGTGTTGGATGGAAATGAAATAAGTACTCTGCAGCATGGGCAACATGAATTCGCAATTGTTGGTGACAATCATCACTATTACCAAACGTGTATGGCGATTTGGGTGGTAGTTCTCCATTACCACATTGCATCAAAGCAATCAAAAGGTGTTCCACTGCAAGACGGATTTGAGAGTCTGTCTTATTCGATTCCAAGTCACTGCTCACGGAATCAACAAAAAGTGGGATTGTGCCAAGGAATTGGAGACTGGATGCAGCAAAGCAGCTGTTTTTCATCCAAACTAGCCCATAATGCGTTGTCATTCTTTGTGGACTGGATGGTAGTGAGTCAATTGAAGATCAAGGCAACGTTGACAGAAAAGTGCAAGAGCCCCCTAAGACAAAGATCCTGAAAGAACAAAAGACACAATGCATGATAAACATTATTGAGCAATGAAGCGAAGGGTGGGGGAAGACACATTTAAGGTAAACATCATGCAACCTTCTTTGGAATGCCTTTGGGATTATTTGGGTCTACCTATTGGGTGCAGTAGTGATCACATACGGCAAGCACACAAACTCATCAAACAGCAAAGGGGAATGAAGTTCAAAGTTAAGTGCACCATATCATCTAAATATTTGAGGTCTTATGTGTCCTATAGGTCTTATATAGCAGATAGGAGGTAGAGGTGTTATAGCTCTTTTAAATCATAGGCCCTTTTGGTGCTATAGGTGTAATAGGCCCGGTACTTCTGATAGGTTGTGTATGTCCTATATGTCCTACATCTCCTATAGGTTTAATAGGCCCCGTAGGTTTTTAGGTGCTACATGTCATATAGGTGGGTGGGTGCCATTGGTGCCATAGGTTGTTTTGGTCATATGAGTCACACACATTGCATATGTGCTATAGAGCCTACGCGTGATATGGGTCTTATAGGTACAATAGGTAATATAAATCCTCCGCGCGCAGTACACATGGGGTCATAGGTGAAGGGCCTTGTCCTCACAGTTGGGGATCTTATAGGCACAATAGGTAATATAAATCCTCCACGCGCAATACACATGGGGTCATAGGTGAAGGGCCTCGTCCTCACAGTTGGGTATCCGGCCTACGAGGTTAACCTTCATAAGTTTGCACCGGTCCCTGATAAGAACACTTTGATGGTGTAGTTAACAAGATAAAAAAGGCCTCATGGCACGTAACCTAGTGAGATATGCATATCCATGATATGCCACAAAAAAGAGTGTTCTTATTAGGGATGACAGAGGGTTAGCTCGAATAGTGGTGCGAGCTTCGCAATGTGGATCTCAAGACATTGCCATATAACCACAAGTGTTGCATGAGAGCTGCAATCCAACCAGCATGGAGACTCAGACAATTCAGACGACGGGGATCCAAGCTTGTTGGCAAGGTTGTCGAAGGCATTTCAGACCATGGAGAGCCAAACCACTTCACATAATGCAGATCCCAGCTAGTTGACACTACAGAACTGAGATCCAAGCTGGTTCACACAATGGAGATCCAAGATGGTTCACACAACGGACATCCAAGCTGGTTCACACAATGGAGATCCAAGCCGGTTCACACGATGGAGATCCAAGCCGGTTCACACAATGGAGATCCAAGCTGGTTCTCACAATGGAGATCCAAGATGGTTCACACAACGGACATCCAAGCTGGTTCACACAATGGAGATCCAAGCCGGTTCACACAATGGAGATCCAAGCTGGTTCACACAATGGAGATCCAAGCCCTTTCACACAATGGAGATCCAAGCTGGTTCACACAATGGAGATCCAAGCCGGTTCACACAATGGAGATCCAAGCTGGTTCACACAACGGAGATCGAAGCTGGTTCACAAAATGGAGATCCAAGCTGGTTCAGGAAATTGAGATCCAAGCTGGTTCACACAACGGAGATCCAGGCTAGTTCACACAATGGAGATCCAAGCCGGTTCACACAACGGAGATCCAAGCTGGTTCACATAATGGAGATCCAAGCTGGTTCACACAATGGAGATCCAAGCTGATTCACACAATGGAGATCCAAGCTGGTTCATACAACAGAGATCCAAGCTGGTTCACACAATGGAGATCCAAGCCGGTTCACACAACAGAGATCCAAGCTGGTGCACACAATGGAGATCCAAGCCGGTTCACACAACGGAGATCCAAGCTGGTTCACACAACGGAGATCAAAGCTGGTTCACACAACGGAGATCCAAGGTGGTACACAAAATGGAGATCCAAGCAGGTTCACACAACGGAGATCCAAGCTGGGTCACACAATGGAAATCCAAGCCGGTTCACACAATGGAGATCCAAGCTTGTTCACAAAATGGAGATCCAAGCCGGTTCACACAACGGAGATCCAAGCCGGTTCACACAATGGAGATCCAAGCTGGTTCACACAATGGAGATCCAAGCTGGTTCACACAATGGAGATCCAAGCTGGTTCACACAATGGAGATCCAAGCCGGTTCCCACAACGGAGATCCAAACTAGTTCCCCAAACGCATTACGCAATGGAGATCCAAGCCGGTTCCCACAACGGAGATCCAAACGGGTTCCCAAAACACAATACACAATGGAGATCCAAGGCGGTTCACACAACGGAGATCCAAACCGGTTCCCAAAACACAATACACAATGGAGATCCAAGGCGGTTCACACAACGGAGATCCAAGCCGGTTCCCGCAATGCGTAAATGCCCCCGGCAGGTGACCTAAGACCCCACCCACCCCTATACGAAGAGAGGTGCCCGGCCATTGCCTGGAGGGTCCGCAAAGTATACAAGAGGACGGCAAACACGGAAGAAGGGAGTAGTGGTAATGGAGATCCAAGCGTGTTTACACAATGGGGATCCAAGTAGGTTCCCACAACCGAGATCCAAGCCGGTTCCCACAACGGAGATCCAAACTAATTCCCAAAACGCATTACGCAATGGAGATCCAAGCCGGTTCCCACAACGGAGATCCAAACCGGTTCCCAAAACACAATACACAATGGAGATCCAAGGCGGTTCAAACAACGGAGATCCAAGCCGGTTCCCACAATGCGTAAATGCCCCCGGTGGGTGACCTAAGACCCCACCCACCCCTATATGAAGAGAGGTGCCCGGCCATTGCCTGGAGGGGCCACAAAGAAGAAGAGTGTAGTCATGATTTGCCAATTCAAAGTACATCTCAAGGGGCCAAACAAGGTGTGTAGGAGGCCTTCCCGCGTCAGGGGCCCCTTGTCCGCGGGCTGACGATTGCATTTATCAACTTCGTTTTTTGAGTAAGCAAGTTGTGTACCAATCCCCAGGGACCCCCCCCCCCTGCGACCTAAGACCCAAATAAGGTGAAAAACACATAAATACAGCCTACAACATGCTTTACATACCTTAAATGGTCATTTGAAGTGGTCAGAATAGAAAAAAAAATTTTTTGAGCTGCCCAACGTCAAAAGCTGCGTAAGCACGTTGTCTACCAATCCCTTGGGAAACCCCCCCCCCGGCCCAAAACCCAAATTGGATGAAAAACATGTAAATACGGCCTACAACATGCTTTACATACCTTGCATGGTCATTTTAAGTGGTCACAACATCAAAAAAATCAGTTTCAAAAACTTCGATTTTTGAGCTGCCAAGGGTGAAAAACTGCATAAGCAGGTTGCGCACCAATCCCTTGGGAGCCCCCCCCAACCCCCCCCCCCCCCCCCGGCCCAATACCCAAATAGGGTGAAAAACATGTAAACACGGCCTAAAACATGCTTTACATACCTTGCATGGTCATTTTTGGTGATCACAATATCAAAAAAGAAAGTTTCAAGAACTTCGATTTTGAGCCGCCCGGGGTGAAAAACTGCATAAGCAGGTTGCGTACCAATCCCTTGGGAGCCCCACCCCCCCGCGGCCCAATACCCAAATAGGGTGAAAAACATGTAAACACGGACTAAAACATGCTTTACATACTTTGGATGATCATTTTTGGTGATCACAATATCAAAAAAATAAGTTTCGAAAATTTTGATTTTTGAGCTATCCGGAGTGAACACTGCATAAGCAGGTTGTGTACCAATCCCTGGCGAGCCGCCCCCCCCCCCCCCCCCGTGCGACCAATACCCAAAGAGGGTGAAAAACATGTAAATACGGCCTAAAACATGCTTTACATACCATGGATGATCATATTGTGTGGTCACAATAACATAATAACAAGTTTCGAAAACTTTGATTTTTGAGCTGCCTAGGGTGAAAAACTGCATAAGGAGGTTGTGTACCGGCACATTCACTAGTCCATTATTGGTGGAAACAGTCATTTCGCGTCTTTGGCACCGGCATAGACCGGCCCTCAACAGGGCTACACAGTGCAAAAAATGTCCTTCCATATCCTAGTAGGCATATATAGTCACAACATCCCCACTCACACCCCTCAGAGTGGGTACCACGGGGTCGCCGAGGTCGCCAAAACCGCCAACATAGCACAAATGGCTGGAAAGTGCATCAACTACATAAGCGCTCGTCCCACTCCGCCCCATACAAACCCCATAGAGTCGGGACCCGGAAACACTTTTTCGGCTCAAAATCGAAAAAAACCAAACGATTCATGATTTTCGACCCAAAAAAAGGGGGGGTCATTTTTTCGACATTTTTGACCCCCACCCCACCCCCACCCCCCCCACCCCCCTCCCTCAAAACCTCAAAAAAGTGGGTTTCAAGTGGGGGGGGTTCTGGGGGGGTCCGGACCAAAAACTAATTGGGGGGTGCGTTTATTGGACAAAATGATGATTTTACAAGGGGTTAAACTAACAATTCAACCCCTTGGGGTAGGGTACGCGAATAGGCCTAAAAAGGCCAAAATGGGGGGGAGTATGTGGCGTTTTCCCCGATATACGCCTGCCTGGCTTTGATCTAACAACCTCTGCGAGGTGATTTTTGGTTCTTGCTTAAAAGAGATGCAATGATCCTGAGATATAGATATAGAGGACAACACAGATGCGTCCATACCTATCACACTTTGCACTATATGGTCCCGTGCACAGTCTTTTCTGGTCCTTTGTTTGTTTCCGAATTGCACAACAGCCTCCCTAATAAGTTGTTTGGGGATGAAATGGTCAGTGAAATGTGCATACAATTCTAATGAGGAATTGAAATACTTGACTTGTGCAGTTTGTAATGCGCAAACTAGTTGCCGCACAAACAGATGCTCGTGGTTTTGTTTTTTGTTTTGTTCCTGTGCCATTGGACGTGAGTTTTCTACATACAATTTGAGGTGAAATGGTTGGAATGGAACGAAATTCAAGGCGCATGGGAGGGAATGTAAAGCAAGCAGGATGAAAATTTGGCTACCCAAGACAGAATCGATGCAGTTGCACAAAAGCCACAGCAACGCATATATGGGCGTTAGACCGGGTGGCGGTGGTGGTGGGCCTGCGGCACTTTCACCCGCACTGGTATAGGTTTGAGCGTGGCTCGGACCCATCCACCCCACTATTGACCACTGCTTAGTGGTGGGGGTGAAAACGGGCACGGGTGTTCACTTGTGGAACACCGGTGGTTTTCGATAGCTGGACAGCCGAGGGGGTGGGCTTCGCTCCGCTTAATGCACGTGCTCTGGAGGTCTTAGCTCTGTCTGCGGTTGCATTCTCACGGTGTCCTTTCCCCCCGACTGGTGCCCAGTGTCCCTCCGTGTGCGTGGCTCGTGTTGAGTGCGGGATGGTGGGTTGAGCTGTGTTCTCCCGTGCTGCGCCATCGTCCTGTCTCGGTTGTGTGAATCCAAGGATAGGGTGCATTGTCACCTCTCCCTTTCCCGGGGTGGTTCTAACACGCGTACAACACCAGCAAGTAGAGCAGCTCAATTCCTACGCTTAGCTTGGGGACATCCGCAACTCGTATGTCCGTGCAATGAGAATGTGCCATGTGACCAAAGCTTTGCAAGTAAGAAACACCATGCACACCACCAACTACGAAATTGAACTAACGACGTTGTGGGAGTGTGTCCGATGTATCCGGCTAGAAATCAGTGCACCTCGGTGCCATACCTCAAGACAAACCAGCGGTGGCGGCACGGCTGGTCTCTGGCAGCTACCGCAGTAACGAAGTCGATGATGCAGCATGACGCTAACCGCCGCCCCACAAAGGCCGGCCATCTGACTCGTTCCGGCAAGTAGACTCCGTGGTGGAACCAATATAAGATATCACTGTGCTAGGGTGTGCAATGCGTTGCAGAGGTACACACACGGCCGTGTTTCCGAGATAGTGTCAAAGGTGTAGGGGTGGGGGTGGCACGGACGCTGCAGGAGGCTGGACTTGCCCGCTCCAAGCCATGGCGAATTTTCTAGGGTGCCATACACCGTGCATCCCTGTTCTGGCAGAGACCGGTCCCCTGCGTCATGCAGCTGAGGGGGGTAAGCGGTACGTGACATTCCCAAAAAATGACCAAAATGGTGCGCACTTGTTTGGGGGTCGCTCCATGACGAATCAACACTTTTCTAATGCAGGCAACATCCGGCCGGATAGGGACAAAGTAACCCAAAACACCTCCTGCATTGGGCAGGCAGTGCAGGCACCCCTGTAACAGCACCGACTGTAAGCCCAAGGTGGGCACCCCCCCCATTAGACGAGAACTCCCCAAAAGGTGGGTAGGGACACTCCCCACTCTGGTACAATGCACGTCGCTTGGTCGCTTGCTACAAGTCGGCTGTCCACAGGCCGCCATATTGGGAGTCTTCTTCAACCGCTTTTGAGCCATACTGGCATCATGCCATTGCAGTCCGTCTTTGCTGAAACCGGGTTGAGAAGGCTGTAAACCCTCTACGTAACCCAACAGCATCGGGTGGGGCTGTTGTAGAGCTTGGGTTTTGGCCGCACCGTCTATTGCATCTAGCACGGCGTCTAGTAAGGTACCGATCTTGATGGTCTTGATGAGAGTACAAATGTTGGAGCGGGGGAAAACACTTTGCCCACGGACACAATTAGCCAGCAAAAGGTCTACAAGCCCCGTGCCAAGGTCATCGGGCCGACGGGAGTGAAGCGCCATAATAAACAAACAGTGAAATTGCCACCCTCCCTTAGGCTTCATGCAGTGGCGCAGGAGACACGGGTCGAGTCTAAAACCATGTTTTTGACAAGTTAAAAACCCCACAACACCTCTATTGCAAATGAATGATCAAGCTGGCACGGGATGGGCACATGATACACGACCCAAGTAAGGGTCTCCAAACAAACTACAACAAACGCCCCCCCACAACCGTCTGATGGGAACCACGAACCGTCCGTAATGAAAGCTACATGACGTGGAACCGAACGGATTGTCGGAAAAACGGGCAGCAACTCGATGCACACCCCGTGCCATAAGACTCTCCAAATGCCACTGCCATGGAGCCAGCGGCCAACCAGCCGCATGTGCATCTCGCAACCTGAAATAACCAGCATCCATCCACTCGTGGGTGGCGGCCGTCTGCCACGCATGTACCGCTCTGCAAATGGTGTGACTGATCTTGTGTTCCGGGGAAGCGGGGGGAAGAAAATGCGGAAACTGAGGACATGCATGTAAAATATGAACCTGTCATGGTCTGTGCCATGCGTCCGGCACTGACGTCAAAGTCCCCGACGTACGCAAGGCACGGCGGGGTGAAAAGTGTTGCATCGCTTCACACAATCCATGTTCAGTGCTGTGGCGGACCATGACATTTGCGTGTCGTAGCCGTTTGTGATACCCTTGTAGGAACTGACAAATCACGACCACTGCCGCTCGGTCAATTCCTACCAACCTGGAGGTCAAAGGCTGGAAAAATTGGGCACAAGGGAGGGTGTGCCAGCCCGTGACAATGCGCAAAACCGAAGCTGCTGTTTGGTCCGCTATTCTCATGGAATTTTACGTGGGCAGCCGAACCCGTGCTTGCCAACAGTGTTGCCCCCTGGCAACGGCGTTGTACATCTGATACGGGTAATTGGATGGAAGACGAACCATGGTCAAAGCCCGCGAAGCTCATGCACTAGCTGGCACTCCGAAGCTTCATTTTGTGCACTTTGTGGTAGACATGTGGAGATAGATGGTGACCAACCACACGAATGTAGCCCGCACCCTGATGGACGGGCATGGGCGACCCTCCCATGTACACAGACCGCGGATGAAAAGCGATTTGAAAATTGTCGAAACTAGCCACCACCGACAATTGTTTGGGCCCTAACAAGAAAAAATTTGGTGAGGAGCCCCGCCCACTGAAAGTTGTCTGTGAAGACCGGCAAGTCCGCCTCGGAGTCTATGCACCATGTGGTGTCGTCCACGTGCGCCAGCCGATTGCCCCAGCATGGAGGCACAGGGAGTAATGCTAGGAAAGCACGCACTTCCGTTGCAACACAAAACACCATGGCGGATGCTGGGCAGCCCTGGGCCACACCAGCTAGCAAATGCATGCGCCACGGCCTCACACACCGCGCCGGAACCGTCCGTGTACACGGTGGCACTTGTGGTGGCCAAAAGAAGATCTACTATGGCATCAAGGAAACCTGCCAGCTGCACGAGGAACTTCAAAGTGTCGTGCACTACCGACCCGTACACATGTCTGATGTCATCCACTACCATACAAATGTGTTGTCAGCAAAAACATCGGAACCATATGAAGTCGTGTGGGACACGGAGGAGGTCCACCACAATAAAGAAGCATGCAACGCGAATTGCGTACAGGGTAACACCCCTATCTATGCTAGGAGCGGAATGTAGTGATTATGAGGCACAAAAATCGCCATGAACAGGGAAATCAAGCGGAACTCCGGTGGCCACATCGCGAATGAAATCGACTACCGATTCCAACTGAGCATCGTGTAACCACTTGAGCATGCAATACTCTACCAAATCTCGGTAGGGTGTGGACTTCCTAGGTTTTCGCAAGATGCGACGCGCAGAGCCTAAGTGACACGAAGGGGGTCCACCCGCTAGGGGGTGATAGAGCAAAGGTCCGCAACTGTGCAGCGGAGGATGGGACGTAGATGCCGTGCCCGAAACTGATCTAGCCCCACCGCTGCCGGAACTTGGGGGGGAATCAGCCTCCCGCTAACATATGTGGGTTCAATGTGTGAGGTGAATGGTTTGCGTAAAAGGCAATGGTGATCGGACTTTTGTGGACCCATGCCCCCCCCCCCCCCCCCCGAGTGGGCAAAGGGAACCACTTCCAGTGAACGCTCTAAGCCTACCACATCCGAAGCCTAACGGACAGCCTTATGAGCCACCACAACCTTGCGCACCACAGGTGCTTGTAACCACCAACGAGGGTTGGCTCGCCCCAAAGTGTGGAGTACACGTGCTGCGAATGAAACAAGCCCTGGAACAATGTCTCAGGTGCTCGGGAGCCCAAAAACTGCCTCCACTGCAGTCGTCATGACTGCCACAAAGTGACGATACGCGTCCACAATGGCAACCTAGGGTGTGGAGAGCAGGCTCACACAGGTGTCCACGAAAATATGCGGTTGCTGTTGGGAGACACTGGACCCCATTTTGAAAAGGGCTCACGCAAGAGGGTTGCTGAGAGCCATCTAGGCAAGTAAGGTAAAGAGTCGTAGCCTCACTGAGTAGTGGTCAGACGGGAAAGCGGCTTCATTTTCCACACGAACGATGCCAACCTGTGCAGATGTGTTGCGAGTAAGAAAGAAGTGCAGAGCTCCCACGAAACATTGCGCACTGACCCATGTGGGCCTCTGCATGCCCTGTACAAAGAGATGCAGATGCATGTCGGCTACCAATCCCAGTAAAGCCGGGGCAATTTCCATGTGTACAGACGCACAATTCGTTGACCATTGTGGGTTACACTGAAAATCCCCCCAAAAAAACGAGCCAGTCGCAAATTTGGAGCGATATGAGCGCGCAGCCATTGGAGCAAAGGATGATACTCTTTAGGTGTGCTCCTGGCCGAACCTATGCGTTGACCACCTTTATCGGACTGCCACGGTAGGTGACCTTGAGCACAATGGCTCTGCCTTCCGAATGGTGGGTGAAGTCTCCAAAGTTAGTTTGGAGTCATGACGAACCACAAGCGCAGCACCAGCCGACGAGGAGACCCCTGTTAAAGTGTGCCAATATAGGCAGTGAAATGCAAAACGGTTGGGCAACACACCCACCTGTTCGAGTAGAATGATGCCTGGTATCAAGACCATTGGAACAACTGACGGAGTGCCACTACCTTTGTTTTTACTGTGTGTTCCACATCGAGGGTCAGTAAGCCGAAACCGGCGCACAGGCACTTGGGGGCTACGCTCTTGGGACTAGAACCCACCTCTAATTCATGCAAGAAGGTCAGTGCTGTCTGCAATTTGCGGAGGGACCCGCTCCGCAGGAGGCGCCGAAGAGTCACGGAGTCAAGGCCTATCAAAAGGAGCGCGAGAGACCCTGTAGTGATGGATTTGAAGCTGAGCCGTGCACCCACGAAAATTTCGGGTGGGGAAGGTGAAACACACAACCGGACTTTAACGGAAAAACACGCTCTGCCGCAAAGTGAAAACGCAAAGGCACCCTAGCTAGCCAAAATAACTGGTACACTACACAGTGAGAACTCCACCGTATCCGCAGACCTGTGTAGTCAAGAAAACCGCAGGCCATAGTAACATTGATTCGGACCATCGCGTCCGGCATGGGCAAAAGAGAAGCAAACGGTAAGGGGAAGGCTACAAAGCCTACAAGCCTCTGACGATCAACGACATAGCCCCACTGCTGCCCTAGGTACCTGTATGAAAAGTAGTATCGTTCATAAATGATTTTTCATGTATGAACGATTCACATATGAATCATGAATTATGAACAGCTTTTATGAACGCTTCTTTGTCCACAGATTTTGCTATGTCTTACCCTTGATCCGTCTTCACGGAGCTGAACATGATGCTTGTTTGGCTCAGTGGTGCCACCAGTCTTCGGGACAACAAGTGTTCCGACCTGTTGGCCTAATGGATGTCATCGTCCACCCTGATCAGAGCCCGTTTCACGGAGGCAATGGACCACGCTCCCCTCCCGGCGGTCCACAAAACCAAGGTGCAGGCCGTCCGTACGTATGCGCAGGCCCTATTTCCCGCACTCTATCTGATAGGGCATCTTTTGGAGTTGGGTGCACCCCGGTCTGGCTTCCGCGTGTTGTCTGAGTACATCACCCGCCGGGGCGACGCCTACACCGCCCGCACCGGGCTGCCCTTCCCACGGCCCATCCCCACACGGGACCAATTTGACGCAACGTGGAAGTCATTGACCGCTCCGCTTGCCTTGTCCCCCCGGGAGGAATGTGCCGACCCCCCGTTGTCCGGTTGCTGTTGGCCCCTACGGTCGTGGACACGATACGTGCAATCCCGGTCAGCCCTGTGCCAGTCTTTTGACTGGACCCGCCCCCTCACCTTTGTGGTGCGGGGTGATGGGTATCCTTGCACCGGTGGTGGTTGGTCGCAGCTATCAGTGGGGCTATTGAACCATGGGGAAAAGGCGCGCACACCCGCCTTCCTATGGGTCATCGGCATGGCCGTCACGGGGGAAAAGGATATGGTTGCCCTGGGCCAAATTTGGGCTCAGGTGCTGCAGGTTTGTAGTCTGCATTTTTGGGTTCATAAGTGGTTCATAATTCGCGCGTTCATAATTCCAAAATTGCCGTCATAAAACGCCGTGCTGCCGATTTATGAATCATGAACGCGCTTTATGAACAAGAATTATGAACACAGGTCCTGCAGTCCATTATTGACTGCAAAACTTTTTGCTGGTGCGACGGCTGGGTGCCGGCAGCGGTCCTCCTTGGTGGGGACCAGCCGTGGCTCCGGCGGCTGCTGGGCATCAGCGTGGCTGCCCAAGTGGGGAGCATTGGCAACGAGGCCGTGCGGGACAACACAGCCAAACGGTGGAATGGCGTCGCTACTCGGAGGACAACGCAGTCAGATGCCAAAAATCATCGTCGCCCAAAAGTTTGGATGCGGCAGGATGCACTGGCGAGCCGATGCTGGTCATAGCCAGAAACCAGGTATTTTTGTGCATTTTGCATTGTTGCATGGCCTTCGTGGCCACGGGGAGGGCGTAGCAACGGGCCATACGCCGACTCCCTCCCACTTTCCAGCCAATTTCAAGGCGGGGGGGGGGGGGGGGGCTGAGTCTGGGGCCGGCTGAAGGGGAGGGGGGCAGCCGGACCCCAACATATATGACTTAAAATGACCACCTCGTCGCGGTACACATTTTTGCGGTATGTATGTGGGCAAAAAAATTGCAAAAAGGGGGGGGGGGCATGGTAGGTGGTACTTGTGTTTAAGGGCATAGCACCCCCGAGTCAATTCCCGGCCATTGTTGCCAGTGGCGCCCCACCCAGGCCTCTTTCGCCAACCAAGACGTTCAGGCCATTTGCTCCAAAAACCCGAAGATCATGGTTGACAAAAGAGTGCAGCTGCATTTTGGGGGATCCCTAAAAAGGGGACAAAGTCAAAGCAAAAAAAAAAGCAAAAAAAATCAAAAACAACAATCGTCCCATGTCATCCTTGATCGTGCCTACTTTCTGGCAGACTACTCCCACTGGGGTTCGAACCCAGGTCTGTTTAGTTGCAGAAGCCCTGCTTTACCCATTAGGACTTCTGACACAGGGGTGGTATTCATATTTGGTCCAATTTGGTCTTCATCCATTATTGGGTTCTCCTCAAAAAACTGAGCATTTTGAATATAGACACATGGGGTGGAAAACTATTTTTCCACCCTCTACTAAGTCAAGCAAAATTTCCTGCGGGCGCCTTCGGCGCCCATGGTCCGGCAGTTTCCAGCCAATTTCCAGGGGGGAGGGGGGGGGGGAAAGGGGGGGGGGTCGGCGTAAAGGGTTCGGTCCCGGCGCCCCCCCCCCCCCGTGGTCATGGCCTTCCTGGAGGCCGAGGTGGGAAATCATCCCCCTAAGGTTGCGGGGGAGGTGCAGAAAATTGCGTACCGCAACCGGTGTGGCGTGCGGTTGGGGGCGCACAACACACCGGACGGGGAGGAGGCCCACAACCTGTTGTGGGCTTGGGAGTACATTGCGCCGCTGCTTGCATACGTCGAGGAGGACCCCACGTGGCAAGCGGTTGTGGGGCTGCGAACATTGCTACGCACTTTGTACTCGCCAATTCCGCTTGTGCCACGCCCTTCGTGCCGACCTGCTGCTGCTGCGTTTCGGGAACACTGCTGCGGGGAGTCGGGGTCGCACTATTTGTTGTTCCTCGAAGAGGACTGTGATACGGTACTTGAGAGTGCGGATGCATGCGGGGTGGGATTGGCTGCCGTGTCGGGGGACGTTGTGGAGAGCATGAATTACATTTTGAAGAAGGGATACAATGGGCATAGTTCTAGGGCTGGGGGTGCGGGTAAGAGTGCAGTGGAATGGGAAGCAAAGGTCGTCCAGCAGGTTCGGGAATGGTGGTTTCTAACCTTTGACCTGCCGTTGTTGCACAATAACACCCCGCGCACCGCGGTGTGCACCGCCACTTCACTTCTAAGCACCACCCCCCAAGCACCTTCCACCCACGCGCCCTGTGCAACCCACCTTTATTACTCTTCACCCATCCAGGGACGCCGCCGAGCTGAGGAAGCTGCTGGAGGAGAGTCAGAATGCGACCCTCGCCCTGGTGGTATGTTGTCTGTCAGCTAATGTTCGCGTTCATATTGCGTTCATAATTCGGCGTTCATGAAGCCGAAAGTGCCGTCATAAATGAATTTTGAACCGATTTATGAACTGATGAATTATGAACCGGTTTTATGAACGATTTATGAACACCATCCCCCACATCCACAGGAGTAGCGGCTGATAGCCCAAGCTCCAGTCCAACCTCAAGCTCAAGCTCAAGCTCCACCCCCACCTCTACCTCAAGCTCCTCCGCCTCCTCAAGCCCACTCCTCGGGCGACCCCCCGCCGCTCACCCCGCCACCCAACCCGCCGCCGACTCCTCGACTGAGGAGTCAACAGACCCGTCAGAGCATGAAAGGAAGAGGAGGAAGGAGAAGAAGAAGGAGGAGAAGAAGAGGAAAAAGGAGAAGAGAGAGAAAAAGAGGAAGAAGAAGGAGGCAGCGGGGGGGAGGGGGGTGAGGGAGGAGGAGGCCGCAACCGACATCGAGGATGTGAAGGCCGCGGTCGACGACGTGGCAGTTGAGGGGGGCGCAAGGGGGGGGGGGGGGTTGGATCTGACCCCGTGGTTGAGGGGGGAGGCCGGCCATGCATGGGGCCTGAGCTCAACCAGCGCAATGTGGTGACCCTCCCCTGGGTGCGGGGAGTGTTGGACAGTGGGTACTCCCCCGATGCCCCCCTTTTTTCGAGCCCCGACATCACGCTCCGCTGGGCATTTCGCCGCCTTTTGCGGCACCGCATCCGCAAGAAGGGTGCAGCGGGGGGCCTGGCGGCACACAGGGGGGGCATAGGCATGGAAGCCCCTGCCGCGAAAGCCCTTGTCCCCCATCCCCGAACCAATTGGGGCTGGGGATTTGACGCAGGCCTAAATTTTTACGGGCCCACAGGGGGCCTGGATGCGAGGCTCCCATTGGGAGCTGTGCTTTCTCCACTGGGAGGACAGGGGTCGGGTGAAGCTGCAGCGCTCCGGGCGCAAGTTGGAGGGCATCCCTAGTGGGAATCCATTGCGGGGGGGGGGGGGGGGGCATGACCTGGGGCAGGAGGCATCGTACGAGGGGGCCGTCCAAGGCCTCACCATCACCCGCCCCATCAAGCCCCTAGGCCGGACAGCCCCGGCCACCAGCAGCACCACGGCCCCCACGGGCGCCCCCCAGGGCACCCCTCCAAGCGCAGCTGCGCATTTCCGAACCGCCCTGGGCGCCATGGGCACCGTCGGACCAGAGCCGGATTTTGAGGTATGTGCGTTGATAATTCGTTCATAATTCGTTCATAATTCGGCGTTCATAATTCAGCGACCCTGTGTTGCCCGTTTATGAACCATGAACGTGTTTTATCAACGCATTTTATGAACGGAAGTGTCACCGGTCATTAGATGGAAGTGAACCCGGCAGACGTCGCGCGGGTCCGGATCCGCTATTGGTTGGGCACCACCGAGTTCGGCATCACCCTGTCCGCCCTGTACCAGCTGCTGCTCCTCAAACCCGCAACGGGGGTGCTCTATCCTATCCGGGTTACGGGAGTGGGAACAGTCCCGCCGCCTAACGGAGACTTGGGCGGCGAATACGCCGTGCTGGGCTAGCCTGGGTAAGTTGGGGTGGGAGGGGTGTGCTGACAAGGAGATCCTGCTGTCCAATTGTGGGTTGAGCCCGCCCGGCCCTGGCAGCCCCCGCAGCACCTCCCAAGCAAAGCCCCCCCCCCCCCCCCCCCCCCCCGCCGAGAAACCCAAACCCCCTGCTCTGCCCCCTCCCCCCCCCAACCCACCCAACCCAAAAAGCCCCCCACGCAGAAGCGCAAGTCCTTGGAATCGGGCAGCAGCCCATCCTCGGAGCAGGCAGTCAACCGTGGACATTCGAAGGCAGTGAAGGGGAAGCAGCCGCAGCAGCAAAGGCGGCGCGACGAACCCCCCTGTTTGGAGGGGGATGAGTCACCTGACCCCCTGCTTGGTGAACACGTGTATGTGCCCTACAGCGATGGTGTCTACCCGGGGGTTGTAACCTCGGATGTGGCGGGGGCGGGGGGGGAGAGTGTGGGTGGAACACCCAGGGGAAACGGAGATGTTTCAGGTTGAGAGACATCTGTTGTATGCCTCTCATGTTGCAACAGCGACCCATTGGGAGTAGCAGAAGGCTGCAGCTGCAAGTAAGAAGGCTGCCCAGGCCAAAAAGAAGCCCAACCCCAAAACGGACGCAGGCCCGCCGGCTGAGCTGGCCCCCGAGCCAGCTAAGCCTGAACCCACGCCTGAGGCTAAGCACGCCCCTCACCCCAAGCCCAAAGCTGCCCTTGAGGCCGCCCCCATGGAGGTGGATGCCCTAGTGCACCCCTCGGCCAAACCGGCAGCCCAACCACCTGCCCAAACCCATGATCAGGCCCCGGATGGGGGCAATACCCAGGCCACGGCCCCCCTTTGAGAGGAACTGACAGGCCCCAGCCCTAAGGTTTGGGGCGGCAAGAACAAGCAAGGACAAGGGACAAAGAAAATCAGTGAAGTGGACAGGACATATTGAAAATTTAGCGACTTTTGTGTGCTTGTGCATCTGTTCGTCATGAAAGGCGTTCATAAAACGATCGGCGCGTTCATAAAACGAGTTTTGAATTATGAATGGAATTATGAATGGAGTTATGAACCGGGGAGGATGTTTTCATGATTTGCAAAACCTGGCAAAAATGGCAATTTTCCTCAAAAAAAACTCCGGTCCACAAAAAAAAACTCATCTCGAGGGTGTTGACCCGACCCCCCGAATTTTGAACAAAAATGGCCCATGGGTACCCTAGCAAGAGCAAAATGTGTTCATATTGCATGAAACGATTTATGATGAACAAAACTACCTTTCATACAGGTATCAAGGGTGGTTGCCACGACGGGAGGCACTGTCAATATGTAGTCGGGCACTGGTGTCAGCGAACCCACAAGGTCTTGAAGCCCATAAAAATCATCACCTGCAGATTCTGTCAGCTTTTCGGAGAGGCTGAGGGATCGGGGTAAGTTGCCACGCCGCCGGTTTGTCCGTTTCCTGGTGAGCGAAGAAAATTGCGTGCGTGCGGGCAGGGGAGCAACGGGTATATGTGGGTGAACGCAGCTGCCGCGTTGTGCGAAGGAGCGTAGCCATACACCGCCCCGTATTGAAATGGGCGCGGCGTAGGGGATGTCATGGGGTTCCGCATGTACGGGTGCATTACGAATCCTCGTGTCGAGCCCACCTTGGGGGAGGGGGGGGAACGCGACCGGGAACGCTGGGACCCACCGTGCCGTCGATGCCGGCACTCCCGAGAGGGGGAACATGACTGCCAACGCTCCTCTGAGTGTTGACGCTTGCCGCAATTTTGGTCGTGTGCTGCATCTGCATCTCTGACGGCATCCGCGATAGGGGCAGAGAGAAAGAGGGCAGCAGACCCCCCTCTACGGGCAGATTGAAAGGCCTGTGCGCCTGAAGATGCCCAACGGCCGGCGCATCCCTTACCCGTGCCAGAGTAGGGTGTCCACGGTTGTTTGTACAACTTTTGTCACTGCAATCTCCAGCAGCTTCTTGTAATAGAGCCCCCCTACTCTACCATGGCTGGGGCTTCCTCGTGCACCCCAAGGTTAGCAAAAAACACTTCTGCCCTTACATACTCCTCTAGCACTTTGTACACATTATCATGGAAGTGAGAACGCAGGAAACCGGCCAAAACCCTAGAACACATAGGTTGGGCCGGAAAGTCGGGCACGGGGGTCCATCGCACACTGCACCCTATAGGGAACTACAGGGGGGGGGGGGGGATTTCGCCCGGGGACAATTTCGCAGGGGATAATTTCGCCAGGGGAAAATTTCGCCACCCTTGAAATCCCCAAAGCCCAAAGCAAGCATATGTCTCGCAAAATGTCTCTCAATTTTCGAAAAAAATTTTTGTCTCTCGGTCTGTATATCTCTCGGGGACGACCCTGTTCCTTCCAACTTTTTGAATTTTCGCGGGTTGGCGACCTTGTTGCCTCATTTTTGCCGACTGAGTGTTCCGGAGGTAGGGGTATGTGGGGTATATCCGGAAAGCCCTTGAAAAGGGCTATTTGGAACACCCCAGGTCTGCTTGCTAGACTGACGACATGTCTGAGATTTTCGTCCGTTTCGGACGGTGCATGTGTTGCTTGCTGCCTCTTTTTGTTGACAGGCAGCTGCCATGTCCTCATACAAATTTACACCACGGGTTGTTGCTTCCCCGGACGCACCACAAAAGCCGTTGACACGCAAAAAGGCTCGCTCTGGGGGTGCACGGTGGGTGCGGGTGGCTCGACATGTGCCCGGTAGCCAGGCAAAAAAACCCCGTACCGCCCGCTCACAGCCACCCGCATGCTCCGACAAGGAGCACGACATTGTGACGACCACTGAGGCAACGCTTTTGCTGCCCAGTTTTGGGATCAAAAGATGCACCCCACCAAGGCTTCGCAACATGAATTTTTGGCCACATGCATTGACGTTGATGTGGAGAACAACGTGAAGTACAACAATTACGAGAAGTACACCATCAAGAGGGGTCATCGACGAAATATTTTGTACCGTACAGGGGTATGCGCCGGGAGATTTGCAACACACAGTTCTTGCACTACTTCAAAATATCAAAGTTTGTGGTTGAGTCTGTGGCCAAGACCAAAGCGGCTGCGGCCATAAGCAACCCCTTGAGTCCTATGAAAAGCCCCAGGAAACAACAGATTTCAAAAAGTATACACATACCCCCCCCCCCAGGTGATGACATGTTTGCACACGGAAGCACAAATTGTAGAAAGTGCCGAAAAGTGCCAAAACCAAGAAATTTGGCAGGTTCTGAATGTCCCCGAGAGATATGCCCCTTGAGGACATAGATGTCAGATGTGGTAATTATTACAGTGGTACGTGCACTTGATTCAGAGTGCACAGGCGCTGGTGCAAATCCCAGTGACGCAATGTTTTTCATCTGTCCAGCACTTGTGAATCTGATGAGATTGGTTTTTCATGCACAAACAAACCCTGCGTGAAGCAGTCTCCAATGGTCACAAAACAACAACATATGCACTACACAGAGGGTCCAAAACTGCAACAGGCTGGCACAACATGGTCCCAGAATTGTGTTTTCCAAGAGGAGCCAGGCGCGCCTACAAACGCGCCTCCAAAATTGCAATAGGTTGCCACAACATGGTCCCAGAATTGTGTTTTCCAAGAGGAGACAGGCACGCCTACGAACGTGCCTGAGCCGACCGTTTCTTGCGCAGCTTCATGAAATCTGATGCAGGCGATCCAGTAACTGGTGCAGAAGGTGCAGGCTTCTTTTTCAAGGCATCAACAGGCACAGGCGCGTTCGTAATCGCGCCTGGCCCTGCTCAGGAAACACAAGGCCTGCAGCTGTGGTGAAGGATGGAACTGTTACGGCAAAATTTCGCCAGGGGAAAATTTCGCCACCTTTCTTAACGGCGACATTTTCCCCGCAAAATTCTCCCCTGGCGAAATTTCCCCCCCCCCTATAAGCAGGGTGGGAATGCGCCAATCCCCCACTTCTAGAGCCCGTGGACTGATTGGCCTTTTGTGCCTGCATAGCAAGGGCTTGTCCAGAGGTAGGGACAAACGTGGTATCTTGAGGGTGCGCTTTCACAAAATCGGCGACAGCTTGTGTGACCGCAGGGGTTTGGGGCGGAACGGATTTTTTCCCAATGATGCCGCAAAGAGTCATGAGGAAAGCTGGGTATGACACACCTGGCGAACTGCATGCTGAGGTGAAAGGCTTACACCGGACCACCTGTCTGATTGTCATCAACAGTGTTTAACCTACTGGGGGGGAAACAACCGGGGCGGTCTTCAAATCACGGGGACTATGCAGTGCTCCGGACAAAACACGGGGGCGTGCCACTTCAAGCCATCTGGCCCAAGAATCTTGGTCTTGTAGATTTGTAAAGTCAACAATAGGCGGTGAAGAGGAGAGCTTGCTGATCGGGGACGTTGTAGGCGGAGGCATCTCCAGCACAGACTCAAACTGTGCAGAAAGAGCCTGCAGGGTCATGGAAAGGTAATGAACCCCGGGCCAACCCGGCCGGAAATAACACCGGAAACGATGCAAATCACGCCGCATGTCGCCCATCAATGTGGGAGGAGTTCACCGGGCGAATTGTGTCCAAAGCCGTTTGCAAAACGTCGGGAAGGCGGGTGCCCTGCGGAGGGGGCTTGTAGGCAAGGGAAAGCAGTGTCTTGGCTGCCGGGTAGATGCCCATATCCACAAGCCTTGGATCAGCGTTTCTTGCACGTTTGCGGTCCAAGGTTCACACCACTTTCGTGACATGCGCCTGCAAATCATCATTTCTGACTTAGAGGGAGGTCGTTGCATCGTCATGCATCCGTTTTTGGGTGTGCCAAATATCAGCGTGTTGACTGCCTCCGACACTTGGAGCTTCTCAGAGACTTGACGGGGGTCTTTTGTCAAGCCAAGCATCTAAGCATCCTCACCCCTGCAGGTCACCATCGGGACGGCCGCTTCAAACTGCGACAATATGTCTATTGGCATAGAGTCCCCATCAACCAACTTGTCCAACACCTCCTTAGTGGACAGAGCTGCGGATCTAGTTGCATTAGGGGTCGGGCCATCATCTTAGAGGAAGCCACTTGGCTAGCTCAGGGCTAGGGCGAGGGGCGGGCACGTCTCAGGTCCCAAGTACGGTCCAAAGAGCCAGAGAGAGCTCCACGGCACGCGGGCTTCAGAGCAGCTCCTGGAGGGTGCACGAGGCCATAGTGTCACGCGGACCGGACGCCAGATGTAGTGCGAGAACAGAGGTGGGCACCCACGGTGGTGAAACTAGGTCTAGAATTTGTCCCACCATGTCTTCCTCTCCAAATGATAGAGTGAAGGCTTCTAGAAGACGCGGTGCTTGCTCAAGCGGCGCTCGCTGCACTTTGACTTGGGAAGGGGATCCTGCGGTGAACTTTTGCTACGGAGTAGCGACCAGATCGGTAGCCCACCATACGACCTGCGGGTACATCTGGTGCACAATGTCCGGTGGGACGTGTGGAGTATTCAGGGAACCGGTGGGCATGGCAATGATGACCGCCCACTGTCCTGCAGCATCTTTCTTGTGCCACTCTGCCCACGGCGCCCGAAATTGAGGAGGCAAGCATTGAGAGATGGGGTCGAGCTGCGGTTTGAAATCCCTTTGGCAAGTCCACCTCGCAGAGAATCTATCCCAAGCAACACACACCCAAAATAGGGTTTAAACTACATAAATACGAGCTAAAACATGCTTTACATATCTTGGATGGTCATTTTGAGTGATCAAAATATCAAAAAAATAAGTTTCAGAAACTTCGATTTTTGAGCTGGGGCCAAACTGCATAAGCAGGTTGTGTACCAATCCCTTGGGAGCCCCCCCCCCCCCCCCCTCAAGACCTAATACCCAAATAGGGTGAAAATCATGTAAATACGGTATTGCGCTTTTGCTGTCCGCGTGGCTATGCACAGAGGTCGAGGGGCTGAGGGGGGGGGGGCGATCCTTGAGTTCAGCGCCCCCCCCCCGTGTGGGCGCCCTGTCTGCGGAAGCTTGTCCCGCTCGGCACTGCCCTGTCGCCTCTGAGATGGCGTGGCAAGCTCAGGCGATCCTGGGTGGAAGGGGTGTACAAACACAAGCCACGGCCGCTGTGGCCGCCCTCCCCCCCCCCCCCACTTTGCGTGATGCACCCTTACAGGCGCTGCAGCCAGAGGTCTCCCGCTCTCTCATGCTCGAGAGCAAGCGATCTGGCGAAGCCCGCACTCTCCCTCAGGCTCGGCAGCTAGCGGTCTGGCGGAGCCCTCACTCACCCTAGGCTGGGCAGCCAGCGATCTGGCGGGGCCCTCACTCACCCCCCTGACCAAGGGACTGCTGACTTTTTATTATTTGCCTGCTAGTATTACCTACCTGTCTACCTGCACAATGGTGTGTATTGCATAGCCAGTACTGTATCCCCGTGTCCCCTCCCCTCCCACCGTCTGCTGCACGTCTGCAGGTGCGTCACTTCATGTGTCAAAGGGAGCGGGAACCCTAAAGGTGACCCGCACAGGTTGTCCTCCCTCCTGCCCCCTGCCCCCCTGCCCCTGCCCCTCACACACCTCCCTTCCTTGGCAGCGCCAGTGGGCCGTCCCACGGCTGCCCTCCTACTCTCCACCCTCCCCCGGGAGCGCCAGTGGGCGATCCCACGGCTGCGCTCCACCTTCCCCCCTCTCCTGCGGCGCCTTTGGGCGATCCCACGGCTGCAATCCACCCCCCCCCCTTCCCAAGCAGCGCCCGTGGGCGATCCCACGGCTGCACTCCATCCCCCTCTCTCCCCCTGCAACCCCGGTGGGCGATCCCACGGCTGCAATCCCCCCCTCGCCCCCACAACCCGCCCCATTACACCGCCGGCTGAGTGGTCGAGCGGTCAACCCCATGAGCTGCTGAGTGGCAGTCGCGGGTTCGAATCCCTTCCTTCCCCTGCTGCCCCCAACATAGGTAATACAGTATAGGTAGCTGTACTACACGTAACTGTATTTTGCCTGCTAGTATTACCTACCTACCAACCAGTGCAATAGTGTAGATAGTATTGCCAGTGCTGTATCTCCGTGACCCCTCCCCTCCTACCCCCGCTGCACATCTGCAGGTACTTCCACTCACATAACCAGGGGAGCGGGAGCCCCGACGGTGCCCTGTACAGGTGGACCTCCCTCCCCCCTGCCCCTGCCCCTGCCCCTACCCCCAGGCTCGACAGCTAGCAGTCTGGCGGAGCCCTCACTCACCCCGGGCTAGGCAGCCAACGATCTGGCGGGGCCCTCACTCACCCCCCTGAACCAAGGGACTGCTGACTTTTTATTATTTGCCTGCTAGTATTACCTACCTGTCTACCTACACAATGGTGTGTATTGCATAGCCAGTACTGTATCCCCGTGTCCCCTCCCCTCCCACCGTCTGCTGCACGTTTGCAGGTGCGTCACTTCATGTGTCAAAGGGAGCGGGAACCCTAAAGGTGCCCCGCACAGGTGGTCCTCCCCTCTGCCCCCTGCCCCCTGCCCCCCTGCCCCTGCCCCTCACACACCTCCCTTCCTTGGCAGCGCCAGTGGGCCGTCCCACGGCTGCCCTCCTACCCTCCACCCTCCCCCGGGAGCGCCAGTGGGCGATCCCACGGCTGCGCTCCACCTTCCCCCCTCTCCTGCGGCGCCTGTGGGCGATCCCACGGCTGCACTCCTTCCCCCTCTCTTCCCCTGCAGCGCCGGTGGGCGATCCCACGGCTGCACTCCCCCCCCCCCCCCAACCCGCCCCATTACACCGCCGGCCGAGTGGTCGAGCGGTCAACCCCATGAGCTGCTGAGTGGCAGTCGCGGGTTCGAATCCCTTCCTTCCCCTCGTGCCACCAACACAGGTAATACTAAAACGTAGCTGTGCTACACGTAACTGTATTTGCGTGCTAGTATTACCTACCTACCAACCAGTGCAAAAGTGTATATTGTATTGCCAGTACTGTACCTCCATGACCCCTCCCCTTCTACCCCCGCTACACATCTGCAGGTACTTCCACTCACAGAACCAGGGGAGCGGGAGCCCCGACGGTGCCCCGCACAGGTGGACCTCCCTCCCCCCTGCCCCTGCCCCTGCCCCTACCCCCAGGCACAGCCACACACAGGAAATACAGTATAGGTGGCCGTACTACACGTAACTGTATTTGCCTGCTAGTATTACCTACCTACCAACCAGTGCAAAAGTGTATACTGTATGGCCAGTACTGTATCTTCGTGACCCCTCCCCTCCTGCCCCCCGCAGCACATCTGCAGGTGCTTCAACTCACAGAACTAGGGGAGCGGGAGCCCCGACGGTGCCCCGCACAGGTGGACCTCCCTCCCCCCTACCCCTGCCTCAGTACAAAGCACAACGCGAACACGCCAGGGATACGGCCGCACTCAATGCACGTGCGACAATACTAGAGGAGGAGGCGTGTGCCCCGCCCGCTGGCTGCATGGCCAAAGGGTGAGTGTGGTGCGCCGGAGCCGAGCTTCCCCAATGCGGCACTCCGTGGGCCCCTAAGGCCCTCTTCGGATTCGGGAAGGTAAGCCCAAAGCCCAAAGCCCCGTGTGGGCGCCCCCCGCCTATGGAGTGCGGCGACACGGAGGGACGAGCTGGTCATGACTAAGTCACTTCCGAACTCGCCCGTCCGTCCAGCCGCCGGGGCGGTGCTGGGACCTTACGGGATGGGTTACCCTGCGCCGCGGAGGACGCTCCCGTCAGTGGGGGGCCGCCGCCAAACCCCCTCCTCCACTGCTCCCTTGGCAGCCCCACGGGCCCCCTCCACCTGCCTTCTGAGCCCTGACCCGAGCCCTGCCCTGCCCCGACCCGCTGGATCCCTGGCCATCTGTGGGGGGGGGTTCTCATCGCCCCGGGGGGCGCTTCCGTCAGTGGGAGCCTGTGACAGGACCCCCCATTGCCTCTGCTTCCCAGGAGCCACGCGGGCCCCCACCGCTGTCGCCCGGAGCCCTGGCCCTGGCCCCAGCTCTGCCCCGCCTCGACCTGCTGGCCCCCTCTGGCAGCCTTGTGGAGGCCCCTGGTTCCTAGCACTGTGCCCTGCACGCGCCTACCTATCCGGCACGGGGAAGTTGTGGTCTTCCCCCAACGCCGCCACAGGCAGCCATCGGGGCGCCCCGCCATTGGGGCACCCTGCAGCTGGCAGGGAGCCGTTAAAACCAGCCCCCGCCGTTTTCTTGAGGGGAGGGGAGGGGGGGGGGTTTCCAAGCCCTGCCCCTTCCCAGCTCTCTGCCCTGTCGTGCCCTGAGGTAGGGTTAGGGGTAGGGTGAGGAGGTAGGCCTGAGGGCCCTTTTTGTGGAGGGCCCGCATCTCCTTCCTGCAGCGCCCCGCCGTTGAGCGCCACATCCTTCAGGTAGGCGGCGGAGCCTGCCAGCAACGAACTCGCGGTGCCCTGCAGCAATGGCAGCGCTGGTGGCTGCAGGGGGGCGACAGGGGCCCTTCGCGGCTTCGGCGGACCCCGGGGCACCGCCTCCAGGCAGCACTAGAGTTTCGAAGACTCTAGCTCCAGCCACACAGCCCTGTGCTGCTGTGTTAAAAAGCGGACCTCCGCCTCCGCCTGTACCACTGCCCCCACGAGGTCCGGCAGTGAAAAAGGCGGGAAAACATCCTGAGGGGGGGAGGGGGGGCTGGTCAGGACCTCCTCCACCCCCCTCCCCCCAGGGAATCCACTTGGTTGGGTCATGGCAAGGGGGTTAGCAACAGGGATAGCAACAGTGCACTGGGCTCCCCACCTGCAGGGGGTGCGCAGCGGGCAGACCGCGGGCGTCTTTGTTGCCGGCTATGCCAAGTCAGCAGGGGCCACCGTTGTGGCGCCCCACCCGCAGGGAGTCCGCGGCGGGCAGAGCGCGGGCGACAACGGAGAAAGAGGGGCGGCGCTCGAATCGGCCCCTGCCGCCATTGAACAGACGGCGACCGCTGCGGCCACGGCAGCCACAGAGGCGGCGCGCACTGCAGGAGCAGCAACGCGTTGCTTCACAAAACTGCCCCACCGTGATGTTCTCCTCCTGAGGTTCCGCGTGGCACTGGCAGCCGCCCAGCTGCCCATAGCAAAACGGGCATACCTCGTCGTCCTCGGTGTAGTAGTCAGCGTACTCGGCGTAAAAAGCGCCGCGGGGTAGAGCCGCTAGCGCTACTGCCGCGCTTGCGCTTGCGCTTGCGCCCGAATCGGGACACGTCGACGTCGAGCTCGCCGCCACAGCAGTTGCCGCGATGGCTGTTGCGACCGCTGCCGCGAGGGGACACGTTGTGCCCCCCGCTAGCGGTCTCCTCCGGTGTTCGCTCCGGCGTTGTCGGCCTCGGCGTGAGGGCGGGGCGGCAGGCGCGGCCGTCGCCGCTAGCGGCAGAGAGGGCCGGTGCCTCTCGGATAGCTGCCGGGGAGCAAGGGCGCCAAGGGGAGCCCTCCCCGCAGCCTGGGAGGCCCATGTCGACAAAGACATGGTTGTGGCTCAGCTAGTGCAGCTTCGCTTGCAGCAGGGTCACAACAAGAAGCCTGAAAATCATGTAAATACGGCCTAAAACATGCTTTACATACCTTGGATGGTCATATTGTGTGGTCACAACATCAAAAAAATAAGTTTCGCAAACTTTGATTTTTGAGCTGCCTGGGGTGAAAAGCTGCATAAGCACGCGGTGTACCAATCCCCCCCCCCAAGACCTAATACCCAAATAGGGTGAAAATCATGTAAATATGGCATTCGTCGATTAGCGTCCGCTGGCCTATGTACAGAGGCAGAGGGGCGGGGAGGTGGGCCGAATCGAGTCGAGTTCAGGCGCCCATGTCCCCCCTACAGGCCCCCCGCCTGTGCCTGCACGGCGGCCAGGAGGGACGTGCCGGATGGGACTAGGTCTCTTCCGTGCTGGCCCTACCGTGCTGCCGCCGCCGTGGCAGTGTGGACTGGGATGGCGACGGCAGCGGGGGCACGTCCGCCATTGGGTTAGAGGAGGAGGCCACTCCGACTGCGCCGCTCGTCGCTCTTGGGGGGGGCAGGGGTGCACGTAGCATGTCCCCTACCGACCTGGTGGCCTTTGGCTGAGGCCGCCGTCGAGCCCGCGGGGGGGGGGGGGGGGGGGTCGTCGCCGCGGCTGAGCGCGGCCGCTTAGGGCTGCTCAGATGCGGCTGAAAAAATCCGGGAGCGACGGGGGGAGTTGCTCTGCTGGGGGTGGTGAGGTGGCGCAGGGGAGCCCCGCCGCGCCGCAGGCGCCACCGAGGCCCCCGTGCTGGCGCAGGATGAGGAGGGGATCGGCCTCGGGCCATCGCCCCCCCCCCCGCTGGCTGGGGCGAGAGGAGCTCTGCTGCCCCCCCACCCGTTGGCCCGTGGCCCCCGCGCTGGCGGGAGAGGATGAGAGGATTGGCCCCGGTTTGCTGTTTCCCCCCGCTGGCTGGGGTGATAGGGGGCCTGTTGCCCCCCCCACCCGTCGTTCGGTGACCCACCCCACCTGGGTCCCCCCGGTTAGCCCGGTTACGCGTCTGGCGTTTCGCGGGCCTGGAGGCGTCGGGCCCTAGGGCGGGGGAAGGGCGAGTGCACAACACTCTGGGAGGGGCCGCGCATCGGCGAGTGGCCGAGGGGCCCGAGTCAAGGAGGGCCTGGGATGCCGGGCGGGCCCCCCCAAGCCAAGAGGACACCGCGGCCGCCCCCGCGCATCGGGCCTCCGGGACGAGCACCTGGCGTACCGGCGCGACCCAGGGCGGGGCTATGGGGCAGCCTGAGCCCCCCGAAGAGCCTACGTGGCCTTCGTGGCCAGCCCGGCAGCAGCGGCTGATGCCCCGGCCCAAGCTCCTGCACCGGGCACACGACGGCGCCCCATGCTGCAAGCAGAGCGCACCCTGCGTGCCGCTGCCCGTTCCTGGAGGGCGGCTGCGCTGCGGCGCTGCGAGCGGGACGCCGCGGGCCGGTGCCCGTGGGGGCCGCCGGGCATACGGGAGCAGGGGAGGCCCCCCCTCGAGGGGGCTGGGGTAATAGTCCATGAGAAAGCGGTCACTGTGCTGCATAAGCACGTTGTGTACCAATCCCCTAGGAGCCCACCCCCCCGACAAAATACCCAAATAGGGTGAAAATCATGTAAATACGGCCTAAAACATGCTTCACATATCTTGGATGGTCATATTGTGTGGTCACAATATCATAAAAACAAGTTTCAAAAACTTCAATTGTTGAGCTGCCCACGATGAAAAACGGCATAAGCAGGTTGTATACCAATCCCTTGGAAGCCCCTAGAGACTGCAAAAAACGTCCTTGCGTATCCTAGTAAGCAGATAGTGTCACAACATCCCCACTCACACCCCTCACAGTGGGTACCACGGGGTCACCGAGGTCGCCAAAACCGCCAACATAGCAAAAATGGCTGAAAAATGCATAACCTGCACTAGCGCTCGTCCCACTCCGCCACATACAAACCCTATGGAGTCGAAACCCGGAAACACTTTTTCGGCTCAAAATCAAAAAAAAACCAAAAGAGTCCTGATTTGCGACCCAAACCAACAGGGGGTGTTTTTTCGACATTTTGTCCCCCCCCCCCATCCCCCACCCCACCTCCCACAAAACCTCAAAAAGGTGGGGTTCAAGTGGGGGGGGTCTGGGGGAGTCCGGACCAAAACCTCATTGGGGGATGTGTTTATTGGGCAAAATAATGATTTTACAAGGGGTCAAACTAACAATTCAACCCCTTGGAGTAGGGTACGCGAATAGGCCGAAAAAGGCCAAAATGGGGGGTATGTGCCGTTTCCCCCTATATACGCCTGCCTGGCATTGATCTAACGACCTCTGCGAGGTGTGGCGTTTTCCCCTATATGCGCCTGTTTGGCTTTGATCTAACAACCTCTGCGAGGTGATTGAGTGCCCCGAGACTCAGGCATGTGATATGCTTCGGTGAGGCTCCTTCGAGGCTTGGAGGCCTCCGCACCTACCATGCGGCGACCCTCCTTCACTTTGAGTGGGCCTCATTTGCGGAGGAGAGTGGTCCTGCAGCACCTCATGAAAGCCAGCTTAACCCCACTTTCGCTATACGTATCCCTTTAGCTCAGTCTTCGTGTCATGCCCGACCCTCCTGCTTCGTCCACCGCGCCGCCCGCCTCCACGGCAACCGCAAGCGCTCGGAGCACGGCTGGGCCCACCGCAGGGCCCTTGATGCCCAGCGCACAACCGAGCACTATGAGGGGCGAGGTAGCGTGGTCCGGCCGCAATACACATTGGGCACCGTGGATGAAAAGGAGCTGCAAATTCTATGGCCTTCGGCAATTCCACCTCGCAGAGAATCTACGCAGGAGCAACACACACCCAAAATAGGGTGGAAACTACATAAATACGGCCTAAAACATGCTTTACATACCTTGGATGATCATTTTAGGTGATCATAATATCAAAAAAAAAGTTTCAAAAACTTCGATTTTGAGGGGTGAAAAAATGCATAAGCAGGTTGTGTGCCAATCCCTTGGGGGACCCCCCCCCCCCGCCCAAAACCCAAATGGGACGAAAAACACGTAAATACGGCCTAAAACATGCTTTGCATAGCTTGGATGATCGCTTTAGGTGATCACAATATCATAAAGACAAGTTTCGAAAGATTCGCTTTTGGAGCTGGCCATGGTGAAAAACCGCATAAGCAGGTTGTGTACCAATCCCTTGAGAGAAAACCCCCCCCCTAGACATAATACCCAAATAGGGTGAAAAACACGTGAATATAGCCTACAACGTGCTTTGCATACCTTGGATGATGATTGTAGGTGATCACAATATCAAAAAAACGAGTTTCAAAAATGACTTCCATTTTTGAGTTGCCCAGGGTGAAAAGCTGCACAAGCAGGTTGTGTACTCATCGCTTGGGAGACCCCCCCCCCCCCCCCCCGGACCAGATTCCCAAATAGGGTGAAAAACATGTAAATGGCGCCTAAAACATGCTTTACATACCTTGGATGGTCATTTTGGGCGATCACAATATCAAAAAAAAAGTAGGTTCCAAAAACTTCGATTTTTGAGCTGTCTAGGGTGACAAAATTGCATAAGCAGGTTGTGTACCGGCCCATTCACCAGGCCATTATTGGTGGAAATAGTCATTTCGCGTCTTTGGCACAGGTAGCGACCGGCTCCCATCAAGGCTAGAGACTGCAAAAAACGTCCTTCTGTATCCTAGTAGGCATATATTGTCACAACATCCCCACTTACACCCCTCAGAGTGGGTACCACGGGGTCACCGAGGTCGCCAAAACCGCCGACATAGCAAAGATGGCTGAAAAGTGCATCAACTACATAAGCGCTCGTCCCACTCCTCCCCATACAAAAACCACGGAGTCGGGACGCGGAAACACCTTTTCGGCTCAAAATCGAAAAAAACCAAAACGTTCCTGATTTTCGATCCAAAAAAAGGGGGGGGTCATTTTTTCGACATTTTTGACCCCCCCCACCCCCCTCCCCCCCCCCCTCCCTCAAAACCTCAAAAAGGTGGGTTTCAAGTGGGGGGGGGGCTGGGGGGGGGGGGGGGGGTCCGGACCAAAAACTCATTGGGGGATGCTTTATTGGGCAAAATAATGCTTTTACAAGGGGTTAAACTAACAATTCAACCCCTTGGGGTAGGGTACGCGAATAGGCCCAAAAAGGCCCAAAATGGGGGGTATGTGTCGTTTTCCTCTATACACACCTGCCTGGCATTGATCTAACAACCTTTGCGAGGTGATTCACTTGGACCCACCAGTCCCCGAAAAGTTCGTTGAGACCTCGTTCAAGAGGTTCCCGGGATGGCTGGTGCGAGCGCACTTCGCGCCCGGTGGCTGGCGGCAGCCGTTGTTCAGCTTCCCACCGACAAGCCGCGGGGCGGCCACTGGTTGTAGGCACTTTGGCGAGCCCAACTCGGGGGCAGCTGGGCGTACGAGCCTTTCGTGGGCGTCACGGCGTCAAACTGTGCCACAACAGAGCGGCGGTTCATCCTCCGATGGAAAGCGAACGTGGAGCAGGACATTCGTTGGCTGCTCTTCCCCTCAGCGTCGGATTCAGTCTCATCTAACGCCGTACAATCCGCGCAGTAAGTGGAAGGCGTGTGAGATCAGCCCGCGCACCTCTCGGAGGGGACAAGAGAGGGTGCAACACAGAGGACACGGGTATGGGTGGATGGCTGGGACATGGATATGACACATTCTCTGTTCGACTCGACGAGTGAGATATGGCGTGTATGCAACTACACGCGTAGTTGTAAGGCGAAAGCAATGACTCTTTTGCAGTCTGGTCTCCACATTGTGTTACGAGGTTACGTTGTCCCAGTGTACCCCGTTGTGTGTTCTCTATGGGGTCCCGGACATGTGCTCCCCCGGCGTGTCCTGTGGATCGGTGTTCGTGTGCCCCTGTGCCCACCGCCTCGTGCACTGAATCACACCCCACAGTTTGCCTGTATGTGTACCCTCTCCTAGCTTGGGTTAGTAGGGAGGGGTCCCTAACGTGGGCGTCGGTCCACGTCGACGGGTGCGGCCGGCTGTTGCTTGGAGGGTTGACCAAGGCCGGGGGGCGGATGGTCAAACAATTGCGAATAGAAGGTAGTCCACTTCGGGCCAACGGTCGGCCATGGTACATGGTCCATTGGGCATGTTAGAACCCCCCTTCCCCCTATTTTGAGTGTGCCGAATTCAAAACCAAGGTTTCCGACCGCAACTCAACGATATGTTGGCGCCACCGGCCATCTACTATTGACGGGTAAGAATTTCGGCCTGCCCAGACGTTGTGCTACACGGGTACCGCTGAACCATGTTGGGCCCATTTCTCCAACATATGGTCACAAAACCAAGAATTGAAAGAGGGTAAAAAGAAGCATTTTTTCATGCCGAATCAGCTGGGTCTGGTCGTAGGTCCCGACTCAGCGATATGCCAAAGATATTCTATTGCCTTCGGCAAGTCCACCTCGCAGAGCTTCTACTCCAAGCAACCTACACACAAAATAGGGGGAAAACGACATAAATACGGCCTAAGACATGCTTTACATACCTTGGATGATCATTTTAGTTGATGAAAGGTTGAAAAACATGTAAATAAGGCCTAAAACGTGCTTTGCATACCTTGGATGGTCATATCGTGTGATCACAATATCATAAAAACAAATTTCGAAAACTTCGATTTTGGAGTTGCCCAGGGTGAAAAACTGCACAAGCAGGTTGTGTACCTATCCCTTGGGAACCCCCCCCCCCCCTGCGGCCAATACCCAAATAGGGTGAAAAACATGCAAGCACGGCCTAAAACATGCTTTACATACCTTGGATGGTCATTTTGGGCGATCACAATATCAAAAAAAAAAATAGGTTCCAAAAACTTCGATTTTTGAGCTGTCTAGGGTGACAAAATTGCATAAGCAGGTTGTGTACCGGCCCATTCACCAGGCCATTATTGGTGGAAACAGTCATTTCGTGTCTTTAGCGCGGGTTGTGACCGGCTCTCAGCAAGGCTAGAGACTGCAAAAAACGTCCTTCCGTATCCTAGTAGGCATATACTGTCACAAAATCCCCACTTACACCCCTAAGAGTGGGTACCACGGGGTCGCCGAGGTCGCCAAAACCGCCAACATAGCAAAAATGGCTGGAAAGTGCATCAACTACATAAGCGCTCGTCCCACTCCGCCCCATACAAACCCCATAGAGTCGGGACCCGGAAACACTTTTTCGGCTCAAAATCGAAAAAAACCAAAACGTTCCTGATTTTCGACCCAAAAAAAGGGGGGGTCATTTTTTCGACATTCCCCCCCCCCAACCCCCCAAACCCCCACACCTCCCTGAAAACCTGAAAAAAATGGGTTTCAAGTGGGGGGGCTTTAAGGGGGTCCGGACCAAAAACTCATTGGGGGATGTGTTTATTGGGCAAAATAACGGTTTACAAGGGGTTAAACTAACAATTCAACCCCTTGGGGTAGGGTACGCGAATAGGCCCAAAAAGGCCCAAAATGGGGGGTACGTGCCGTTTTCCCCTATATACACTGCCTGCCTGGCTTTGATCTAACAACCTCTGCGAGGTGATTCGGGATTTATTGTCAATTTGGGTGCTTGAGAATCTGCTCCACGTAGCTAAACTATAGCTATGACACCATCCGGAACAGATTGCCCTGTTGTGCCTTCCCGTTGTGTCGTTGAGCCCTGAGACATGTTTTTTTTAGTCCGGCATGTCCAAAATAGGGGGGAGGGGGGTAGATGACCCAAATGCAAAAAAACCAACTGATTATAGCTTAAATAGTGGAAATCCGTGAATGTGGAGTTTTCCCATGCCTGCTGTGTGCAAGAAACAAGCCAAAAACAGCCAAATTGCCCCACTTGGGGTCTAGACAGAGCCTTGTGACTGCCAACCCTTGTTTTTTCGGATTCGGCATGTCCGAAATAGGGGGGGAACAACTTTTTCCGCGCGAGAGTGACGATATTTGGACAAAAATCCAAAAATGGTGAAAAATTGCCTCTATTCTCAACAAAATGGCTTGTTTGACCCCCCCACCCCCCCCGGTCAAACGCCCATATACATAAACAATAATCAAACTATTACGGCTCGTGATTGACTGCTTGTACACTTCACACAAAGGGCAAAGATGAAGACTGCACAGATGCAATACAAACCCCCACAACTTTGCACCCTCGTAAGTGTAATGCCACAACCATGCACCCTCGGAGCCCTAGTCCCACTGACTTGTGCCTTCATATATTAATAGACATCTGCAGGGCACTGTTGCAATGAGCAATCTGCTGCTACATGTCACCATGCCCATTTCCCACCAGTGCAACGTCATGGTTCTGAATATCACTGCACCATGACCATTACTCATCTATCCCATCTATACCCAATCCCATCTGTACAATACTTACTGTCAGACGGCACTTCGACGTCCTGTGTCCCCAGTGTTGCTTTCAGCACCCATAGGAACGCCAACAGCTCCACCCGCCGACAGCTCCACACGATTGTCGGTTGGATGGGCCCCTGGGGTGGCAACACCTGATTTCAGGCATCATTATGCGCATGCCAGGCTCCATATCCGGCAAACTACACACCTAACGCCTTTCTGCTGTTGAGCCGTTGAACCAAAAAACCCGACGGCCAACAATGCTAATGTCCATACAATAATAACAGAAGCCCAACTCCCAACAATGCTCATGCCCAGACGTCCATACATGTCCATATAGGGAAAATGAAATGCCCCCTCCCAACAATGCTTCTGTCAACATAGCTGTATCAATTTTTTTGATCTCTCCTTGTGGGCGCATGGCCAGTCACGTTCCAAGACCCCTGTTTGGCCTTGTTCAAGAAATTGTGTTTCCAGGTAATTCGCACACACAGTGAAGACAAGCCAGGCCAAGCTTTCTACGCATACCCAGAGCTTGCCCGCTGTTTGCTTCCCAACATGGCCTCTGTTGTTGCATGCATGAGGAACACTACACCCAAGCGGTCTGTAGAGTGCAAAGCAGTATAAGCCCATTGGCACCAAAGCAATGGCAAGTGTGAGATAGCCCATTCTCCAAATGGGTCTGCGGTACCTCAGTCGTCATTCAGTGAAAACTGCGAGGTCCTCCCACAACCCCTTCGTTACTGGACCCTGGCTTGTAACACAGCACTGATTGCAAGAGGGTCCCCTTGGGGAGGGGGGGGGGGAGGGCAGCACTGATTGATTACTGCATTCCCCCATGGGCCAACACCACATTGTTTGGTTTGTTTGGTGTTGCCAACGAATTTGGTAGCAGTACATGATGCTGCAAGAAGGCTTTGGTACATCGTGGTACGCATGCAGACAAGGCAACTTGGTGACATTGTACCTGATGAAATTGCCAGGTGCACCTCGCCGGACCAGCATTCCTGTGGTTGGCTTCTTCTGCCGCACATAATCTTACAATAATCTTACTCTTCCACCCATCACCGCTGTTACTAGCGATGCTGAGGCCTGAGCTTCATAGCATGCCCCACCCTTGACTTTCTGTGCAGTATGTCACCACCCGAGCTGTTGAATCCATGAAATATGCTGTCGGAAGCTTTTAGATTTAGATTTAGTTTTTAGACTTTTTGCAAAAATCTTTTCCGTTGATATTTCTGTGTTCCTTCGGTTGCAGCACATCTGTGTTTGTTGTGAGAAGGCCACATCCCGACACTCTCCAGATTCCTATAACCTGCTTGTTATGAGCCTCACAATGGTGCTACAGCATGCACTCAGATACAGTAGACACATGCACACAGACATGCACAACCTATTTGCACTTGCAGACACAAAAGGGGCTCACACCTGCACAAATTTATCACTTATCACATCTGCCAGCCCAGGGCGAGTGGCACCCAAAGCCATCGCCATGTAGCTCGACTGTTCGAGTGTTGGCAATTCATCATCTGAGAGACGGATCTGCCCCTCAAAAATAGCACTTGTGCCTTGAAACTGAAGGCTGACCTGCAGACCATCAGAATGTGAGGTGGCAAATAGTTTACACGAGTATCACACTTAATTAATACTAGCAGCCCAACAGCAGTAGCAGCATAGAGCAAAATGCAATGACAGCAGGGATGGGCTCATGGACATTTGTTGAATGTGCTTTGCCCATCTTAGGTGGACCCAAACCATGCTCTGTGAAATTGCAATACCCTGTGGCATCACTACTGCGCTGCAGAGGTAGCTCCAAAGATGATGTGGTATGGGCCCACACGGCCTCACTGCACCCCACTGTGCTCCAAACTACGAAGCTTTAGCCACCACAAAGCAAGGTTGCTGGGGTCTGCTAGCCAATCCAAAATTGAGTGACTGGCTGAATCCCCTGAGCCCGCCCAGAGGGCTACCTAGAGCTAGAGCTAGCGAACAGTGACCCCACATGACTCTGCAGACATACTACCCTCCTGCCTGCTGCCTGTCCCCTACCTCTGGGCCCCACCTCTGGGCCTGAAGTTGTCAGGCAGGGCCAGAAACCATGATGGGGATGGTAAGGTAAGGTCACAGCAGCCAGCTGTGCCCAACATACTCACGATCCCTACTGCAACCAACATCCTCCTATTGCCTTCAGTAGAAGGGCACCCCAAAACAACAGGAAGGGACCCAAGAAACCCGCAGTTATTGTGATAAAGCTGAATCAGCCTGCTGGAGGCATCAGAAGGAGTGGGTACCCGCAGCTGGTTCCTCCCGTAGTGCATGTGGAGACCGTAAGCAATATGGAGGGTGGTGTCTAGTGCATGTGGGCCCCGGATTGTGTCCAAAGAGCTGAACTTGACCAGTCTGCCAAAGGATAAAATGTCCTGTGCAATCGTTGGAGATGCTGTAACACTTGGCACCCTTGGTTGGGTGACCACTGCCTTGGTGCCAACCATTGCCCATGCTTGGGGCCCTTTGCCAACCACATGGTCTGAGAAGGCACATTGAACAATTCAGCTAGTGACACCCTAGAATGTGTGCTTTGGGGCTGCACGGCTCCTAGCAAGAATGTGTGGTTGGGTAGGGCTCCCAATGGAACAAAAAATTTCCGTGCATGTTGATCTATTGACACCATCGCTCTCGACACAGTGAGAGACTACTTACCCAACAGATCAATTGGGGCCATTCTTCTTCGGTAGTGATTGGGCCATTAAAGGAATGCCAACGGGTGTTCAATAAGGCGTGCGCCATGCTGTGGTGCCACGCGGTGGTCCATTTTGAGGTAAAAACGAGCCGTTTTTAAGCTGTGTTTCAAGATGATCGTCCTGACCGTGTAGGAACGTTTCCAAGCAAGCAGTCTTTCTTCTAGGGTGAGTTCCAGTGCGTTAAGCAAGACTAAGACCCAGCTCGGGTCCTAATCGTAAGTCTTGATTACGGAGCTGGGTTCACCTTGTCGAGGTTTTACAACCCTACTTAGGGTCTGGGGTGAGCAACACATTTTAGCAGCAGCAAGCAAGCAGTAGCAAGCAGCAGCAAGCAGGCGGGCAACAAATCCTCTCTGTCCAATCCGTGGCTCCAAACTGAGATGCAAGTAGCTTAAAACGACCGCAGAGCAAATGCGCATCACCACAATCAAAATTTGTGCCATTTCGGGCCGTCTAGCCCATTCTATGGCCGATTTAGGGTCCCAAAAATGGCCTTTTATAGCCTGTTTTGAGGTAGTTTGAGGTAGTCTGAGGTAGAATGTGGACTTTTTTCAAAAGTGACTGGGAGAATTTTCTTCTTTGGACCGGGAGTCTCCATATTTCGCCTATGTGTGTCCTCTCAAATTCCCAAAATGTGTTCAAAAATGCCCATTTTAGGGCCGAAAAAGGGTCAAAAATGAAAGTGAAAAGGATGTTTCCCAAAGTGTTTGGCAATCACGTGATACACGTAAAAAAAACATCTTCAATGCCCCATACATCCCTTCCATCCATCTGTCAATTGCCCAATTGTTTGACCCTAATCAAGGCCAAACACTGAGATATTTGATGCAAACAAGATCATGGTGTGCATGGGTGGGTATCGGCCACAGCCGCAACTCAATGGGTTGGTGATTGTTGTTGTGTGTTCAAAGGCAATGGACCATTTCCTTTGTGTGAATAGATTATCCCTCTTTCTGTTGTGGTGACAAAAACCAACCAAACTACCTCCTGTTGCCCTTGTGCGCAGCCCCTGCGACCACACTGTTGCAGCTATTTGGGGGATGCATGAGACTTTCCTTTAAGCTCCCTTTGAAAAGAGGAAATTTTTCACAGGCGGTGATCCAATATATTCTCGAATATGCAGCCCATGAAGGTGTTCTGGTGCAGCTGAGAGGTTGTTGAAATGAGCACAGGGTTGACCTTTATCCCCTTGCTGCCCGCCCCTCCGGAAGAGCAATGTGTCATCATCATAGTGTATCATGAGCACGTGTTTTTGTATGGGACAAAATGATGGGGCTTCCGTCTTCTGTTTTAGCAGGAGGGAGCTGTACACAAGGGCACAGCAGGTGAGTGTTCGATAGCAGTTGCAGGGTCTACACGACGGCTGCAGCATGGGGCTGTGCTAGTGGACAGTGGCCAGGGGCTGTTCACGTGGGCGCTGGCTGGGGGCTGTGCACGTGTGCACTAGCTGGTGGCAACGCACTTGGGCAGTAGCTGGGGCGAGGGCAGCAATGGATCACGGAAAGGGGACAAGAAGCCGGGGGTTGTGCACTCAGGCCAGCCGGGGGCTACATGCGCAGAAAGTAGGAGGGGGCTGTGCACGTGGACAGCAGTAGGGTGGTGGTAGTATGGAGCTGCTCATGAGATCAGCGGGAGGAGGCTGTGCACGTCCTCAGGAGCATGGGAGCCGACAGCCGACACCATACCCCACTTCCATTGAACCACAACACCCATCCTCACGCTGTGCCCAGCACATACCCTTGTCATGTTCACGTTGTTGGGGGCCAAAGCCGGTGAAAAAGAGGAGTAGTACATCAGAGGGAAGAAGAGCAGGACGCAGAGAGTAGTGAACATGAGGCAGCCGGTGTAGCACTTGAGCCGGAAGGGGAACGGTGCCCCGCGGGGTCGTGCTTTCAGCTTCGTGTCCATCCTGAAGGGATGTACATCCTCCCTCATGTAGTGTCCGTCCACCCAGCCCGTCTCCGCTCCCTTGTGCCCCTCCCTTTTTCGCCTGTTTTCCTTGTGGGATATTTTTCTGCCCCACAAAGGCCACGGAAATCCATTCTGCCATACGGTTCAACACAGTTTACTGTCTTCTGTAGCGCCCTTCGCACCAACCGCACTTACCCCATGAGGCCAGCCCATCACAATGCAACCCTGCAATCCTGGCTACACAAAATGATGAAGAGCACGTTCGTCGTCTGATGGGGGGGCCAGACAGTTGTGTCACTATGGCAGGAAGCCGTTCGTGTGCAACATCATGATGGGGCCATATCCTCCTGCTACACAATGGGCCCTCATCTCCAGCAGATCCGCAGATTGTTCACCATTCGATTGGGGTTTCTTCATGAGGCCATTCTGTTGATGTACCATTTTGGGAACGAGTTGGGATCGGGCTGTGCTAAAAGTGAGGGAGGGGAAGGCAGGAAAGCACATCCGCCTCCTTCTGAGGTACACACTGAAGCATAACAATCCAGCAAAATCAAAGCACCTGTCAGCTCTGGCGAGCACCAACTCATGGTGAATATCCTCCAATTTCAACCACTGATTCATTTTGAGGGTAGTTGCAGTGCAACTCCAATCCAAGAGAGACCTGCGCAGTGACCAGGATGAGGAGTGAAAAATGTACCCAAATACCTGAACAAGCGTACCCTGAGTACAATTTTTTACGTAAACCTAAAAATAAAAAAAGTGGGTGGGGGACCTTTTTTTTTCCTGTGCCCCCAAGCACCTTTTGTTTCAACTTGTGGGTACAGCAATAAATAAAATACTCGGGTTAGGGTTACGCCAGACTCGGATGAGTATTACCCTGCATGGAGGCTACTAATCCTCTTACCATGCAGGCAGCACATTGGCCTACACAGGCCACACCCAAATTGCATTCTCATTCACATTTGCCAGCACATGGACAAGCACGGGCACAATTATGCAGACGGTAAAAGGGACAGCCCAGACCACGGCTGCAGCGGCGACCGGAGCCTTTGCCAAAACCAATCCATGCATCGTTACCGTCACACATGTCATGGAAGCACACACTTCATCTCAAACACAAATGGAATGGCCCGGTAGCAGATGTAGAGGACGTGCCGCTGGGGCTGATATCCTGCCATGAGCCAACTGGATCCAATGGTCTGAGGATACCCCTGATAGATCTGTTGTGCCGAAAAAGCCAGCCACGAGAAGGTCACCCACATCAACAATTGCAACTGTGGACAAACGGAATCAGTCACACCATTGCTGAGCAGAAGGAAAACAAGGACGGGTCAAGATATGGGGCCTATCATTGGTACAGACCAACGTCATTTGGAAGTATATAACATCTGGAAGTTCATGTGGGCCAGACTGATGCCGGTTGCAGGACTGACGCTGAAATGTATGCATAAACTGGGACAGTGCCCCTTAACTTGGGACAGTACAGGAGTTCACACATACCACTCATTGAGATCAAAAAGGATGCAATGCGTGCAGTGGAGGGCATTGAAGTGGGCATGATGTTTAAAAACTGAGAAATGGGGCAGCCAAGGGGTACTGCAACCTTGTTCAGGGAGGGGCGTCTGGCCAGGCACAACCATGGTCAGGAGGATGACGAGGAGGAGGAGCAGTGGCTCTCAGTCACTAGGCCAAACACACTGGGGGGGGAGGGGGGCACTGAATCGGGCTCCATGACTCGGGCAGGGGTAAAACGGCATGGACAAGGGCAGGGGTGTGGGGTTTGCTGTCCCACACTGTGAGAAGGCCCAAAAGCACCTTGCTTTTGGTTGTTGTGCACTTGGGGTCATTTAGAAACCCAAATATCTGAGAATTTTTGAAAAAAAACTCACTCCTTGGTCTGTATGTCACTCCTTTCACTCCTTGGTTCACCATATACTCCTTCTCCCGTTCCTCGTCCCACTTTTCTGCCTTGTATTCACCAAGAAGTCGTTTTTTGTTCATCCTTGTTTGTTTCACATTGTTGCTGCACACAGTCTTCATAGCCCAAATCCAATACATATGGTGCCCCAGCACCAATGTGCTTCTCACAGTCATGAAATATCCACCCACCTTCTTCCCACAACATTTGCGAAAACAACCGGTTCCTTTGTTGTTGTACAGCCCATACGTGCCATACTTGCCAATACGTTGATCAACTGTCACGTCAAGGTCATTGGTTGAAGTCAATGTTCACCCCCTGGTGCCACAAACAGAAGACTTTTCATGAGAATTGTCTGTTCACAACAATTGAACAAAGTTGTACAGAGTTGTATTTCTCACCACAACACAGGAAAGCATTCATTGAAAGCATTTTGCTGCTGCTGCTCCTGATTCGGGCTAAAGATTCAGGCTGATTCAGGGAAACTGGGTCCCCGAAATGGTGGGGGGGGGGGGGTTGTTACCATCCCCCCCTCACCCTACAAACATGCACCCCAGATGGTGATCGGTGGCGTCTGCAGCCCTAGACCCATTGGTCAGACAGGGAACAGCTGCGGCGGTGTCTTGCATCCGTAGCATTACCAATCTGTGTGGCAATACAGTCGGGTGCAGCACTGATTCCAAGCATCTCATAGATCCCCAGTGACTGTAGAAGCCAGAGCAGTACTGACCTGTGCAGCAGTACACTGAGGATCAACATGACACAATGGTGGCGTCATGGGCATAACCACCTCGTATGCGGGCAAAACCACCTGCATGCTTACACAGTCTTCAGGGAAACATAAATTGCCTGAGGTTTCAAATCATGCTGTACCCTGCTGTATGGCCGCTACCCTACTGCAGATTGACACTACTGTGGCCTAAATGTGGCCATACAATCACGATGTTTAACGTGTTGTGGTTGCTCTCTGGGCTTGTTTGATGGGGGGGGGGGGGGGGTTCTCAACAGAAATCAGCCATGAGGTGCGTGCCCCCACACCCAACTGACACAGGGGTCTGCCCCCTGTTCTGTGTCAGGTGTGTCACACATGGCTGGCCTGTTTCTTTGTTTGTTTTATTGTTCCTTTACAATGAAAAATGTAACTCGTGTACAAAAAAATCGTCGAGTCGTGTAATTTTTTTTGCAGTAAATGCCTGCAATTTTTTTTGCGGCAAGTCGTATAAATTATAAAAAAGAATTGATTTTTTTTTGCGGTCAACGCGTGTAATTTTTTTTTTGCAGTAAGTTGTGTAAATTATTCCAAAAAAATTGAAAAATTGAAAGAAATGCAACTTTTGCAATACATGAGCAATATGTACAGCTGCCGATTCCGTACGGCACCCCATAGCTACCTTAACGCTGGGACGCGGAGTCCACAGTGCACCTAGTACTCTGTGTGGCCACCAATTAGTTGGGACCCGGCCAATATAACATAGTTTCACACGGTGTCATTGGCACTGGACACAAAATCAGGCTCAAGAAAAAGGTCCTGTCAGGGCCATGGCCAACATCCACTGGGAACAAAATAAGGCTCAAGAAAAAGAGTCCTGGCACGGACATGGCCAACGCTAGTGCCACCATTATAGGCCACCAAGGCACTGGTTTGGGGCCAATATAACATAGTTTCACGTGGTGTCATTTGCACTAGACACAAAATCAGGCCCAAGAAAATAGTCGTGATAGGCTCAAGAAAAAGAGTCCTGACAGGGCCATGGCCAACATCCAATGTGCCAGCACTGTGAACAAAATTAGGCTCAAGAAAAAGAGTCCCGACAGGGCCATGGCCAACGCTAGTGCCACCATTATAGGCCACCGAGGCACTAGGATCGCGCCAATATAATAGCATGCTTGTACGCTCCACCCTTGGTACACCAAACGGGCAGAGGAAAATACAGCCCACAAAACATGCAACCGCTACAAGTAGTTGCAGAATGCACGCTTGTAGACCAAGTCAGCTTTTGTGTCGCTGGACTTGGGCTTTGTACCACGATTGGGGTGAAGTTGACAAGTGGCGCAAAACTCCGCTACTAGCTGCTTGGCAAGGTCATCGATGAAAAGCTAGTCACGCTCCAGCTGGGCACATGCATCTCTCGGGTAGCCATCTGGCACCTTGAGCCACTCTCCACATATGAGGACCTTGGGACGGGTGTCCTCCTCTGTGGGAGTGGCCATGGAAGGTTGTGTCCTAGCCTCACAGCTTTCCACGCTTTGCTCAGCGGAGGCCTCCTTGCCTTCCAATGGGGTGGGGGTGGCCTGAACACTCTCCTCGATCGCCGAAACTGCACCTTCAACTTGGGTGCCAGGGGGGGGGGGGGGGCTGCGGAGGGCAAGGAAGCTCAATCACGCCCTCCACATCATCACCGGGCGCTTCAACGACCCGCACAGTGCCCAGCATTAACAATGCCAAGCACATAGTCCACAAAGGCGGGACCCATTAGGACGAGGGGGATATCGGAAAAAGAACCATGGTGCTCCACTACTAGCTTCGCGATGTTCAAGCTTTGAAAATCACAAGACCAATCGTCCGTTTGGAATCCCAAGGCGTGGTGCTTGGTGGTTAGCGAAAGCTTCTTCATGGCCATCAAGAAAGGACGGATCAAAATGAATGGAGCTTAGGGGTTCCCGACCCAAATAATGAAAAGCTCCAACTGGACACGAAAATCAAAGGCACACACAAACCAATGTGCCCCTTCTTCGTCATCGGTATTAACCACAAAAATGTGTCGACTGAACGGAGCCATGTTGTCTAGTGTTGTGCCGGATTCAACCATCCGCATGCACTTGGACAATCTCTTGATATATAGAACCGCGAGAGTCCACACACGTGGTTCATCGATTTCCATGTGGCAGACCTCTTGGTTCAACCAACACAAGATATCCTTGTCCGTCAACCAATCTCCCACCCCCAAAGGGGTTGTTTCGCTTGGGATGGCTCTTCGAGTACGCCTTTTGGAAGTGGGGGGGTGCACTTGGCAAGGCCTTCTTTCGCTTCACCTTCTGCTGTGCCACACCGGCGGCAGGAGGAGGCGCAAAGAGGTCCGCCTCCGAATTAGATGACTGGACCTCTTTTTTCCTCACCTCGTTACCCGGGGGAGAGGCCAAAAGAGGATTACAAAGGACACCCAACTCCTCGTTATTGGACATGGGTTCATTGGGGAGGGTGGCCGTCAAAACCTCCTCAACGTCTACTTCTTGACGCCACTTTTAAAAGAGCCACTTGTCCATGTTAGGGTAGCCCCTTCCACGAACTGGACACTCCAAAGTGTGCAGGCAAAATCCACACCCCTTACAATGCATGCACCAGAGGTGCACGGTCTTGTGACATTGGCCACACACATAAGGTGGCCGAAAGAGATTTAGGCAATGCCAGTTCCTCCAATGCACCTCCATGGGTGCAACAACACTAGTAGACTCAGACCCACCATCACTGCGTGCCTTCTGAGCAAGCGTGGAGACATTAGCGTCACTATCGGTATCACTACCGGCCACGACCTGCCTGCGGCTTTTTGCAAGTGCCTTTTGTCTTTTTGAGATGCAAGTTTCTGTGATTGGCAGGTGCGAACCTTTCTTGATGGCTCGGCACGTGCAATCACCTTGCGCCAACACTTCAGAGCAGGGGACAAAATAAGCAGTGACCCACAAGTGGGCCGGGTGGCAACATAACCCCTGCCGCCCGGGGGGTCCCCAACGCTGCAGAGCGGGGGACAAAATCAGCAGTGGCCCACAAATGGGCCGGTGGCTACATAACCCTGCTGCCCAGGGGGGGGGGGTCCCCAACCCAGAGCGGGGGACAAAATCAGTAGTGGCCCACAAATGGGCCACGTGGCTACATAACCCCTGCTGCCGCCTGGGCGGTCCCCAACGCTGCAGAGCGGGGAACAAAAGCAGGGGACAGAATCAGAAGTGGCACACAAGTGGGCCAGGTGGCTACATAGCCCTTGCCGCCTAGGGGGTCCCCAATGCTTCAGAGTGGGGGACAGAATCTGCAGTGGCCCACAAAGTGGGCGCATTGCGTACATGCATGCATTTTCAGTAAAATTGGTAATTTTTCCCTTTGCGACAAATTTGTGTAACTTTTTGTTGCGGTAAACGCGTGTAAAAAAATCGTCACATAGTGTAATTTTTTTCTGCGGTAAACACGTGCAAAAAAATTGTCACGTTGTGTAATTTTTTTGCGGCAATGCATGTAACGGGTTTACACGACTTACCAGAAAAAAAATTACACGACGTGACGGTTTTTTTGTTACACGCATTTACCGCAAAAAAAATTACACGAAATACACTATGCACTCCTTTACATATGTGAAGGTTCTGTTTCTGGCTACACTTGTTTAGGCAGTGGTACGCTGCCCCATCCAGATAGCACCTTCCCTGGGAGGGTTGCCCAGCTGTTGTGAGTCACGGTGGTGGGTGTCAGGGTTGACTCATCCGGCTTGGAAGGTTAATACTTTCCTGATTAATGTGTGTCATCCTTGTGCAGGGACTTGATAATCCTCTGTGTATCGTTTCAGCTGATGTCCCCAACCATGGGGGGAGCGCGGTCATGAAAAGCTGGTTGGTAGCATTGCAGTACACCCAGGGTCCAGCACTATGTCGCTTGTGTTGGCCTGCCGGTTGGTCAAGGGCGTTTGTGCTATCAGCAGTGGGAAAGGAAAACCGCAGTTTTGTGGGTTCAAGAATGTTCCTGGAAATTCCCCTCCTCACGGAGGGAGCGAGGGAGGCAGCAAGGGAGGGAATGCAGGAGTGGGTAATTGAGTGACCGAGGAAGGGAGGAAGGGAGGGAGGGAGGGAGGGAGGGAGGGAGGGAGGGAGGGAGGGAGGGAGGGAGGGAGGGGACAATAAAAACACCAGTTTTAACGCATTCAGAAGAAAGGGTTTCCAATGTCATTCCCATTTTGCTTAGATAGCACATGCTTCCTGAGAGCTTGCGTGTGTGTTCTCGATTTTTGATGGAGGGGCTACTTTGGACACCCTGCATGGAGTGAGGCATGGGGGCTGTGCTTTGATGTCATTGAGGCCCATTGTATGCTGTTGCAGCATCACTGCTCCTGTGGTGTCCATTCCCCTAAAACTGGCCATTGATGATGAAATTAGGAGGGTGCTGTCCACCGCATCCGATGTGGGAAGTGTAATACAGGGCCGGGGGGCCAGGGGGTTCTCGGAAAGCAGTGGGTATCTTACACCATTGGCCCTTGCCAATCAAGTGCGGTTCCTTGTTGGTCGGCAGTTTGCCCCATGTTGGAGGGGCACTGCATGGCGGGCTGCCAAGTCTCTGAAGTCAGTACAAAGATCGGAGCATTCACAACAACGGGGGGGGGGGGGGTGCCCCGCCCCCTTCAGCGCTCACTTTGACGGGAAATTTTTCGGGGGGCTGGGGGGCGGGGGGTCCAGCAAATTTTCATCGGGGCTGCTTTGCGGCCTGATTTTTGAGCCCTCACCCGACAGGCAGAAGGGGCCCGCCCTGGCGGGCCCGGAATCGGGATGGGCCATTGTGCTACTTTTCCACGAAAAACTGGCGGTGGGGCATGAGCGTTGTCTGTGGAAGGGCTGAGGGAGACATTGAGCCTTGCCCACAGGTCTTAGGCTCTTAAATACAGTAGCGAATGGCAAATATCGGGAGACGTCCACCAGTCAACGAATGCCACTCTTGACCAACACCAGTAAACAGACAACAAATGGGACCCTAACGTGGCAGAATGGTATCGGTTCCAGTAGAAGCAGCACCACAATGGGGGTGCCCCATTCCAGTCCCACCCTTGAACCCGAGTGTCTTGCACCCGATGCCAAGCCCCAGGCCAATGCCTTCTGGTAGCACCTGAAATTGATTCTGCCCCTTTACAACGAGGTATTTGTAGGCGGCATAGAAGATGGCAAACGTTGACAAGAAATGCCAGACCGCTTTAAGTACCACCGATCGGGCCAAAAAGCAAACGCGGTCCAACATCATGGCCAAGAAGTATCCGAAGAGGGCCAGCACAAGAGCACCTGATGCAAGCGGTGGGCAGTTGGGGAAGCGGGGAGATCTGAGTCTTACCTGAAATGCCCGAGATGATTAGGTGTAGAGGTGGGGCCGCCAAACCAAATACGATTCTCTGCCATAAGCCTGCATGCAATGACCCCGGATTAACGTAAATGGTGTTGGGAATTTCACGGTTCGTTGCCATCCCACCCCAAGGCAAACACAGACCGCTTGTGGACGTAATGCTCAACATCAATGCTTTACAGCAGAATTATCGGTGTTGGATGTACTCATGTGCTTGTCCGGGGGTGTACGCACACGCACCCATCCACAAGCAGTGCACCCATCCACAGGCAGTGCGTGATCCACAAAAATGCTCAGCAGCCCAGTCACAGCAAACTGGACCCAGGCACCTGGCAGCAAATTGTTCTGCACAGACGACACAAAATCTTGACTGCGACCCACGATAGAGTCGAAGGAGAACAGCAACACAATGAACCCGGAGATCCCAGCCACGAAACTGCGGAAATACAAGTCTCTGCCGACCTGTGAAGGGGGGAAAACATTCCACGCGCATGTGTCAGGGTTTGGCAGCCAGGCGGCCAGGCGCAAAGAGACCGCCATCGCGTGCAACACTCTGCCATGCCATGCCATGCCATGCCCTGCATTGGCTCGCAAGACAAGCGCACGCGTGTGCAGTAATGATCACACTTGCTGGCAGCACCCTTGCTGGCGAAAATTGTGATCATGCTTTCATCTGACGAAACCCCTGTTCCCCTGCATGGCCAGACACGCATGCATGCTTAACTCACAACATTTCGTCCATGTTGGACTTGCCCAACATAGTGAGCAGGGGCTACATGGAGATCATGGGCGGACCGCAGGCACCTTGCATGTTGGGAGGGGGAAGCTGTGCATCAGCAAACCAAACAAAGTGGACATGGGCTGTGGTCTGGGGCTGCTTAAACGCCTTCAGAGTTTGTTAAATGGATGGTGACGTGGCAACACGGAGCAACAGATCCCGGTTCTGAACCTTCAGAAGCCTGGATCATACTTAATGCACTCCAAGCGGCGAAGTTCCTTTGAGGCTGATTGGTTACTGCAAAGTACAAGAGAGACTCCGGTCACTTAAGAGGTCACTCCTCTTGCACCCATTGGCCCCAAACGCGAAATCTAGGCTCGCAGTAGCTACTTGAACAGCACCAGGAGTAAAGCCGAGGCGTCCAAACAAAACCCCATGATCGAGGGTTCGAGCCCAGGTGGTTGAAAAACCCCTATAGGTGCCCTAGCGTGTCGGCAAGTGGTGCCCCGACTTATGCTCCAAAATAACATGTAGCGCAAATGGGGGGGGGGGGGTCCAGCTGCAGAAAAATGCCACGTGAGACAAATTTGGGCGGGTCCTGCTCGATTGGCGAGGCAACGTCTGCCACAGCCCATCACATGTGGTGGACTGGAGCTGCCCATCCGAGATCTGCGGGCCAGTGACGTTGGCAGCGTGTGACAATGGGGGGGGGGGGGGGGAATAGTGGAATATCTGCATTCAGCAAATCAAGAAAGTTCTCAGTGGAGGATACACAACGTCACACTAGACGGTGACGTACGACACACAAGACCGACGAAAAACCTGCTGGGGGGGGGGGGGGGCTGTGTCACAATCTCCGAATCCCCATGGCCATGGCGCTTCGTTGTAGGTCAGGGGTGGATATAGTGGGGGGGTCCCCCCCAGCCCCCCCCCCCCATGACGATTACGATTAAGATTCACCCGTTCTGACTGAACTAGCAATTTTGCCAGCAGATTTACAAGAGGACTGATGGCCAGAAAAAGCGCCAGAGCAGCTGCTATCCTGGATTCGAGCCCAGGGCCATCAATTCATGAACTTAGGCATATACCACTGTACTACTGAGCCATTCTGCCAGTGCTCAACCCAAGACAATACATTGCACAGGGGTTGGTGTATCACATGAAGACAGTCCACACAGTGCAATCATTTCTTGACACATTTTACCAAAATGGCTTGCAATTCCGAATCATCTGTGCCTGAACTGCCTGAGCTAATCGTAATCGTAATCGTCATTCCGTCATCACTGCCTCCTGGCTCAACAGCGCCCCCCCCCCCCCCCCCGGCCCCCACCCCCACCTTGGTCATGTCGTCACTATTATATCAACCCCTGTTGTAGGTGTCCTATGTGGGTGCCCTGCAGAAGGGGCACCGTGTCATTCGTGGGTCAAGCAGTGCACATAGGGTGTCCTGAATCACAGGGCAGTGGATTCAAGGTTACGCATTCATAACAGATCGGGCGCGTGGCATTGCCAGTGTCTTCTATGTCACCAACCAGCAGGTTGCCTCTGTCTGCAGAGTATGTTTCAGATTTGGTTGTAGGTTGCTCACGCTGTGGGGAGGGGGATAGTCGTCCCAATGGGTAGCCCCATCAGTTTGGGTTGGTGTGTCAAGTGGTGGCCCCCTGCCGTGTTGGCTGTACTGTCCCCAGGGCCGCACGCATCTTTTGTTTCAGAGGGGCCAAATCATCCCCATTCATAGTCCCATCTAGCCGCATGGGGTTCCCTTTGGCAGTCCCGACTGGTGTCGTCAGCTGCTACAGCCATGGGGCTGCCGTGGCCCTGCTGCAACACCGGCTCTGGCTGTGGCAAGGTAACACAGGAGATCTCCTGTGATTCAGAAGCAACGGTCCTCACCACTGTGGCCACACCGCACCAAGTACATAATGTGCCATGCGCGGATACCTTCCGGCGATGCACCATATTTGCCAGCCATGTCTGCAAAGATTGGCCCACCCGGACCGCTTTGGCAAGCAAATACTCGTATCCAGTTTGGTCTCGTGACGTGCCTTGGGACAGCAGCGGAGTATTCTCAGCTGTAGACAGTACAATGCTGCAGGAAAGAGTGCAAGGACACAAAACCATCCGCTCTGCCAAGTGCCAGCAAAACAGCAGGGCACTAGAATTTGGGGAGGTTTGGAATGTGTCGGAGGGATCAAAATCCGTCAGTACCAACAGCAAGCGACCCGTGGCAAACAGTCACCACCTCCTTGTTGAGCCATTCTTCGTGGTTCTGTTGGATATGAGGTGGCCTGGATCTGGAGACTGATCTCAACGGTGTCAGTGTTGGTAACAGCAACCGCCACCGCCGCTGTAGCAGCCCAAAATCACACACCCCACAAAGGGCTAGCCTCAGCTGCAGTGCAGCAGCGCTGTCTCAAATGGAAAAAGAAACAACTCTCGTCCAGTCAAGATGGTGTGCAAAACAACCGACCTGAAAAAAGAAATGCCTAAGAATGAACAATCAAACACAGGCTTTGTTCTAAACTTTGCAGAGGCCAAGGTGCGATCAAACAAAAAGTGCAAATCAACTCAAGTGCTGCTGCTGGATCCCATCCATAATGTGACTCACACAGACTCCAAAAGTGCATCAAACACATGGCAAAATGAAGAGATTGTGCAGCATTGATGAATTAGAAAGCTGCAACTTCTGGTCTGGCCTACACTGGTTGCCCTCCCTTGGTGACAACTCTGTAGGATGTCCTTTTGTGAGGAAGAGGAAGAAGAGTGCTCCAACGGGACACCCCTAAGTGGTAGCCAAAGGGGTGGTGGTGGGTCTGCATGACTTGCACCTGCACTAGTATGGGCTGGAGCTTGGCTCGGGCCCACCCACCCCAATGTGGACCACCGTGCCTTTGGGGTGGGCGGGGGGGGGGCTCTGAAAATGGGCACGGGTGCCCCCGCCAGGAGCACCCGTGGTTTTCAGCGGCCGGGCGGTTGGGGGGGAGGGCATCGCTCCGCTTAATGTGTGTGTTGTGCTTTGGAGGTCTTAGCTCCTTCTCCAGTTGCATTCTCACGGAGTGCCCTTCCCCCCTCAGCTGGCCCCCAGCGCCCCTCTACGTGTTTCGTGGAGGGTCTTGTTTAGAGTGTGGCCGTGTCGTCTGTACCCCCCCCCCCCAGCTCCCTGTCCTGAACCTTCCCAGCAATACATGCAGTGAGCTACTGCAATCAACGTCAACTGCTTTCGGGTAGGCTTGGCTGGCATAATGAAGCCCATGCCGGCATGCGAAAATAAAACAGTGACTAAGAAAGGAGGCGCGGGGGGTCTAAACTTGGGGTTAAAGGGGTTTAAACATGTGTCTTGGGGGGGGGCATAGTTTTGTAGGTGTTCTGTTTGCACCCCTCCCGTAGCCTACGGTAACCGCTGTCCAGTGGCGGAGGCAGTGAGAACTCACTTGCAGACCAACCAGCTCCCAAAGCAAATAGACAACTTAAGCAAGCACAGAAGCACAACAAGTTTTTTTCTGGTCGCTGGGTGTGCAGGCGCATGCCAGTGTGGTGTGAGTGTACCATATGTCCACAACTCTGTAGAGCGAATCGCCACGTGTGCCACCGGGTCCGAATCTGAGGCACCTTCGATTTAGTCTCGTGCACGGTGTATCCAGAGGTACGCCGGTTCCGTACCTCAAAACGAACCAGCGATGGCAGCCCTGTAGTTCCCTAGCAGCTACCAAAGTAGGAAGGACACAACAGGCTGTCTTGTTACGCCTGACAAAAGCTGGCCACCTAGATTTCTCCAGCAGATAGACGATGAAACCAATACAGAGTGTCTCCCGTGCCGTGTTACTTCAGATGCCGCCGAGGCAAATACATGGTTGTGTCACCCAAGTGGTGCCAAAGGTGTAGATCCATCGCGGCGGGTCCCGTGGCCACATCGTGTGGTACCAATTGCCAATATCTAGCTTTAGGGAAAGTTTGAGATGGGTACAAGGCGTGATGCAATGTCAGTTCCCGTCCTAGCAGCACCTAGTCACCATGGTCTTGGAGCTGTGGAGGGTGAGATGTGCGGGACATGTGCAAAACCGCCTTCCAAAAAGCAACAAAATCAACGCAAATTTGCCCGCAGGTTGCCCCATGGCGGATCAGAGCCTGTTCCGACGCCGGACACGACAGTCATACACGGTAAGGCCTAGATAGGCACTTCCCCTATGAGAACTCTCCATTAGGTGGGGAGTGACCCCGGGGGGGGGGGGGGCTACCAACGGTCCTGATGCGACACCCCGCCCACTATCTGTCAAAACTTGGGGGGGGAGGGGGTAGGTGTGGGGGGGGGGGGGTCGGCTTGGGGGGGTAGGGGGGATTTTGGCCGTGGGGGGGGTTCCCAAGGTGGGGGGGGCTTGCACGCAACCCACTACTACCACATGCATACCTCCAGGGGGGATGTGGGTCTGGGGGCTTGGGGGTACGGAGGTATGTATGCGATAATAGCGCTTTCTGGTCATTGCCGAGAAGAAAGTCTTAAGGGTCGCTGTGTTGCCCCCCTCCACCCCATCCCCTCTCCCCCCTCCCCCCTTCCCCGTCCCCCCTTGTTCCCCCTCGCCCCTCAGTTAGTTTGTGAGAAAAATTCTTGAGGCTTGGTTAGAGTTGGGGGTTAAAAGAATAATGGATGGACTTCTGCTTAGAGGTCCTTGAAAAGCTCCCCCTCTGAGGAAGAGGAGGAGGAGTCTCGGCGGGGACTGAAGTTCCCGTTAGGCCTCATCCTAGCTCTTCTTGTTGCGCTTCCCGACACTTTTAAGCGGACGAGATCGCTCAGCCCCAGAGGTTGTTGCCTCGGACTCACTTGGGAGCGGGGGGGCAAGAGGCTTTGACTGGGGTAAAGGCAAGGGAGGCAAGCTTGACGACGATGAAGCAACGTCGGCAGGTGCAGATGAGGCCGCTGCATGAGGCTGGGCATCATCAACCTGTGCAAGTGCGGGGCCCTGATTTTTTTTCTTTGCCTTATGAGGCACCCAATTTAGCACCGCCTCTTACTTCGCCTCTGCAATGTGCATCAAATCAGGGTGCAGGGCAGTGTCATGCACATCTACATAGTGTTGTGCCATGCAGCATGACCACGCTATCTTTGTGCACAGGGGACACCGTACAGGATGATTTGTGCACGGGCTGCTTGTAGATTTCTTTGCAAGCGTGTTCCAGTGCAGCTTAGTAGGTTGACTGGGACAGTCAGAGATCATGAGGGTGACCAAGGCATGTGTCTGCTTGTTACGCATCATGACCTGGGTGGAGCAAGTGACACGATCACCACAAAACCAAAGAAAACCAGATAGAAACAAGAAAGAAAGAAAGAACGCAGTTCGCCCCAGAAAGAATTTGGCGCTGCACTCGGGCCGGGGTTTTGCTCCGAATGCAGGATCTTCACTTCGCAACAAACGACATTCGTATAGCGGCCCGTCTTGCTAATCTCCGCTGGAAAGCACCTCGCAACAAACAACATTTGTATAGCGCCTCGTCTTGCGATATGTGGCGCTCAAAAGCACTGATGGTTTGATGAAAAGGAAGCATACACTAAAAAAAGGGGGGCTCTGTTGGCGCCATGCGAAAAAAAGGGGGCGCCGCTAGCGCCATGCCCCCAACCCACGATTTCTCAAAACCCGGGGGGGGGGTTGGGGGGGGGTGTCGCATACAAGGACCGGGCCCGGCCGTCCCCCCCCCCCGGGGAGTGACACTTCCCACTCACGTACAATGTGACGCACTTCCTGTGGCTCAGCGTACAATATGGCTCTCTAGAGGCTTCCATACCGGCAGTCGTCCTGAAAACGCATGGCCGTGACCACAAAAAGCGCATGTGACACCGCTGGGCTTGTGTAACCGGTGCCTGAAGGGAACCATCCGAAGGTGCTCGCCCCATGAGAGGGCACCTGAGGCAACAAATAACGTGTAAGGCATAAGATGCTACCAACGGGGCAAAGGTTATTTCTTGTTGTATAGCACACTAATGGCGTAGCAACCGATCTTGTATAGTAGTGAGATTGCGCCACTGCATCCTGTCCCTCCACAAACTAGGCGGAGGAGGTTGCAAGCCCTCTATGTAACGACCCGGTATCGGGCGTGGCTGCCGCAAAGCTTGCGCTTCTGCTGCGCGGTCAACATCACCAAACACCGTATCTAAGAGACCACCCTCACGGTGAGAGTACAAGTGTTGTGGGGGCAGGAAACGCTCGGACATACAAGCACACTCAACCAGCAGCAGATTCACTAGGCTCATGCCCACATCATTTGGGGAACGGGAACGGAGAGCCATGATGAAAGAATTCGAGTCCGTGAAATTCCCTCCCTCTCGCAACCTCCCTTGGTACACGCTAGAAGACCCAATCTCGTTCTAGCCTAGACGCCGCTAGAGTGGCTAGAACGAAAAAAAAGAGGGGGTTACCCCCTCCCCATGGAGGTGGGGGGGGGGGGGGCTTTGGGGGTTTCAACTTGGACCCCCCTATCCGTACTCGGGGGCCCATGCTTCGTTTTTCATAATTTCAGTGTTTTCACCTGATTTTGGAGTGTAAAAAATTTTCGTTCTAGCGACGTTCTAGCGACGTTCGCTGGAACGTCGCTAGAACATTCTAGCGTAGAACACAACTAGAACAAAAACATTCATGCATGTGTCGCATCTAAGGGACACCAAAGTGGGGGTGGGGTGGAGGGGTAATACACATACACTAATAAAAACCAACATACTTGACGCATGCATAGTCATATGTGCCCCCCCCCCCCCACACACACTTTGGCATAGGCATATGCACAACACGACACACACAGCACAAGATGTCACAGGGAGGGGAGGGTGGGCCAAGAGGTCGAACACAAGCACCGCACAAACACCCCCTGGGTGTCAAGCTATCAGCCCCCCCTCCCTCTTTCCATGTTGTGGTCTAGGTTGTGGGGCCCCTGCTTGTTTTGCCTAAGGTTAGGGAGGGTATCCATTTCCTCTTTGCAGGTGTGCTGGCTTTTTTGATTGGAATGTGGATGCGCAGAAGTGGGCACACAGTGACACCAAGAGGTAGGTGTGTTACTCCTTCCCTCCTCCCTGCCATGTGTGTCTGTGGCATGGGGTTGCCTAGTGTACTGCTGTAGCGTCAGGAGCTGTGCTGTGTTGGTCAGTGGTATGCTTTTTCCCCCGTCCTCCCAGGTTATGCAACCCCCCCCCCCCCCCTTGTGTGCACTGGTACCTGCTTGTTGGTTGGTTGCCTGTTGGTTTTCGGGTTGCTTGGGTGGTTGTTGGGTTCGTTGGTTGGTTGTTGGTGGATGGGTTCTTGGACAGCTGAGTTTGGCTGGTTGGTTGGTTGGTTGGTTGGTTGGTTGGTTGCATGGTTCGTTGTTTGTTGGCTAGTTGCTGGGGTGTGTGCACAGGTGCTGTAGGCTTGTAGATGGTGTTGGGTGGGGTGTATGTGTGTGTGTTGCCTGGACACGTGCTGTGTGGTGTTGTTGCACAGTGTGTCTGTGTGTAAGCATGTATGCGCTGCGATTGCAAAGGTCCTGGGGGGGTTGTGCACATTTCATTATGGCGTTCTAGTGAGGTGTTCTAGCGGCGTTCTAGCGGCTTTCTAGCGGCGCCGCTTCACTCCCTAGAACGCCGCTAGAACGCCTCACTAGAACGCCGCTAGAACGCCGAAATGAAATGTGCACAAACGCCCCCAAAGACCCTTGCAATGGCTGCACAGGCATGCTTACACACAGACACACTGTGGTGCAAAGCAACACAGCATGTGTCCAGACAATACACACGCATACACCCCAGCAACTAGCCAACAACCAACCAACCAACCAACCAACCAACCAACCAACCAATCAACCAACCAACCAACCCTCCAAACTCAGCTGTGCCAGAACCAAGCAACCAACAACCAACCAACCAACGCAACAACCAACCAAGTGTACAGGTCCCCCCCTTCCTACCATCCCTCCTCCCTTGCTCCCCCCCCCCCCCACACCCAGCTGGGTTATACACTGTGCTGCTGTGCGAGTCAGTGGTATGCTTTGTCCCCCCTCCTCCCAGGTTATGGAATCCCCCCCCCGTGTCCACTGGTACCTGGCTTGTTGGTTGGTTGGCTGCTGGTTTTCGGGTTGCTTAGGCAACCCCATGCCACAGACACACATGGCAAGGAGGAGGGAAGGGGTAACACACCTACCTCTTGGTGTCACTGTGTACCCACTTCTTCACATCCACATTCCAATCAAAAAAAACCAGCACACCTGCAAAGAGGAAATAGATACCCTCCCTAACCTTAGGCAAAACAAGCAGGGGCCCCACAACCTAGACCACAACATGGAAAGGGCGGGGGGGGGGGGGCTGATAGCTCGACACTCAGGGGTGGTTTGTGTGATGCTTGTGTTTGGCCTCATTCCCACCCTCCCCACCCTTGACATTGTATGTTGTGTGTTTCTGTTGTGCATGTGCTTTTGCAAAACTGTGTGTATGCTAGGGGGGGGGGGATATGCGTATGCATGCGTCAAGTGTGTTGGTTGCTATGAGTGTGTGTGTCATGCAGCCCCCAACGCACTGTGATAATTTGCTTTTTTATGTTCTACCTATTCTACCACTCTAGGCTAGAACGATTTGTGTTCTAGGCTACAACCATTCTAGGCTAGAACATCTAGGCTAGAGTGTTCTAGGCTAGAACAAGATTGGGTGTTCTAGCAAGTACCAGGGGCTACGGACAGTAGCACAAGAAACGTTGGATGACACCCAGATCGTGCTTTTGGCACGGAACAAAACGCACGATGTATACACCTCCACCGCGTAAGAGTGGTCCAAGTGGCACGGAATGGGGTACTTGGTACACGGTCTAGGTGAGTGTGTCTAGGCAAACCACAACGAAAGCCCCTCCACAACAATGCGAGGGGAAGCATTCATGACGTAGGCTGCATGCCGCGGGACAACAAGAATCTCTGGGAAATCGGGCAACAGAGGGCCACTCTTGGTCTTAGGCCCTCCCGTTCTTAGATCAATCCGTACAAAGCGTTCCTAGAGACACTCTTGGTCTTGGGCCCTTCCCTTCCCTTCCTTGAAGTGGTTGGGGAGGAGGCTTGTGCAATTGTGGTGTCAGCGGGGAGGGCGGATGTACCGTCGTGGCTTGTGTGTGTGCCGGGGCCACGACCCTGATTTGTTACGGCCACACGTATGCACTTGCATTACAACCCCTATTTACCCCCCTGTTATGCCACGCCCTTGTCCAAGCTACACTAGGGGTAGGGACCGTAATAATTGTGCACGTAATTTAATTACATATGAAATGTAGTGGGGCCACATAAGACATGAATTTGTGTGGGGAATGGCCCATTTCTTTGATGGGAATTTGTATTTTATAAGGTACCACATGCAAGGCAACTTCATTCCCAAGAACTTGACCTTGCCTGAGCCTAAATTAGCCCAGAATCCTCGGCCAAGGACATCTTTAAGTGGTGAGCATGTGCAATTGTTGCACATGGTGTACGATTGCAAGAAGGGTTTCCCAGGCGAACATTTGTAGGCTTCGCATCCTTCATTGCTTGTGACAACATGGGTGTGAACCTGAAATTTTCATGTTCCCAAGGCTTTCTTGTGTTTGTATGCTTTTGGAAGTGTGGGTGGAGGTCAAGGTGCACTCATACCACGCGGGTGCGCACGTGTCCGTCAACAGTTGTATGTGTTGCACTCAAGCCATGCCCTCGTCCAAGTCATAGTAGGCGTAGGGACTGTAATAATTGTGTGCGTTGGTGTAGCTTATACAGTGTGTGTGTGGGGGGGGGGGGGGTATGTATGTCTTGTGCATCGTGTAACTCTAATTCCATGACCGCCTTAGGAGCATACCCCCTTGAAGTTCCCTGTTCCCCAATGTGGTTGGGAATACCCAAGCCGATGTTACCCTACCCACTATTGGGGTAAGGTGCGAACTGTTAGATCACACGTGGACCACATACCCAATTGGTTGTGCCCTAAGTTTTACACCCCCCTCCCTGACTCAGACATCCCCGATGCTCTGACACAGCCAAAATCAGAAAAACGAGGGTGAGAGCCATGGAAACGAGTACAAGCAAGCATCATAGGGCGGGTGGGTGGGTGCAAAATCCACACGGGTGTGGGCATTGCATAAACAAGGTGCCCCCCCAACGCAAAAGCCACACCCAGACCGCACCCCATCGCCCCTCCCAGACCCCTCCTCCCAAACCCCCCCCTCCAAATTCCCTCGGCACCAGTGCACCCGCCAATCGTAGTGTGGACGTGCACTAAGTCCCACGTTGGGAACCCCTCCCTACTGGCCCAGGATAGGAGAGGGTGTACGAGCAAGCTAAATGTGGGGTGTGGCTCACCGCAAGCGGTCGTGAGCAAAGGGACACACAACTACCGACCCCCGACCTACCCGACATGCCAAGGTTGCTGCCATCCCGGGACCCCACAGAGAGCACGATGAGCAGTACACCGGGAAAATAGTTGCTAGATTTGCACTGCAGAACATTACACTTGCGATCCTACCAACCAATGCAACACGATGATGGCATTTGGTGCATACATAAAGATGCTTGAAGAGGTACATGCGCTCCTCCGTGACCTCCTATTGTCATTTGCCTACAACGTCTCACCGTATTACCTGGATCCTCATTGAGTAGAAACACACAGTGTTACAGGTACCTCTTCCCACTCATAGCAGGTGGAGCAAGCGGTGCACCTCGACCCTTGGGGGCCGCTATGCCCGCCGCGCGGCGACCTTCCCTCGCTTGAGTGAGCCTGATTAGCGGAGGGGAGCGCCCCTGTAGCATGACGAGCTACCTCATCGGAGGCGGTCTAAGTTCCACTCGCTACACTCTCGGACTTGTCCGTGCATTTTCAGCTTGGTCTCAACGACATGCAAACTGTTTTGCTTCACATGCTCCACAGCCGGCCTCTACGGCCAAGCAGAAGCGCTCGGAAGAGGGCTAGGCTCGTCGCAAAGCCTATGATGCCAGGCGCAAGGCGGAGCACCACGAGGGCCAAGCTCCTTTGGCCCAGCCGCAATAAAATATTCACTTATTGCAACTCGTGCCTGACACTCTGAGGTTCAACTGAGCTCGCCTGTCCCTGTGAAGGTTGTAGATGCGTCTTTTGAGAGGTTCGAGGGCTTGCTGGTGCATTGCTTGAGCACAAGATGGGCCGTAGTAGCAATTAATCAACACCACTTTAAACCACCACAGGAGCGGCACTAGTCCCACAACGCCTGGAGGGCCCAATTGGGCGGTACCCGGGCTCCGGACCTGTTTGTGAGCATCACAGCCAGCAACTTCGAGACCACACAACAGCAGTTTGTCTTCAACGGGAAGCCTAATGTCGTCCGAGACGTGCAACAGTTCCTGTTTGCACCCACAGCGGCGTTTGTTTTTTCCGGCAGTGTGACATCCTTACAATTAATTGTAGCAGTTTGTGTGTCAGCCTTAGACTACTCTACACTTGTTCAGCTCAACCGGTTCCTAGGTCCTTTGGCCCTCCAACAACATCTGGGGATGTTGTTTGGTCCATGTTGTTGTCTGCCTCACCCACGGCCATGCCACTAACCGGTTATTGCGGGCAATGCCTTGGTGTTGTACAGGCCCATGTCACTCCGCAACCCCCCCTTCTACGGAGGCCTTCTTGTTGTCACACGGCGCCGTGGAGGGGCGCGGGCTCGTCAGCAGTCAACTAGGCGCAGCTCGGCATTCCACACACCTACACCCTTGTGTCTATTTGCTTTCCTCGCAGGCCATTCAAGCATTGGGGGACGTTGCCACATAAGCCCGTATGCATCCGTGCGACTCATGGCGGTAGTTGCCACTTCAGGGGGAGCTATGCACCGTTAGCAATTTGCAAACAACCTTCACTATGAATGGCGTGCTTTTGATCGCCACCGCCAACGTCAACACACACCGGGGAGTGCAAATCACCACCCATTGCCTTGTCGCCATTGCACAATCCCTACCGCTGCTCAGCTGTGTGCAAACGGCCGACGCTAGGTCTTGAGAACTGCTTCTGCAGTGGAATCCTTTCTTTCTTCAGATGCATGGCGTCGTTCAGAGCCCGGCTCCGGCGGCTTTTGAACCTAACGGAACACGATCACACACCACAGTATCGAGGCACTGCGCACTGTAATCTGGTCCTTGACCCCATCTCACTCTCTCGCCACCGTTGCGGGCAACATGGGGGGAGTGGCACACGAAGGATGCGGCGGGGCAATGGGCCGCGGTTTTCAACATGCCCACCCGCCCGGTCAACGTTCTACTTGTGGCACCGGATATCCTTCACCGGCTGTACCCACGAATTCTTTGATGGGCCGCTGACCTCGTGGCCGGCCCCAACGGAAAGTTCCCTACAAGGTCCCCCATTCATGTCAAAGTGCAGTGTGTCCCGGCGGAACAAGCACCACGCATCCTAGACTAGCTAGAGGCTTCTACCCTACCAGTTCGCGAAGAAGACCTACTTGGAGAGATGCTAGACCTGGTTTCCCCCTATGGGCACCAGCGTCGGTGCTCGGGCTTCGTTCGACGTCCGGTTTGCTAGATCCCATGGCTCCATGCACACCGTAGAACCTCATTCCTACCCCCCCATGTCCCCGAGCTGTCCTTGGCGGATAAGACCGCACAACCCACGACAAACCCCAACACCATCCCGGCCCTACAATGGGATTGGGCGGGTTTCTCCCTAATGATAGCCTACCTACACTGTCAACGGGGTCTGTAGCCCAGTCCTCTCGGGAATTATTGGAGAAATTGGCCCATAGTGACGCAGTGAAGATAGATCTGATGTCTCAGTTGGAAGTTGCACCTCCTTTTGCCTAGTGTGCTGAAACCGCAACATCACCGTCCGGCGGAAGAAGATCAGCAAGTTTGCGAGAAACTACAAATATCCTACAATCTGCGCGCCGAGACCTGGAACACTGGCGATGTGTGCCTAACACAGAGATGGTCCACCTACATGCTAGATTCAACGACCTACAGTCGCAAACTGCATGCGCACCAGGGATGCTAACCCTTGGGCTATGGACATGCGCCTTTGGCCGCTGGCTGCTTTCCCTTGCCCGCACACTACCTCGGCAAGGTGCCGACCACGTTGCCTCCCGCCGAAAAATCCTCCAATTTTGCTCACATTGTGGACCTCACGGGACCCAAAAGTCATAACCCGGAGCCCCGGTTGCACGAGCCGGTGGGCTCTCTTCCAGCCTTGGACACACAGTAAGGTCAAGGTGATCCACAGCCTGCTTCGCTGCCGATTTTGAAAAGAGCCCGTGGTAGGCTATTGCCCAAGGCGGGCGGGGCTGGCAAAGTGAACACATGCAAACACATGGGGTAATGGTAGAATGGAAAAGCACCTTCACGTTCCACATGGACGACACCTACATCTAGGCAAGCAGGTAGTCCGGCTGAAGAAGAAATCTAGAGCACCCACAAAGCCCTGGCCACGGACCCACATGGGCCCCTGCATGCCATGTACGAAAGGTTGCAAATGCATGGCAGCCACAAACTCTAACACAATGGGAGTAACCTATGTGTTGCCAGACACACCATGTGTTGACCATCCATGGAGAGCACTTGAAGTCGCCTCTCATTAGCACTAATCGCGAATGTGGGGGGACATGTTGACATAGCCTACGCAGCAATGGCCTATATTTTTTAGTTGTTCCTTTGGCAAACGTGTACACAGTGTCTCCCAAGGATAGCAACAAGATGTGAAGTTTTGCTGCCTACACCCCTGGCAGCCCTTGTTGACACGTACCGGCATGTCGTTGCCACCATGATGACTTCAGTGGAGGCTATTTTTGGGCCTCCACGCTCCCCTGATACTGTTCCAAGTCTTGTCAACGGCATGTGTGGCACAGCCTTGTGCGGACACATCCTTGGTGGTGGCTCAATGTGGCGGTAGTACGCAAGGTAATCGCGGTACGCGGGGAAGTGGTCGGGCTAGAACGCTCATGAGAGGTCGTTGGGATTGCTCGCCCACGGGGCATACCTCGGCCACAAAAATCAGACTATCGTCATCTTCCTCGCAAGAGATTTACCCCGCGCATCAAACCAATTGATGTGAGCGGCCGTCTAGTGCCCCGTGCAATCCAGGCAGTGCTAGGCCGGAACCAATTGCGGGCCCAACATCTTCGCCCCGTGCTTCGTTGCGCCGTGACCGACCTTCATCCATTCATCCCCAAGAGGATGCATGTGATGCCCCCACACCTACATACTCGAAACTCTTCGCGGCGCATTTTGCGCACAGCCCGACGATCCACACCTTGCCGGATGTGGTGGAATACTGCATACTACAATGCTTACACGATGCACAACCGCAATGGCCCTAGGTACACGCTAGAAAACCCAATTTCGTTCTAGGCTAGAACTTCTAGTCTAGATGATCTAGTCTAGAAAATATCAGCCTAGAACACAAATCGTTCTAGCCTGGACTGGTAGAATGGGTACAACACAAAAAAAATAACCAACTTGCATCGGGCGGTGGGAGGGGTGCATGACATATACACTCATAGCAACCAACACACTTGACGCATGCATACGGGTATGTAGCCCCCCTAGTGTGCCCGGGCCGTTGGGAACTGCTGCTCCCCGTGGGCCCTCCTTGAGCACTGACCAGCGCCTCAGCAGGACTCCCCGTCCCGCGAGGATGGTGTGCCCGGGCCTGGGGGCTGTTGCCCCCCGCAGGCCCTCCTTGAGCACCGACCAACGTGTGGGCACGGCTGCCCGTCCCCCAGGCTTGTGTGCCTGGGCCATTGGCAACTGCTGCCCCCCGCAAGCCCTCCTTGAGCACCGACATCCTTTGTTTTGCACAGGCGATTTTCAAGAATGCCAGAATCGCGGGAGAGTTTGCCCCACTGCTTGTTGTCCCCGTTGTCATTGTCTCATTCCCCTGTTCCGCACATTGCTTTGCTTTGGGAGAATGATGCATCCGGTATTGTCACAAGTGTCAAAATAGTGGAATTTGGTTGTTGATGTGCCTCAAAGCAGGTAAAGAGGCTAGTTCGGGACGTGGATATTTGAATGTGGATGCTGATGTGCCCCAAAGCAGATAAGGGGGCTAGTTCGGGATATGGATAATTCAATTTGGCTGTTGATGTGCCCCAAAGCAGATAAAGGGGCTAGTTCGGGATATTGGGTTGCTGGTCTTTTTGTGATCAAAATTTGTTCGTTGGTTGTTGGGTGCATCTACACTCCGCGGTGTGTGGTGTGTTGCGCTGCTGCATGGTGTGAGATGCTGTGTCCGTGGGTATGCATGTATGTGCAGCCATTGCAAGGGTGGTGGGGGTGGTTCTATGGTATTAATGTTCTTGTTCTAGCGGCGTTCTAGCGAAGCGTTCTAAGGGCGCAATAGCGACCGATCGGCGTCGCTAGAACGGTGCTAGTACGCCCTTAGAACGCTTCGCTAGAACGCTGCTGCAACAAGGACATTAATACCATAGAACCACCCCCACCACCCTTGCAATGGCTGCACATACATGCATACCCACAGACACAGCATCTCACACCATGCAGCAGCACAACACACCACACACCGCAGGGTGTAGATGCACCAAACCAGCCATCCAACCAACCAGCACCCCAACATCCAACCAACAAACCAACCATGCACCCGCGAACCAACCCCCCAACTAACCAACACCGAACCAGACAATCAACGATCCCACCGACAACGAACGCACAAAAGAACCACCCAACGAACCAACGCCACCACACGACACCACACCAGACTACATGATACCACAACACACCACACTACACCTCATTAGACTCCAAGACACTAAACCGTAACACTGTACTACACATCAAACAAAATCACCCACCACAGCCTACTCCACCACCACATCCCACCACACCACACCACACCACATGACACCACTGTACACCTTACAAGACCACAAGACACCACAACAGTGCACACCATAGCATAGCACACCTACAACTTTAGGAATGATCATTTTCATTGTTCCTTTGTCGGATATTTTATGCATAAAACAAACCACGTGTGAAAGAAAGAAAAGAACACCCACCACACCCCTGACTGCCCCCCCCCACCGGCCCCCAACAGCTCTCAACCCCCCCCCCACCCCTAGAACAAACATGCCGAGCAAGGAAAGCCCCCCCCACACCCATGGCTTGAAGGGAGGGCAGCCCCATGGTGCCTATCCCTATGTTAATGTGTGTGTGTGTGTGTGTGTGTGGGTGTGGGTGTGTGGGAGCACATATGACTATACATGCGCCCACTGTGTTGGTTTCCATGTGTGTCTGTGTGTGTGTGTCATGAACCCCTCCCACACACACAATGCTGTCCTTCGCTTGCCAAAATGTTTGAACGTTTTTGTTCTAGTTTCGTTCTAGGCTAGATGTTGTAGCGCCGTTCTACCCTTGGCACTTGAATGAAAAGTGTTATTGTTCATAATTCATATTTCATATATGAACGATTCACATATGAACCATGAATTATGAACAGCTTTTATGACCGCTTTTTTGTCCACAGATTTTGTTATGTCTTACCCTCCCTTCTTCTTCACGGAGCTCAACATGATGCTTGTTCGGCTCAGTGGTGCCACCAGTCTTCGGGACAGCAAGTGTTCCGACCTGTTGGCCCAATGGATGTCATCGTCCCAACTCATCCGAACCCGTTTTACGGAGGCAATGGACCACGCTCCCCTCCCGGCGTTCCACAAAACCAAGGTGCAGGCCGTCCGTACGTATGCGGAGGCCCTCTTTCCCGCACCCTATCCGATAGGGCATCTTTTGGAGTTGGGTGCACCCCGCTACGGCTTCCGGGTGTTGTCTGAGTACATCACCCGCCGGGGCAACGCGTACACCGCCCGCACGGGACCGCCCTTCCCACGGCCCATCCCCACACGGGACCAATTTGACGCAACGTGGATTTCATTGACCGCTCCGCTTGCGTTGTCCCCCCCGGTGGAATGTGCCGACCCCCCATCGTCGGGTCGCTGCTGGCCCCTACGGTCGTGGGCACAATACGTGCAATCCCGGCCGGCAGTGTGCCAGTCTATCGACTGGACCCGCCCCCTCACCTTTGTGGTGCGGGGTGATGGGTATGCTTGCGCCGGTGGTGGTTGGTCGCAGCTATCGGTAGGGCTATTGAACCACGGGCTAAAGGCGCGTACACCCGCCTTCCTGTGGGTCAGCGGCATGGCCGTCACAGGGGACAAGGATATGGTTGCCCTGGGCCAAATTTGGGCTCAGGTGCTACAGGTTTGTAGTTTGCATTTTCATGTTCATAAGTTATTCATAATTCGCGCATTCATAATTCGAGAACTGCCGTCATAAAACGCCGTGCTGCCCATTTATGAATCATGAACGTGTTTTATGAACACGAATTATGAACACCTTTTATGATCACAGGTCCTGCAGTCCATCATTGACTGCAAAAAATTTTACTGGTGTGACAGCTGGGTGCCGGCAGAGGTCCTCCTTGGTGGGGACCAGCGGGGGTGTGCCATGCTGTCCGGGCTGCGGGAGTGGGAGCGCTCCCGCCGCCTGACGGACACGTGGGTGGCCAACACCCCCTGCTGGGCGGCCCTGGGGGAGTTGGGGTGGGAGGGGTGTTCAGACGAGGACGTCGTGATGTCCAGCTGTGGGATGAACCCCCCCACCTCGGCCAGCCCCCGCAGCGCCTCCCCAGCAAAGGCCGCCCCCGCCGAGAAGCCCAAACCCCGTGCCGCCCCCCCCCCCCCCAAACCCCCGCAAAGCAAGAAGCGCCCACCGGCGCGCAAGTCCTTCGAATCGGGCAGCAGCTCGTCGTCGGACCAGGCACTTCCCCGTCCCCATGGGAAGGGGAAGGGGAAGCAAGCGCACCAAAAGCGGCGCGAGGAGCCCCCCTCCTTGGAGGGGGATGAGTCACCTGACCCCCTACTTGGTGAGCACGTGTTTGTGCCCTACCCCGATGGTGTCTACCCGGGGGTTGTAACCTCCGTTGCGGCAGGGGGGGGGGGGGGGATAGGGTGTGGGTGGAGTACCCAGGGGAAAAGGAGATGTCTCGGGTTGAGAGGCATCTGTTGTATGCCTCTCATGATGCGGCAGTGACCCATTGGGAGCAGCAGAAGGCTGACAGGGCCGCCAAGGCCAAGGCCAAGACCAAAAAGAAGTCTGACCCCAAACCGGACGCTGACCCGCCAGCTGAGCCGGCCCCCAAGCCAGCCAAACTGAACCCAAGCCTGAGACTAAGCAGGCCCCTCAGCCCGAGCCCAAAGCTGCCCCTCAGGCCGCCCCCATGGAGGTGGATGCCCCAGCGCACCCCTCGGCCAAACCCGCAGCCAAACCACCGGCCCAAACCCATGCCCAGGCCCCGGATGGAGGTGAAACCCAGGCCACGGCCCCCTTTGGGAGGACCCAACAGGCCCCAGCCCTGAGGTGTACGGCAGCATGAACTTGCAAGGACAAGGAAGCACAAGCAAGTACAAGAAAGATTGAAGCCTGAGCGATTTTTGTGTGCCTGTGCTGCTGTTCATAAATGCGTTCATAAAACGCGTTCATAAAACGCTCCGCGCGTTCATAAAACGAGAACTGAATTATGAACTGAATTTTGAACCAAATTATGAACAGGGGAGGAGGTTTTCATAATTTTCAAAAACTGGCAAAAATAGCAATTTTTCCAAAAAACCCCCGGCAGACAAAAAAAAACTCAGCCCAAGGGTGGTGACCCAACCCCCCCAATTTTGCACGAACATGGGCCATGGGTACCCTAGCAAGAGCAAAATCCGTTCATATTTCATAAAACGACTTATGATGAACAAAACTACCTTTCATACAGGCGCCAAGGGTAGGGAGCGGCGCTAGAACGTCGCTGGAACATCCAGCCTAGAACAAAAACTTTTTCCATTCCAATTTCAGGTCAAAACGCTGCATTTGTGAAAAACAAGCCCTAGACCCCAAGTACGGACAGGGGGGTCCAAGTTGGATCCCTCATATCACCCACCCTTGAACCCCACGGGTGGGGGTAACCCCCACTTCTTTTCGTTATAGCCTTCTGGCGCCATCTAGGATAGAACAAAATTTGGTCGTCTAGCATGTACCTAGGGGGGGTTGCGGGCTTCATCCGCAACGTTGCGGATGGAGGGCTACTAGATGTACGGGTCCACGGTGATGTCTGCACCTTGCTCGACAAGACACCACATGGCCCTGTGGCGAATGCTCGCCCACGTCGAAATTTCATGATACTGTGTAAGTTCATCGCAGCACACATCGCCGACCAATATGTCCCGCTCCTCGCACGGTCTAGAGTGCTGCCTTGCACCCAGTTCACACTGCACGCCTCTTCTTGCGTGGCAGACTTGCTCCGGGCCCCACACGATTGCATTTGGTTTGGCTGCCACAAGTGGCGGCGCATTTTCATGGTAGTGGAAGATGCACGGCATGCATACGGGCCGGTGGTGCATCACATTGTACGATTTTTGCTACAGCAAGTGGGTAGTTTTGATGTGGTTATTGACATCCTCCTCTTAGCTACCGGTGGAGCCACGGTACATATAGGTGGTTTTGAGGGTGTGTGTCAAGCCGTGTTGCGGTTGTTAGCTGGCGTGGCCGAAGGCTGCCCATGGTTGGCGATTGTTTTCCGCAACCCAGCGGAGGTTCGAGCGTTTCTTGCCTTCGTATGTGTCCCTCGGTGTTGGCGGTCGGGGGAGGGAAAGCTTCAACAGGCCGCGGCACATGGACGATACCACGTGGTGCATCATTTCCAAGCAAGATTTACCAATCTTGCGGGCAAATCCTCAACGGGCGGGTGTTTTGACCAACGTGTTATCGTCGGGCGATGATAATAGCTACCTCTGACGATTTGCCGCTTACCTTATATCCCCAAGCAATGTACATGGGGTAGTCTCGCATGCCGGTGTATCCGGCTCTCTTGGGGTAGTTGGGCGCTGCCTTTTTCCACATGAATACCACACGGTAGACAAATCGAAACGTTTTTTGGGCTTGCTGGCGAGCTTCATGGGCATTAGCCATAACTCGTCTCCCAGCCAACTACCCTTATCATGCATGCAACGGTTGCGGGTGGACAACAACGGTGGCAAGCGAAGCGGGGGTTCGACCCCCAAAGTACGTGGCCATTAGGGTTACGGATCGGGTTGTGCCTCCGTTTTGCGTGTCATTGGCTTGCATAACCTCCCTTGTGCGCAGTTTTTTCGACTGTGGGCCTCTAGATGGGTTGCAGCGGACCCGGCTGCGGTCGTAGCAATACACCGGTTTGTGCACGGGTATGAAAGAAAGTTGAGGCATGCCAACGTCATGGTACACATAGCATGAGAAGTATGGTGCAATGCAATGCTTCTACCAAGACATGCCCTCTGTTTAAAAGAGTCTCTCACGATATGCCGAGCACACAACACACATCATGATCGTTTCGTGTTCTACATGTACATGTGAGGTTTCCAACTTTCGCTTGCTCTAGTCCCCCGCAACACGGGACCGGATCCCATGAGGAATGGTGTGATGGAATTTGTTGTCTTGGCCATGCTTGTCCTTGCCTATCCTAAAACGAAGTTTGTCCCAGATTAATTGAAGTTCGTGCAAATGTGCAAAACCCGGTGTTTTCAACTAGCAATTGTCGCTCACATCACTGCAAGCATCCTAGAGCGGGGAATACGAGACTGGGACCGTGTTGCACATCCACACACACACCTTCCATTTATGGGCCCACAATGTTGCACCCTTGTAGACCTACTATGAGATTGCGATAAGAGTGATGTGAACTGTGGAGAACAATGTCAGGTGGGTGATGGCAGCTGGCAATTCGAGAAGCCTAATTCGTTTGGGTGAACTGTGTGGGTGCGTACTATGCGAGATCCAACTTTGCCATGTTTGCCATGTACCACCGAATCATCCAATATATCCTTTATTGTCATGGAAATTAGACCAGCCCTTTGCGGAGTCCCATTTAGTGTTTTGCCATAAACCTTGCCCAAAATGATGTGCAACGTGCTTTTGGTTGTTTCTTTGTGAATAACTTGATACCAAAAATTTTGAGTAGGGCATTGGGGGTCGGTGCCCGCAATCTAGGCCTAAGCGGTATCAAGCAGAGTGGCTCTTGTTCGTATTGAGATGAGTTTAATGGTGAGTTGCCATTGGGTCACATTTTGGTATCAATTTTTGCGAATTGTGCTCCATTTGTTATGTCTTTTGCGCTAGGGGGTATGGCCCAACCTCCTTCCCACCAACACATTTTTTGCTCGTCTTTCAAGCGACTGCACAGACCGGGGATGGTGGGACACCCCCACCGGGGGTGCTATGACAGAATTTATTGTTCATGCCCATGCTCCCTTGTCTTAGACCTCAGAGGCCAAGCGTGCTACATTAATGGACCCAAAGTAGGGTTGGTGTGGTGTCTTTACGACTACATCAATAGTAGGGCGGTCCTTAACAAGGAAAAAAAATGGTTCCGTTACACCGATTTCCCCAAAAAAGCCCGCGGGTACTGCCTGTGTTTAACCATGCTTGGTGGCGATGGGCGTTTGGCGGTTGGCCGTTGGTGGCGGTTGGTGGTGGTTGGCGGCGGATGGTTGTCGGTGATTGGTGGTTGGTGGCGGTTGGTAGTGGTTGGTGGTTGGTGGCGGTTGGCGGTTGGCGGTTGGTCGTCCCTTGGGGTGGTACTTGAGGGCGGTCATTAAAAAAAAGTTCCTTAAGGACCGCCCAAATCAATAGTATCCATGACGATGTGGGTTTACCTGTCACGGCTACCTAGGGGAGGGGCGACTCCGCTGGTCCAAGCACACCAACTCCCCCCCCCAAAGGGGCCTCCGGTCAAAAGCTAGTTATTGAAGGTAACGGGCTAAAGAGGCCCACAAACACCAAAACCACACATTGACCATCTGAATGGGTGTGTCGCGGTAAATGAATTGGAGCACGATGGCCCTGCCATCCGGGTGGTGTGTAAAATCACCAATTAGAAATTGTGAGTCCCGTCGCACCGGCACTGCTTCGCCAGGCGACAAAGAGAAGACTAACGTATAGGTGTGCCACTGCAAGCAATGAAACACAAAAGGATGGGGCAGGATACCCATTTCTTGTAGCGAAACAACAACGGGAGAACCGGACCGCTGTAACAACTTGTGCGAGGCAACTATTTTTGTCTTTACTGTGTGCTTTACGTTCAGAGTACGCCGGTCAAAAGCGGCACAGGGCTTCAGCGGGGCCGTGACACACCGAGGGTCGAAATTCAGGTCACTCAAAGTGGCAAACACGGCCTGCAATCGGCGTAGAGAGCCGCTAATGGGACTTGGTAGTGACCGGCGCAAAACTCAACCTCTCATTGGCAAATATTACACCCTGCCCGACTCTAGCAAAAAAGCTTCCTCACCCGTACCGTGTCAGCGTAGACGGGTCGTGGCCTGCCCAAAGAGATGGTAACCCACACAATCCGAGGCTCGTGTAGTCAAGCTGTTTACCGGCCAAAGTAACGTTTGCCAAAGCGCCCGGCATTGGCAACCGAGAGGTTAGATAGAGGTAGGGGGACGGGCACAAAACCTATGAGCTTCCTACCATCTAGAACATATCCCCACTGCTGGTCCCGGGTGACGGGAGGTAAGGTCAAGACACAATTCGTTGCAGGCGCGAGCAACATCGGGGCTATTGGGGAACGAAAAATTCTACTCCCGTAGAGTTGCTCCGCTTGATGAGGGAGCTAGAGGAGGGTGGGAGGGGGTGCGATGCTTCTCATTTGACCGTCCCGTAGTGAGGAAAGGAGGCTGTGGGTATGTGGCGAACGTGGAGAGGGGTAAACGTAGTAAGACGTAGTGGGAGAACTATGGGAAGACGGGTAGCCATATGCAGCCCCGTATGGAAAGGGGGGGGCGGGTGGCTGGTGATGTCATGGGGTTACGGAAATGGAGAGCATAGGTGTCTTTCGCTAACCTTGGTGTCCGTGAGCCATAGCCCAGGTGGAGCAAGGGAGCTGCATCACTTGTAGTCACTGGAGAGTGCAATGACTAAAGTCGTATAGACAACCTTGGACGCCATACACCGGCATAGGCAAGGGGGGGGGCCGGCGGCAGACAAGTGGCCTTAGCAGCCCGAGCACGGATGGGGTGGGGGTCCACTACCCCTGTGCCCTTAGCTCCCACCGCCGACGTGGCGTTGGAAGCTAGTGAGGCACACCACTAGAAGCACGTCAAACACCCATGTTTCGACGTGTGCTGGCGGTGACGTTTCTCCTCTGGGGAACACTCACATCGGCGGTATGGTGATTATCGGTAGTCTTTTTCACCCCCCCCCCCTTCCCGCCACGAGTGGCTTTGACATATGGACTCATATTGTGCCGACCCCACTTGCTCATCTAGAACCCTGCACACGTTATCATAAAAGTGGCAATGTAGGAAACGAGCCAGGACCCTGGCGCACATGGGTTGGGCTGGTGGATATAACATTGCCGACCACTGCGCATCACATCCCACATGGAACTGCGAAGGACTCGGCTGAGCCCACCCACCAGAGCCCCTGAAGCCCGCAAACTAGCGAGGTCTCTATGCCAGCACCGTAAGGCCGTGGCCAAAACGGACGCAAAAACGGCTTCTTGGGGGGTGTGCCGTGACAAACTCCGGAAAAGCTTGAGAAACCGCTAGGGTTGGTGGTAGGGAAGAGCGGAGCGTTTCCCACTGATGTTGCATTGAATCATGAGGAAAACTAGGTATAACACAACCAGCTAGTTGCATGCTAAGGTGGAGGGCCCGTGCCAACCCACCCATGTGCTGGTCATCCACCATCTTTGACTAGGTGCGAAATCCGTTGAGCAAAGGGGGTGAGGTGCCCATTTGTTTATATATAGACCGCTTGTAGTGCCACGTCACGCAACACGAGGTGACATACATATATTGTTTGTTGGCTTTTGAAGGTTTTGCCCTCGAAGCTGAGCCCCAACATGAGATAGCAGTTGGTGTGGGGTGAAACTTGTGCTACACCATGATACAATCGGACCCAGCCCTCGTTTCGCCGCAGATTTTCTCAGCTTGTAGTTGATGCTATGCATTGCAATGTGAACTATTGCACTAAGTTATTACATCTAACCGTCCATGATTTGAGTGCCAGATCATGCAAGATGCGGCAATGTACACATGTAGGGATAGAACAAACACGGGCCAACATGGCCAAACATAACTACGAACAGGGGGTAGAAGTGGTATGTCGTGTTGTGTTGTGCTTTTGTAGGGATCTCAACGGAGTGTTAATTTTTACACACAACAGCTATTATTATTTTTTGAATAATTTTCGGTGTGCAAATAATCATAGTGGCGATGCGGTAATTTGATGTGGCTGAAAAACGAATCCAGAAATTAAAATCAAACATTGAAGCCGAGGACCATTTTAATATTTTTTCACATGCACACCGGTGAAACCCCTCCCCCAGCCCGCGGGTAAAAATGACACCTTGAGGGCACCCCGTGGCGGTGGGAATTTTCGGAGAAAAAAAACCTCTAACCCTCCCCAAACAAGGGTAAAATTTTTGGTAACGTATCAATTTGTGCAAGTAAAATTAACCATATTGGTGCTAATATAGGTCTGTAGGGTTAATGGATGAGGCCAGTTGTGTCCCACTGGCCAAAAATTTGCAACAACAACGTAAGCCAAATTCGGAGCAGTGCCTAGATGCGTGCCGTTGTAATGAGCACAATTGCAAAATCATTTTCCGAACAGAGCTACCTGGAATGGTGCATATATTCATGCTGTATTGAAGGTGTTGCTTAGCACCTTCGCAGGCATGTATGCATTGTGGAGCAAGAAGGAATACCTCAATGTAGGGGAGGATCCCCAAGGGCAAGCCCTTGCAGAAAGGTTTGGGCAATGTTGGTTGGCCCTAAGTTGGAAGCCCACCCCATACTTCAGGAGGCCCGGTTGGACGCCATTGTTGAGGGACGACAAGCAACATCCTCTCAAACCACTAGGTGCAACCCCCCCCCCCCCCCCGGCAAGTGGTTTGTTGGTCATTCAAGATCCCGCCCTCTAAGCTTAGTCCTGGCACGATGTAGCGGTTGATTTGGGGCGAAACTGGCCGGGAAACGATATTGTTGGACCCAGCCAGCACTTGCTTTAGTGGTGTACTTTCATTGCTAAAGATCACGTGGGTGCTGCGCTAAACATAACAAACGAATGATGAGGCACGGTATGGTACTGCGCGTTGTTGTTGTGTTGTTGTGAGCAAGCACTTAGCAATGGGCAGATTGTCGTGGTACTTTTTTTCTTAGATGGCGATGACAACAGACAATCGACACACGTTGTGCGGCCCCTTGGGCTGGTGATATGGACCCACAATCCATGCACCCCGGCGCATGGCCCCTTGAGTTGGGGAGATGGATTCAAAATCCACACACCTTGACAGAACGCTTGTTGTGCCGTCTTTTGATCTATTGTGTTGCACGTCTGCGCCATGATGTATTGGGTGGCGGTTGAGGATTTCCATGCTTCCGTGTTGCCCCTCCATGTGTCACGTTTTCTCGCGCCTTTTTGGTGAAGTGCTCGAGGAGCAGTCCCCCTTGCAAAATTTTTGCCGCACAGTGAGAAAACCCAGGGCGGTCCTCAATCGGAAAACAAAAAAAGAGGTGTTCCATTGCACAGCTTTCCCAAAAAAGCGCGCGGGCACACCATGTATTGACGGTTGGCGATTGGTCACTAGAAGTTGGTGATCGTTGGCGGCGGGTAGTGGTTGGCGGCAATTGGCGGTTGGTGGCAGTTGGTGGTTGGCGGTTGATGGTCCCTTGGGGCAGTCCCGAAGGGCGGTCCTTAACAAAAAAAAATCTAGTTCCTTAAAAACCCCCCTCGACCAAACCCCAACTTGGGTTTGCCCAAACTTAGCCCATAATCAATGCACTCGCGGCACAGCGATAGGAGTAGGCAACGAGGAAAGCATTCACCGCCACGCAACGGGAGTAGGCACTGTTGGGCAAAGCGTAGTTGTAAAGTTGCTCGTTGTGTCTCGTCTTCTACCTCCTTGTGTGCCCCCACCGTCTTGTTCCTTGTCGTTAGAGGAAAATTTTGACATGCTTGTTTGTTGATGGCAGGCTGTAACCATCCCATGTCTTCGATGTATTGTACTGCAATGATTGCGCTCTTGACCCTGGTATCTACTATCTACTGTCCTCCAGAAAGTCCTCCAACAATCGTAGCTGCGACTCTTGACAAACCATGCTTGTTGGTCCTCTTTGGTTGGTGTGCCTTCTGTGCCCACTTGCACCCGCCATCCACCCGACCCCATGCGACCATCACCCAAAATGGGGACATGCCACAACCCAGCTTTTGCATCCCCCTTGACCATGGTTCTTGCTAGACTTGCACACGGTTGTTGGTGATTTTGTCGCTTCTATCTTCTCTCGATCCTTTTGCCTCGAGAGTAAACGTCCATTTCAAACTTCCAATCGGTTCCCCAAGCTTGGATTCGGAGGGAAATTTTATCATAAGGGACAATGGTATCACCGAATCTAATCGAACCCTCTGCAGCATGTCGGCAACCAGTCCCCATCCAAGCTCGGCGGTGTGGAGTTGGGATCCACAGACATCAACGGACTGCACGGTCGCCCACATTGCCACATGTTGTTAGTGATACAAAACAATAATGTTCTGCGCTTGTGCCTCGTCGTTCCATGCACCGGGGGTGTTCAATGGAGTTCCACACCCCAACCACTATGAACAGGGGAGGGAAGTTTAATCATATTGCCTTCGGCAGTGCACCTCGAAGAGAGGCTCACATTTAGCCGATTAGTCAATCGGTCAGGCAAGCACTCAGTAACGTGGTCAGGTAGACAGGCAAACAGAAACACACAGTTCGGGTTTTTTCAGTGGTAGACTCCAACCATATTGGTTCTACATTTCTAGTACATCGTGTATGGGCTAAACAATACATCATGTGTAGGGTTGTACATGCTTGGCAAACCGTAGCCATCCATGAATGGATGGATGGTGGCTATTCGAGCTTACGTGATGCACCCGGTGCTGGATGGCCGCTCGCTCCTTGGCATTGGCACTTGGAGAACCTCTCCCCGTGGCACGGGGTGTCAATCAACCTAAGAAGGCGAGGGAGGGCTGAGGCCACCAGCAAGCAACGGCGGCGCCAAAAGCCTTTACTTAAACAACTAACCCTCGCTTAATGAGTTGTACATATCACATGGGGTGGTTACTGGCCTCTTCTTTGACTGCCAACTAAACACTTGGTTCTTCTTCCTTACACTCTGCAAGCGGCGAAAGCGCTCCGCCCGTCGTCGTCGTCGGAGGAGCCGGAAACCTTGTTCATCGTAGGGGCTAGGGTTGGTGCTGTGGTGGCACGGGGGGGGGGGGGGGCTCAGCTACGTCCCCGGCACCCTCGTCATCCATCTCATGATGAGACCGCTTGCTGTTCTTCTTCTTGGTGGATGATTCGGCACCGTTTCCTTTGCCTCGTGTCCATGTAACTGCCGATATTTGTGGGCATGCAACTAAATGGGATAGTTTAGGGGTACATAATGGGGCGGTGTATCGGGGGGCTTAAAGCCATTAGAAGGCGTGTGGCATGACTGAGATGCATCGGGTGGGGCCCCAAGGAGCATTGGAACATCACCCGGTGGTGGCTTGGGATCATTCTCCGGTGCATGGGGAGCAGCACCAACTTGCAACAAAGGTGTAACAGGTCGCTAATATGAACATGTGGGAGTTAACCAAGATTGATGTGCCCTCCCAACAAAATGCCGCCGAAACTCATTGGGCCGGGTGTGAAACTTATAACCACAACCACATCCATCTTCCGTGCATCCGTATTCCCCTGTGTTGGCGTACAAACTACCAAATTACCCTCCACAAGGCACCAACAATGGGCCCAGCCGTGCATTTCTTGCTCGTCATCACCGTGTGGAGCACGGGCGTTGGGGGAGAAGTCATGCTTGTCACAGTGGCGCTGGAAGTGAAAAATGTAAGTCGTGTACAAAAAAACCGTATAGTCGTGTAATTTTTTTTTTGCTGTAAATGCCTGTAATTTTTTTTTTGCTGTAAGTGGTGTGAATTATAAAAAAAAATTGAATTTTTTAATTTTTGCGGTAAGTCGTGTAATTTTTTTTTTTGCTGTAAGTCGTGTAAATTATAAAAAAGATTGAAAAATTGAAAGAAATCCAACCTTTGCAATACATGCGCAATATGTACAGCTGCCGGTTCCGTACGGCACCCCATAGCGACCTTAACGATGGGACGCCGAGTCCACAAAGCATATAGTACTCTGCGTGGCCACCAATTAGTTCGGACTCGGCCAATATAACATAGTTTCACATGTTGTCATTGGCACTAGACTCAAAATCACGCCCAAGAGAAGAGTCGTGACGGGGCCATGGCCAACATCTAGTGTGCCTGCACTAGGAACAAAATCGGGCTCAAGAAAAAGAGTCCCGACAGGGCCATGGCCAACGCTACTGCCACCATTATAGGCCACCAAGGCACTGGCATGGGGCCAAGATTATAGCAATCTTATACGCTCCACCATTGGTACACCAAACGGCGGAGGAAAATACAGCCCACAAAACATGCACCCGCTACAAGTAGTTGCAGAATGCACGCTTGTAGATCAAGTCCGTTTTTGTGTCACCGGACTTGGGCTTTGCACCAGGATTGGCATTAAGCTGACAAGCGGCGCGCAACTCTGCCACTAGCTGCTTGCACAGGTCATCAATGAAAAGCTGGTCACGCTGCAGCTGGCCAGATGCATCTGCTGGGTAGCCATCCGGCACCTTGCGCCACTCTCCACGGATGAGGACCTTGGGACGGGTGTCCTCCTCCTCTGTGGGAGTGTCCACGGAAGGTTGCGGCCTGGCCTCCGGGCTTTCCACGCTCTGCTCGGCGGAGGCCTCCTTGCCTTCGAGTGGGGTGGGGGTGGCCTAAACACTGTCCTCCTTAGCCGAAAGTGCACCTTCAACTTGGGTGCTAGGGGGGGACTCAGGAGGGCCAGAAAGCTCGGTCACGCCCTCCACATCATCACCGGGCGCTTGAGCGACCCGCACAGCACGATCAGCATTAACAATGCTGAGCACATAGTCCACAAAACCGGCACCCATTGGGACAAGGGGCACATTGGAAAAAGTACCCCGGTGCTCCACCACCTGCTTTGCGATGTTCAAGCTTTGAAAACCACAAAACCAACCGTCCGTTTGGAATCCCAAGGCGCGATGCTTGGTGGTTCGCGAAAGCTTCTTCAAGGCTGATAAGAAAGGACGGATCAAATGAGTGGAGCTTAGGGGTTCCCAAACCCAAATAGTGAAAAGCTCCAACCGGACACGACAATCGAAGGCACACACAAACCAGTGCAACCCTTCCTTGTCATTGGAATTAACCACAAAAATGTGGCGGCGGCACCACGTCATGTTGGTCATTCTTTCGCCGGATTCAACTCTCTGCATGTACTTGGAGAGTCTCTTGATATATGGAACCGCGAGAGTCCACGCACGTGGTTCATTGATTTCATTGTGGCAGACCTCTTGGTTCAACCAACACAAGATATCCTTGTCGGTCAACCAATCTCCCACCCCCAAAGGGGTTGTTTCGCTCGGAATGGTGCTCCGAGTACGCCTTTGGGGATTGGGAGGGTAGATAGGGGGTGCCTTGGGCAAGACCTTCTTTCCCTTCGCCTTCTTCTTTGGCACAGGGGCCGTAGGGGGAGGCGCAAAGAGGTCCACCTCTGAATCAGATGACTGGACCTCTTTTTTCTTCACCTCCTTACCTGGGGGAGAAGCCAATAGAGGATTAGAAAGGACGTCCAACTCCTCGTCACCGGACACGGGCTCGTTGGGGAGGGTGGCGGTCAAAACCTCCTCAACGTCTACCTCCTGACACCACTTTTGAAAGCGCCACTTGTCCGTGCTGGGGTGGGCCCTTCCACGAACTGGACACTCCAAAGTGTGTAGGCAAAAGCCACACCCCTCACAATGCATGCACCACAGGTACACGGTCTTGTGACATTGGCCACACACATAAGGTGGCCGAAAGAGATTAAGGCAATGCCAAGTTCTCCGATGCACCTCCATGGGTGCAGCAACGGTAGTAGACGTAGACTCATCAGCACTGGGTGCGTTCAGAGCAAGCGTGGAGACATTAGCGTCGCTATCGGTATCGCTAACGGCCACCACCTTCTTGCGGCGTTTTGCAAGTGCCTTTTTCTTTTGGGATGCAAGTTTTTCGGACTGGCGGGTGTGAACCTTTGTTGATGGCTCCGCACGTGCAGTCACCTTGCGCTCAATGCGGCCCAACTTAAAAGGGCGTTGGGCAACAATCTCCCAAGAGTATTGAGAGCGTACCTTCAAATTCGGTTCTTTTACGAGGAGCCACAGCAACACACCCTCACACATCGCGAACGTGCAATCGTTTGCACAAGTACAACCATCTGCTGTCACGCGGTGGATGCGGAGAAAGGCTACAAACACCTCCCACGTAATTGAGGTCCCTTCCTCTATCTTACGCAACGTGGCTTTCCATTCGGCCACGGCAGCACCTCCTTCGTCAGCTCAAGGGTAGAGAGTCCCAAACAGCCAAGCAATAGTACATTGCATGTGTATTCATAGGGTATCATCCGTGCCCAGGGAACTCATTGTGGCCGATTTCTTCGTGTATGCCCCGGTGCCATTCGCAGAGCATTGCTTGAAGGACACTGTTGCATATACGAAGGGCAAAAACAAAAGGGGACAAAATTCAGAGCAAGGGGCGGAATCAGAAGTGGCCCACAAGTGGGCGAAATGGCTACCTCACCCCTGCCGTATCGGGGAGCCCCACCGCTGCAGAGCGGGGGGCAAAATCAGAAGTGGCCCTCAAGTGGGCGAAATGGCTACCTCACCCCTGCCGTATCGGGGAGCCCCACCGCTTCAGAGCGGGGGGCAAAATCAGAAGTGGCCCACAAGTGGGCAAATTGGCTACCTCACCCCTGCCGTATCGGGGAGCCCCACCGCTTTAGAGCGGGGGGCAAAATCAGAAGTGGCCCACAAGTGGGCAAATTGGCTACCTCACCCCTGCCGTATCGGGGAGCCCCACCGCTTCAGAGCGGAGGGCAAAATCAGAAGTGGCCCACAAGTGGGCAAATTGGCTACCTCACCCCTGCCGTATCGGGGAGCCCCACCGCTTCAGAGCGGAGGGCAAAATCAGAAGTGGCCCACAAGTGGGCAAATTGGCTACCTCACCCCTGCCGTATTGGGGAGCCCCACCGCTTCAGAGCGGAGGGCAAAATCAGAAGTGGCCCACAAGTGGGCGAAATGGCTACCTCACCCCTGCCGTATAGGGGATCCCCACCGCTTCAGAGCGGGGGGCAAAATCAGAAGTGGCCCACAAGTGGGCAAATTGGCTACCTCACCCCTGCCGTATCGGGGAGCCCCACCGCTTCAGAGCGGGGGGCAAAATCAGAAGTGGCCCACAAGTGGGCAAATTGGCTACCTCACCCCTGCCGTATCGGGGAGCCCCACCGCTTCAGAGCGGGGGGCAAAATCAGAAGTGGCCCACAAGTGGGCAAATTGGCTACCTCACCCCTGCCGTATCGGGGATCCCCACCGCTTCAGAGCGGGGGGCAAAATCAGAAGTGGCCCACAAGTGGGCAAATTGGCTACCTCACCCCTGCCGTATCGGGGATCCCCACCGCTTCAGAGCGGGGGGCAAAATCAGAAGTGGCCCACAAGTGGGCAAATTGGCTACCTCACCCCTGCCGTATCGGGGAGCCCCACCGCTTCAGAGCGGGGGGCAAAATCAGAAGTGGCCCACAAGTGGGCAAATTGGCTACCTCACCCCTGCCGTATCGGGGAGCCCCACCGCTTCAGAGCGGGGGGCAAAATCAGAAGTGGCCCACAAGTGGGCAAATTGGCTACCTCACCCCTGCCATATCGGGGAGCCCCACCGCTTTAGAGCGGGGGGCAAAATCAGAAGTGGCCCACAAGTGGGCGAAATGGCTACCTCAACCCTGCCGTATCGGGAAGCCCCACCGCTTCAGAGCGGGGGGCAGAATCAGAAGTGGCCCACAAGTGGGCAAATTGGCTACCTCAACCCTGCCGTATCGGGGAGCCCCACCGCTGCAGAGCGGGGGGCAAAATCAGAAGTGGCCCACAAGTGGGCAAATTGGCTACCTCACCCCTGCCGTATCGGGGAGCCCCACCGCTTCAGAGCGGGGGGCAAAATCAGAAGTGGCCCACAAGTGGGCAAATTGGCTACCTCACCCCTGCCGTATCGGGGATCCCCACCGCTTCAGAGCGGGGGGCAAAATCAGAAGGGGCCCACAAGTGGGCAAATTGGCTACCTCACCCCTGCCGTATCGGGGAGCCCCACCGCTTCAGAGCGGGGGGCAAAATCAGAAGTGGCCCACAAGTGGGCAAATTGGCTACCTCACCCCTGCCGTATCGGGGAGCCCCACCGCTTCAGAGCGGGGGGCAAAATCAGAAGTGGCCCACAAGTGGGCAAATTGGCTACCTCACCCCTGCCGTATCGGGGATCCCCACCGCTTCAGAGCGGGGGGCAAAATCAGAAGTGGCCCACAAGTGGGCAAATTGGCTACCTCACCCCTGCCGTATCGGGGATCCCCACCGCTTCAGAGCGGGGGGCAAAATCAGAAGTGGCCCACAAGTGGGCAAATTGGCTACCTCACCCCTGCCGTATCGGGGAGCCCCACCGCTTCAGAGCGGGGGGCAAAATCAGAAGTGGCCCACAAGTGGGCAAATTGGCTACCTCACCCCTGCCATATCGGGGAGCCCCACCGCTTTAGAGCGGGGGGCAAAATCAGAAGTGGCCCACAAGTGGGCGAAATGGCTACCTCACCCCTGCCGTATAGGGGATCCCCACCGCTTCAGAGCGGGGGGCAAAATCAGAAGTGGCCCACAAGTGGGCAAATTGGCTACCTCACCCCTGCCGTATCGGGGAGCCCCACCGCTTCAGAGCGGGGGGCAAAATCAGAAGTGGCCCACAAGTGGGCAAATTGGCTACCTCACCCCTGCCGTATCGGGGAGCCCCACCGCTTCAGAGCGGGGGGCAAAATCAGAAGTGGCCCACAAGTGGGCAAATTGGCTACCTCACCCCTGCCGTATCGGGGATCCCCACCGCTTCAGAGCGGGGGGCAAAATCAGAAGTGGCCCACAAGTGGGCAAATTGGCTACCTCACCCCTGCCGTATCGGGGATCCCCACCGCTTCAGAGCGGGGGGCAAAATCAGAAGTGGCCCACAAGTGGGCAAATTGGCTGCCTCACCCCTGCCGTATCGGGGAGCCCCACCGCTTCAGAGCGGGGGGCAAAATCAGAAGTGGCCCACAAGTGGGCAAATTGGCTACCTCACCCCTGCCGTATCGGGGAGCCCCACCGCTTCAGAGCGGGGGGCAAAATCAGAAGTGGCCCACAAGTGGGCAAATTGGCTACCTCACCCCTGCCATATCGGGGAGCCCCACCGCTTTAGAGCGGGGGGCAAAATCAGAAGTGGCCCACAAGTGGGCGAAATGGCTACCTCGACCCTGCCGTATCGGGAAGCCCCACCGCTTCAGAGCGGGGGGCAGAATCAGAAGTGGCCCACAAGTGGGCAAATTGGCTACCTCAACCCTGCCGTATCGGGGAGCCCCACCGCTGCAGAGCGGGGGGCAAAATCAGAAGTGGCCCACAAGTGGGCAAATTGGCTACCTCACCCCTGCCGTATCGGGGAGCCCCACCGCTTCAGAGCGGGGGGCAAAATCAGAAGTGGCCCACAAGTGGGCAAATTGGCTACCTCACCCCTGCCATATCGGGGAGCCCCACCGCTTTAGAGCGGGGGGCAAAATCAGAAGTGGCCCACAAGTGGGCGAAATGGCTACCTCGACCCTGCCGTATCGGGAAGCCCCACCGCTTCAGAGCGGGGGGCAGAATCAGAAGTGGCCCACAAGTGGGCAAATTGGCTACCTCAACCCTGCCGTATCGGGGAGCCCCACCGCTTCAGAGCGGGGGGCAAAATCAGAAGTGGCCCACAAGTGGGCAAATTGGCTACCTCACCCCTGCCGTATTGGGGAGCCCCACCGCTTTAGAGCGGGGGGCAAAATCAGAAGTGGCCCACAAGTGGGCAAATTGGCTGCCTCACCCCTGCCGTATCGGGGAACCCCACCGCTTCAGAGCGGAGGGCAAAATCAGAAGTGGCCCACAAGTGGGCAAATTGGCTACCTCACCCCTGCCGTATCGGGGATCCCCACCGCTTCAGAGCGGGGGGCAAAATCAGAAGTGGCCCACAAGTGGGCAAATTGGCTACCTCACCCCTGCCGTATCGGGGAGCCCCACCGCTTCAGAGCGTGGGGCAAAATCAGAAGTGGCCCACAAGTGGGCCAATTGGCTACCTCACCCCTGCTGTATCGGGGAGCCCCACCGCTTCAGAGCGGGGGGCAGAATCAGAATTGGCCCACAAGTGGGCAAGGCCGCCTTTTTTTTCGGCTGTAAATGCGTGTAACAAAAAACCGTCAGGTCGTGTAATTTTTTTTTTTTGCTGTAAGTCGTGTAATTTTTTTTTTTCGCTGCAAATGCGTGTACCAAAAAAACCGTCAGGTCGTGTAATTTTTTTTTTCGCTGTAAGTCGTGTAGGCCGGCTTACACGACTTACAACGCTAAAAAAAAAATTCACGACTATACGGTTTTTTTGCTACGCGCATTTACAGCGGAAAAAAAAAATTACACGAATTACAACATACACGGGCTGGAATGTTGCATTGCAATGCAAGGAGGCCATTTGGCAGCCCTTCTTCTCACAAACATAGCACGGGCCAGCCATCAACTTCTTTTGCTCAGGGCTCTTCTTGGATTTCTTTGGATGCATGTCTACTGAACAAAATTGAAGGGGATGGCTTCAAAGAAAAGGGAGGCCATTGGGTAGCAAAACAACCAACGGTCGGACGGTAATGCAGTTGATTGACGTTGAGCGTCAGAGTCGTCGGTTCGATTCCCGGCCGGCCATTGGCAGGCCGCGCCAATGGACTGCAAGCTTTGTTCTACCTGCCTCTCGTTCAAACCCTTGTGAGCACAAACTTTTGACACCCCCCCCCCCCGAGGAAAAGTGATGTCCAGTTTCAAGGGTTCGAGGCACCAAAATCAAAAAATCCATTGGGGGATTATTTTGTTGGGAGAAATAATGATTTTACACGGGGTTGGACATCAAACATCATGCCTTGGGGTATGCTACACGAACGACCCCCGAAAGAGGGGGGTATACGACGCATGCGCCTGCGCTTCATCTATTAACCTCTCTTCGAGGTGTTTTTTTTTGGGGGGGGTTTTGGGGGCATTGTTGAATTATCCTTTTCATTCTAAGCATTTTTGGATTTACACCAAAGGGCTGGGGAGGGGGGGGGTGCAATCTTGTTCAACATTCACCTCGAATGACAGGTATTACCGCAATCCAGCAAATGCAAAGTGAATCAACGAAGTCACTCAATGCAAGTTTAAGACACAGAGGTGCTCCACTATTGGCATATCGTTGTTGAAGGCAATACACAACATTTCATCCACTATGCATGAAAACGATAGCCTTGGGAAACAAGGTGTACAAGCATCCTTAATGCGGCTAGTAATGCGAGGGCGCACAGCTCACTCACACGAGCACAGGGCTTAGGACAGCCACAATCCTTGCAATGCATCAACTTACACCTTGCCATTACAGCAGTGATTTTGCTTAGGCCATGCCTTGAACTGGGCACTTGGCTCCCTAGGCGCGAACTTGGGTTGCAGTGGGGTTTGATATGAACCATTTACAAGACTCCTGGTAGTAGTGTACACCTGTAGCATGCAAAACTCATGATCTTGCAATGGCTGGTTATGTGCCATTCACACTGATACCAACACATTGGCACTGACACATGGGTGCTAACAGATCAGTGCTAACACATTGGTACCGACAAGTGGGTACTAGCACGTTGGTATCAACATGCATATGGACCCATGCGTTTTGACAAGTCATCAGTCCAGGGAATAGGATCATAATCCAGTGGCAAAACTTGTGCACCAGCGTGCCGCTGGCGGTGGTCGCAGCAACTTCAGCTGCCTGCACCAAATCTTACTTCTAGCCCCAAGCAGCAGTAGCAGACAATGTGACCATAGTTGCAGTTGGGCACCTTGCCGACACAACTGCAGCGGTGGCTGGCGGTAAGCGGGTCAGCACCAACACAATCCTTGCAACATGGCACTGGCTGAGGAGCATGTGCCTGAGGCATGCAAAGGATTTTGGGCCAAACTGATGTAGGAAGGATGCCGACCTGAGTCTGATTCCTCTTCTTCACTGAAAAAGAGTAAATGCAATTTGGTGGTGTGGGGGAGAAAGCATTGGCAGAGTATTGTGCAGGAGGGTGGCTTGTCATGTGGGCTACAGTGGTACATTTTCGGGGGTGGGAGGGAGGGGGAAGTGGGGCTAAGAAGAGAGGGGTGGGAAATCACAGGTGCCTCAAGCTACAGCCATGAGCTCAAATCAGGATGTGGTAATACTCGCAGTCTGGGTAACACTGTGGGGACTACAGGGTCACATGCATGAGATAACTGGAAACAAGAGCACTTAGATGAGTAGCATTGTGCCGAGCATCGTTCTGAGGAGGGGGTCCAACCGACAGACAACGGTTGAGCGCAAGGTGGGTTTGCCAGTTCATGGGAGGAGCGAAATACGCATTGTGTGACAGCAGCATGGGGCCTATGCATGGGTTGCTGATACACATGCATGTACTCAGTGCCAACTGGACACCTGTTCCCAAGGGACACGGGGGCTGGAACTTACCACAAGGAATGTGGGAAAAAAGCTGTAACACACCTGATTTTCTGATTTTTTGGGCATGTTTGTTTTGGTGCTTGTGGCCAGTGGTAGTCGCTGTATATTGTGTACCCGTGGTGCACAAAATGTTGCATCCACCCCTGGGGCTGATGTGGCAAAAAACGGAATGGTTATGTGAATTGTCCAGTCGCATTAGTAAACAATTCAGAACTCAAATCTGTGGGTGCAACTAGCGTTCACTTGTGCTGCTTGTGCACGTGGGCTCCCAATTGCTGTGTATTTTTCTGTATTCTGTCCGCAATGGTATTGAATTGGGTGCTGCACACAGGAATTGTTGGGCTTGTTCTTTTCCTGTTGTGAATTACCCCTCAGACTCCGTGCCCAGGCAACTGATGCTGCCACAAAAGTATCCTGGCGAACCTCCGAATGCAACAAACCCCACATGCATGAGACAGGGTTGGGGGATTGATGGTGTGTAGGACCCACTGACAGGGTCATGACACAGATACCCAGACAAAGGAGGAGACAAGAGGGGGCAAAGCACAGCAGCAGCAGCTGAGAATGTTCAGATGGCATACAGAATGCGGAACTTCAACATTTCATTGCGATGCAGCGTAATGCACAGCAGAATGGCCAAATCGAAGAGGAGGGACTGAGCTGGGTCCTGTGTTGCCATGCGGAAGATGTTGTACTGCTCGCACAGGCGCCGGAGGGTGTTGGAGGTGGTATCCAGCATCGTCATGAAGGACCACACGACGACGAGCATTTGGAACCAGAATAGCATGAAATTCCAGTACGTCTGCAGCGAGAGCCAGTTGCAAGGTGAGTGAACCGTTGTCACCCCCACTTACCGAAATGCCCAAGCATCTCCTTTGCTTCCTCCCCATTCTGGGGCCCTCCATGAGCAGCACATCAGCCCACGGCGTCATTCGTTTGGAACACCACAGCAGCCACAGGGGCAAGATACACTTGCTGACTACAGAGTGTGCTATGGCAGGGGGTTCCATGAAGGCTGGCTGGTTCCAAAAGGGGATGCCCCGCTGCCTGCAGCACAGCCACACCAGAGGAAGAGCGGTGTGTGGTGCGTACCATAAAAAAACCCCTGTTTTTGCAAAAAAAAACCCAAAAAACCCCACTTGCACCAATTTCTCCGAAAACCTCCCCCCCGCCCCTTTTGTGACCAAATCCGCCACCCCAATTTGTACCATTTTTTACAAAAAAAAACCGCATTTGCACCGGTTTTTTTTTACCAAAAAAAACCCAGTAGGGTTTGGGCGTTTTTGGTAATGTTTGGGTGTTTTTTTCCCCGGTGACCTAGATTAAAGTCAATATGGTTAATTTTAATTTTTAATATATGAACCCGTTAATATATTAATCTCGCAAATATTAAGAGGTTAAAGCTCAATTTTTTTGATCAGGTCATTTGTACCCATTTTCCCATGCACATACGAGGACCCATAAGGGGTGTTACGTGGTATATTGTTGCACAACGGTATAGTAGAGAGGTTCCAATGTTGTGTTGGTGGGTGTCTTGGACACCCCCCTTCCGGTTGTCCGCATTCCCCCCCCCTCCACACCACCATGTTCCCTTGTATAGCCCTTGTTATGCCTTTCTCTCGGGACACCCTTACCGAGCTTAACATGACCAGGTAGAGAGGGGCACCGTCCGTGGTATCCACGGGCGGAAGTACGGCACCATTTGGGTGGAATACCCGGAGTTCAAAAGCCACAATTCATACATTCGTAACGAGCGTAATGGGGCTCGATGATGATACGAAAAGGCGGTCAAGCACGCGTCAGCAACGCATGCTCACTTCATGGGTGAGAACGTAGCTCACAAGCATTATGTTCCCGGGGTCATTCATGTTTCGCATTTTTCATTGGTGGGTTCGGCGGTTGTGTCGGATTGTCGGTCCAAAAACTCCGTGCCTAAATTCGCGAACCGTGGTGTGCGTTTGACGGGCAATTGTGTGTAGGAACCAATCAAGGAATGCGGGAACCAATCAACTGTGGGAACCAATCAACGTTCGTGGGACCCAATCAATGTATGTGGGAACCAATCAATGTGTGTGGGAACCAATCAACAAGTGTGGAAACCAATCAATGTGTGTTGGACGTGGCACCACCCTCTACGAGGTGGCCCGGCCCCTCCTCTTCCCCACCCTCGAGGAGGCCGAGCGGCACCGGGAAGAGGCCCGGGGGGCGGGCAAGAAAAAGGCCAAACCCCCGCCCCCACAAACGAAGAGTCTAACCCCCCGAACGCAAACCCTACCACCGAACCCACTAACCCAACTAACCTGGCGACTCTTTAATTTTTAACTTTTCAAATATTAATCCAAAAATTAAAAACAAGAATTAAAGCCGAGAGCCATTTGAACATTTTGAAACAACCACATGGGCAGGACCCCCCCACCAACCCCCAGGGGGAAATGACACCCAAGCCCGTAAGGCAACCCATGGGGGTCACAATTTTCACGACAAACCCCCTAACCCCCCCTAAAAAAATTGAAACTTGAGATTAACGTGCTAATTTTTGGCCAGATATTAAATATATTGGGTTTAATCTAGGTCACTAGGGTTGGTAAAAAAAAGGGAGGGGTTGTAAGGGTTGGGGGGTTTTTTGGTAACATTTTTGGGTGGGGATTGTTTGGTCACAAGCGGGGGGTGTTTTGGTGAGATCTGGGTTTTTTTTGTAAACCCATTTCAAATGCCGGAGTTCAATTTTCGTGCTTCCCTTCCCCACCTCGCAGGCACAGTGAAATCCAATCATCGTATTCGGGGGTTGGCGAGGGTCCCAGCCCGGGACACTGACGCCGGTATAAGTAGACAATGAGGAGGGCAGACTGTCCTGGGTTTGGGGCGGGTGGGTGGGCTGAGGTGCTGGAGAGTCCGGGGGATGGAGGAAGTTGGGTGGGTGGGTGGGTCAAAAACTCAGTGAGTTCTAAGGAAGACCAGGGGTACCACAAGTGTATTAAACTGTTATTTATTGCATAAACAAGGGTTTAATGTTTGTGCTTCCCTTCTCCACCTCGCAGGCACAGTGAAATCCAATCATCGTATTCGGGGGTCGGCGACGGTCCCAGCCCCTTTCCTGCACTGCCCCCCCCTCCCCCCGGTGTCAGCCTCCTGACCCCAGCCACCCCATGCCCACCAGCCACCCCATGCCCACCAGATCTGCTTTCTGCTTTCTACTGGCCACCAAGAATGTGGCCAGGGCCTCGGCCTGCATAGTTATAGGGTCGCCGTACTCATGCAACTGTGAGGGAGCATCAGCAAGGTTACTTTTAGATGGCACCCAACTGATGTATACCTTGATTTTGGTCCGTCGGACCAGGTGGGATAGTCGCCTGAGAAGCAGGCCAGGTGTAAACGCCCGCCGACAGGGGTCTCGGCGGGCCGGCGGGCTGAGGAGTGAAAGGGTTGTTTTTTTCCCCGTTTTTTTTTAATAAAAAAGGATTTGGTGAAAAGATTTGGTAAACACTTTATGACTTTGGTTTTGCTTTTAGTTAAAATTTGTTAATTTTGGAGAAAACATTTGATTTTGGTAAATCGGTTTTGATTTTGCTAAAAGGATTTTGCTACTGGGTATTGGCGACTAGGTACGAGGTTGTTCCGGTAAAAACGGTTTTATTTTGGTAAAATGGCTTTGGTTTTGGTAAAACAATTTTGTTTTTGCCAAAAAGGTTTTCATTTTGGGAAAAAGATTTTGGGAAAACATTTGTGTTTGTGGGTTTTGCTCTTGGTAAAGGTGAAACTGAAAATACATTGGGTTGGGTACACAGCTTTTGTTTTGTGTGACGGGATTTTCAACAAAAAGGTTGACTTTTGGCGAAAAAAAATTTCGATTAGGGGTCAAAAAATCTGATTCTACTAAATTGTTTTTTGTCACAAGATTGTTAATTAGGCTTTTGTTGGTTACTTGATGCTTGTTGTTGTCCCTTGCACCTGCCAATTCTCTTACTTCCTCAAGCGCGCAAACACAACCCATCCACAAAGCAAAGATGCAAAGTCGTAACCACTTCTCGGAGGGCTAGTTCGCGTCGAAGTTTTTCTGTTTTTTGGGTGCGGGTGGAGTCCGGAACGAGCCCTGATCCTCCTCCTATCTTCCTATACTCCTATCTTCCTACACTAAAAGTCGGGAGGCCATTCGGCTGAGTGGGCATCCCGTTCGGCGAGGCTAGCGTGTTGAACACCGAGGAGCCATGGTCGCCGATGCCGATCTGAATCGCTATTGTTGCCGTCGGGGGTCTCCACGTCGGCGGCTGCGGGTGGACTGCACAGATCTCTGGCGAACAGAGGGGGTGCAAAGTGGTGGATGTGGGGCAAGGGGGGACGGTCACCGTGTTTCTTTTAATTAATTTATTTTCTGTGCCACCTAATCTGTGACTGGGACTGTCACTGTTACCCACACCCTGCCCATGCTGCCCATCAGTGTTGGCTCAAGCACCCGTACCACAGCGGCAACATGTCCATGCTGATGGCCATGGTGCGTAGGTTGCACAACCGTGTAGGCGCGTTTTTGAACCAGCCGGTCACGGAGGTCATGCCCTCGGAGACGGTGTCGAGGAACACGTGGCCGGAATCCATGGCGTCCCGGAAGGCCAAAATCAGCGCGGTGGCAGTTGTCGTGCATCGGAACGACCACACTGCAGCTGCATCAGCAGGCCCGCCACGCCATTGCCGGTTGATTGCATGACCTCTGCACCATCAGCACAATACCAGAACATCCGGGACACCCATTTTTCGATGGGCAATCCTGCCTTCGGCATGGTTTGCTTGTAGGCAGCAACAATACTACGTGCTGTGCCATCCCGGAGTTCCCACAAGCCCAAGAAGGCAATACAGACCTGGCCTTCGCGAAGCTTTCGGGTGTAGACTAGCTCCTGCTTGTGCGCTGACCGATCCGTGGAGCTGTCGGAGGCTAGCGCGAAGAAAAGCGAGGTCTCAATGGCCTGACCTTCCACGAAGCGAATGGGTGCGGCGATTGCATGCACAATCTGGCGCACCGAGAAGCGAGAGTGGTAGGCTGTGGTAACGGTGCCGCCACTTAACATTCGGGCCTCCGCATCGCCGGGTATGTGGGCAGGTGGGCTGCCGCGTTTCACCATGCGATATACCACTTGGAAGAGACTGTTGATAGCGCGGTGGATGGGCGCCGGCAAGGTTCCTATAACGGTGGTTGAGGTCCCACCGCTTTCCCACAATACCAAGGACTTGCAGTGCAAGCCCGAGTTGCCATGTTGTTCAACGGTCCTACGGCGCAATTGTATGTTGCCGGTCACCCAACACTATTGCACCCCGGGCTGGGGGTACCCCCGGCAGGCAGCGCACCACATCACCCCATTGGCATGTTGCAACCATGGGCGACCAGCTTGCCATTCAGGTCGGAACCGACGCCTCTCCTTCTTGGCAGGCGGTGGGTGCTCCCGTGGCCGGGATGTGCATACTTTGCATACGACCTCCACACGGAAGGAGACGTGCACTGCACATGTGGTATGCACCAAGTGCTTGCATGTTTTGCATGCCCACATGGTGGTTGATTGCACACACGGCATACGCATTTAAAGCAATGACCGTGCTGCGTGCACAAGACATGAACCTTGTGATGACAATTCGTGCAAGCGACGATATCTCTGAGTAGTTTGTCGCCACAGCAGGCACATGTGGGGACAGAAGAGATAGGGCGGAAGAAGGAAGAGACCACCGCTGGTGCACTGCTCGGAGGGGCATTGGCCACAAGGGGTGGATGTGGGATCTCATCTTTAAAAGAGAGCTGCCATCCCTTGCTGGTACCCCCTTTCTGTGCCGCCCGGGTGACGTGCGTGTGAAAGATGTCCGTACCGGTGCGCTTCACATGAGCTACCGCATCAGCAACGGATTCCAGGTGCACCATTGGACCTCCGGCGGCGCGTCGAACCCAAGCGGGACGCATACTCCACAAGCTTGACCCCATATGCGTGCACGTGTAGGAACTCCGTACACATGAGAAGAATGCTACACTTAGCGACGTTAGTGCTCTTCGGGGATCGTTTTGTTATCTCTCCTTTCATACGTTCTACTTTCTGCTTTCTACTTTGTACTTCCTACTTACTATTTTATGCTTTGTAGTTTCTACCTTGTATATTGTCTATCGAACTGTTGGACCGTGCAGCGACACTCATGAACACCTCGAAAAATCAGCTGACAAGTGAATTCTGTGACAAATTAGATTAAACAAAAAGCCCCCCCAAAAAGGCAATAGGCAATGAAAACCACATAAACCTTTCAAATACCTCTGAAAAACACAAAAAAACACAGAAAAAAATCAATAAAGATCAATAAACGGCCCAAACGGGGCCAAAACGGTGAAAATCGCGAAAATAAACGCATAAACGCGTTTATTGACCTCCGGCGGGGGCGGGCAATTACTTTTGGCCTGCTGAGAAGTCATGCCCTGGCGGAGTTCCCACCCGTCCCCGTCAACCTGATTGCAGACCATATAGCTGCCAGGCTATCAGCGGCAACGTGGACTGCCTTTAGGCCCATATCTGAGGCCACGCGGACCCCATGGGTGAGTGCCCCGAGCTCAGCTGCCTATTGTGACTTGATCCAGTCTGGCGGTAACTCAATCCTACATCCTAAGTCGGGGCTCCACACTGCCCATGTGTATCTTGCCTGCGATTTAGCTGCATCCACATACCACGTGTATTTGGTGTCCCTCGGGAGCTCAGAACCAGCGCCTCGCAAAGCGATCGGAGCACGTTTCGTGGCGTATATGGCGCAAAGGGTGGTCCCCACACACTCCATGCAATGGGGCCTTGTAGGAAAGGAAGGGTCAACCTGCTGGGTGCCGCCTCCAACATTAGTTTACCGACCAGCCTTCTACACCGCTTTTCGCCGTAATCCTGGCAGGACAGGCGCAGCCACATGGTGCCCATCTGTGCTATGTACACGCTGGACTGTTGGATCTCGTATGACTCTCCGCTGATAGACTTCCCCATCCATGTGATAGATGTGGAGGGCTCAACAACAGATTTGGGGCTGACCACCCACCGCCCTTCCACCAGGTCCTTAACCAATTGCTGGGTGTCCTAGCGGAGCACATTAGCATGTGTTGAAACTAATAGGACATCATCAAGATATTGGATTAGGATAACTTGGCCGGGGTGGGCGAGGATTAGGAAACGGGCAGATTTTTGATGGCAATGATTGGGCTGTGGGCCCACTCAAAGGGGAGAGAGTTGACTACATACCAAACGCCGTTCACACCGAAGGTAATCCGCCCGGACCACTCGGGGGGGGCTTGCAGGGCCTGTACATATTGGATATGTCCAATTGTGTGAAAAACAATTTAAGTTTCAAAGATTCACACAGGGAGAAGAGGGAGTCTAGCTGCCCCAGGGAAGGTAGCTTGAAGGGGAGTGGCTTGGGGAGGAGGGAATTTAGTTCACGAAGGTCTGCAATGAGGGCACCTTTAGTGGCGTTTTTGCTCTTCGCAAACGCTCGAAAGTGTGAGGGGGAGGGGTTTGGCTTGACTCCCAGAAGCCCATCCCGGGCCATATTCTGCCCGCCAGGGCGTGCAGGCCTGGGTCACGAGAGTGGCCCTGGTCAGGCAGCACACACAAGGCCCAGTCCAAGGACACTAGAGCGTGCTTATCCCATATATCGCTGGGGACTAGCACACAACCCGCCATTCCCGGGCCTTTTTCTCCGACCGCTGGATCTAGTCTACTAGGGGCGCACTCTGCTCCATCATAGGAGTCGTACTCCTCTTTTGCCAGGTCAGCTCTGGTGAGGGCGACCAGGACCTCCGGCACAACCGTCACCGTCTGTAGGAACGTCCCCCCCCTCCTCCCGTGCTTGGTTGAGGGTTAGCAGTACCCAGTCCCGCAACAACCCAGCAGTGGTCTTCTGGGTCTGAGAGCTAAAACCAGGGCTCCTAACTACTTTTCGGATCGCTTGCTGCACCCTCTATATGAGACCGCGGAACTTCTCCCACATCTTATGACAGTGGCACAGGTCCTGTCTTCTAGTGGGCGAATTTCCCTTGTGGAGAGGCGCACAGAGGTTGTACCCAGCTTGTGGCGGTTTGGTCCCTGCTCCGTGTGGTACCGGATTTGGTACCAGGCGTAGTTTGTCCTAGAGGTATGGGGTCTCACCTGACGGTTCATGTCGCCCTTATCTGTCCCGAACAGTTTCTTCTTGCCCCGCCCCCCCCCTGTTTCCCTCTGGGCTCCGGGGGGGGGGGGTGCTGGTGACCATGTCCACCTTATCCGCTTCTCCAACTGGTAGACTGGCTCTTGGGATGGGGAAGGGGTGGAGGCGGGGGGAGGGGGGGAGGGGGTACCCTGCACACTCGGAGCTTCCCGGCTCTGGGTCTTCTCTCTGGTCTTCATATGTGGTTGTGGAATGCCCTAGGGGCTGTGCAACGCGGTCTGCTTAGGGGTTATGCTCTCCCCCACTGGTGTCTTGCTCTCCCCTGGCCTCGTTGTGATGGCCGTTCTCCGTTGGCCGTTGTTCACTCTCCGGTGCCTGCCTTGGGCCAATCTCAGTCTCTCCGTTTGGTCCGCTGTTTGTGCTGGACTCATCCCACTCTGAGGAGCTAGGGGTATCGCTGTCCACTGTTGTGGGTCTCGCGGTGGGCTTTCCTTTTCCACGTTCCACCGGATCCCGTTTAGCACACGGCTTAACGGGCCCAGCTTGTCTTTTCCAGGCGTCTGCCGGCCATAGCTCTTTGGTTCTGCCTGTGGTGAGCTCAAGGTCCTCTGATGGGCACGTTGTGAACCTCTTGGGGGGAGGATGATGGAGTCTCCGAAGTCCCATTTGGGGGGGTCTTTGGCGTATTGGCGTGCCTGCTTTTGGTTGTGCCACCGTGCCCAAGCAGTGAGGGTGGCCACTGTCCCACCCAGACGCACAAACGCTGCAGCTCCCCGTCTGCCGGAGGGGAGCCACATAAGTGGGCGTCTACTGTGCCTCTGAAAGCGAGATTTAACTGACTCGCTGAGGGCATTCCTTCCGCCTGGCATGAGTGGGCTATCATCACCCGTGCCAGGGTGTCTATGGGCACAAACATATTGTCTCCAGACCTCAAGGAAAGGGGAGAGGGGGTATGCGACCCATTTTTTATTGCCCTCTTCGTCCAAAAATTCCAACCACCCTCCGATCCCCACACGAGCCCATGCGACGCTTTCGGAGTCGCCTGAGCGCATCCTGTAGACCACTACAAAGAGGGAGAGGAAGAACAGGCGGACCCAACTCCAGTGGTCTCTAGATTTACCTAGGTGCTCCAAGTCTGCTGTTTCTGCAAAAACCTGCGGTGTGGCATTGGGGGCACAGATTCTACGGATCCCCTCCACTTGGATGCAGTGTCTGTGCAGGTCACTGGCTGGGAGGAGGTGACGCTTTTCCAGCATGTGGATTGCAGACAGCAATTCCCTAGCTACGGAGTGCCCCCCGGGCCTGTGGGCCAATTGCTACAATCGTCGTCAATTGCTTCAGCTAAGCCCTCTGCGCCGTCACGTCCGTCGAGGAATGTTCTGGGTGCCGACCCGTATGTTGTCCTAGATCCGGCTTCAAATCTGCGTATTGCCAGCTGCAATGGTCCCTCCTCGTAGTCTTCAGTGGATGCCTTGAGGAACACCACGGTGGTGACTCAGACCTCTTGTACCGCGACGACGCATTGCCCTCCACGTCGCGGGACTCCTGCGCTCCCCTAGGGACCCTACATGCCCTGTTGTAGTCCCGGTTCTCAGTAGACTCCCTGGAGGCACTGCTGGGCATTGCCACTGTTTCCGAGGTCTCCTCGAGGCACGGCCTGTTGTCCAGAGGCTGGGGCAGTTGTCCTCGTCCTTGCGCTTGTTGCCCCCATTGTTGTTTAATGGTACTCATCCCCTGTGGCTGCCGGGTTCCCATTTGTCCAGGAGCGTGTGGGGTTTGTTGCCCATGAACACCTCTTGCCGCTTGTCGTTGTTGCAGGATTGGGCAGAACCGTTCCCAATATCTTCCTCCGCAGTGTCTGCACGCAAAAGGGGATGGTCCTTGCATGTTGAATGCCACACCCTTTTGTGATACCCACAACCGGTTGTGTCCGACCATTTGCATTTTGCCATTTGGCCCTTTCATGGTGCATTGTGGGGCCCAATGGCCCGGCTGGCCACATTTGAAGCAGTTCCCAGATGGTAGAATTCCTCCGGCAAGCTGGACTCCTCCCCTTGCCAGGACCAATTGCCCTCTCGAACTTTGCTGCCGCCAGTCGTGCCACGAGTTCGTTAAACGCCACGTTCGGTCCCATCTGCACCAGCGGCCGAGCTTCTAGTCCAGGGGTCTCCGTGATGCCCTGCTCCCCCTTTGTGAAAAGGACGAAAATACCTTTCACGAAGTCTGGTTGGAGGCGGCGTCGTTCTCAGTATACTGCCAACGCCTCTGTGATGTGCTGCCGATCTGCCTTTATTCTTGCTCTTGCCGCCAGCGCCGGTACCGCTACCTGTGGCACGTCGTCCATCCTCATATCCTCCATGAACTAGATTATCCGTTCCACGAGTTGGTCCGCCATTCTGTCGTTCGCCCGGAGTGCGACATAGGGCCCCTGCACCCACCGTCGCCACGCCGCCAGTGTACGCTCCTACTCTTTGCTACCGGACCCCTCTAGAGATCTTTTTGGCCCATGTCTGCTATCTGCTACTTCATTCACTTGTGGTGTTGCCATAGGGTCCACTTCCATTTCAGGCATTGCCACTGGGGCGGTAAAAACAAAAACTCAGTGAGTTCTAGAGAAGACCAAGGGTACCAGCAGTGTATCAAATTACTGCATAAACAAGGGTTTGGCCACGGATTTTAAACCCACAAATTTTTGTGGCCCCTGCAGTTGGAGATATGGACTCCCACGCTTCGGTGTGGACCCTCTAGTTGGGGATATGGGCTGCCATGCTTCGGTGTGGCGCCTTGAGTTGGGGATATGGACTCCCTCGCTTCGATGTGGCCCCTCCAGTTGGGGTGATGGACTCCATCGCTTTGGTGTGGCCCCTTAAGTTGTGGATATGGACTCCAACGCTTCGGTGTGGCCCCTTGAGTTGGGAGTTGGAAGAAAGGAGTTGTTTTGCAGTGTTCAATTGCACAACCAAAGGCACCGAAACGCACTACTTGTATCGTGGTCACAATGTGGCCGTGCAAGGCGATCAAATGGATGTGTGTTGAGAGGCCGACCGCCGGGTCAAAACCCACTCCACTGTTGATGTACATGCATCTGAGTTGATTGCATGGGCTGCCGTAATGAAAAAAGATAGTGCCCGCTGCCCCACCAAGGATGCTCCGCAACCTGCCTCTAATAAGGAGGTATCTGATAACAAGGATAACGAAGCAATCCCGACTCCAGTGATTGTCCAAACGGGGATGAAGCGGTTTTTGGTTCCTACTGGCTATGGTGGTAGGTTGAAGTCTAACCAAGAGGCTTGTGATAATGTGTGGACAATTCGCAAAAGTCGCACGAAAGAGATTGTGGAATGCATGCCCAACCTAGTGAAAGCCAAGGCAGAGGCTTCAGCGAAAAAAAGCAAAGAGTATGCAATGTTTGTCCGCGTGTTTGCCAGCTGGTTGTAGTGGGCATGAGTGCTGCACGGAGAGCCGTTTCTCATGCATTGCCATCCCCTTCACGCCACCAATCAATCTTTTACCAACCAGTCAACTATGTTGGTAGGTCATTGCTCTTTTTTCTATTTTTTCCTGTCTATTTTAGGCGCACAGCCCCTATCTTAACATAACATATTCGCAAGCTACAGCCAAGTGAGTAAGGGTACACTAAGTGCGTGGAAAACAAGTGATCCATCGGTGTGCATATACCTACGTTCATGCAACAACAAATCAATCAGTTTGATTTATGTGGAGGTTCCTTACATTTCAATGTGTTGTGCTTTGTGCTGCAATTATGCACGGGTGCAGGGTGTGGCAAGGTCATTCAGACGTTTGGGTGGTGCAAAAGCTTTTTTGGTAAAGTTTGGGGTTTGTTTTGGTACGAAATGGGGGTTTGGGGGGCCGGAAGGAGGGGGGGGAAGGGGGGGGGGGGAGGTTTGGGAGGTTTTTGGTAAGGTTTGGGGGATTTTTTGGTAAGTAATGGGGAGTTGTTTTGGTAAGAATTGGGGTGTTTTTTTTTCGTACGAGTCTTTGTTGAGGGTTTCGCAGCGTTGTCCAAAAGTTTGGGTGGTGTGCAGGCTTTTTTGGTGTGGTTTGGAGGGTTTTGCTTAAGTAAGAAATGGGGGTTTTTAAAGGTTTTTTGTCAAAAAAATGCGGGGTTTTTGGTAGGGTTTTTTGTTAAAATTGGGGGGGGGGCTTGGTACAAAACGGGTGGTTTCAAGGGAAGCCCGCGGGGGGGGGGGGTTGGTAAAAAAATGGAGTTTTTTGTGTACATTGCGGGGTTTTGGGGGATGTACTAAGGGCGTTGTGGCATTGCCTGGGTTCCTCTGCTGCCTCACACTCAAGTATTCAGGATGTCACAGCCGAGCTTGCAATTGTATGGGGCAACTTTGAAAATCAGGCACGAACAGAGGGTACCAAAATATTGCGCTTTAAGTTAAGTTGTCAATGGGTTGAGTGTGGGATGGATAGAGAGCCCCCGGGGTGCCTTTGATAGCATATATCAGAGCAGCAGCGCACATAGTACATCAGTACTAAATACAACGGTGCGATTAAAATAAGAATTGCATCACCGGCACAAAGCATGAAGGGTGTTGGCACAGAGGACCATTGATGGCACCCAGTCAGGGCCCAATCCAATACCAATGCTGCGGGGGATGAGCATGGGCAAAAATTGGACTGCATTGAACACGAGGTGGCAGTGTGCCACTCTGGGAACGATGAACACATAGTCTTCTAAGATTTTGTGTGCAGATTGGCTCGTGCATTCGAGGGAAGGTCAGGCCACGGCACATGCTGCAGTGCAATCAACAGCAACACCCTTGCACTCACCATGCCACATGACATGACCATGCCCCCTCTATTTCGACTGACTGGACCTCACTTTTCTTGCTCTTTCTTGTCATCCCAGTTGCAGGAGGCACTACCATCCGTGTGTGCATGTCTGTGCCTGTGTAGCTTGTGCTTGATCGTTGGTTTTGCGAGCTCCTACACCACGACATGACTTGGGGGTGCCATCCCTCCACTTAGCACACTAGAGGGGTGTCCCTAAAAAGAGCAATGGAAACAACAAACTGACGTGCACAATTTTTGTCCAGCCAACATGCTCGTTTTGAACCAAGTCTTTGATGGCTTATGTTAAAGCACATCGTCATTCCCCACTAGGATACCTTCACAACAAATCCCATCCAGGCGATCGACCCCGAGCATCACCGCAAGATGGAGTGCAAACCCATAGAAAGGATTTATGCAGTGAGGAGCTCTTTTCTTCGGGGATGGACATCGCACATCAGTTGCCTGTATGGTTGCACCAGCCTTGGTGGAGCGCATGTCCTGCCCCGTTGACGCCCCTAAATATGCAGTCCCCTGAATGGGGCATACTGCATAAATACTTAAATGTCGCGGAACACCAATTTTTGAGCACGCCAAATTGAATTTTTATACAAATTTTTTGCTGCGCATGCAGCCAAAATTTGAGGAAATGAATTTTTTTGGCGATTTTTTTGGCAAATTTCAAATTTTGTGGAGCAGTTTGACCGAAAAAATGTTTTTTTTTGCATTTTTTTTTTGGCGCAACTTGCGCAACCAATTTCTTTAGGCTTCGGGATTTCTACCAGTAAATCCTGGATTCTTCCGGATGACTACTTTTGATTCCTACTGGACCCTGGATGGTTGTTGTTATTTGCTAGTAGACTATGGATGGTTGCTTCTATTTGCTGGTAGACGTTGGGTGTTAGTTGTTATTTTGTTATTGCAGGGATTTTGTACAGACACACAAGCACAAAATCTGACCTTGCAAGACACATGCATTGCTTATCTTTCCTAGGCGCAGTCACCAATATTATGAGAGGCTAAAAGAAAAGCCAACCTATCACGACAGAAAGCCGCACAACGGTTTGGCCTTCCTCTGTTTGGTATTGGACATCATACCGACGATTCGTGTGGTGCTTCATGACTTTTGCACGCACAGGGTCCCCATGGGACCGCGGCTCTTTGCTTGACTACGGAAGGATCTAATATGGGACTCCATATTGGACCAATATACTTTTGGGGACGATTCGCGGAGCACCGACATGGCCAAATGGTTGGAGCCTTTTTCCTTTCTGATGTCAAGTGCCATTTGTTGGTGCAGTGGTTCCCATTTTTTGTACTAGACCACCTATGCCAGGACCTTCTCCACCAACTGGGTCACACTAGTCCCAACAAACACCACCACATCTAAATTGCCACATGACAATTGCCACACAGTCATCCAACAAGCTGTCGCGGAGCACGAGTCCCAACAATCACCTCTTGAACCATTCCGGAACAATCCCATGACAAAAATCGGAGATTTGTGTCCTGTGGCCCTCAGCTGCAAAAGCGGGCTACAACAATTTCGTGGGGGGTGGCTTGAAAAAATGAGTGCAAACTGAGCATACAGCATTATTCTGTTTTTGCGCACTTTCTACGGATCACACTTTCTACGGATCGACCCAAGAGGGAGACAGGGGTGAGGCCACCGGCAAAGAAGGGTACTGGAAAAAGCCCTTACTTAAACAACTCACCTTCGCTTGACGACCTATTACAATCATATGGTGTGGTGGCCGGCCTCTTCTTTGGCTGCCAACTAAACAATTGGTTCCTATTCCCTACACCTTGCAACGGGTGAGAACGCTCCGCCCTGGAAGATGCTCCGGCAAAGGAGGAGGGGGCCCTAGAGACCTACGTTAAAACCAATATGGTTAATTTTAATTTTTAATATATGAAAGGGGGTAAAAATTAACTTGGCAAATATGAACACGTTAACCCAATTTTGGGTCATTTGCACCGCTTTGCTTGTGTGCGTACCATGCCCACTTGAAGTGTTTGGGTGGTCAAAGGGTGCCTAACGGGTTGCTATAGGGGTTGCATAGTCCTATAGTTGGTTATGTAGCCCCACAAATCCCTCTCCGGTTCCCCCACTCACCCCACTCCCAAACTCCTTTTTCCCTTGTATAGCTCTTGTTATGCCTTTCTCTAGGGACACCATTCTCGAGCTTAGTATGACGCTCACGCGTTTGAGTGGGGCCAAGAGTTTGCGGGAACCTTTGGTCTCCCAACTCCTTGGTGAGTGGGTGGCCTCATCCGCTTTGGCCAAGGCCCAGTGGTACGAGGCCACCGAGGTTGCCCGACTCCTGCTCATCCGCAACAAGCAAATAGAGGCCGTGAAGCAATATGCCTCCGTCCTCTTCCCCGCACCCGAATTGATTGGATTACTTATGGACTTGAATGTCCCCAAGGGCGGCTTCTGCAATGTGTCGGAGTTCATGACCCGCCGGGGGGCCGCGTACACCTCTGCAACGGGCCTCCCCTTCCACCGCCCCATCCCTTCACGTGGCCGCTTCATGGACACATGGAAGGAGTTGGTCAAGCCGCTTGCGCTAGATCGACCCTTGTCCGTGGCAGATCCCCCCACAAGAGCCCACTCTTGGCGGTTGCAATCGTGGGCCGCCTACATGCAATCGCGGCCACCCCTTGTGGACACCATCAATGGGAAGCGGCCCCTCAGTTTCCTCCTCCGTGGGGATGCTTAGCCATGCGCCGGTGGAAGTTGGACCCAACTTTCCATTGGGCTCCTCAACCACAGCGCACGGGGCCAAACACCCGCCTACCTATGGTGATTGGCATGGCCGTATGCGGGGATAAGGACATGGCCGCGCTAGCGACAATATGGTCCAAGAACCTGCACGTATATGGTCGTTTTGTTTCGCTTTCGTTTTTGCGGTAATTTCTCGAGGTTAATACTTAATAGTTCGCAAAAATTTAACGTCGACTGCAAAATTAATCTAATATTAACCTCGAAAAAATAATTGATAAAATTAATTCCCTTTTGTTCGTAGGTGTTGCAGTCGGTCCACGACTGCAACAAGTTCTACTGCGGCACCAAGTGGGTGCCCGCTGAGGTGGTCGTCGGGGGTGACCAACCCTTTGTGAGACGCCTCATTGGTGTCTCCATATCGCCCATGGTGGGCTCAATTTACAAAATCTGCCTGTGCTTCAGGGTCGGATTTGCTTCTGCTTTCGTTTTTCATATTCTTGTTCCCCTCAAACTTCCACCTCTTAACGGTGTCCCGCATGTGCCTTAGATACTGGAGGGGTTTGCAACATTCCTATGCATTCTTAACCCTCCCCATGTCACCGCATCGCCTCTTCTGCCGATATGGGTGTGCGGGACAAGGTTGCGGCGGCGTGCGTGAAGGCGGGGGTCCGCCGCACATTGGAGGGGGAGGCGGTGGCCCGTCACCGCTATTAGGAGATGGGCCTAAGCTTGGAGAATGGGGGAGGCGTAGGAGACCCGCACGTTGTGGTGGGGCGGTGCTTCGTCTTCCTATGCATCCTCCATTGTTGCGTGGCCATGGGCCGCCTCCAAGTGGCCTTCATTGAGGCCCGCCTAGGGGACCTTCCCAAGGACAACGCCGTGCAGCGCGCGCTCTACCCAACTCGCACCGGCGTCAGGTTGGGGGCCTCGGCTTCGCCTAAGGTGACCGACCAAGAGGAGGCACCGGCGTTGTTCCTCACATGGGAGGAACTCGTTGCACTAATGGCCTACGCCCCAGAGGACGATGAGTGGCAAGCGGTGGTTGCCATGCGGGACCTCCTCCAGGACTTGTACTCGGATACCCCACCGCGCGCCGACCTACGGGCCGCGGAGGTCGCGCGGGCGTACCGCCTACATTGTTGCAAGGCCGCCTGCCAATCGAACTACCTCTTGTACTTGGAGGAGGATGTGGCATTGGCGGTGGCTAATGCGGCGTGGCTTGGGGTCAGTTTGGGCGCAGTTTGCGCCGATGTGGTTGAGAGCCTCAACGCCATTCTCAAACGAGCCTACAACGACCACACGGCCTGCTGGGGGGGGGGGGGGGGGGATAAACGGGGCTACGGCATTGGAACGGGAGGGGGAGGTGGTTTTGCAAGCATGAGGGTGGTGGTTTTTAAAATGTGACCTTCCGTTACAACACCATTGGGCACCACATATGGCCCCATGCACTATGGCCAAACCGATGGCCACCCAAAGCCCCCCGCCCTCCTCCTTTTCGTCCCGTCGGCTAGCTCTTGTTTCGCAACCTCATGGACCAAGACATGTTCCAATCCCTCTTGGGGGACATGTTGAAAGCCCAAGAAGATTGCCTAGTATGCCTGTTGTGCTTGTTGTTGCTTTCGTTAATTTTTGGGCAATTTCCATTAATTTTTGTAGGTTAATATTAACACCGGCGATTTGTAATATGTAATATATTAATGAATATTAGGTGGTTAAATATTAACCTCGCAAATATTATTCGTGAATGTGAAAAATTGATTTTTTTTTCAAATGAGCCACATGGAGCAACGCCTGCACGCTGTGGGAGCTCCAGCAGCTCCAGCAGTCCAGCACCACCCTCCAACTCCAACACTAGCACTAGCAGAAGCTCCCCCACCGCCGAGTCAAGAGAGGGAGGAGTCAAGCGGTGACTCCTCTGACCGGCGGCGGGAGAGAAAGAAGAGGAAGGAGGAGAAGAAGCGAGAGAAGAGAAGAGAGAGGGAGAGCCAGGGTGACAGCCAGGCCAGCGGGGGGGGGGGGGGTTCAAGGCGGAGGAAAGTGGGGAGGTGGCGGTAGACGAGGGGGGGGGTGTTCGAGGGGGGGGAGGGGGACGTGGTGGAGGCCAGCCCCCCCCCAACCCCCCCCCCCAAACTAGCCCTCCCCTAAGAGCCCTGGGGCCCACTTCTACGACCGCCCGCAAGGCCGCATTGGTGCTGTGGTCGGCACAGGCCCTCCAAGAGGGCTGCGCAAGGGACCAACCCTTGTTCTCGGGGGCGTCGCACGCGCACATGAGTCTTGAGCCGGTCGTCTGCCGCCTCGTGCGGTGCCAAATTCGCCGGCACGGCGAAAACAAAGGCACTTGGCGGCGAGACAGCGAGCAAGGGGGCGCCTGGACCTCACGCCCTCTCCCCGGCGAGCCCCTCAGCCCAGTGCATGCCGGAGGGCATCAGCGTGGGGTCGCTAAGCTCGCTCAACTTGTGCGGCGACCCACGAGGTGTGCGGTTCGGGACCGCACAGTTCGAAGTGGCCCTCCAGCATTGGGTCACGCTGGGATGGTGCCGCCTGTGGTGGCAGGGGAAGGGGGTCCACTTTGCGGTCCAGTCGACTGTTGTGCTGCCCCCCCCACGCCCCGTGCATGACCCCGCCGCCTAGCACCAGTACGAGGGGTCGGGGGGCGGCATGCAAAACACCGCCACTGCGTTCACCAAGGCGGTCGTCCCTGCCGCAGCCCCCCCCCCCCCCCACCGCGCCCGCCGACGTCATGGGGGATCCCGTGGAGGCCCTGACGGCCTGCACACACTTTCGGACAATGATGGCGGCTGTCCAGGCGCAGGGAGCGTCGACTTACTTTGAGGTATGTGTGCTTGTTTGTTAGTTAATATTTCGACATTGTTCGTTATTTTTGTAACCTAATATTTAATTTCTAAATCACCAGCGCAAAAAATATAATTAATAGTTAATATCAACTTCGAAAAATTAAAAAAATTGTCATAAATTTTAACTGTTCTGCTGCCTGTCTCGCTGCAGGTGACAAGCGTGGTGGTGAACGCCACAGACGCGCGCGGCCCGTGCGCGTCGTGTGGCGAGACAGCGATTAGGCGCATGAGGTGCCTCTAGGGCACCTGCACCGCCTCCTCGCGGCCGACCCGCCCTTGGGGTTGGCCATCTTGGGGGGGTTGAGGGATTGGGAGCAGGGGAGGGTCTACTCGGAGGTGTGGGTGGGTGCACGGAGGTACCGGGCTACGGAGTGGGCGAGGTCAGGGCAGATGGAGTACAATTGGGCGGGGGATGAGGGGACATGGGCTGCGATGGTGGGGGGTGAGTAGGAGGGTGAGGAAGCGGTGAAAGAGGAATCCCCCCCCCAAGGCCAAGTCACCAAAACTGGTGACGAAAAAACCTCCAGATGGCATTTTGAGTCCGATGACTCATCAGATGGAGCCATCCCGCCCCTTCCCCCAATAAGAGACAGGCCCGCCCCCAAGCCCCCCCGCCGGCCACAAAGGCCACCCCCACCCCCAAGACAACCCCCCACAAAGGGGAGGGGGGGGCGGGAGGTGCCGACAACCCCCTCGTCGGCACCAAAGTCCACGTGCCGTACCCCGCGGGCGTGGAGGTGGGCACCGTGGCCGGTGTCCACCGGAGGAAAGCGGGAGTCGTTTGGGTGGAATACACTGGCAACCCCACGCTCTACAAGGTGGCCCGTGGCCTCCTCTTCCCCTCCCCTGAAGCGGCCCAAGAACACCTCGAGCGTGTTCGCAAGGGCAAGGGGAAACCCCCCCCCCCCCCGCCTTCGGGCCAGCCTGACCCGAAGACTAACCCCCTGACTGACCCCAAAACTAACCCCCCGCGTAACCCCAAAATCACAAAACAACCCCACTCCTAACCCCACCCCTGACCCAACCCAACAATTGTGGGACCCGAAAAAGGGGTCTCAAGAAGTGTAACCGACAGGCGATGCCGCCTACGGTACTTTCAATACTGACAATGGAGCCAGTAATGAGTACTGGAAATGATTGAAATAGTATTTCTTGTCTTGTTGTGTGCTTGTAGGGATTTTCAGGGAGGGTTGATTTTTAGGGAAATGGGTTAATTTTTGTCACGTTAATATTAACGTCGGCGACGCATTAATTTTTAATATTTTAAATATTAAACAAAAATTAAACTCAAAAAATAAAACCGAGCACCGTTTTAATTTTTTCTTCCATGGAAGCAGGTGAGACCCCCCCAACCCCCGGGTGAAAATGACACCTGATCCCGTAAGGCACCCCATGGGGGTAGAGTCTCTCCCGTCTAAACCCCTCATCCCCCCCCCAAAGGGTCAACTTTGGGTTAACACATTAATTTTTGACCCAAACATTAAAGATATTGGGTTTAACATAGGTCTCTAGGGGGAGGAGGAGCACAAGGAGGAGGAGGAGAACAAGGAGGAGGAGGAGGACGACGACGACGACGACGATTACTTGTTCGTCTTGGGGGGTAGGGTCGGTGCTGTGGTGGCACGGGGGGGGGGGGGGGCTGAGCCATGTCTCCTCCATCCCCGGCATCCATATCATGATGAGACCGCTTGTTGTGATTCTTCTTTCCAGACCAATTCATCACCATTTTGTTTTCCTCTGCCTTGACAGACAAGGCATTCGGAGGTGCAGAACCGGCATGCTTTGCATCAAAATGGTGGGCCATGCCATGCAACCAATCTGTATCTCGGCACAACACGCATTGCATGGGCCGGTTGATGCACAGACTTCGTCTAGACATATGTGCCATTGCACCATACCGCACATTTGTGGGTTCTAATGGACAATTTGGTGCGATGACTAACACGAGCCTACCTTGTGCATTGCGCTACAACTGTGTGGTGCAAACATGGCCACCACAATAATCACAAACATCGCGAGCGCACTCTCCAGGGAGGATGTGCCTACCAATGTGTGTTCGTATGGAATGTAGGGCTACGTTTTCCTGACACCCAACTCAAGCACGGAGGGTAGTGGTTCCGGTGCTTGTGGACAATTGGGCACCTTTGGCGCCCATCGGCTCGTTGGGCTGGTACCTTTAACAACTAACTGTTGGCCGGAGGCCCCCTTGGGGGGATTATTGGCGTCCATAGACCCGCGGAGTTGCCCCCCCACCCCCATCCCCCCCAGGATGCGTGCCCTTTTACCGTTTCCAAGGCCTAGCCCTGAAAAATGAATTTGCTTTTTGATTTTTTTTTTGCGCATAAACACCACTGTGCCCACAGAATCAAAGATTCCCTCAAATCTGTAATATCTATACGGTAGGGTGGGCAGGCTTGTGCACCAGTCAATCCTTCTATAAATTTGACCACATTTTACCAAAGGCAAAGGGTTGGCAGTCACTGGGTTGGGGCTAACCAACCTGACGCAAAACCATCCTCCAAATGACCCATCATTTAAATAAAGCTTACGGAGAAGATGCCTAATCCACTCACCATTGATTGAACATGACATTATGGTCATGGCAGGTAGGACTATAGTCAATGAACGGCAAGCATCCACACACTCATTGTCAACAATGCCACAGTTTCACCACATTTTACACTAAAACTCTGTTACATAAGCACGACTACAATATTCCCTAATCCTGGTCAATTAGCATGCCACAGCAGGCACTGTTTGTACCTCATTACCCTCACCATAACATCTAGCAGGGGCATGGGGAGGCAGGACTCGCACACCCGTGAAGGAGCCTCCACCAGCAGCGCATACACAAACATTGTGAAGGGCGGGACAAGCGTCAGGGCTGAGGGATGGACTGTGAACTTGAGCACAAAAGCCACGTAGCACAGCAAATCGGTGTAGGACAGACAGAAGTGCAGGAATGCGCCCAGCAGGCGCAAAGCTACAGCTCCTTTGTCCGTGGCTGCAGAGGTGACGAAGAATGTGCAAACCCTACTCCTGTGGCTGGTGGGTTTCTCCCCTTCATCAAGAGGGGACCTGAGGCCCATGTAACACGTAACATCTTTTGGCCAGGCAATGTCAGGGCCAAAAAGATCCTGACCCTCAATACACCATGGACCCCATCATGGTAAAGTCTTCCTGCGAAATTTGCCACAGCTTTTTCATGAATCTCCATGGAATACCTACCCCACACAGCCCCCCATTTGTGGGGCATTTCACAGGGATTACGGCCGTTGCAAAAAAGACAAGGATGAAAAAGGAACAGTTCCAAGATAAGTCAGCAAAGGGTGCAGAATGCTTGCACATAGCAGAACAGGGGGGTTAGAAAACCGTGTTTCTCTAGGCCTCCAGCCCAAATACCCTAGAGTCCCCCACGCATGACATTTCAATCTTCGTCCACTGGTGGTGGGTGGTGAATTGCTGGCTAGCAACATGCCATAGATTTTGGCTGGTGGCTCCTTTGGAGCGATTGAGGGTGCATGCTTGTCAGTCTTCGGGATACTGAGTCACCAGAGAGTGCACCTGTCTTGAAGAGACCGCATTGCAGACACATCAAGTGTTGACCACATTGGAACACCGCTGTCAATTCAGTTCGAATAACATGAAGTTGAATTTTGGATAAATGACTTGAATGTTGCTTTGACCCTGGGTACTTCAGCCATGAGCTGGTGCTAAGGATGATTCTCAAAAAGGGTATTGGATTCAAGAGCTGTGCTTTAGGTTTGTCATTCAAATTTATCATTCAAATGCCGAGCAAGAGGTTGGCTGTGTAGCAGTGGACTACTTCATGATACTTTGGGGGGGGGGGGGATTCTGGCCTTCCTGGGATGTTGCCGGCCCACCCACAAGATCAGAGAATTTTTCTCAGGGGAAAAATGAAATGGAGAATGGAGGGATACAGCAGGTCCACAAACCTTTTTGTGCCCTCAGACACCCCACCCCCAGGTATACTATCTACAAGCCACTAAGCAATCCCCTGGTGTATAGGCTCCTCAGGAGTAGACATTTGGTATATGGAGGAAATCTGGTGTGTGGAGGCTCCTTGCTGCAACCCGGATGTGTTAGCTGTTACGGTGAAGCATATGGCTCTCTATTGTGCTGGCGTGATGCACTTTTGCTTTGAGCCCGAACCGAACACAACAGATGAGGAGCAATTCCACACATTACTAATCGCACCATCGGAGGTCCTGGAGCGTGCTCAACTTTGTTTGCGGCTGAATTGTTGATCCACATCTTTTCAAGTGAATTGGATACTGAATTTTGGAACAAAATGTGGCCGACTGGAGCCTTGCATCTAAAAAATATTGATCGTGATTTTGTCACACCGCATCTGAAAACATCATGCATAACAACAAACCATCAAGAAATCAATTGTGTGAAAGTCGTTCTTTGCGTGCAGCTGCAGATTAGCTGCAGTGCTGTTGTGAACAACCAGCACAGCACAACGCTTTTCAGCTCAGCGAGCATACATTGATGCAAATCCATCAAAAGAGAAGCGTTGACTGTACTGTTGGTAGCTCAATTTTGTGGAAAGCTGCATGACATGGGCACCTGCCCTAGGCAGCATAGGAACAAATTTCTTCACTCTGCAACGATGTGGGAACTTTTTTTCATAGCACAAAGCGCTCTACCGAGGTCGGGCTGAACAAAACAGTGCATGCACACTGAGGACTACCAATCATCTCCTCTCAACCAAAGCCAAAAGCACCAAGGAAAATGTATGATTTATCCCAAAACGATGGTGGAAAAATCCTGCAAGCACCACCAAGGTGGTTGTGGGTGCGTTTGTGGTTAGTGAGTGGTTGTGGTTTGTAGTTGCAGCTTTGGTTGTGGATGAGATAGTAAAGCCAGTAGTCTCGGATGAAGGACAAAAAATGGACTATCTGCGCTGCACCTATTTGGGACCCCTTTGTTTTCCAGTGCCAGTGCAGACAATTTGGCGATGCGTTACTTTTGTGTCGGAAATTTTACACCACGTGGAGCACAAAACTTGCCATACAACTGTCCAGCAACCACAACAACTACAACCACAACCATGCCACAGCCCCAAATATATCCACAACCACAGCCAGAGTGCCAGCCCCAGCCATCCACATTACATCCACAACTGCAATCACAAGGACACATATTCACCTAATCCCTTGCCACAAATTCACACCATGGTGGATGTCCTGATTGGCAATCACAATGGACCGCTTTTGCAACCAGTCAATCAGATACTCCATCCATGGAACACAGTAGTCAGCGTAGAGGCTCTCCAAGAATGACAGGATCTGGACGGAGTACATAAAACACAGGACACTGCTGGGATAGGTATGACGGGTTGGGTCACCAAGCTGGTGGAACCAATACCATTAGATCCCTTTTTAGGGTGCAGGGTGGAAATACCCCTGTTAGCAAGCAAACAGCAAGCATGCAAGCAAGCAGTAAGCAGCAAGCAAGCTGGGTGAAATTCAAATATGGGCGGCAGTAGCTTATAATTGACCAAATTGTGGTTGATGACACCTTGGTTTTTGAAATACAGTCTCACAAAGCTTGGGCAAACATGGCGACCGACAAAGGACACAGCTTTGCCTCTGGCGGTTGCGAGAAGTAGTCCATGAGAAAGCGGTCGGTTCCCACGGGCCGCAATTGCGCCTGCGCTCCTAAGCGCCTGACCCATGCCTCCTGGTAGTGGATGGCAAGGCACACAAGCTGCAGGGCCATCGCATGGTGGACCGCGGAGAAGGTGGGTCCCCATGGGTCCTCAAGTACCCGCATTGCCACCAAATGATCTCCCAAACCCACCCCAAAAGGCAACAGAAGGGTTTTGGAAAAATCAAAATTTTGAAAATCTTAAAGTGCGACTAAACTGCACAAATAACAGTACTTTCCAGGCTTTTTGGGGGGCCCATGGCCCAAGCTACATGGGCCTAGCGGTCACCACGTGTATCCCCATGGGTGCTCGAGTACCCGTATTGTCACCAAATGATCACGCAAACCCATCCTAGAGGCGACAAAAGGATTTCCAAAAAAGTAACAATTTGAACTTCTATTGCCTTCGGCAAGGCACTTCGAAGAGAGACGACTCACTGTCGGCCAGAGGCATCCTTCGTGGTGCGGAGGGGAGGGGGGGTCTTTGGGGCTTTCAGAGGGCCCATGGCATACGGTACATGGGCCTAGCGGCTACTACATGGGTCCCCATGGGTGCTCAAGTCCCCGCATTGTCACCAAAAGATCACCCCAACCCATCGTAGGGGCGATAGAAGCTTAGGAGGCCCATAGTGCCCCCTATCGTTTTTTCAAAAAAAAATTCATGTCGTGCACAGAGCCTAGCCTCTCTGCTGCATAGCCAAGCGTAATGGAGGGGTTGTTCCCAGCCAGCCAGGGTGTATGGGGAGGAGCAACGACACGCAATTTAGGGGTGCGAAGCAGCAAACGGGCACCATTTTGGGCCCACACAGCATACGAGCGCAGCCACTATTTTTTCCCATTTGGGAGGTCTGAAATACGGAAAATGGACCAACCCGCCATAAAACTATGTTTCACAGTCTGATATCACAAATGGAGCACGTATTTGTCAACAGCACGTGCTGCGGTTCTCTTAGCAGTCATAGTATTGTGACGGCAATGATGACCTTACATGGACCGCCTGTGAAGAAGGTGTATCCTATAACAACACAGAACAGCACCTGTATGAAAGGAGGGTGCAAAGTAGCATTTTTGAAAGGCTGGGCTGTGTAGAGCCCAGAAACAGGAAATTCACTAAAAACAGGGGTAATAATACAGGGTTGTACACCAACACAACAATGTACAGGCAAACAGGTAGTAACAGGGCCTGAAATAGGATTCCTACTAGTTGGGCTCTGCAGAGCCCAGCTCGATGGAAACAACAGAAAGCACACATGAATTACGCTAATGATAAACACGCCGGACCACCAGTGTGGTAATGGATACCATAAGCATCGCACTGTATGGCCCTGCCCCCCCCCCGAAATTTGAGTCCCCACATAAGCGACAGACCACCAGAGCACCAGTCATAGACAAGGCATGGAAGCTGCATACACACTAGTTGACGAGTATAAAGCACAAACACACACAAAACAAAGCACAAAAATTGTAAAACCCTTTACGTGCGCTGTAGGAGGTCTGTCAGAACTCTGGATTTGGATGTTGTACCGACTACAAACTGATGTGGTTCAGAAGCACGTACTAACACCTAGACACACAAAGACTGTTCCCCCTTCTAAATCCCGAGCAAATGTGGAATTATCAATCACCAATGAAAAGGTCACAAATGACACCGAAAAATGAATCATCGCACAGTGGACAGTGGCAAAGCGGTGCCCATACGCACTGTCAACCGCTGGAGAAATCAAAAAACACTGGCCAGACAGATCAATGAAATTGGGGCATACATGACAGCGCAAAATGCAATGTGGCTCAGCGAAAAAAAGGAAACCTGTGCCCAAAATACACACTGCAGATTGGACTGTGGGCATACCTGGTAAACTCAAAATGACAGGCACATTCGCCTTAGCTCTGCAGGGCCCACGAACAGGTAAGAGAACATGTTAGGACCCAATCAAGGGTACATATGGCATCTGGACTTTGCTGCGCATGGACTGGTGAAAAAATAGCAAATAAACCGAGGATCTAGGGCTCATAGACACAAACCTGGCACCGTATATGCACCAAAATTGTGAACAGACTCGACAGTTCATACACTGTGTCTACAAGGGACATACTAAAAGAAATGCCATAGCACAATGTTGTGCTGAGACAACCAGTCATCAGGAGTGAAGTTACGGAAGTTCCAACAGTTCAACAGGCACAGCGTCTCTGTAGATCCAGTCAATTGGCATCCAATGGGATCCTTGGCTCTGCAGGGCCCAGTACTCTCCAATTGGTGGCTTGACGGCTTAAATTGGTCAATGTGCTGGATCTGGGCTCTGCAGAGCCCAGCACGACCAAAATGGTGAATTAGGGGCTTTTTTTTTGGGGGGGGCGGGGTCCTTGGACATCATCAGGCAAGGCTGCACCAGTCATCAGGAGTGAATTTGCGGAAGTTCCAACAGGCACAGCATCTCTGTAGATCCAGTCAATTGGCATCCCATGGGATCCTGGGCTCTGTAGAGCCCAGTACTCTCCAATTCGTAACTTGACGATTGAAATTGGTCATTGTGCTGGACCTGGGCTCTGCAGAGCCCAACACGAACAAAATGGTAAATTTTGGGGTGTCTAGGTGGGGGGGGGGGGGTTCCTTGGACATCATCAGGCAAGGTTGCACCAGTCATCAGGAGTGAATTTGCGGAAGTTCCAATAGGCACAACGTCTCCCTAGATCCAGTCAATCTGCATTGCATGGGACCCTGGGCTCTGCAGAGCCTAGTACTCTCCAATTGGTGGCTTGACGGCTGAAATTGGTCATTGTGCTGGACCTGGGCTCTGCAGAGCCCAGCACAAGCTAAATGGTAAATTTTGGGGTGTCTTGGGGGGGGTTCCTTGGACATCATCAGGCAAGGTTGCACCAGTCATCAGGACTGAAGTTGCGGAAGTTCCAACAGGCACAGCGTCTCCCTAGATCCAGTCAATTTGCATCGCATGGGATCCTGGGCTCTGCAGAGCCCAGCAGACTCAAACTGCTTGGTGTCACACTGAAATCGGTCATTACACTTCATCCAGGCTCCCTGTTGCAGCGGCCCACTGAATCGGAATCACAACAAAAGGCAGGGGGTTTACAAGGCAACAACATACGTCTTGAAGGGTGGATGTGCTCAACCGGCATGTTGGGATGACCAAAGTGATACCACCACAATTCCCCAACGCGGAGCTCCTTTGCCAGCTTCTGGAAGCCCGAGACTGTACTCTTCGGCGAGGCCATGCAGTTGCATACGCGCCACAAATTTTCGGGTTGCATTCCAGCAAAGCATCGCATTGTATAAAGGGCAATCACCTGCTTGCGTTCCACCATCTTGCCGAGTGCGTCCGTGAAGGTGGTACCACACGTCGAGGCCATATGGGCAACTGGCCTCATTTGCTTGACGATTGTCTCCGTGTTGCCGATTTCGCAGTCAGCCCCGCCTCCACGATTGCCTCAAGGTGACAACTGTCTTCTTACATTGTGTGTCCTCAGCCGCCAGTTGTAGGAAATTGTTCAACGGTTGGGGTACACTGCTCTCACGCCCACTGTGCTGCGCCTTATTATGTTGTCCATCCAGCTTTCGCCTTATCTCGAGGGATGTATCAAACTTGATGATGCGCACGTCAAAGGTGGTCATCGAGTCCTCGACCTCGCCCATCCTTGCTGTCACATCCTTGCAAATTTCATCACACGCCGCAACGCCGTGTTGGCCTCCAATCACACACAGGGCTCCCACTAAATACAACAGCATGGCACATCACACAGGGCAGGCCACCTAGCAAATTACGTTGAGCGAATTGCGTCGCAACATTCCCATACCTCTTAGGCGTCACAAGTTGCCCACCCCCCACGTGGCGCTATGGCCCACGGAAGTCCATGTTGTAATGAGGGGAAAAGTATGTGAAAAGGGGTGATATTTTTTGGGTATCCAAACCCCCCTGGTGGCAACATGCAAAAACAAGGTGTGTATTTCAAATATATGCCATTATTTGCATTTCTGGAAACACACAGATTTTCAAAATAAAGACATTCAATCACCAAAATATAGTGTTGTTTTACATTTAGACCACTGCATTCCAGTGCGGGGGGGGGGGGGGGGGCTGCCTATTTTTCTCTCCCCTTTGTTCCAGGTTGATCACAGAACCCCCTATACACCAGAGATGAGGGAACCCCAAACATACCTTTCATTGAAGCACACAGAAAACTATCCCAAAGCATGTACTTGTATTTCCTATTTTAACCAACCTGGCCGAAATTTCGGCCAGCTCTACGAAAAATGTCCAAACACATGGTCCTATTTGACAGACAGGCCTAAGCTGGCCGAAATTTCGGCCAAGTCCATCGAAACTCCGAATATGATCATTGAAATTGGTACCTAAGCCAGTAGACATGAGCAAGGAACACAGGAGCAGTGAGATTTGAACAAGGTGTGCAACATAATATACTCAATTACAAGCAAATACTTGCCACCTGACGAATCAAAGCAGACTTTTGCAGTGCCTATGGGGAAACACAATAATAAAAGGCTGAAGAGGCTGAGGACTGCATGCTGGCCGAAATTTCGGCCAGACTTCATACTGACAGGCAATATAAGCAGCAGGACTGGCATTAGCGCTTGCGCAGACCAGATGCACGGGGCTTCTTAGCACCTGTGTTAGCAGGAGGCTTGGCAGGGGCTGCAGCACCAGGCTTGGCAGTGGCAGAGTTCTGTGACTGTGTGTTTCCACCCTGGGATGGTGAAAAATGATTCACAAAAGTATTCATACCTTTGCCAGTAGGGGCAACAGTGCCTGAGGAGGAAGCTGGGGTGGCCTGAGCGCACTGCGTGCCACTGGGTGAGGGGGCAGGGGCAGTTTTGGGTTTCTTCTTTGGAGTGTGCGTCTCTGGTTGCGACTCTGCCTCCCCATCTTGCTCCTCAGGATCCTCATCTACATACCTAACCCCAGAACAATCCACAGGAAAACTTGCCCCCAAGTCGTGGTACACATCCTCCCATGACTTGGGGGGGCACGTGTCGGCGTTGGTGATAGCTGCTCTGATGGAGTGAATAAACTCATCAGGCACAACAGTCTCCTCACCCAAAAGGGCACACACAACATTACAGTCCTTGGAAAACCTGGTAGACATCATGCTTGCAAAATACACAGACAGAGTCCCCACCAAAAACCAGTTGCCTGCCCGTTTTGGGACCGGAACCAGGCTCAAAAGAAATGAGAATATCTCAACAGGCATCACAGACGACATGGGTCCTTCAGTAAAAGCCACGTAACGGGGCAGCCTGTTATCAAAGGCAGTGGCAGAACAAATGGAAACCAGATGGGACGTAGAAGTGTACAGCGGGGTCTTGCTTGACAAATTGCAAATTGCAACATCACACTGATACATATCCTCAGCCACAGTGGCCTTCAAAGCAGCAACAGTGGCTTTCACATCAGTAGACTCACCCGCAATGAACACAGGCACACCGGACAAAAGCAGCTGCGCAACCAGGTTATGCAAACCAGCTATATAGAGGCGGGGCACCTCAATGACACAAGCAGCAAAGGGCAGTGAACTAATGATACTGGGAACAGGGACTCCACAACGCATTGCCATCAGTTCCACACGGCCTGACTCTGCAATGAGTTTGCCTGTGCTTGACTCAACGAGGGACTCCCTAGCACACTGGATACTGACCAGACCAGTATCAGATTTTTCACAAACAGGCGTAGCAACAGGCTTCTGCAACAATCCCCGCAACCCCTCACATTTGGGTTCCTTCCAAATAGGGGCCTTAATTACTGCTGACCACAGTGGCCACGGGTTTTCTTCAGTCCAGGTCCAACTGCCATAGGCTACCTTCAGGTGTGATGCAATAGCGCACTGCCTTTTGGCCATCTCGATAGTACCAAGTGTAGCTGCAGACAGGTGGTGTCACAGGGTGGGCTCCTATTGTGCATTAATTGAACGACACACAAGCTGGCTGAAATTTCGGCCAGGTCGGTCGATTTATTCGAATACAAACCCCTGTTTGACCAAAACATACCTCTGGTGTGGTTCACAAGCCCATTGGTAACCGCCTCGGGATGAAGAATGTGCCATGACCACATCTGGGCCTTTTTAACATCTTTTATAATTTTTTTGAGACCAGGTAGGGCACTTTTTGTCCCATCCATGCAACCTACGATGTCGCGAAGTCGGTCAGGCGTGATGCCTTCCACTTCCTTGAACGTACCCAGTGCGGGATGTAATCCACGCTTCTCCATGGCTGCCATGGCGTCTACTGAAGCAAGACCCACAAATTTCACCAAACGCCCAACGCCACCCCACCGTTTGGCAACAGCACTCTGCACAGGAGAACATGTGGAACACAGAAGCTGGCCGAAATTTCGGCCAGGTCGATCGACGAAACCGAATTAATAAACGAAACACACCACAGTGCCTTCCTCGGCAGTAACACCACACTCTTCAAGCATAACAGTAATGTGATGGTACAGGGTGTACTCATTGGCATCCTCATCCTCAAACCTATCCAGCAGTAGGGACATTCGCTCCGATGTGGTGGATGCTGAGCCAGCAGTGGTCTGGATGTGATGTAAGCCTGCAAGCCGGCGCCTAGTCCGCAGGGGGCAGTCCTGTTTGACTTCATAACCACCAAATACCAGGGTCCAATCCGGAGTCTCCATATTTTTCATCTCAAATTCCGTCTTGTGTTTTTGGGCAGCAGTGTAAACATGCCGACCCCCCAACAGAACCCAGCGAGTGGCTGTGCAACAGGAATATTCGTAACAGCAGGGTCGAAAATTCAGACGCGAAAACGGTACTATCGAGAAGAATACCACAACACACATACGTGTGACTTTATAAAAAAGAAGATCCTGGATGTAATCCACAGGCGGGGCTGCCTTCAGATCGTCGTAGCGGCGTTGCACGCGATCATCCGAAATCCTACGGACCTGCCCAAATTTTCGGTCGTGGTCCATAATAATCTGATCCCACCGAACCTATATTTTCGTCGTTGACGTAACCCAGTCGGATAACTTGATGGAGGATGATGAATTTTTCTTTGGTGCGGCCTTAGGCTTCTTTTGAAGTCCCTCCGTGCTCGCGTGGTCCTCTTGAGACTGGGATTGCACTTGAGATTGCCCATTGTCTGCTGCAGGCTCACCATCTGGCGAAACAGCCATGTCCTGTGATACCCCTCCAGGCTCAGTCATAAAATAAAGGGCTACAGGGCAACATTTCATGAAGGGGAGAGTTCCCAGATAGCAAATAACAAGCACAGATCAACCAAAAAAGGACCAAAACGGACTGTCTGACAGGAAAATCGGATAACCTGGCCGAAATTTCGGCCAGTAATGCTCTGCATGTGAAACCACTGTGTACAAATACCATTCTGACAGGCTGGCCGAAATTTCGGCCAGAGCCTTATGTCATTTGTGTTCTGGGGGTAGCCATATGACAAAACAACAAGTCTGGCCGAACTTTCGGCCAGAAAAACATGAAACAGGAGTAGACACACCAAAATCACTGGCAATGCGTGGCAGAACCCATACCACAGTGAGAAACACAGCTGCAAACAGAAATCAGTCTCAGTCCTGGGTATCCACACCGATGTGTTCCGCCTCATCTAGGGCTTCAAAGGAGGCAACGCTGTGTGCATCACAATCAATATCGTGGTCACTATCACAAGAGTCGACAGCAATGGAATCATTAGGGGCCGGGGGGGGTAATGGGCGGGGGGGGGGGGGGGGTACTGGGGGGCCTCTGGCTCGGGGCTTCGGGGGTGGCTTCGGGGGCAAGGCAATTTCACCAGGAGCAGCAGCAGGAGCAGCAGGCGGTGCACGGTTGGCAGCGCGGATAGAAGCATGTGCAGTACGCAACACCCCTTGCTCGGCAGCAGTGCGGGCAGGTGCATTTGTCTGTAAAAAATCCTCAACTACCTCAGGAACCCTGGTACGCACAACCAGATTTTGCATTGCATGCAACAGAACCACTTTTAAACGGTCTGTGGTGATTCGTGTCCTAGACATGGTACCAGGGAACGTCAAATCCTCAACTGCATCCAGTCTTCTCACCTCAACTTTATAGTCCGGAACGGGAACACAAATGGGCAGGCTCTGTGTATGGGCTGTCAAGATGAATTGTTTAAGATTGGCAGAGAACATTGCCACGGATCTCTCAATCAGCACACCACGCAAAACTTTCTCTCCCGGTTGGACAGGGGGAAGTGTCAGAAATAAAGCAGACGACTGTTGGACACTGGTACAGGCAGTGTTGCGGCGACAGTGGGCTGAGAACCGACTCAGGAGTGCCTCACCCAGCTCCTCAGAGTGGATACACCCTAGGGAGGCGGAATGCCACTGACTCCAAAACAAAAGAGCAACAGCAGTAGTTTTCACATACTCCGTGGTTAACTGTTCCTCGGGCTTTAGGATGTTCAGCATGAGCAGTAGGCACATCTCAAGTGCCTGCTTAGCTACAATCCCGGAACCTGTCCCCCGTCCCTCCCAGTTGCACTCACGAACCAAAGTCCCAATGCTGAAAGCAGCTGGACAGTATGTGTACAGCAAAGCCTCAAGGGCTAATAACATACGCAAACCCTTGCGCTGAATGGGTGTCAAGTCCCGCTGGCTATTGAGCAGGGAAGTGACGCGCTCATCTAGTTTGCTTCTATTGGACGATGTGGCTAGCATGAGTCCAAGCAACGTCTTCTCCATATGGATGACCTTGACCTTGCGAGGGAGGATAGACCCAACCTGAAGGCTGTTCCCCTGCTCCAAAAACTTAATGAACGGCAGGAACGCCCTGTAGATCAATTCAACGCAATACTTATAGCTATGCCATACTCCGTACACCAAAGGAAAACCCAACAGTAATTGTGGTACATTCCACGGAACATAAGCAGCACCATAACACAGCTTAAGTAGGGCAAAGTGTATTTTCATGTCCACAAGCAGCGGAACACAGTGTCTGGTGCGGTGTTGCACACATGACAAATCAACCACGAGTTGCAAAAGCTCTTTGTGTGTGCCGGAGCGGAGCTCAGACAGGAAAAAGGGTCTCCAGTTGAGGGAACGAACATTTTTTTTGGCAATATCCAAAGGAGCACGAACCCAAACTCTCTGAATACCTTGGTTGGCAACATCAATACAATCAAACAATGCTCTATGTGAAAGATGTCATCTGCAACCTTTGGTACCCTGGCCTCAATTTCGGCCAGCTCCGGCAGACCCCGGTATGCAGGTAGGGCAGTAGTGTGCAAAACAGCAACAGCTGTACAGTTTAGGGTTAAGTCGGGTGAATGGGGATCAGCTCCCGACCTGTAACGCCTCAGGTTATCAAACCATATACAAATTTGCCTACGGTGCATGGTGTTCCACAAGTTGTGTGCTGCTAGTCCAGCACGATGGTGAATGGACTCCTGCTTAGTGTTACACTGACCAAGGACTCCTACCTTACGGCGTTGGCGGCAGGACATAATACCCCAGTTGTAACCAGACCCACAGTTAGAGTATGGGAGGGCCATACGACGCAGCAGGCAGTATAGGGCATGGAACTGTGACAAAAATGTCATGTACCATCGTGGGGGCTTCTTCTCAGTCGCGTCAGCCTTCAACGGTGTCAGGGAGTGCCGGCTCCTGCGATTCTTCCGCAACATGAGGCAGAATTGCAAAAAGCTTTTGCAGAGTCCCACCACGTAATGCATTTCGCAACAGCCCTTTGGCCGTAGTAGCAAAAGCACCAGTAACTGCAGCATGTACAACATTGACAGTAATAGCAGAAGACATTAATGCTGAGACAAGAAAACAGTTATGCAGGAGTGTATGGTGTAATACTCATGAACAACGACAATTGCAAGCTGGCCGAAATTTCGGCCAGGTGTGTTCAAAGGGGAAAAAATTGCTTAAATGTTCAAAAATAGGAAAAGCTGGCCGAAATTTCGGCCAGACCGCCCAAAAACCAGAATATAAGTGCTTGAATAGTGGACAGACCAAAAAGCTGGCCGAAATTTCGGCCAGCCCTAAGAAAAATGAAAATAACTATGCCTATTCACTAGGAAACCAAAAAGCTGGCCGAAATTTCGGCCAGAAGGGTCAAAAACTGCATATACACATAGTTGTTTGCAATGTTACCCAAAACCTGGCCGAAATTTCGGCCAGCTTCAGAAAAATGTCAAATACAACACACTAGAAGACGGGGATACACAAGGCTAACACATCAACACGTATTTCAACGGGTGTCACACAGCTCTGCCAACAACTTTGGTCACATACGTCAAATAAAATACTCAAAGTAGAAAAGTAGAAATTGTCAAATCGCGCGTATACGGGGTCCTAGAGGGTGGGCAGCTTGTGACGCCTAAGATATATGCCAAATGGCTTCCAAAAGAGTTGCTGTCTACCTGCCCCCCGGGCAATATTGAGGGGGGCACGGTTCTCCACAAATGGGTGCATTGCACATATCAGTGCACACATTCAACATTTCTCTGTGTTGTTCAACAATTGCCATGGCCACTATGTCAACCCGGTCCACTAGGTCATGCAGTCTCGGGTGACCCAGAAAAAGGGGAAGGGGGGTTGTGTGCAACACCGCTATTGCGGTGACATCTAGACAGACATTGCATTTCACTAGATTGGCCCGAAACTAGGCATGCCACCAGTTGTCCACCCGCACCACAATATCACGCCGAACAATACTACGCAGTTTGCGGAACTGCAATGCCTCCTGGTCTGCAATAGACAACCGGGATGGCTTGGTGAGACTTGCGTGCACCGGTTTGCGGATGTCTGCCTGCATGACAGCGATGGTGCTCTCACCACTGGGGACAACCGCTTGTGGGAAGGACATGCGGCACATACCCAGCCATGCATCGGCCTCCTTGGAAAAATTACTTAGCCAACGCGGCCATTGTTTTCGTGCCAACGCCTTGCGAATGCGGTCAAGCGTAATGCGGGACCGCTTGTTGACACGCAGACCCGCACAGAATTGTACGAATTCCTCCGCCACACCATGGCGCAGAGCCGACAATATCATTTGGCGACCAGTGCGCCATTCTTTCTTACAACCACATGTATTTGACATCCCTAGTGACCTAAATTAAACCCAACATAGTTAATATCTGGCCAAAAACTAACACGTCAATCTCAAATTTACATTTTTTTGAAGGGGGTTTGTCGTGAAAATTGTGACCCCCATGGGTTGCCTTACGAGCTTGGGTGTCATTTTCCCCCGGGGGTTGGTGGGGGGGTCCTACCCATGTGGTTGCTTCAAAATGTTCAAATGGCTCTCGGCTTTAATTTTGGTTTTTAATTTTTGGATTAATATTTGAAAAGTTGAAGATTAAGGAGTGTCCAGCATTAATATTAATCTCACAAATATTAACTCCATTCCCCATATATCCACCCTCCTAACAAATGGCACAACACAACATGTAATGCATTATGTGTGTAATCATGTATGTTGTCCATAGCCATTGTGGCCCATTGGGTCCCTATCCGGGCCCTCATACCTCATGGGACCCCGTAGTGGGGTCCCACATCTTCGCGGGTCCGGATGGGGGGTTAGTGGGGTTGCTGGGTTCGGTGGTAGGTTCGCGTTCGGGGGGTTAGACTCTTCGTTTGTGGGGGCGGGGGGTTTGGGATTTTTCTTGCGGGCCCGGGCCTCTTCCCGGTACGCTAAGCCTCCTCGAGGGTGGGGAAGAGGAGGGAGCGGGACACCTCGTAGAGGGTGGTGCCGCCCGGGTATTCCACCCGAACGGTGCCGTACTTCCGCCCGTGGATACCACGGACGGTGCCCTTCTCTACCCCGGTGGGGTAGGGGACGTGGGCGACCGTCCCGATGATCGGATCGCCGGGACGGTCGTCCGTCTTGGGGGTGTCGGTCTTGGTCCGGGGGGGGGGGGGGGGGGCGGGGGCGGTCTTGCGGGGGTTGGCGGGTTTGGGGGCGGGGACGGCCTTTGTAGGCCGTTCGGGCGGGGTGGGGGCGGGGGGTTTGGGCTTTTTGCCCCGGGGGATTGCCCCGTCGTCACTGTTGTCGGACGCCTGGAAGGAACACTTTCGCTTCTTGTCGGGGGGTTCGGGCGGGCTGGGTTGCGGCTTGGCTTGGGGGGGGGGGGTTTCGGGGCGGTGGTGGTGGACGCCCCCCCCTCCCCCCCCTCCTCCCCGTTGCCCACCCCACCCCCTCCCATGATCTCCCACATCCCCTCATCCTCCCCCCCCGCATACCCCACCTCCTGCATCCGAGCCAACTCTCCGGGCCGGAAGTGGCGCGACGTCACCCAGACGCCGCTCACCACACGCGCGGTCTCCCAGTCGTGGAGACCGCGCAAGAGAGCAAGGCCCAAGGGTGAATCCCGGGCCACGATGCGGTGTAGGGCCCTCAGGTGTACTTATTGGGAGCCCTCAGCGTCTCGCCAGGCCACCCGGATGGGCCTGGCATGCGTCGCGTTCACCACGACATCAACCACCTGCAGAAAAAAAAAGTGTGAATTGATTTTTTTCGGCGACTTTTTTAATTTTTCGACTTTAATATTAACCTTTAAATTTTAATGTTTCGAGCGGCGGTTCAAAAAGTAAATATGAATCTCGAGAAATTAGTGCCGGCGACCTAAAAATTAAGCGAAGGAAGCAAGCACCATACCTCGAATGTACGGCTGGTGCCGGCTGCCTGCACTGCCCCCATGGCATGTGGGAAATGAGACGCTGCAGTGGGGGCCTCTATGGGGGCTCCCGCACAGGCCATTGGGGCCGATTGGGCTGCCGGCTCGGTCACGTTCGCAGCCACCGAGGCCGCCTTCACGCTGCGGGAGTTGGGTATCAAGCCCTCGTACGAGGGCTGACACCCCGGATCGTAAATGGGCCGGGGTAGGGCCAGGACAGTGGCCCAGCCCAGCCCCGAACACCACGGCCTTGCCCTGGCGCCACTGCTTGACCAACCCTAGCTGGGCCCGGTGCTGCAGCAGCACCTAGTAATGCGCCGTCTGGAAACGGACGGCGCGGGGGTCAAACAATGAATTCAGTGCGGGCAAACTGCCCGCACTGATGCTCTCTCGCATGGGGGCCAGGGGGGCACCAGGGAGGGGTTTCCAGACCCGGACCCCCCCCCCGGGAGGCATCCTTACCCTAGGTGCCTCTATGTTCCCCCTCCCTCCGGCGAATCAAACACTGGATTAACCTCCGGAAAATCCACATGACTGTCATGTGGCTATGTGGAGGGGAGGAAAAAACGGGTTGATCCCCCGCGCACCCCTGCTCCAGCACCTGGGCTGACCAGGGGATCGCCCCCGCCTTCCGGGTGGTGGCAGACTGGGGGCCCGGGCCATTGAGAAGCCACTGGGGGAGTGGGTGGGGGTGCATGGGGAGGTCAACAACCTCAACTCCCTCCCCCTCATCCCCATCCCCGTCCCCGTCCCCGTCCCCCTCGTCCACCACCACTTCCCCCTGCCCCTCTTCCTTAACCCCCACCCCCAGGCTGGCCTGTACCCCCCCCCCATCCCCTGGCTCCTCTCCCTCTCTCTCCTCTCCCTCTTCTCCCTCTTCTTTTTCTTCTTCTCCTTCTTCTATTTTTTTCGCCTATCCGAGGAGTCTTCGCTCTACTCCTGAGATGGGCATGCGGGCGGTGGAGGAGGCGCTGATGGAACTGGGGCTGGAGGAGCTGCTGGAGCTGCTGCTAATGCCAGTCGCTGCTCCACTTGCGCCATCTGAGAGAGAGTGTGTGTGTGGAAAAACAACGAAAATTTAATTTTTGAGCCCCCGAGTTAATTTCTCTAAATATTAATCGGTATACACAAGCAAGCGTGCACAAGCAACACACACCATGGCTGCATTGTTGGCTTTCAACATCTCGCCCAACATCTTTTGCATGGCCGAGGCATCCATGGCAAAGAGAAAACAAAGCTGGCGGAGGGGAAGCAAGGGTGGAGGGCGGGGGTCTACGGGTGGCCATGAGTTTGGCCATGGTGCATGGCGCGGTATGGGGGGTCCCGTAGTTGCCTAACGGGGGGTCAAATTTTAAAAACCACCACTCCCACACTTGTGAAACTACCTCCCCCTCCCGCTCGAGTTCGGTTGCCCCTGGCACCCCGCCCCCGCGGCCCGAGTGGTCATTGTATGCGCGCTTAAGGATGGCGTTGAGGCTCTCAACGACATCCGCGCACGCGGCACCCAACCCTACCCCCAAGCGGCGTGCATTGGCCACGGCCTCGGTGACATCCTCCTCCAAATAGAGGAGGTAGTTTGATTGACACGCGTCCTTGCAACATTGTGCACGGTAGGCGCGCGCGACCTCGGCCGCACGTAGGTCCCCGCCGGGCGGCTTGTCCGTGTACAACTCCCGGAGGAGGTCACGCATGGCCACGACGGCTTGCCATTTACCATCCTGCGGGACGTAGTCCAACAGCGGACCAAGTTCCTCCCACACGAGGAACAACGCACGGGCCTCCTCCCCGTCGGGTGCCCCCGTCGCACCCAACTTCACACCCGTGTGGGCCCGGTAGAGGACCCGTTGCACGGCGTCGGCGTTCTCCTTGGGGAGGTCCACGAGGCGTGTTTGGATGAACGCCACTTGGAGCCGGCCTATGGCCATGCAACAATGGAGGATGCATGGGAAAACCACGCGCCGGTCAACCACAATGTGTGGATCCCCTATGCATCCCCCATTCTCCAAGCTACGGCCGGTCTCCTTGTAGCGGAGGCGGGCCGACTTCTCACGGTCCAATGTGCGCCGGGTCGCCACGTTAACCCATGTCGCCGCAACCTTGTCCCAAACCCCCATATTGTAAATTGAGCCCACCAAGGGCGAGGTGGACACACCGATAAGGCGCCGCACGAAAGGTTGGTCTCCGCCGATGACCAACCTGCTTGGCACCCAGCGCGACACCGATTAAAACTTCTCGCAGTCTTGTATGCACCGCAATACCTACAAAAAGGACATGGATCAATATTTACATTAATTTCTCGAGATTAATATTTAGTTAATTTTTCGGTCAACCACAATGTGTGGATCCCCTATGCATCCCCCATTCTCCAAGCTACGGCCGGTCTCCTTGTAGCGGAGGCGGGCCGACTTCTCACGGTCCAATGTGCGCCGGGTCGCCACGTTAACCCATGTCGCCGCAACCTTGTCCCACACCCCCATATTGTAAATTGAGCCCACCAAGGGCGAGGTGGACACACCGATAAGGCGCCGCACGAAAGGTTGGTCTCCGCCGATGACCAACCTGCTTGGCACCCAGCGCGACACCGATTAAAACTTCTCGCAGTCTTGTATGCACCGCAATACCTACAAAAAGGACATGGATCAATATTTACATTAATTTCTCGAGATTAATATTCAGTTAATTTTTCAATCGGCGTTAATATTAACCGAAATCCAGATATTAATCTCGAGAAATTAACGCAAAAATTAACAAACAACGAATGGGCCCCAAACCTTCAAGTTATCGGCCCATATCGTTGCAAGTGCCGCCATGTCCTTGTCCCCGCACACGGCCATCCCTATCACCCACAAGTACGCGGGTGTGCGGCCCGTGCGGCCGTGGTTGAGGAGCCCAATGGAGAGTTGGGTCCAACTACCACCGGCGCACGGGTACACATCCCCACGCACAATGAAGGTGAGGGGCCTTGTCCAATCGATGGTGTCCACTAGTGATGGGCGTGATTGAAAGTACCGGGCCAATGAGGGTAGCGGCCAAGAGCGCCCACTCGCGGGGGGATTGGGGACAAACACGGGTGGCCGTAGGTCAAGGGGGGTGACCAACTCCTTCCACGCGTCCGTGAACGTATCCCGAGTGGGGATGGGGCGGGGGAACGTGAGGCCCGTTGCGGCCGTGTAGGCCGACCCCCAGCGGCTCATGTACTCCGACACGTGCCGGAAGCCAAGCTTGGGGACGTTCAAGTCCATGAGGAGGCCGATGAGGTCCGGGGCCAGGAAGAGGTGGGAGGCATATTGCTTCACCGCCTCCTTTTGCTGGTTGCGAATAAGGGAGGGGTAGCCAACCTCCGTGGCCTCGGACCATCGGGCCCGGGCCAAGGGAGATGAAGCCACCGACTCACCAAGGAGTTGGGAGACCAAAAGGGTCCCGCAAACCCTTGGCCCCACTCAAACGCATGAGCGGCATGTTAAGCTCGGTCAGGGTGTCCCGAGAGAAACGCATAACAAGGGCTATACGAGGGAACACGGTGGTGTGGAGGGGGGGGGAGGAATGCGGGCAACCGGAAGGGGGATGTCCAAGACACCCACCAACACAACATTGGAACCTCTCTACTATACCGTTGTGCAACAATATACCACGTAACACCCCTTAGGGGTCCTCATATGTGCATGGAAAAATGGGTACAAATGACCCGATCAAAAAAATTGAGCTTTAACCTCTTAATATTTGCGAGATTAATATATTAACGGGTTCATATATCAAAAATTAAAATCAACCATCCTGACTTTAATCTAGGCCACCGGGGATGCAACGCCATAGAAACCGGTGCCATAGTGAGAAGACAGTCTGGGTGGTACAACAGGAAAAGGTGGTAACTAGAACACGACACTAGCCTTAGGCATAGACTAGCACATACCATGCATAGTGGGAGCTAAATTCACACGTGAGGTAAAAGAAGTACGGGCTTGCATTGCGGGTAGCATGCACAGAAGACATGAAATTAGGTTGTTGAAAAAAGCTGGGCTCTGTAGAGCCCAGCATCGGGAAATTAGTAATGGCGGGCCATGTAATAGACAGAGGGGACATAGGGAGCCACGAGCCAGGAGCAAGTAACCGAGAAGGGGTAAAAGTAGCATTTGGCGCTGGCTGGGCTCTGCACAGCCCAGGGTTCCAAAAAGTGATAACTATGGGGTGCATAACACACATGTGGGAACTAGGCCAAATTTAATGGATCACATAGTTTTCCGGTATTTGGCCGGTGGCATATCAGGTAGTAATGACCACAGTGACCGATACTGACCATCTCTCTTTACTAGGAGAGCATATGGTTGTGGGGACGAAGATGGAGCCACAGCTGGCGACAGTCCTACATGCACATGTGGCAACAGTGAGTACCTTGGGGTATGTCCGTTGTCCGCAACTGTGGCAGTGGGCAACAGAGAAGTGCGCCGGGGGGGATGCAGGAGGGAAGTCCTTTGGGGTAGCACATTATCAGACAGGGGCTCCCGGTCACTGCGACGTAGGGGTGTCAAAATAAAAAAATTCATCGGGGATCATTGTGTCTCCCAAAATAATATTTCTTCAAGGGTTTGGACATCCAATGTCATACCTCGGGGTATAGTACGCCAATGACCCCAAAAAAAGAGGTGTGGTGCCCAGGCTTGCGCTTGATCTAACAACCTCTCTTCAAGGTGATATGAAGGTGCCACTAAGCATCTAAACAATAGCATTTGGGGGCTTTCGGGCAGGCCATGGCCCAATTCGGATGGACCGACCGGCAACCATGGGGGTCCCCATGGGTCCTCAACTACCCGTATCCCCAAAATCATCTGCAAGGTAGAGGCATTTCAAAATTTTCGAAAAATTTCGGCCTGCACATGCCATCCCGGAAATGGCTATCTCCTCATTCGCAAGAGCCCACAAAGGGGCTTACTAAGGGTACCCTGTGTTTGGACCCGAGACCCACACCACTGGCTAGACGGTCCATATACAACAAAAAATTGTTGGGGCTTTGGGTCTAACTTGGCACCACAATGCACAAAAACGTTGCGACCACCCTCTCCCAAACAAGTGGCAACCAAGTATGGGGGGCTAGAGGGGTCCAAATTGCGAAAACCGTTGGGAAATCATTCCGTTTCTCAGAACGATGATTTCAAAAGGGGTTGGACATCCGATATGATCCACTAGAAATGCCATGTGAATGACCCTAAACGGCTGGTGTATGGCACCAACGCTTGCGCTGAAGGGGTGAGTGCGCACATGAGTACCCCTACCTTGGAAACCAGGGTGGTGGCAATGTATGGAAGTTGTACAATGTAGGCTTTACAAAGACATGGCCCACAGGCCTCCACAAGTTGGGTGACCGTTCACCACACATACCAACTATGTGGAGCAAATAGTTGCCAAAAAACATACACATTCAAAAAGTGTAAGTGCAGAGGCCTTACCACCAAACGAGTTCGAATGCAAGTGTTATGCTCACGCCCCCGCCAAAACCACCCTCCTACCTCGCGCTCTAACCCTAACCCTTGGAAAGAACTATTACCACCAACAACCCCGCTGGGTGGTGGGTGCACTGCTGTAAGACAATGCAACACCATACAGGGCACATAAGCAAAAGGAGGACGGGGTGTGGTTGGCGCAAGGGGCGTTTACGGGTGTTGTGCCCCCCTTGCCCCTAAGCGTGCACAACCGTGCACAGGGCTGCACGGGGCTATTTACTCTAGGGAGGGCCAAAGGGGGAGGGCAACACCGAACCCCTCCTGTGTAGGTGGGAGGGTGACCGGCAACCCTACCCGTCACCAGGAGGCAGAGGGATTAAAACCCTACCCTAGACTTGGAGGGAGACGGGCAACCCTACCGGCCGGTGGGAGGGAGGGGCGAAAGATGGCACGTAGCAATTGGCCATACATGCAGCCAAGGCAGTCGAATCGTGGATAAAGACACCCTACCCCAACCCCGCAATCCATTTGAACCATCTAACAATGTTGCATTGCATACTTGACCAAATTCGGGGTCTGGGACGATCTTGAAAGGTTAAAAAGAAGGGAGGGAGAGATTGCTATGGTTGGAATAGAATAAATAAGAATGAAACCAATACCAATTAGTTGAAAAGAAACAGGCTTTTGAACTAGGGGCATATAGTGACTTGTGCCACCATGCATACAAACGTGAAAAGTGAGCTCGTTGGTGGTGTTGCTCTGTGATGAAACCCTCAAAAGCCTATGTGACGTACGAAAAAACCGTGTGAAGGTGGCAAACCCGCAATTTTGGCAGCCCCCTTAATTTTGGCTGCAACGCTCATAGTACATAGTGCAAAGCACATAGTAGTGACTGGGAGGGTCCATTTGCTTGGTTCAACCACTCATTGTGTTTTTCGAACAAACCACATGGTGCAAATGAGCATCATCCTTGCCCTTTGCGTTCAACCACTAGGATGCCACATTCACAGCAATCTTGTGGCATAGTCAAGCATCCATGGTGGAGAAAGAAGCATATGGAAGGGCCAAGATGCATTGCAAATTCAATGTGCTAGTGGTTGGCAACCGGTGTGGTAGTTGTGGTTGATGAGGGCTTGCTAGTGGCAAAAATTGATTTTGTGTTTCGCATGGTTGATGAGCTTGACGGTGAATGAATGTCAACTTGAACCTTCGGTGATTCCCCATTTGATGCTAAGGTTGGTAAGAGGGTGAAATGTGATCCTTGTAAAGTGCATTTTTGTGTCGCTTGACAGGGTACCGCATGCCACCCATGAGTGTTTTAACCTACTACTATGTGTGTATGATGCATCGTTTTTGCCAACATACGATGCTCCTCTTTTCTTTTCTATCAACATCAACCATTTCCCTTGTGGCATTGGGAGCCACATCAAAACCCACTTTCTCTTCCTAAATTTGCATTATGCTCTTGACAGCATCTGTTGCAAGAGCCGCAACATTGTCATGAAAAAAAGGCAGGTTTGTTGCACCACATGATCAGTGACTTGAGCTTGTAATATTTGCAATTAAGCTTGTGTTGTCTTCAATGCCCTTTGGTTGAAAAATGCTGCCACACCCTTGTGTGTCGGCAAATGACTTTGCGTTGTTGCCACCTTTTTTTGGAACAAAATTTTTTGGTGGTCAATCATAATCAATGCCATGTTGAGCATACATGTCTAACAGGTGAGCACGAACTTCGTTCAACTACAACATGTACTTGGCCACCATGACCTTTGCTATGAGACATGCTATGTCTGTCTCCTCAAGGGAAGGGGCAACGGGGTGATGGTGTGAGCTGGGCTACATGAGAGGGACAAGAAATACCATGGTGACCAATAAGCATGGCTACTCGCCATGCCCACTACCCCCTTGCTTGATGTCTACTGGTTGCGCCGAGGCTATGAGAACACAGCCACTCACCCCGTTCTATCTTCCCCAAAGCTACAGCGGACCCACTGTACACCCAAGGCAACACATGGCAGCCAGTCAAACACCATAGTGCACTTTCTAGCAGGTAGCAGCAAGCAAGCACACTCAAACTAGCATAAAAACCGGACTTAGTCATGTTGGTTTGGATTCCACCCATTTTTTGGTAGATGAAACCTATGAGTGTGAAGTACACTTACACACAATAGGAGCAAGAAACTCAAGAAAAAAACCAGTGGTGGCCGGGAACGGGCGCATCAGGTGGCGGAGCCGGTTTTCAGAAACCTTCAAAAATCGCGGAAAAATTTTTGGGTAGTTTGGGTTGTTGTGATGCTTGTGGAGGGGGCCATTTGCATTGGAACCAACGTAGATGATGAACTAACACCTTGGGGCATATCGAGGTAGTTTAAGTAGCCAACTAGCAGCCTCAAGGACCCCCTTTTGGCGACAAAAACGTAGTAGAGCTTATGACCTTGTGACGTTTAGTGAAAAATATCATAAAGCCCATCTAGGCCATCAGTTCATTGAAGAGGGTTAAAAACCGTACTAAAGCCACTAGCTTGGATGAACGGAAGATGGTCCAAACACAATTATTTTGACTTTGTGGGTGGTCCAAGATCACCTTCCGAAAATACATCTTTGGGCTCTTTTTGGTGCCAAAACATGCCGTTTTCAAGGGTTTGGGATGGTTATTGAGACAAAATTGCGTAGAAGCTACTAGTTCATGTGTTAAACAGGCTTCTTCGCCCCGAATCAGGGTGCTTGCTACAATTTCAATGGCACAAACCAATGCTCTTCTAGAAATATTTTGGGTATGGCAGGTGCGGAGGACGGGTGGTGAGTGCCATTTACATTCAAAAACCACTTATAGGATCAAAATGTACCTTTCATTGGCTCTTGGCACCTTGTTGACCCAGCTGTCACCCTCGTTGATCTAGTTTGGGCCCCAAAAAGGCACTTAATATGACCCAAAACGCCGAAATTTCCACGGCCGGCTGTTGGACAGATTTAGAATTATGAATCGCTTCTAACGACCTTCTTGGTGATGGATGAGGACTAAAAGGAATATTGGTAGACCACTTGCACAACACATACACCTTTCAATAGACCATTGGCACTCAACAGTGGCTGTGCATGCAAGTTTGGGACCACCTGGGATCACAAATGGGTCGAAACGATCTGCTCAAAAAAGATAGAGGAACACCTGGGACAGTAAAACTGTGTTGTTAGGCCACCAGCCGCCAGGTTGTGGCCTTTAAGTTCCCAGTGCCTTGAAAACCCCAAATGACAGGACCCCTTGGAAAGTCAACTCGGTATTTGTAGCCAATTTTGAGCTCATTTGGACCACTTTAGGCCACCACGCACACACACACACTTCACCCCCCCCCCTGGTCAACTGGTGGTGCTACATTGTGCATGTGTTCGGGTGTGGTGGTGGGGGTGCCACCTAGGGGGTTTTAATTTCTTTAAATTGACACATCGAGTAGGGGGCACAGTGCATGGTTCATGCATAACACCCACGGTGCATTGTGAAGACCTCCACCACCTCAATATAGCGTCCATATGTAGAAATCATTATCTGTTTGACTGCTAATACATGATGGTCAGGTCGAGGGGGGCGGCCTGTTCGAATATTGACACCCAACCGTGTGTGAAAACTTTTGGGGGTCTGGAGGGGTGCGGGGGGGGGGGGGTATTGGTGGGGGGGTCTGGAAGGGTGCCCCGGGGGAGTGCAAGGGGGGGGGGGGGTTCCGTGTGGATTGAAGGGGGGGGGCGATCAATTACCTCCGAAGAGTTGGCTATGCGGCCGAGGTAGCCTGAATGACGCACCGCCCCTACCCAAATGGATAGGGTGCCATCTGCTTCGGTATTTCCGGCAATGGGTACCGAAAACGCCCCATCTTGCTCTATCCGGCACCTCCCAACGTGAAAATGCATAAGATGGCCCCTTGAGAGCAACCACCACCCTGGTTTAGAGTCCAGGTACCCCATGTGGGTTCTATTGTGGAGGCCACACGGAAGCGTGGGAGGAAATCAGGAAAGAGCGCACGGTGTAACCACCGGCGCTCAAAAAGCGGAAGAGTGGGCGATAAGGGAAGAAAGATCAAGGAACAAACAAGAGTGGGCAAAGTGGCTACATAACCCCTACCGTCTTGGGGGCCCAAAGGTGGGCAATAGCTACATAACCCCTGCCGCCTTAGGGGTCCCCTTGGGGGATGAAAATCAGAAGTGGGCAGCAAAAGGGGGGACAAAATTGTTTAACATGTTTTTGCCCCTTTGAATTCCCCTGAAAAATGTGAGCATTTTGAGTATAAAGACATGTGGTGAAAATAGTTCTGCCCCATACTGTAAGCCTCGAAAAAATTCTTCGGCGCCTGCAGCACCAGTCACTTTGCCCAAAATCTCAAACTGGACAAAGACGGGTTCGAAAACTGTTGGGGATCTGGAGGGGGGGGGGGGGGGGCTGTCTGGATTCGAACCGGTCACCCCCCTTGGGTCAGGTACAGAAGTCAAAGTGACGCAGAAACAAATCTGTGATGCAGAATCACAGAGCAAAACGTGCATGTAACCACCGAGCATACACGGATGTAAATGCAAATGCACACCTTCCTGCCAGAGAGCAATTCACCCCTTGATCTGAGAAACATCTGAGAAGAAAAACAAAGCAGTGTTCATACTGAGCTGCAGTCAATGGACCCACACAAAATATCCATTTGCGCCGCGGATTTCTAGTCTGTAGCCAAATATCAGTGGTCAACAGCAAGTGGCAGTGGGCCAATGGTAGTTGCAAACTAATTGAGTGCATTTGAACGTACTCCAATAACGGTTTGGCCAATCAACCATTGCCATGAACTCACCCAATCCACACCTGTTCCCCCTCCTCAATGATGGGCATGAGAGGGTCCTCCTCCTTCAGCGGTGTCTTCCCCGAAGAAAACTCTTCTTCTTCAGCGCTAGAGTCGGGCTTTGGGGAGGTTGGGGTTGCCTGTGCATCCAGCTGCTCTGAGGAAGGGCCTGGATCGCGCTTGAATCGGCTGGATGGCATGCGTGCGTGCACTTGTGCAATGCGGCCCTCCTCCTTTGCGCGTCGGTCTGCGCGAATACCCCGCAGTCGCACCTGCCGCTCCTTACTCTCTGCCTCCAACTGAGCATAGTACTCCTCTTCCTGCACAGGGCAGTGGAGGGAAGGGGCGAAGTAGAACAAACAGGGAGGGTGAAAGCATGCAGCTCCATAGTGGACAAAACGGTGACTATACCATGGGGCACACTGCATCGCTGCTGATAGATCAGGTGTATCCTTAAAAGCAAAAAAAAAAGCCTTCGTATGACCAACAGAAACGAACGTTCACGGGACGCTCTCTGCTTCATGGTAAAGACATGGGCAAGACAGAAGACCACAGAACCAGTATTGAACAATCCTTGGCGGTTGGCGGTTGGCAGTTGGTGGTTGTTGGCGGTTGGCGGTTGGCGGTTGGTGGTTTGCGGTTGGTGGCGATTGGTGGTTGGTGGCAGTTGGCAGTGGTTGGTGGTTGGTGGTTGGAGGTTGGTGGCGGTTGGCAGTTGGCAGTTAGTGGCGGTTGGTGGTTGGTGGTTCCTGGGGACTGTCCTTAAGGGCTGTCCCTAACAAAAAAATTGATTGGGCTTCTTAAGGACACCCCTGGGATACATCTACCCAGACTTCATCACACATCATCCATCACCACACACCTGCCTATCCACCACCGCTGCCACACACTACCCATACTCAGGCACTGCCCATACTGGATTTCTGCCACGCATACTGCATCACTGCATCACTGCCAAACATCTGCTCCATCACTGAGCTTGACCAGAAGATACTATGCGAGATTCAAGCTGAATACCGTGCCAATCCTAACTATTTGCGGAATCCTAAGTTTTGCGTTGGGTGTTTCGAATTTTATTTAAGCAAAATTTTGCGGCAACACTTAAAACAGGGGAAAAAAATTTTTTTGCGATTTTTTTCTGCGGAACCCATTTTTGCGGAGCGTATTGAGACAAAAGTTTTTTTTATTTTTGCGTTTTTTTTTGCGGAACCCATTTTTGCGAAGGGCCTGGGGTACCTTGGACTCTGGGATTGCAGTCCAATCCTACACAGGCATACAAATGTTGATCATTTGGACTGTGGGATTGCAGTCAGATCCGCGCGCACAGCCTGGCGAGCCACCCCTGTGGTCGCGTTTTGTTTACCTTGGTTTGGGCTTGGGCGAGTGGGCCTGTCTTCCCCCCAGGGGAAACCCTCGGCCTGCGGGTTTACTCCTTTTTACCTCTCAACAACCAAAATCAAATAACGATGGACCCCAGCTGCACAGAACTAGCCCCAATATCTGCTTTGGGGCACAGCAACATCAAAATGCAAGTATCCGGGTCTGCGAGAACTAGCCCCTTTATCTGCTTTGGGGCACACCAATATCCAAATTCAAATATGTCCAACGTGCTCACACAATACCTGACGCTCGTGGGTACCCTGCTTCATAATACATTCTCTGACAGCACAGCAAGGAGCAGAATGGGGTCTGAGAAACAGAAGGGTGGGGGGGTGGGGCAACAAGCAGTGGGGCAAACACAGCATCAGTCCCGCAATTGTGGTATTTCTGCAAAGGGGGGCAGGGGCAAAAAATATTTTTTTTGCGATTTTTTTTGCGGAACCCATTTTTGCGAAGGGCACAAAGCCAAAAATTAATATTTTTTTGCGTTTTTTTTGGCGGCAAAACAACACGTTGGACCGGGAATTAATTATTTCCGCAAATAGTTAGGATTGGCACGGTACCCTGGGCACACCCTAAGTACACTCAAACAGCGTCTTCCCGTGTGAATGCCGTGAGTACTACTCCTGGGGGATGTGTGTACAATGTCCCGATGCCTGCTTCTTCTTTCCCATGTTCCTTGCTGAGAGGCGGCAACAACCCAATCAAAAATAGGGGTTCAGCCTCCATGGTGTCGTTCTCTACAAAGAGGTTGTCAGGCTCGACCTCCCCAACCACCATGTGGAGAAAGAATGCAGCACACTTGATGCACCAGCGATCGTCGTGAACTTCCAGGACAATCGTCTTGAAAACAGCCCCAAACGGCCGTTTTTGGACACTGTGGTGATGCGCATTTGCTTTGCAGTCGTTTTGAGCTACTTGGATGCTCGTTTTGAGACACGGTGTCATCTAAAGCACTTTTTAACAGCCTGCTGCTGCTGCTCCTCTACTTGTTCCTGCTGCTGCTGCTAAAATGTGTTGCTCATCCTTGGACCCTGAGAAGGGGTGTAAAACCTTGAAAGGTGAAACCTAGCTTGGTAGTCAAGACTTCTACTAGGACCGAGCTGAGTGGCAGATGTGATTGCTGCGTTTTGAGACACTTGGTTAGCACACTGGTGAGCCTCCTGTTCTTTCAGGAGAATCGCGCTGAAAATTGCCTCAAAACAGGCGGAAAAAAGCCATCTTTTGACACTAAATCGGCCATGGAACGTGCTAGACGACTCAAAATGGCATGAAACTTGTTCCTGGTGATGCGCATTTGCTCTCCGGTCGGTTTGAGCTACTTGGATCCCGGCCTTGAGCCACGGTGTCCTCCCAAGGACTTTTGGATTGCCTGTTGCTTGCTGTTGCTACTATTGTTGCTAAAATGTGTTGCTCATCCTTGGACCCTAAGAAACCTCAACAGGGTAAACCCAGCTCGGTAATCAAGACTTCTACTAGGACCGAGCCGGGTGGTAGATGTCGTTGCTGCATTTGAGACACTAGCTTGGCACACTGGTGATCATCCTGACGTTTGAGGACGATCGTCCTGAAAATTGCCTCAAAATAGGTTGAAAATGTTCATTTTTGGATACTAAATCGGCCATAGAACGGGCTAGAAAGCTTGAAATAGCACAAAACCCTAACAAGGGGGGTAAAAGCTCGATAGAGTAAACACAGCACGTCCTGAAAACTGCCTCAAAACAGGTTGAAAATGTCCATTTTTGGATACTAAATCGGCCATAGAACGGGCTAGACGGCTTGAAATAGCACAAAACCCTAACAAGCGGGGTCAAAGCTCGATAGAGTAAACACAGCCCGGTAATCAAGACTTTCACTGGGACCAAGCTGCGTGGTAGATGTCATGGTTGCATTTGGGCACTTGGTCGACACACTGGTGATCGTCCTGAACTTTCGGGACGATCCTCCTGAAAACTGCCTCAAAACAGGCTGAAAACGGCCATTTTTGAGCACTCAATTGGCCATAGAATGGGCCACACGGCCCGAATCAGCACAAAACTTGTTTCTCTACTTGCGAATTTGCTATCCCGTCGTTTTGGGCTACTTGCATGCCGGTTTTGACAAACAGTGTCCACAAAAGGACTTTCTCATCGCCTGCTTGTTGTTGCTGCTTCCTGGTGCTGCTGAAATGTGCTGATCATCCTTAGACCCTAAGTAGGGTTGTAAAACCTGGACAGGGTAAACATAGCTCGGTAATTCAAGACTTCTAGGACCGAGTCGGGTGCTGGACGAAAATGCCGCATTTGAGACACTTGGTTGGCACACTGGTGACCGTCTTGAACTTTTAAGACAATCGTCGCGAAAATTGCCCCAAAACGGCCGTTTTTGGACATCAAATCGGCCAAAGGACTAGCTAGACGGCTCGAAAAGGCACAAAACTTGTTTGTAGTGATGCACATTTGCTTTGCGGTCATTTTGAGCTACTTGCATGGCGCCTTTGAGCCAGGGTTTCACTGAAAGCAGTTTTTACCCATCTGCTTGCTGCTTGCGGCTTGCTTGCTACTGCTGCTAAAATGTGTTGCTCATCCTCGGACGCTAAGAAGGGTTGTAAAACCTCAACAGGGTAAACCCGGCTTAGTAATCAAGACTTGCGACTAGGACCGAGCTGGGTCCTAGTCTTGCTGAAAGCATTGGAAATCACCTTGGAAGAAATGCAGCTTGCTTTGAAGGTGTTCCTCCGCGGTCAAGCCGATCGTCGTGAAGCACGCACAAAAACGGCTCGTTTTGACCGAAAAATGGACCACCGTGTGGCACCACGCCATCGTGCACGCCTTATTGAACACCCATTTGCATTCCTTCGATGGCCCAATCGCTACCATAGAAGAAGGGCCCTTGAAAACACCCGCTTGACACACCGACGATCATCCTAACCTTTTAGGACGATCGTCCCGAAAACAGCCCAAAAGCGGCCATTTTGGGACACTAAATCGACCATAGAACGGACCACACGGCTCAAGATGCAACGACACTTGTTTGTGGCAATACACATTTGGTTTGTGGACGTTTTGACCTACTTGGATGCCGGTTTTGAGCCAGTATGTCCCCGCAAGCACTTTTGGATCGCCCGTTGCTTGCTGTTGTAGCTTGCCAAAATGTGTTGCTTACCCTTGGACCCTAAGAAGCGGTGTAAAACCTCGATAGGGCAAACCCAGCTCGGTAATCAAGACTCAAACTAGGACCGAGCTGGGTCCTAGTGTTGCGTACCGCATTGGAAATCACATTGGAAGGAAGACCGCTTGCTTTGGAGATGTGCTTCCACGGTCAGGACGATCGTCGTGAAACACAGCTCAAAAATGCCTCATTTTCACCTCAAAATGGGGCACCACGGCATGGTGCATGCCTTATTGAACACCAATTTGCATTCCTTTGATAGCCCAATCGCCATGGAAGAAGAACGGCCCTCATTCGAAACCCCCACTTGACACACCGGCGCTTGTCCTCAACTTTGAGGACGATCGTCCTGAAAAGGGCGCAAAAACGGCCATTTTTGGACACTAAATTGGCCATGGAACGGGCTCGACGGCTCGGAATACCACAAGACGTCGCTGCTTCATTATGTTGCCCCCGTTGCACCCCACGACTGTGGTTGAGGCATAACACTTGTTTCTTGATGGGCGGGACCAAACCACACCCACAAGACCGCAACTTATTGGGCACGACCAAACCACACCCTTGTAGCTTTGCCACTTGTGTCTTGATGGGCAGGACCACACCATGCCCTTAGAAGTGCCCTAAGATGATCTTGTACGCTTGAGGGATGCTCTTGATGGGCGGGACCAAACCGCGCCTCATGCTTTCAAACTTGATGGTTGCGCCAAACCACATGGAACACCCCCTCATGCAGGGGCCAAGGTTTTCATAGCCCTTTACGTACTTCTTGGAGAACTTGCTTCTTTGCTTGTCCCAATCACCTTCATCTCCACCCATGGCTTCCACATCCCCACTTTTCTTTGTGGGCAGGACCAAACCATGCCCACGCAATTGCAACTTGAAACCAAGCTAATTTGCCAACGCCTTGCCAACACCTTGTGTCCATCTCATTTCCATCCTTCCACTCATCCAACTTCGTGGGCGGGACCAAACCATGCCCGTGAAATTCCAACTTGAGGAAGTTGCAACCTGCACGCCGCTGCTTCATTATGTTGCCCCCGTTGCACCCCACGATTGTGGTTGAGGCATAACACTTGTTTCTTGATGGGCGGGACCAAACCACACCCACAAGACCGCAACTTATTGGGCACGACCAAACCACAACCTTGTAGCTTTGCCACTTGTGTCTTGATGGGCAGGACCACACCATGCCCTTAGAAGTGCCCTAAGACGCTTGAGGGATGCTCTTGATGGGCGGGACCAAACCAGGCCTCATGCTTTCAAACTTGATGGTTGCGCCAAACCACATGGAACACCCCCTCATGCAAGGGCCAAGGTTTTCATAGCCCTTTACGTACTTCTTGGAGAACTTGCTTCTTTGCTTGTCCCAATCACCTTCATCTCCACCCATGGCTTCCACATCCCCACTTTTCTTTGTGGGCAAGACCAAACCATGCCCACGCAATTGCAACTTGAAACCAAGCTAATTTGCTAACGCCTTGCCGACACCTTGTGTCCATCTCATTTCCATCCTTCCACTCATCCAACTTCGTGGGCGGGACCAAACCATGCCCGTGAAATTCCAACTTGAGGACGTTGCAACCCGCACGTTGCCGCTGCAAAATGTGATTCACTCTTCGGCCTTTGGCAAACAACCGCCAATGACTAAATTGCTGCCGGCGCCACTGACTTCGAAGCTCAAGCCATTGCCGTTACTTAAGTCCGGTCATCTCAAGTGAAACACATCTTGCATTTGCAAAGTCATAAGGATTGTTGATTCCACCAAACAACGGACATCCAATATTGGCACTGTGATCATTCTTAACGCAAGCTGCATTTCTCCTTCGGGACATTATATGCCCTCAACATCAATTGAAAGCGGCCGTTTGTGCAAGGGTCTTTTGACTTGTCAGGATGGAGACTGATAGAAAGCTTCAGATAATTTTTGCGAAAGTCTTGCGCGCCCGATGCCCCTAATGAGGCCAAAGCTATCTTGTGCTTGTCCTTTGACTCTAGCAAAAGGGTTCCAACATCTTGGAACTCGGATGGTGCAACGCAACCGATGTGACATGGCACCCATTGAGTTGGTGAAGTCTCAGATGGCAATGAAGAAGGAGATGTTGATGACCTTGCTGGCGTTGGAGTTGGGGTTTGGAAACCTTACAAATGCATTCTTTGGCAAGCACGGGATGCGCAGTGTGTGGGGTCCAAACCACCACACAGCAAACTACTCACTATTGCTGGGTGATGCCAGAATGTGTCCTTAGTATGCAAAATGTGTGTGGGGTCCAAACCACCACACACCACACTACTCACTTTCGCTTGGTGATGCTCCAATGTGTTTTTGGCATGCACAATGTGTGTAGGGCAAGACCACCACGCACCACACTACTCACTGCCCCCAAAAAAATGTGCACAAAAGGCCCCAAAATGGGTATTTTTGAGCACTAAATGGGCCATAGAACGGACTAGCTATCATGAAATTGCACAAATTTTGTTTGTGGTGATGCACATTTGCTCCTGGTCACTTTGAGCTACCTGGATGTCAAGTGTGAGTCACACTAAGGATCCTCCTGAACTTTGAGGCCGATCGTCCGGAAAACTGCCTCAAAATGGGCTGAAAATGGTCCTCAAAAATGAGGACGATCACCAGTGTTCCTAAACTAGTATCACAAATGCCACAATGACATCTACTACCCAGCTCGGCCCTAGTAGAAGTCTGAATTACCGAGCTGGGTTTACCCTGTCGAGGTTTTACAACCCTACTTAGGGTTGAAGGATGAGCAACACAGTTTAGCAGCAAGCAGCAGCAACAGGCAGCAACCAGGAGGCGTTGACAAAGTCTTTTTGTGGACATTTGTGTCTCAAAACAGGTAGGTAGTTGAGAACTACCGAAGAGCAAATGCGCATCTGGAGAAAAAGGTTTTGTTCTATTTTGAGCCGTCTAGCCCATTGTATGGCCGATTTAGTGGTCTAAAACCGCCATTTTCGGCCTATTTTGACGCTGTTTTTAAGGTAATTCAGCGCAATCGCCTATGTGCTAATTTAGTGTCTCAAATGCACCAATGCCATCTACTACCCAGCTCGGTCCCAGTAGAATTCTTGATCACCGAGCTGGGTTTACCCTGTCGAGGTTTTACACCACCTTTTAGGGGCCAAGGGTGAGCAACACGTTTTAGCAGCAACAGCAGCAGCAAGCAGCAGACGCCCCAAAAGTCCTTGAGACAACACCGCGGCTCAAAACCGGCATCCAAGTAGCTCAAAACGACCGGGGAGCTAAGGCGCATCACCACAAACAAGTTTCGTTGCGTTTCGAGCCGTCTAGCCGGTTCTACGGCCCATTTAGTGTCCAAAAATGGCCATTTTTGGGCTGCTTTCAGGACGATCGTCCTGAAAACTCAAAACTCAGGACGATCGCCGGTGTGTCAAGTGGGTGTTTGCAATGAGGGCCGTTGTTCTTCCATGGCGATTGGGCTATCAAATGATGGCAAATGGGTGTTCAATACGGCGTGTACCATGCCGTGGTGCCACACGGTGGTCCATTTTGAGGTGAAAATGCGCCGTTTTTGAGCCGTTTTTGAGGACGATCGTCATGACCGTCCAGGCGCATCTCTAAAAGAAGCGGTCTTTGTTCAACTGATCTCCAATGCGTTACGCAAGTCTGGGGCCCGGCTCGGTCCTAGTTCGAGTCTTGATTACCGAGCTGGTTTTACCCTGTCGAGGTTTTACACCACCTTTTAGGGGCCAAGGCTGGGCAACACGTTTTAGCCAGCAGCAGCAGCAGCAGCAAGCAGCAGCAAGCAGCAGGCGCATAAAAAGTCCTTGCGACCACACTGCGGCTCAAAACCGGCAGCCAAGTAGCTCAAAACGACGAGGGAGCCAAGGCGCATCACCACAAAAACCAGGTTTCGTTGCATTTCAAGCCGTGTAGCCCGTTCTACGGCCGATTTAGTGTCCAAAAAAGGCCGTTTTGGGGCTGTTTTGGGCTGTTTTCAGGACGATCGTCCTGAAAGTTCAGGACGATCACCGCTACGCCGAGCAGGTGTTTCCGATTAGGGCCGTTGCTCTTTCATGGCGATTGGGCTATCAAAGGATGGCAAATGGGTGTTCAATAAGGCGTGTACCACGCCGCGGTACCGCGTGGTGGTCCATTTTGAGGTGAAAATGAGCCGTTTTTGAGCCGTGTTTCAGGAAGATCGTCCAGATTGTGCAAGCAAATTTGCACAGCAAGCGGTCTTTCACCCGCAGTGATCTCCAAGGCGTTACGCAAGACTAGGACCCAGCTCGGTCCTAGTTCGAGTCTTGATTACCGACCTGGGTTTACCTTGTCGAGGTTTTACACCACCTTTTAGGGAGCAAGGATGAGCTACACGTTTTAGCAGCAGCAGCAGCAACCATACCGCCGTAACCATGGAGGCACTTCTCTAAAGCAAGCGGTCTTTGTTCAACGGTGATCTCCAATGCGTTACGCAAGACTAGGACCCAGCTCGGTCCTAGTTCGAGTCTTGATTACCGAGCTGGGTTTACCCTGTCGAGGTTTTACACCACCTTTTAGGGTCCAAGGGTGAGCTACACGTTTTAGCATGCAACAGCAAGCAGCAAGCAGCAGCAGCAGCAGCAGCAAGCAGCAGCAAGCAGCAGGCGCATAAAAAGTCCTTGCGACCACACCGCGGCTCAAGGCCGGCATCCAAGTAGCTCAAAACGACCGGGGAGCCAAGGCGCATCACCACAAACAAGTTTCGTTGCATTTCGAGCCGTCTAGCCCGTCCTACGGCCGATTTAGTGTCCAAAAAAGGCCGTTTTGGGGCTGTTTTCAGCTGTTTTCAGGACGATCGTCCTGAAAGTTCAGGACGATCGCCGCTACGCCAAGCAGGTGTTTCCGATGAGGGCCGTTGTTCTTTCATGGCGATTGGGCTATCAAAGGATGGCAAATGGGTGTTCAATAAGGCGTGTACCACGCCGTGGTGCCACGCGGTGGTCCATTTTGAGGTGAAAATGAGCCGTTTTTGAGCCGTTTTTCAGCACAATCGTCCTGACCGTGGAGGTACATCTGCAAAGCAAGCGGTCTTTCTTCAACGGTGATCTGCAATGCGTTATGCAAGACTAGGACCCAGCTCGGTTTCAGTTCGAGTCTTGATTACCGACCTGGGTTTACCCTGTCGAGGTTTTACACCACCTTTTAGGGGCCAAGGCTCAGCAACACGTTTTAGCAAGTAGCAAGCAGCAGCAACAGCAAGCAGCAAGCAGCAGCAGCAGCAGGCGCTTAAAAAGACCTTGCGACCACACCGCGGCTCAAAAATGGCATCCAAGTAGCTCAAAACGACCGGGGAGCCAAGGCGCATCACCACAAACAAGTTTCGTTGCGTTTCGAGCCGTCTAGCCCGTTCTACGGCCGATTTAGTGTCGAAAAAAGGCCGTTTTTGAGCTGTTTTGGGCTGTTTCAGGATGATCGTCCTGAAAGTTCAGGACGATCGCCGCTACGCCAAGGAGGTGTTTCCGATGAGGGCCGTTGCTCTTTCATGGCGATTGGGCTATCAAAGGATGGCAAATGGGTGTTCAATAAGGCGTGTACCACGCCGTGGTGCCACGCGGTGGTCCATTTTGAGGTGAAAATGAGCCGTTTTTGAGCCGTTTTTCGGCACAATCGTCCTGACCGTGGAGGTACATCTGCAAAGCAAGCGGTCTTTCTTCAACGGTGATCTGCAATGCGTTACGCAAGACTAGGACCCAGCTCGGTCCTAGTTCGAGTCTTGATTACCGACCTGGGTTTACCCTGTCGAGGTTTTACACCACCTTTTAGGGGCCAAGGCTGAGCAACACGTTTTAGCAAGCAGCAAGCAGCAGCAGCAGCAAGGAGCAGCAGCAAGGAGCAGGCGGTTAAAAAGTCCTTGCGACCACACCGCGGCTCAAAACCGGCATCCAAGTAGCTCAAAACGACCGGGGAGCCAAGGCGCATCACCACAAACAAGTTTCGTTGCGTTTCGAGCCGTCTAGCCCGTTCTACGGCCGATTTAGTGTCCAAAAATGGCCGTTTTTGGGCTGTTTCCGGCTGTTTTCGGGACGATCGTCCTGAAAGTTCAGGACGATCGCCGCCGCTGCTTCCGATGAGGGCCGTTGCTCTTTCATGGCGATTGGGCTATCAATGGATGGCAAATGGGTGTTGAATAAGGCGTGTACCACGCCGTGGTGCCACACAGTGGTCCATTTGGAGGTGAAAATGGGCCGTTTTCCAGCCGCGTTTGAGGACAATCGCCGTAACCATGGAGGCACATCTCTAAAGCAAGCGGTCTTTCTTCAACGGTGATTTCCCATGCATTACGCAAGACTAGGACCCAGCTCGGTCCTAGTTCGGGTCTTGATTACCGAGCTGGGTTTACCCTGTCGAGGTTTTACACCACCTTTCAGGGTCCCAGGATGAGCAACACGTTTTAGCAGCAGCAAGCAGCAGCAGCAGCAGCAAGCAGCAGAAGGTCCAAAAGTCCTTGCCACCACACCGTGGCTCAAAACCGGCATCCAAGTAGCTCAAAACGACCAAGGAGCAAACGCCCATCACCGCAAACAAGTTTCGTTGCGTTTCGAGCCGTCTAGCCGGTTCTACGGCCAATTTAGTGTCCAAAAATGGCCGTTTTTGGGCTGTTTTCAGGACGATCGCCCTGAAAACTCAGGACGATCGCCAGTGTGTCAAGTGGGCGTTTGCAATGAGGGCCGTTGTTCTTCCATAGCGATTGGGCTATCAAATGATGGCAAATGGGTGTTCAATGTGGCATGTACCATGCCGTGGTGCCACACGGTGTTCCGATTTGAGGTGAAAATGAGCCGTTTTTGAGCCATGTTTCAGGACGATCGTCCTGACTGTGGAGGCACATCTGCAAAGCAAGCGGTCTTTCTTCAACGGTGATTTCCAATGCGTTACGCAAAACTAGGACCCAGCTCGGTCCTAGTTCGAGTCTTGATTACCGAGCTGGGTTTACCCTGTCGAGGTTTTACACCACATTTTAGGGGCCAAGGGTGAGCAACACGTTTTAGCAGCAGCAAGCAGCAGCAGCAAGCAGCAACAGCAAGCAGCAACAGCAAGCAGGCGGTTAAAAAGTCCTTGCGACCACACCGCGACTCAAAACCGGCATCCAAGTAGCTCAAAACGACCGGGGAGCCAAGGCGCATCACCACAAACAAGCTTCGTTGCATTTCGAGTTGTCTAGCCCATTCTACGGCCGATTTAGCGTCCAAAAATGGCCGTTTTTGGGCTGTTTTTGGCCGTTTTCAGGACGATCATCCTGAAAGTTCAGGACGATCGCCGCTACGCCAAGCAGGTGTTTCCGGTGAGGGCCGTTGTTCTTTCATGGCGATTGGGCTATCAAAGGATGGCAAATGGGTGTTCAATAAGGCGTGTACCACACGTGGTGCCACGCGGTGGCCCATTTTGACGTGAAGATGAGCCGTTTTTGAGCCGTGTTTCAGGACAATCGCCGTAGCCATGGAGGCACATCTCTAAAGCAAGCGGTCTTTCTTCAACGGTGATTTCCCATGCGTTACGCAAGATCAGGACCCAGCTCGGTCCTAGTTCGAGTCTTGATTACCGAGCTGGGTTTACCCTGTCGAGGTTTTACACCACTTTTTAGGGGCCAAGGGTGAGCAACATGTTTTAGCAGCAGCGAGCAGCAGCAGCAAGCAGCAGCAGCAAGCAGCAGCAGCAGCAGGCACTTAAAAAGTCCTTGCGACCACACCGCGGCTCAAAACCGGCATCCAAGTAGCTCAAAACGACCGGGGAGCCAAGGCGCATCACCACAAACAATTTTGGTTGCGTATTGAGCCGTCTAGCCCGTTCTACGGCCGCTTTAGTGTCCAAAAAAGGCCGTTTTTGGGCTGTTTTTGGTCGTTTTCAGGACGATCGTCCTGAAAGTTCAGGACGATCGCCGCTACGCCAAGCAGGTGATTCCCATGAGGGCTGTTGTTCTTTCATGGCGATTGGGCTATCAAAGAATGGCAACTGGGTGTTCAATAAGGCGTGTACCACGCCGTGGTGCCACGCGGTGGTCCATTTTGAGGTGAAAATGAGCCGTTATTGAGCCGTGTTCCAAGACAATCGCCGTAACCATGGAGGCACATCTCTAAAGCAAGCGGTCTTTCTTCAACGGTGATTTCCCATGCTTTACGCAAGACTAGGACCCAGCTCGGTCCTAGTTCGAATCTTGATTACCGAGCTGGGTTTACCCTGTCGAGGTTTTACACCACCTTTTAGGGGCCAAGGCTGAGCAACACGTTTTAGCAAGTAGCAGGGTAAACCGAGCTCGGTAATCAAGACTCCAACTAGGACCGAGCTGGGTACTAGTCTTGCGTAACGCATGGGAAATCACTGTTGAAGAAAGATCGCTGGTTTTAGAGATGTGCCTCCATGCTTACGACGATTGTCCTGAAACACGTCTGGAAAACGGCTCATTTTCACCTGAATGTGAAACACCCTTCGGCCTTTGGCAAGCAAAGGCAAATGACTATATTGCTGCCGGCGCCACCGGCTGCGAAGCTCAAGCCATTGCTATTACTTGAGTCCGGTCGGTTGAGGCGAAGCACATATGAACCTTTTCAATGCAACTTATACTTGTCCTTGAAGAGATTATATGCCTTCAAAAGCAATTGAAAGCGATCCGTGGCCCAAGAGTCTTTAGACTTATCAGGATGCAGTTGAACACTGAGCTTCAAGTAAGGTTTGCGAACATCTTGAGCACTTGTGGCACCCAGTAGAGTTTGAGCCATGGTGACCTTGGACTTGGACTTCGACAATAGTGATCCAATTTCAACCAATTCTGGATCCCGGCACGGCGGAAATGTGGCATGGAACCCAAGGTGTAGGCGGACCATGCATTGATTGGGAGGAAGAAGAAGATGATGACGATGATTGGATGGGCGTTGCACATGCAGGGGATGCGGTGGTTTGTGGCGATAGTGAGGAGGCTTTAGGAGGTGAAGTTGCATGGCATGTTGATCCCGGTGTTGATGCGGATGAACGGTGTCTCCGCTTTGAAGGTGCGGTGGGTGAGATTTCATTGTCACGTACACGTTGCTTTCCTTTCCGTTCTAGTCTTTGTTGTCCTTGTTCATCTAGCAACTTTCGTGCTTCGGAAGCGGCGTTGACGAAAGTGTCTTCATCCAATGCGGGTTGCAGCACCGTGTCAATGATATCCCCTTCCATTTCTTGTCTTTCACGGGTGTGTGTATCTGTACCCGTACATTGCCTTTTGCGGGCTCCTGGAGACGGTGTATTGATTGGTCGTTTGCCACTCGAGTGGGGCTCGACGATGGAAGCATCTTGTACATTCTGCTCTTGGCCGGCATTGCTGGGATTATGTTTGCAACTTGCTTCATGCAGTCGCCGATGATGTGGAGTGGCGAACACCCGACCACATTGCTTGCCGCAAGGAAATGTTCCTTTTTTGGGGGACTTCTTGGATCCCTTGCGATGCATTCTCTTGTCGTGGCCTCTCATGTCGTAGTCAATATCCCATTCACGGTACATGGCCTTCAACAAGTTGTGAGCATTCTCATAGCTCGTTTTCAACATATATCGAACAACCATGACTTTGGGAACAAGTGACTTCAATCGACCCCGCCAATCTTCCGGTGCCTCTTCATGGTTCCGCAAGCGAATAACACGAAGACCATCACCCGTGCGAACCCGGCTAATGCCCACGTAGAAGGCGTTGTACGTCAACGCACGTAGGCTTTTTTCATCCACGACCAACATGATTTTATCCATTGACCTACATTGCACCCCATGATATGTTGATCCAAAGGTCAATCGGAAGGGATGTGCGTGAGTGTACAAAGACCCACCGCCTTTGGTGCGCACAGCAATGTAACGATGAATGTTGATCTTGCGTTGCACTTGCATGAGAGGAACAACGACCTTTGATGCATCCTCATGTTGCATTCCACCTGTACTTAAGGCCGAAGCATCAATGGCAATGGTGACACAAAATGGTGGGAACTCAAGCATCACTACAGGACCAGCACGCGCATTACGGATCTCTTGCGCTCTACTTTGCGCTTCATCGGCATGCAGGACTATGCTCTGCAACCATCCTTGGGTGCCGTTGGACAATCCTTTCTCTGGTATTAAATTGCTTGTGAGGCAACAAGATGCTTGTGGGACAAAGTATGTGGTCATGTCTTTCACCGTGTCATATACGAAATTTGCATTGTGTCCAAACTTCTTTTGATACTTGTCAACCATTGGCAACCTCCAAGCTACAATGGGCAATCCTCGAGCAATAGCAAATCGTTGAAGCATGACTTCATTCGCATCGTGAACGGTCTTTTGATCAGTGCTAGCGATTGTGGTTTCTTGCCAGGCAGGGTCCTTGAATTCCTCTGGGGTGATTTCCACGACGGTATCCAAGAATTCCATGCGTGTTTGCATAGCACTAGTGGTCCACTCACGGAAGGCGGATACCGATGCAGCATATTGTGGATCCGTGGCTCTATGTTGTTTCACGAGACTCACCTCATCAAACTTTTGGAACAATTCCCGGCCAAATACATCATTCAAGTCTTGCCCACCAACTTGGACTTTTACGGATCCAAACAATTCCGTTTGACCAACAGGCGTTAATTGCACGTAATCACCCATCAATACCACGCACATACCGCCAAATGGTTTATCTTGGCATTGCATGATCTCACATAGGCGGCTATGAATATCCCGTAGCATGCGACAACCAACCATTGAGACTTCATCCACTATCAACACTTTGCAACCTTCAAAAAGTTTACGCAAGCAGTGCAACTTTGCCTTGTCGCTTTCGCATTGCAGTGTTGCACTGTCTCCATCAAAAACAGCAAGGCCCAATGCATGATGGATGGTAGATCCCTTTGCCAGATTACTTGCGGCGATTCCTGATGGAGCAACAAATCGCACAACGTTCCAACCAAAGCTTTGTCGTAATCTTGCATGGATTCCCCGTGCCACCCAACTCTTTCCCGTTCCTCCGCCAGCATGTAGGAAAACTAAAGGTGCAATTGGCTTTGCGGATGAGTCGCACGTGGCCTCTAACCTCACATAATTTGTGATCCTGACGATGATCTCTTCTTGATCTGGACTTCCTGTTGATCTAATGTGACCATCACATGTGGAAGAAACATCTGTCTCCTGTGACTCCTCCTCAGCCTTGATATCATCGAATACTCTTTGGGCATGGGAGTAAATATCATCTCCATGTGGGTAATGATCATCATCGCCCAAAGCATAAAGAAACTTTGTTTCTTTTTCCCGTGAGGCATGACTCATTGCCGGTGCCAAGCCCAATTGCAAATTCAAGGCTTCTTTGAGGATATCAAACTCCTCACTTGGAGCCGAACGTCCTCTTTGATTTGCGTTTTGGGCTCTTTGAATTGCTTCTTGCATATCTTGCACCGCTTCGGCGAACCTGGTATCTTTCACCTCCGTTCTCGTTTCCTTCAGCTCCGCCATCTCCTTACCCGCGTTGAAATCAATATCCAACGGGTGCCTCACACCCCAAATCTTCCTACAACGCTTTCGAATGTCATCCGTCAATGACTTTCGCAAGCGATCATAGTGCCCAATCTTCTTTAACCGGACAACCATGGAATGCCGACTGCGCTCCAAGTAGCTTGCATGTGCGGTCTTGCAATGTTCCTCCCATTGCAAGTAATCGTTCCAAGTGATTTGGGGCGGTAGTTCAATATCCGAAGGAACGAAATTGCACATGACAAACTTGGCCCATGCCTTCCTTGTGCGAGCACTACCATCCACACCGGGCCACACGGGCATGCGCTTCCCCGCCAAGATAGGGCACCTAGATTGTGACACTAGGTATTGCACGTAATTGCTATCATCAAGCACATGCCGGGGATGGAAATCAAACATGGCATTTTCAGGGCGTCCATCATTGACTCCGTCGGTAACTTCAATAGGGTCCATTGCACGCCGTTGCTCCATTTTGATGAGACAATAATACTCAAGAGCGCAAAGGGCCCTAAGCCGCTTCCCACGACAAGCATAATTGATGGCGGGCGTGACAGCAATTTGCCTGGCTTCCGATCCTTCACCCACTGTGTAAGGGTACGCTCGGCATGTTGCATCCGCATCGGATTGCGCCACATCCATTGTCAAAGAGTTCAGGTGTTCCACAAGAGTATTGTTGTCTTCTTGGTCATCCTCTGAAGAAACTGTGCCATTGTCATTGGGAGGCGGATGTGTTGGCGTTTGTGGTGCTTGTTGCATATCAACATTTGATGTTGGCAAGGGATCATCATCCACAACATCTGAGCTAGATGACGAAATGGATGGCGCATCTACAGAAATATTCTGCAAGTTTGCATGACCTTCATCATCACTTGTACTCTCCCCGCCTCCATCTTCCAACATTCCACTGAATAAAGCAGGAATGGTGGTTACATTGCTCCAAGGATGCACAACGGCAAACATGTGAGAGCAATGCCATGAGGGATATCCCAACAAGGAGACGGCTGCCATTTGCGCGCTAAATTCCACCTTCTTGTCCAACGAATTGATGATGCGTTTTAGCAACAAGGCCTCCTTCTCTCCGGGTTGTGCAAACTCCCTGGTGTCCATTTTGTCCACCTCACGAGTCACTTGACGAATTGTGCTCAACACATTGGCAATCCTTACTGGATTCTTGCTACAGTAACCAACAACGTATTTGGCCACAGCAACCAGCACGTCCTCACCTGCGAGGAATTGCACATTTGTGTTGCTAGCATACAGGTAGGCCAACAGTTTGTTGGTTTCAACCACACGTCCATCACAACGATGTGGCCGCCGCAACTCCCATATGACTAGAACACAGCTTACCTTTTCATCATTGGCATCGAATTCTACTTCCGACTCATACATCCGGATCTTGTGCCTTCCCGAAGGGGTATGATACGCCACAAAGAAATGTGGCCGTGTTTCACTGTACCCGTCTCCTGCTGCACGAGGCAACCCAAAACGGCACCCGCTCTTTCCTCCTGGTGGTTTACCGCAACTAGCAATGAGACACCTGTGGATTTGAATGTGTCCAAATACCTTGGAGGCAAATTGTTCAATTTCCCGTGCCGCTTCATGGGGGTCGTCCGGCAATGGAGGCAAAAGTTGCTTCTCCTCTAACATACGTGGGGCTTCAACCTTTTGCTTTAGTCTATGTTCATAATCCTGGTGAATATAGGCATTCAATGCGGCACATATTTGTTGATCCAACACCGTGGCAACAGCTTTCACAAGCTTGCTATTCCGCACAACCATGTCCAACAACCATGGGGGAATGCGACCCCAAAAGAGACCATGGAAATGGAGAGAGCCTCGGCCTTGGCACTCGTAGCATGTGCAATGGGCCACACATGTACCAAATAGACCCTTCTTACGGTTGCACACCGCACGATCTTTCTTGGTTTGCTTGGAACTCGGAAGACCTAGCAAAACCTCCAAGAAAGCCCGCACTTGTCGCTCAAAAATGCGTGCGGCGGCCACAGGGTTCTTGGATAATGCTTCAAATCGCCGCGAAACGTCCGGCAATGGAACACGGGCTTGGCGATCACCCATCGACAAACATAAAGACAACTCGTTGTCTATATCATTTGGTGCAACCGTGTAGAAGAGACTTGGAGGCCCAAAGAACAGCATCATACTATTCATCTTCCCCATCACTGCATACCGCTCCGAAGTGCTGAAGGGCACCGCTACATGGCAAGTCCGGAACAAAGGCATGAATGTGTGCACAAGGTGTCGCGCTTCTTTTCCATGGGGGTTTGCTTCTGCCTTCTTCAAATCCTCCTCAAGATTGGGCGTGTTGATGGCCGTCTCAAATGCCTTCATTCGATTGGGATTGGCATAAATGGCATCCCTAACACTTCGCAATGCGGTGTGGCGGAACTTTTGATTAAAGAGCAACAAACAAAAGTCACGGGCCTCAGCAAACCGATTATCATATTGCAACAACATGTGCCTTGTATCCGCTTCCGAAACTCCACATGGCCGCTTGATACCACTTCCAAACATAAACAACGAGGGAAAGGACAACGTCAAAAGGCGGTCATTGGCCTCAAACTCGTTCATGCCAACTTCTTCTCGTCGAACTATGCTGTTACAACGGTCGGCTAGCATCTCCTTGATAGATTGAAGAACTTGTGGCACATCGTTCCAATCTCGATGCAATAATGCTCCATCCGATAGCATAACGGCATCCAATATTACCTCACCATCATCCAAGTCACCTTTTCTTGCTCCTGCAATGTCCGCACCGGATTGCTTTTTGGCTGCAATCACGTCTGGATGATCACCAATGGCCATACTGTCAAATACAATATTTGGAAAATCAACAACTTCCGGTGGTGCAACCTCCAAGATTTCGACGTTGGCATATTCCGGATTGATCACTTTCAAAACTTGCAACCATTGAACCAATCGATCCCATCGCGGTATGAAGATTCGCTCTACTCGTTCTTTGCAGTGTTGATCACGACGCATAGCCTCCGCATCGCGGCGCGGTCCCACAAAAATGACCTTCGTACCCACAAGAGCCTCTACATCCGGTAGACGTGCTGCGAACACTTCAGGTCCATCATGCGGTACAGAAATAGCGTGCCCTCGAACACCCCATTGCGATGTTGCACCATTCTTGGCACTAACAAGCTTCACGGTGTTTGCTGTCGTCCGCACTCGTCCCAACATACGCTCCTCCAAATCCGTTAATTCCGGTAAGTCGCATCGCTTACCAAAATGCTTGCCACTAGCAATGGCATTTGGTGGCACTTGACCTTTCTTGGGATGAAACAAACTCCGATGACATGAATTACACAATTGCACTGCACCATTAGATACAAGATCATGGTGCAACCAATATAGCCTTGTGTCTTGTTCAAAGACCGCGGCATACTTGCGATACTGAATGGGAATCCCATCGTACCATGAAATTTGTTCTGCGTCCAACCTTAAAAGGTCCAACTTGGATACCTCGACTTCCTTCACTTGCTGGAAGTCCCGCACTCCACAGCACCCGCAAGTTTGAATGTCCTCGCATACTCCCACTTTTTTGTGCCACTCTTTGGCCAACGCCACCATATCCACGGTGTCCATCTTCTCATCCAGTATAGCTCGCACCAGGGCCTCCAAAGACTCACAACTCTCCAAATTGGCTGCCGGTTGAGCTGGAAATCTATCCATCCCGGTTTGCTCCCAAAACCCCCGCACAGTCGAAGCAAGGGATGTGCCAACCTTTGATCCCGTAAACTCATCAGGTGATGGGCTTGCAACCGATTGCAGCATGGCTTCCTCTTCTTCATCCACAACGGAACCGGAGTGTTCTATCTCATCGCCTCTCTCCCACATGTGTTGAATGGCTTGCGTTGACTGGCTGGCCAAGGTTTCACGTGCATAATTCAAAGCACGCCGAACGGCCCCAGCTTGCCCTGCCCGTTGCTTATCCTCCTTAGCGCCAGCTTGGCCTCCCCACCTGCCCCGCCCGCTGCTTGTCCTCCTTAGGGCTAGCCTGTCCCGCCCGCTGTTTGTCCTCCTTGGAGCCCGCTTGCCCTGCCCGATGCTTGTCCTCCTTGGAGCCCGCTTGCCCTGCCCGTTGCTTGTCCTTCTTGGACCCCGCTTGCCCTGCCCGCTGCTTGTCCTCTCGGGATGCCACCACGCCACCCGCTTGCCTTGCCCGTTGCTTGTCCTCCTTGGAGCCTGCTTGCCCTGCCCGTTGCTTCTTCTCCTTGGAGCCTGCTTGCCTTGCGCGCTGCTTGTTTTCCTTGGAGCCCGCTTGCCCTGCCCGCTGCTTGTCCTCCCGGGGTGCCACCACACCGCCCGCTTGCCCTGCCCGCTGTTTGTTCTCCTTGGAGCCCGCTTGCCCTGCGCGCTTTTTGTCCTCCTTAGATTGTGATGCGTTACAAGTGGAGCAAACAAAACCTCGACTCTTCATCTTGTTGTATGTACGATCAAAGTTGGTGGTACAACCCCAACATTGCCATCGCATCACACAAATTGAGGAAATGAGGGAGTCGTCTACATGCACGACGTTGTCCACAAGGACCCCCAACCAATCACATCAATATTCAGCCGCAAGTTGATGGCAATGCAACGTGGTAACGGATGGGCGACCGTCTTTTCCTTTCGCATTATCCTCTTTCCCTTGTGGTGGACATTGTTTTGAACACTTGTGCTTTCCCCGACCAAACTTCTTCATGTTATCAAACCTTACATTCTTGGATTCTCCACAAGATGCACAAGTCCACCGCATGACCGCCTTGGCCTTCATGTCTTGGTTGTCTTGGTGTACCCACTTCCATCCCCATAGGCGAGCCACATCATGACAATCTTTGTTGGTGAGTGAAGGCGTACGCATGTGTCCAAATAAGAAAATCCACACCAAAGGATGGTGACAAAAATAGCAACTAAGCGTCCATAAAGGGATACAAATTGGGAACTAACCAAAGCATGGTCAAACATCCTTCGAAAGTGAAATGGCTTGATTGCCGTGAGAAAGCCTACACAGCGACCAAGGTACCCACATAACAAGCACGTTTTGATGCCATGACAAATCCTACATGGCGACAAAGGCACATATGCAGCAAGTGCACTCATCAAACAAACACTTGTGTTCCCTCATCGGAAAGTCAATATTAGTTTGATTGCCGTGATAAAGCCTACACGGCAACCAAGATACGTACATAACAGCCGCTTGGATGCCATGAGAAAGCCTACATGGCAACAAAGGCACATATGCATTGCCGGGTGTTGCAAGCTGCTTGCTCCTACCCATTATTCGCCCCAAATGGACCACGGGAAGACACAACGGTGCGGAAGATGCCTTCTCCATCACTCATTTGCAATCATTTGATTCTCCAATCGTTAACACGGCGACCAAGGTACCCACATAACAAGCACGTTTTGATGCCACGAGAAAGCCTACATGGCAACAAAGGAACATATGGAGCAAGTGCACTCATCAAACAAACACTTGTGTTCCCTCATCGGACAAAGTCAATATTAGTTTGATTGCCGTGAGAAAGCCTACACGGCAACCAAGGTACGTACATAACAATCCGCTTGGATGCCATGAGAAAGCCTACATGGCAACAAAGGCAGATATGGATTGACAGGTGTTGCGAGCTGCTTGCTCTTACCATGTGCGCTCTTGACCACTAACTCAAAAACGCTCATTATTCACCCCAAATGGACCACGGGAAAACAGTGCGGTGCGGAAGATGCCTTCTTCATCACTCATTTGCAATCCTTTGATTGTCTAATCGTTGTGCAAGAACAACAGCGTTGAGTGGAATCGCCTACTGGACAAACCAAGGATCATCCTAAGACAATTGTCCTGAAAACAACCAAAAAATGGCCATTTTTGGTTACTAAATTGGCCGTAAAACGGGCTAGACGGATCGGAACGGTACAAAACCTGTTTCTCGTGATGCGCGTTTGCTTCCCGGAGCTACTTGATGCCCGTTTTCAGCCACAATATAGCGGCTACTAGACAAACCAGTTTTCAGGACGATCGTCCTCTAAACGACCAAAAACAGCCCAAAAACGGCCATTTTTGGACACTAAATCGACCGTAGAACGGACTAGACGGCTCGAAATGCAACCAAAGTTGTTTGTGGTAATGCGCCTTGGCTCCGCGGTCGTTTTGAGCTACTTGGATGCCGGTTTTGAGGCGCGGTGTGGTCTCAAGGACTTTTTTAAGCGCCCGCTGGTGCTTGTTGCAATGGTCCCCAAATGCGGCTGGAAAACGGCTCATTTTCACCTCAAAATGGACCACCGCGTGGCACCACGGCGTGGTACACGCCTTATTGAACACCCATTTGCCATCCTTTGATAGCCCAATCGCCATGAAAGAACAACGGCCCTCATCGGAAACACCTGCTTGGCGCAGCGGCGATCGTCCTGAACTTTCAGGACAATCGTCCTGAAAACAACCGACAACAGCCCAAAAACGGCCACTTTTGGACACTAATTCGCCCGTAGGACGGGCTAGACGGCTCGAAACGCAACGAAACTTGTTTTGTGGTGATGCGCCTTGGCTCCCCGGTCGTTTTGAGCTACTTGGATGCCGGTTTTGAGCCGCGGTGTGGTCGCAAGGACTTTTTAACCGACTGCTGCTTGCTGCTTGCTGCTTGCTGCTGCTGCTGCTACTTGCTAAAACGTGTTGCTCAGCCTTGGCCCCTAAAAGGTGGTGTAAAACCTCGACAGGGTAAACCCAGCTCGGTAATCAAGACTCGAACTAGGACCGAGCTGGGTCCTAGTCTTGCGTAACGCATTGGAGATCACCGTTGAAGAAAGACCGCTTCCTTTAGAGATGTGCCTCCATGGTTACGGCGATGGTCCTGAAACGCGGCTGGAAAACGGCTCATTTTCACCTCAAAATGGACCACCGCGTGGCACCACGGAGTGGTACACGCCTTATTGAACACCCATTTGCCATCCTTTGATAGCCCAATAGCCATGAAAGAAGAAAGGCTCTAATCGGAAACACCTGCTTGGCGTAGCGGCGATCGTCCTGAAATTTCAGGATGATCGTCCAGAAAACGGCCAAAAACAGCCCAAAAACAGCCTTTTTTGGACACTAAATCGGCCGTAGAACCGGCTAGACGGCTCGAAATGCAACGAAACTTGTTTGTGGTGATGTGCCTTGGCTCCCCGGTCGTTTTGAGCTACCTGGATGCCGGTGTTGAGCCGCGGTGTGGTCGCAAGGACTTTTTAACCGCCTGCTGCTGCTGCTTGCTGCTGCTGCTGCTGCCTGCTGCTGCTGCTAAAACGTGTAGCTCATCCTTGGACCCTAAAGAGTGGTGTAAAACCTCGACAGGGTAAACCCAGCTCGGTAACCACCTTTTAGGGGCCAAGGATGAGCTACACGTTTTAGCAGCACCAAGCAGCAACGAGTAGCAGGCAGCAGGCGGTTAAAAAGTCCTTGAGACCACACCGCGGCTCAAAACCGGCATCCAAGTAGCTCAAAACGACCGGGGAGCCAAGGCGCATCACCACAAACAAGTTTCGTTGCATTTCCAGCCGTCTAGCCCGTTCTACGGCCAATTTACCGCCCAAAAATGGCCGTTTTTGGGCTGTTTTCGGCCTTTTTTCAGGATGATCGTCCTGAAACTTTAGGACTGTCGCCGCTACGCCAAGCAGGTGTTTCCGATGAGGGCCGTTGTTCTTTCACGGCGATTGGGCTATCAAAGAATGGCAAATAGGTGTTCAATAAGGCGTGTACCACGCAATGGTGCCACGCGGTGGTCCATTTTGAGGTGAAAATGAGCCGTTTTTGAGCCGTGTTTCAGGACGATCGTCCCGACCGTGGAGGCACATCTCGAAAGCAAGCGGTCTTTCCTCAACGGTGATCTCCAATGCGTTACACAAGACTAGGACCCAGCTCGGTCCTAGTTCGAGTCTTGATTACCGAGCTGGGTTTACCCTGTCGAGGTTTTACACCACCTTTCAGGGGCCAAGGCTGAGCAACACGTTTTAGCAGCAGCAAGCAGCAAGCAGCAAGCAGCAGGCGCTTGAAAAGTCCTTGAGACCACACCGCGGCTCAAAACCGGCATCCAAGTAGCTCAAAACGACCGGGGAGCCAAGGCGCATCACCACAAACAGGTTTCGTTGCATTTCGAGCCGTCTAGCCCGTTCCACGGCCGATTTAGTGTCCAAAAAAGGCCGTTTTTGGGCTGTTTTCGGCTGTTTTCAGGACGATCGTCCTGAAAGTTCAGGACAATCGCCGCTACGCCAAGCAGGTGTTTCCAATGAGGACCGTTGTTCTTTCACGGCGATTGGGCTATCAAAGAATGGCAAATAGGTGTTCAATAAGGCGTGTACCACGCAATGGTGCCACGCGGTGGTCCATTTTGAGGTGAAAATGAGCCGTTTTTGAGCCGTGTTTCAGGACGATCGTCCTGACCGTGGAGGCACATCTCAAAAGCAAGCAGTCTCTCCTCAACGGTGATCTCCAATGCGTTACGCAAGACTAGGACCCAGCTCGGTCCTAGTTCGAGTCTTGATTACCGAGCTGGGCTTACCCTGTCGAGGTTTTACACCACCTTTTAGGGGCCAAGGCTGAGCAACACGTTTTAGCAGCAGCAAGCAGCAAGCAGCAGCAGCAAGCAGCAAGCAAGCAGCAGGCGCTTGAAAAGTCCTTGAGACCACACCGCGGCTCAACAACGGCATGCAAGTAGCTCAAAACGACCGGGGAGCCAAGGCGCATCACCACAAACAAGTTTCGTTGCATTTCGAGCCGTCTAGCCCATTCTACGGCCGATTTAGTGTCCAAAAATGGCCGTTTTTGGGCTGTTTTCGGCTGTTTTCAGGACGATCATCCTGAAAGTTGAGGACGATCGCCGCTACGCCAAGCAGGTGTTTCCGATGAGGGCCGTTGTTCTTTCATGGCGTTTGGGCTATCAAAGAATGGCAAATAGGTGTTCAATAAGGCGTGTACCACGCCCTGGTGCCACGCGGTGGTCCATTTTGAGGTAAAAATGAGCCGTTTTCCAGCCGGGTTTCAGGACAATGGTCGTAACCATGGAGGCACATCTCTAAAGCAAGCGGTCTTTCTTCAACGGTGATCTCCAATGCGTTACGCAAGACTAGGACCCAGCTCGGTCCTAGTTCGAGTCTTGATTACCGAGCTGGGTTTACCCTGTCGAGGTTTTACACCACCTTTTAGGGGCCAAGGGTGAGCAACACGTTTTAGCAGCAGCAAGCAGCAAGCAGCAGCAAGCAGCAGCAGCAAGCAGCAGGCGCTTGAAAGTCCTTGAGACCACACCGCGGCTCAAAACCGGCATCCAAGTAGCTCAAAATGACCGGGGAGCCAAGGCGCATCACCACAAACAAGTTTCGTTGCGTTTCGAGCCGTCTAGCCAATTCTACGGCTGATTTAGTGTCCAAAAATGGCCGTTTTTGGGCTGTTTTCGGCTGTTTTCAGGACGATCGTCCTGAAAGTTCAGGACGATCGCCGCTACGCCAAGCAGGTGTTTGCGATGAGGGCCGTTGTTCTTCCATGGCGATCGGGCTATCAAATGATGGCAAATGGGTGTTCAATACGGCATGTACCATGGCGTGGTGCCACACGGTGGTCCATTTCCAGGTGAAAATGAGCCGTTTTTGAGCCATGTTTCAGGACGACCGTTCTGACTGTGGAGGCACATGCCTAATGCAAGCGGTCGTTCTTCAACCGTGATTTCCAATGCGTTACGCAAGACTAGGACCCAGCTCGGTCCTAGTTCGAGTCTTGATTACCGAGCTGGGTTCACCCCGTCGAGGTTTTACACCACATTTTAGGGGCCAAGGGTGAGCAACACGTTTTAGCAGCAGCAAGCAGCAAGCAGCAGCAGCAAGCCGGCGCTTGAAAAGTCCTTGAGACCACACCGCGGCTCAAAACCGGCATCCAAGTAGCTCAAAACGACCGGCGAGCCAAGGCGCATCACCGCAAATAGGTCTCCTGCCATTTTGAGCCGTCTAGCCCGTTCTAACGCCGATTTAGTGTCCAAAAATGGCTGTTTTTGGGCTGTTTTAGGACGATCATCCTGAAAACTCAGGACGATCGTTGGTTTGTGCAGTAGGCGCCACACCGCGGCTCAAACCCGGCATCCAAGTACCTCAAAATGATCGGGGAGCAAACGCGCATCACGGCAAACAAGGTTTGTGCCGTTTCGGGCCGTCTAGTCGTGCAATGCCCGATTTAGTCTCCAAAAATGGCCGTTTTTGGGTTGTTTTGAGGACAATCGTCCTGAAAACTCAGCACGATCGTTGGTTTATCCAGTAGCCGCCACACTGTGTCTCCATACCGGGAAGCAACGACCGGAAAGCAAACACGCATCACCGCAAACAGGTTGTGTGCCGTTTCGAGCCGTCTAGCCCGTTCTATGGCGGATTTAGTCTCCAAAAATGGCCGTTTTTGGGTTGTTTTCAAGACAATCGTAGGCAATTCCGGTGGTCCATTTGGGGTGAATGATGGTCGTTTTGGAGTTAGTATTCAAGAGCGCACACGGTAGGAGCAAGCAGCTTGCAACACCCGGCAATCCATATGTGCCTTTGTTGCCATGTAGGCCTTCTCATGGCATCCAAGCGGATTGTTATGTACGCACTTTGGTCGCCGTGTAGGCTTTCTCACGGCAATCAAACTAATTGACGTTGTCTGATGAGGGAACACAAGTGTTCCCTTGACCATGCTCATTGTCACAATTCTTCATTCGTTGAGTGCACTTGGTCCATATGTGCCTTTGTTGCCATGTAGGCTTTCTCATGGCATCAAAACGTGCCTGTTATGTGGGTACCTTGGTCGCCGTGTAGGCTTTCTCACGGCAACTAAACCATTTCCCTTTCCAAACGAGGAACACCTATGCTGTTTGACCATGGTCTGGTTAGTTCCCAATTTGTGCCCCTTTTTGGACGCTTAGCAAGCAGCAAGCAGCAGGAGCAGCAACAGCAGGCGGTTAAAAAGTCCTTGCGACCACACCGCGGCTCACAACCGGCATCTAAGTAGCTGTAAACGACCAGGGAACAAATGCGCATCACCGCAAATAGGTCTCCTGCCATTTTGAGCCGTCTAGCCCGTTCTATGGCCGATTTAGTGTCCAAAAATGGCCGTTTTTGGGCTGTTTTTAGGACGATCATCCTGAAAACTCAGGACGATCGTTGGTTTGTCCAGTAGGCGCCACACCGCGGCTCAAACCCGGCATCCAAGTACCTCAAAACGACCGGGGAGCAAACGCGCATCACGGCAAACAACGTTTGTGCAGTTTTGGGCCGTCTAGTCGTGCAATGCCCGATTTAGTCTCCAAAAATGGCCGTTTTTGGGTTGTTTTGAGGACAATCGTCCTGAAAACTCAGGACGATCGTTGGTTTATCCAGTAGCCGCCACACTGTGTCTCCATACCGGGAAGCAACGACCGGGAAGCAAACACGCATCACGGCAAACAGGTTTTGTGCCGTTTCGAGCCGTCTAGCCCGTTCCGTGGCCGATTTAGTCTCCAAAAATGGCCGTTTTTGGGTTGTTTTCAGGACAATCGTAGGCAATTCCCATGGTCCATTTGGGGTGAATGATGGTCGCTTTTGAGTTAGTATTCAGGAGCGCACTCGGTAGGAGCAAGCGGCTTGCAACACCCGGCAATCCATATGTGCCTTTGTTGCCATGTAGGCCTTCTCATGGCATCCAAGCGGATTGTTATGTACGTACTTTGGTCGCCGTGTAGGCTTTCCCACGGCAATCAAACTAATTGACGTTGTCTGATGAGGGAACACAAGTGTTTCCTTGACCATGCTCACCGTCACAATTCTTCATTCGTTGAGTGCACTTACGCCATATGTGCCTTTGTTGCCATGTAGTCTTTCTCAATGCATCAAAACGTGCGTGTTATGTGGGTACCTTGGTCGCCATGTAGGCTTTCTCACGGCAACTAAACCATTTCCCTTTCCCAACGAGGAACACCTATGCTGTTTGACCATGGTCTGGTTAGTTCCCAATTTGTGCCCCTTTTTGGACGCTTGGTTGCTTTTTTTGTCACCGTCCTTTGGTGTGGATTTTATTTTTTGGACACATGCCTATGCCTTCACTCACCAACAAAGATTGTCATGATGTGGCTCGACTATGGGGATGGCAGTGGGTACGCCAAGACAACCAAGACATGAAGGCCAAGGCGGTCATGCGTTGGACTTGGGCATCTTGTGGAGAATCCAAGGATGTACGGTTTGATAACATGAAGAAGTTTGGTCCGGGAAAGCACAAGTGTTCAAAACAATCTCCACCACAAGGGAAAGAGGATAATGCAAAAGCAAGAGATGGTCGCCCATCTGTCACCACATTGCATTGCCATCAACTTGCGGCTGAATATGGATGTGATTGGTTGGGGGTGCTTGTGGACAATGTCGTGCATGTAGATGACTCCCTCATTTCCTCAATTTGTGTGATGCGATGGCAATGTTGGGGTTGTACCACCAACTTTGATCGTACATACAACAAGATGAAGAGTCGAGGCTTTGTTTGCTCCACTTGTAACGCATCACAATCTAAAGAGGACAAAAAGCGCGCAGGGCAAGCGGGCTCCGAGGAGAACAAACAGCGAGCAGAGCAAGTGGGCTCCAAGGAGAACAAACAGCGGGCGGGGCAAGCGGGCTCCAAGGAGAACAAGCAAAGGGGAGGGCAAGCGGGCTCCAAGGAGAACAAGCAGCGGGCAGGGCAAGCGGGCTCCAAGGAGAAGAAGCAACGGGCAGGGCAAGCGGGCTCCAAGGAGAACAAGCGGCGGGAAGGGCAAGCGGGCTCCAACGAGGACAAGCAACGGGCAGGGCAAGCTGGTGGTGTGGTGGCATCCCGAGAGGACAAGCAGCGGGCGGGACATGCTAGCCCTAAGGAGGACAAGCAGCGGGCGGGGCAAATGGGAGGACAAGCAGGCTCTAAGCAGGATAAGCAACGGGCAGGGCAATCTGGGGCTGTTAGACGTGCTTTGAATTATGCAGTGAAACTTTGGCAAGCCAGTCAACACAAGCGATTTAGCACATGTGGGAGAGAGGCGATGAGATAGAACGCTCCGGTTCCGTTGTGGATGAAGAAGAGGAAGCCATGCTGCAATCGGTTGCAGGCCCATCACCTGATGAGTTTACGGAATCAAAGGTTGGCACATCCCTTGTTTCGACAGTGAGAGGGTTTTGGGGGCAAACCGGGATGGATAGATTTCCAGTTCAACCAGCAGCCAATTCGGAGAGTTGTGAGTCTTTGGAGGCCTTGGTGCGAGCTATACTGGATGAGAAGGTGGGCACCGTGGATATGGTGGCGTTGGCCAAAGAGTGGCACAAAAAAAGGGGAGTATGCGAGGACATTCAATCTTGCGGATGCTGTGGAGTGCGGGACCTCCAACAAGTGAAGGAAGTGGAGGTATCCAAGTTGGACCTTTTAAGGTTGGACACGGAACAAGTTTCATGGTACCATGGGATTCCCATTGAGTATCGCAAGTATGCCGCGGTCTTTGAACAAGACACAAGGCTATATTGGTTGCACCATGATCTTGTATCTCATGGTGTAGTGCAATTGTGTAATTCATGTCATCGGAGTTTGTTTCATCCAAAGAAAGGTCAAGTGCCACCAAATGCCATTGCTAGTGGCAAGCATTTTGGTAAGCGATGCGACTTACCGGAGTTAACGGATTTGGAGGAGCGTATGTTGGGACGAGTGCGGACGACGGTAAACACCGTGAAGCTTGTTAGTGCCAACAATGGTGCACCATCGCAATGGGGTGTTCGAGGGCACGCTTTCTATACCGCATGATGGACCTGAAGTGTTCGCAGCACGTCTCCCGGATGTAGAGGCTCTTGTGGGTACAAAGGTCATTTTTGTGGGACTGCGCCGCGATGCGGAGGCTATGCGTCGTGATCAACACTGCAAAGAACGAGTAGAGCGAATCTTCACACCGCGATGGGATCGATTGGTTCAATGGTTGCGAGGTTTGAAAGTTATCAATCCGGAATATGCCAACATCGAAATCTTGGAGGTTGCACCACCTGAAGTTGTTGATTTTCCAAATATTGTATTTGACAGTATGGCCATTGGTGATCATCCGGACGTGATTGCAGCCAAAAAGCAATCTGGTGCGGACATTGCAGGTGCAAGAAAAGGTGACTTGGATGATGGTGAGGTAATATTGGATGCTGTTATGTTGTCGGATGGAGCATTATTGAATCGAGATGGGAACGATGTGGCACAAGTTCTTCAATCTATCAAAGAGATGCTAGCGGACCGTCGTAACAGTATAGTTCGACGAGAAGAAGTTGGCATGAACGAGTTTGAGGCCAATGACCGCCTTTTGACGTTGTCCTTTCCCTCGTTGTTTATGTTTGGAAGTGGTATCAAACGGCCATGTGGAGTTTCGGAAGTGGATACAAGGCACATGTTGTTGCAATATGATAATCGCTTTGCTCAGGCCCGTGACTTTTGTTTTTTGCTCCTTAATCAAAAGTTCCGCCACACAGCATTGCGAAGTGTTAGGGATGCCATTTATGCCAATCCCAATTGAATGAAGGCATTTGAGACGGCCATCAACACGCCCAATCTTGAGGAGGATTTGAAGAAGGCAGAAGCAAACCCCCATGGAAAAGAAGCGCGACACCTTGTGCACACATTCATGCCTTTGTTCCGGACTTGCCATGTAGCGGTGCCCTTCAGCACTTCGGAGCGGTATGCAGTGATGGGGAAGATGAATAGTATGATGCTGTTCTTTGGGCCTCCAAGTCTCTTCTACACGGTTGCACCAAATGATATAGACAACGAGTTGTCTTTATGTTTGTCGATGGGTGATCGCCAAGCCCGTGTTCCATTGCCGGACGTTTCGCGGCGATTTGAAGCGTTATCCAAGAACCCCGTGGCCGCCGCACGCATTTTTGAGCGACCAGTGCGGGCTTTCTTGGAGGTTTTGCTAGGTCGTCCGAGTTCCAAGCAAACCAAGAAAGATCGTGCGGTGTGCAGGCGTAAGAAGGGTCTATTTGGTACATGTGTGGCCCATTGTACATGCTACGAGTGCCAAGGCCGAGGCTCTCTCCATTTCCATGGTCTCTTTTGGGGTGGCATTCCCCCATGGTTGTTGGACATGGTTGTGGGGAATAGCGAGCTTGTGCAAGCCGTTGCCACGGTGTTGGATCAACAAATATATGCCGCATTGGATGCCCATATTCACCAGGATTATGAGCATAGACTAAAGCACAAGGTTGAAGCCCCACGTATGCTGGAGGAGAAGCAACTTTTGCCTCCATTGCCGGACAACCCCCATGAAGCGGCACGGGAAATTGAACAGTTTGCCGCCAACGTCTTTGGACACATTCAAATCCACAGGTGTCTCATTGCTAGTTGCGGTAAACCACCAGGAGGAAAGAGTAGGTGCCGTTTTGGGTTGCCTCGTGCAGCAGGAGAAGGGTACAGTGAAACACGGCCACATTTCTTTGTGGCGTATCATACCCCTTCAGGAAGGCAGAACATCCGGATGTATGAGTCGGAAGTAGAATTCGATGCCAATGATGAAAAGGTAAGCCGTGTTCTCGTCAAATGGGAGTTGCGGCGGCCACATCCTTGTGATGGACGTGTGGTTGAAACCAACAAACTCTTGGCCTACCTGTATGCCAGCAACACAAATGTGCAATTCCTCGGAGCTGAGGATGTGCTAGTTGCTGTGGCCAAATACGTTGTTGGTTACTGTAGCAAGAATCCGGTGAGGATTGCCAATGTGTTGAGCACAATTCGTCAGGTGACTCATGAGGTGGTCAAAATGGACACCAGGGAGTTTGCACAACCCGGAGAGAAAGAGGCCTTGTTGCTAAAGCGCATCATCAACTCGTTGGACAAGAAGGTGGAATTTAGTGCGCAAATGGCAGCCGTCTCCTTGTTGGGATATCCCTCATGGCATTGCTCTCACAAGTTTGCCGTTGTGCATCCTTGGAGCACTATAACCGCCATTCCTGCTTTATTCAGTGGAATGTTGGAAGATGGAGGCGGGGAGAGTACAAGTGATGATGAAGGTTATGCAAATTTGCAGAATATTTCTGTAGATGCGCCATCCATTTCGTCATCTGTGTCAGATGTGGTGGATGATGATCCCTTGGCAACATCAAATGTTGATATGCAGCAAGCATCACAAACGGCAACACATCCGCCTCCCAATGACAATGGCACAAGTTCGTCAGAGGATGACCAAGAAGACAACAATACTCTTGTGGAACACCTGAACTCTGTGACAATGGATGTGGCGCAATCCGATGCGGATGCAACATGCCGAGCGTACCCTTACACAGTGGGTGAAGGATTGGAAGCCAGGCAAATTGCTGTCACGCCCGCCATCAATTATGCTTGTCGTGGGAAGCGGCTTAGGGCCCTTTGCGCTCTTGAGTATTATTGTCTCATCAAAATGGAGCAACGGCGTGCAATGGACCCTATTGAAGTTACCGACGGAGTCAATGATGGACGCCCTGAAAATGCCATGTTTGATTTCCATCCCCGGCATGTGCTTGATGATAGCAATTATGTGCAATACCTAGTGTCACAATCTAGGTGCCCTATCTTGGCGGGGAAGCGCATGCCCGTGTGGCCCGGTGTGGATGGTCGTGCTCGCACAAGGAAGGCATGGGCCAAGCTTGTCATGTGCAATTTCGTTCCTTGAAATATGAGACAGCCATCCCAAATCACTTGGAACGATTACTTGCAATGGGAGAAACATTGCAAGACCGCACATGCAAGCTACTTGGAGCGCAGTCGGCATTCCATGGTTGTCCGGTTGAAGAAGATTGGGCACTATGATCGCTTGCGAAAGTCATTGACGGATGACATTCGAAAGCGTTGTAGGAAGATTTGGGGTGTGAGGCACCCGTTGGACGTTGATTTCAACGCGGGTAAGGAGATGGCGGAGCTGAAGGAAACGAGAACGGAGGTGAAAGATACCAGGTTCGCCGAAGCGGTGCAAGATATGCAAGAAGCAATTCAAAGAGCCCAAAACGCAAATCAAAGAGGACGTTCGGCTTCAAGTGAGGAGTTTGATATCCTCAAAGAAGCCTTGAATTTGCAATTGGGGCTGGCACCGGCAATGAGTCATGCCTCACGGGAAAAAGAAACAAAGTTTCTTTATGCTTTGGGCGATGATGATCATTACCCACATGGAGATGATATTTACTCCCACGCCCAAAGAGTATTCGATGATATCAAGGCTGAGGAGGAGTCACAGGAGACAAATGTTTCTTCCACATGTGATGGTCACATTAGATCAACAAGAAGTCCAGATCAAGAAGAGATCATCGACAGGATCACAAATTATGTGAGGTTAGAGGCCACGTGCGACTCATCCGCAAAGCCAATTGCACCTTTAGTCTTCTTACATGCTGGCGGAGGAACGGGAAAGAGTTGGGTGGCACAGGAAATCCATGCAAGACTACGACAAAGCTTTGGTTGGCACGTTGTGCGATTTGTTGCTCCATCAGGAATCGCCGCAAGTAATCTGGCAAAGGGATCTACCATCCATCATGCATTGGGCCTTGCTGTTTTTGATGGTGACAGTGAAACACTGCAATGCGAGAGCGACAAGGCGAAGTTGAACCGCTTGCGTAAACTTTTTGAAGGTTGCAAAGTGTTGATAGTGGATGAAGTTTCAATGGTTGGTTGTCGCATGCTACGGGATATTCATAGCCGCCTACGTGAGATCATGCAATGCCAAGATAAACCATTTGGCGGTATGTGCGTGGTATTGATGGGTGATTTCGTGCAATTAACGCCTGTTGGTCAAACGGAATCGTTTGGATCCGTAAAAGTCCAAGTTGGTGGGCAAGACTTGAATGATGTATTTGGCCGGGAATGGTTCCAAAAGTTTGATGAGGTGAGTCTCGTGAAACAACATAGAGCCACGGATCCACAATATGCTGCATCGGTATCCGCCTTCCGTGAGTGGACCACTAGAGCTCTGCAAACACGCATGGAACTCTTGGATACCATCGTGGAAATCACCCCACAGGAATTCAAGGACCCTGTCTGGCAAGAAACCACAATCGTTAGCACTGATCAAAAGACCGTTCACGCTGTGAATGAAGTCATGCTTCAACGATTTGCTATTGCTCGAGGATTGCCCATTGTAGCTTGGAGGTTGCCAATGGTTGACAAGTATGAAAAGAAGTTTGGACACAATTCAAATTTCATATATGACACGGTGAAAGACATGACCGCATACTTTGTCCCACAAGCACCTTGTTGCCTCACAAGCAATTTAAGACCAGAGAAAGGATTGTCCAACGGCACCCAAGGACGGTTGCAGAGCATAGTCCTGCATGCCGATGAAGCGCAAAGTAGAGCGCAAGAGATCAGTGATGCGCGTGCTGGTCCTGTAGTGATGCTTGAGTTCCCACCATTTTGTGTCACCATTGCCATTGATGCTTCGGCCTTAAGTACAGGTGGAATGCAACATGAGGATGCATCAAAGGTCGTTGTTCCTCTCATGCAAGTGCAACGCAAGATCAACATTCATCGGTACATTGCTGTGCGCACCAAAGGCGGTGGGTCTTTGTACACTCACGCACATCCCTTCCGATTGACCTTTGGATCAACATATCATGGGGTGCAATGTAGGTCAATGGATAAAATCATCTTGATCGTGGATGACAAGAGCCTACCTGCGTTGACGTACAACGCCTTCTACGTGGGCATTAGCCGGGTTCGCACGGGTGATGGTCTTCGTGTTATTCGCTTGCGGAACCATGAAGAGGCACCGGAAGATTGGCGGGGTCGATTGAAGTCACTTGTTCCCAAAGTCATGGTTGTTCGATATATGTTGAAAACGAGCTATGAGAATGCTCACAACTTGTTGAAGGCCGTGTACCGTGAATGGGATATTGACTACGACATGAGAGGCCACGAAAACAGAATGCATCCCAAGGGATCCAAGAAGTCCCCTAAAAAGGAACATTTCCTTGCGGCAAGCAATGTGGTCGGGTGTTCGCTACTCCACATCATCGGCGACTGCATGAAACAAGTTGCAAACATATTCCCAGCAATGCCGGCCAAGAGGAGAATGTACAATATGCTTCCATCGTCGAGCCCCACTCGAGTGGCAAACGACCAATCAATACACCGTCTCCAGGAGCCTGCAAAAGGCAATGTACGGGTACAGATACACACACCCGTGAAAGACAAGAAATGGAAGGGGATATCATTGACACAGTGCTACAACCCGCATTAGATGAAGACACTTTCATCAACGCCGCTTCCGAAGCGCGATCGTTGCTAGATGAACAAGGACAACAAAGACTAGAACGGAAAGGAAAGCAACGTGTACGTGACAATGAAATCTCACCCACCGCACCTTCAAAGCGGAGACACCGTTCATCCGCATCAACAGCGGCAACAACATGCCATGCAACTTCACCTCCTAAAGCCTCTTCACTATCGCCACAAACGTCCGCACCCCCTGCATGTGCAACGCCCATCCAATCATCGTCATCATCTTCTTCTTCCTCCCAATCAATGCATGGTCCGCCTACACCTTCGTTTCCATGCCACATTTCCGCCGTGCCGGGATCCAGATTGGTTGAAATTGGATCACGATTGTCGAAGTCCAAGGACAAGGTCCCCATGGCTCAAACTCTACTGGGTGCCACAAGTGCTCAAGATGTTCGCAAACATTACTTGAAGCTCAGTGTTCAACTGCATCCTGATAAGTCTAAAGACTCTTGGGCCACAGATCGCTTTCAATTGCTTTTGAAGGCATATAATCTCTTGAAGGACAAGTATAAGTTGCATTGAAAAGCTTCATATGTGCTTCGCCTCAACCGACCGGACTTAAGTAATAGCAATGGCTTGAGCTTCTCAGCCGGTGGCGCCGGCAGCAATATAGTCATTTGCCGTTGCTTGCCAAAGGCCGAAGGGTGTTTCACGTTTGGACTTTGTGGGGTCAAGAAACATGAATCGGCATGGATATGGGCATTTTACAAGTGGCACTCTTTTGAAGAAGGGATGTTCAAAGTGGGCAAGTGGGCTTTCCCTTGCTGCTGAACAAAGCATTGGCTAGAGTCAAGAAGCATGGATTGGGCGTTTGGACAAGGTGGACTCCGTTGCGGCATGTTCACAGTGGGCAAGTGGGCTTTCCCTTGCTGCTGAACAAAGCATTGGCCGGAGTCAAGAAGCATGGATTGGTTGGCTGTACAAGGTGGACTTTGTAAAAGAGGGGCATGTTCAGAGTGGGCAAGTGGGCTTTCCCTTGCTGCTGAACAAAGCATTGAAGTGGGGTCAAGAAACATGGATATCGGCTTTTTACAAGTTGCACTCTTTTGAAGAAGGGATGTTCAGAGTGGGCAAGTGAGCTTTCCCTTGCTGCTGAACAAAGCATTGGCTGGAGTCAAAGATCATGGATTGGGCGTTTGTGCAAGGTGGACTTTGTTGGGGCATGTTCAGAGTGGGCAAGTGGGCTTTCCCTTGCTGCTGAACAAGGCATTGGCTGGAGTCAAAAAGCATGGATTGGGCGTTTGTACAAGGTGGACTTTGTTGGGGCATGTTGAGAGTGGGCAAGTGGGCTTTCCCTTGCTGCCGAACAAAGCATTGGCCGGAGTCAAGAAGCATGGATTGGTTGGCTGTACAAGGTGGACTTTGTAAAAGAGGGGCATGTTCAGAGTGGGCAAGTGGGCTTTCCCTTGCTCCTGAGCAAAGCATTGACGTGGGGTCAAGAAACATGGATATGGGCGTTTTACAAGTGGCAGTCTTTTGAAGAAGGGATGTTCAGAGTGGGCAAGTGGGCTTTCCCTTGCTGTTGAACAAAGCATTGAAGTGGGGTCAAGAAACATGGATATGGGCTTTTTACAAGTTGGACTCTTTTGAAGAAGGGATGTTCAGAGTGGGCAAGTGGGCTTTCCCTTGCTGCTGAACAAAGCATTGGCCGGAGTCAAGCAGCATGGATTGGACGATTGTACAAGGTGGACTTTATAAGAGAGGGGCATGTTCAGAGTGGGCAAGTGGGCTTTCCCTTGCTGCTGAACAAAGCATTGAAGTGGGGTCAAGAAACATGGATATGGGCATTTTACAAGTGGCACTCTTTTGAAGAAGGGATGTTAAGAGTGGGCAAGTGGGCTTTCCCTTGCTGCTGAACAAAGTATTGAAGTGGGCCTAAGAAACATGGATATGGGCTTTTTACAAGTGGCACTCTCTTGAAGAAGGGATGTTCAGAGTGGGCAAGTGGGCTTTCCCTTGCTGCTGAACAAAGCATTGGCCGGAGTCAAAAAGAATGGATTGGGCGTTTGTACAAGGTGGACTTTGTTGGCGCATGTTCACAGTGGGCAAGTGGGCTTTCCCTTGCTACTGAACAAAGCATTGGCCGGAGTCAAGAAGCATGGATTGGACGATTCTACAAGGTGGACTTTGTGGAAGAGGGGCATGTTCAGAGTGGGCAAGTGGGCTTTCCCTTACTGCTGAACAAAACTCGCAAGTGGGTCGAGAAGTTTGGAAGTGCTACTATCCATGTTGTATGTGGTTTGGCGCAACCATCATACATCATGGGGCACATTTTGGAAGAACCTCTTGAACATGTGGATCTCTCAACATATCTCGCTTCCCCCGAACTTGTGGTTTTATGCCAACGGCACGGAGGCTATGGGGCAACGGGTGCTATGCTTTTGGCCGATGGGAAGCGCCCCCTCCGGTATACAAACAACCCATCAGAGCAGCAAAGCATCTAAGACCGGGGGATTTACTCTAGTCGGGGGAGTAGAGTTGGGTCATTATGACCTTATGGGCTGTATCCCGACGTTCCAATCATTTTTCAACTTTCCAAGCCATTTGGTCCGACTGTTTCTTTTATTCCAAAGTAAGTACAAGCACAAACGTCTTCAAGGCACGACCTTTTAACACTCCGGCCTCGCCAAATTTTTTTGGTTCGTCGAACATAGTAGGATTCTCTTGACTTGAACTACTACATGCTTTGAGCGCCAGATTGTGCAAGACGAGGCGCTATATAAATGTCGTTTGTTGCTCTTTAAAGATCCCGCCCTCGAAGCTCAGCCCCGGCACGAGGTAGCGGTTGTGTGGGGCGAAACGAGCCAGTGGCCCACAATACCATTGGACCCAGCGCTCGTTTCACTGGTGTACATCGCCCGGAAGATCCCGTGGGTACGACGGCTATCGTACCGAACAAGTGATGAGGTATTGTACGGTATTGTATGGCGTTGTTGAGTTGTTAAATGCAATCCTTGTGCGATGGGGGATTGTGACATGTTGTTGTTGTTGTTGTTGTTTGCTTAACTGTAAAAACAACCAACAATCCACACCGAATGCTCTTCGTGTGGCCCCTTGAGTTGGGGATATGGACTCGGGCATGCGGCCCCTTGAGTTGGGGATACGGAATCACAAACCATGCACTTTGATGTATGGCCCCTTCAGTTGGGGATATGGACTCACAATCCGCATGCCGTTACAAGACATGAAGGGGAATCTTTCCACAATTGTGTTACCCAAAGCTTATTATGCAAGATATGTTGCAAAGCCAACCCCCCATGAGTGAACCGTTGGAAAAATGACGCACGCACATAATCACAAGGCACACATACTCTCATTAGTTGGAAAAAGGTAACATGTAATTGTGTTTCGTCCTTGTTTGCGGAAAGGGTGCAGGGGAAGGGGGGAAGGAAAAGTGGATCGGAGGGGGGCACACGGCAACTCTTAAGACTTTCTTCTCCGCAAAGACGAGACGCCAATAACCGCGTACGTATCTCCATTCCCCCACAAGTATGCATATGGTAGTAGTGGGTTGCGCGCAAACCCCCCACCCCCAACTTCGGAAGCACCCCCCCCCCGTGTCGGTCCCCTAGCCATTTCGAACGTTACCACTCCCCTCCACAAATCCCTCCCACCCTCACTGACATTTGACAAATAGGTTCAGCTAACGTTGCACCAAAACCGGTTCTCCTACCCCCCAGATTTCTTGACCATGGAATGGTGTGGTTTGGCAACCATTTTCGTGCTCCACCTCCAAATTTTATCCGGCTACTGTCATCATTGCTGTCACTGATGCGTAACACTAATGAAACAAGCACAAGCCCCCCCCCCCCCCCTATATTAGCCCCGGGTCAAGGTTACAGGTAGGTTTACGGATTCTTTTGTGTAATTTCTTTCGTGCCCATCCACATGGCTTTGTTCTAACATATTACTTTACCCCACTACACAATGCGTGATTTCGTTCGTGATTGGACCATGGTGCAGACAAATGACCGTGGATTCGCTTGCTATCCCGCCGCATTTTCAGGTGAAAAGGCAAAATCATTAATAAGGTGTGTTGTGACATTTATCTAGCATGATGCCTCATTGACCTTTCCCACATCTATTGCAATTTATGCTTCTGCAGGGAGTTCGAGCAATACACCAAGTCCGTTGGAGCAAACTGGAAACGAACTGGAAAACGAGATGTTTTGTTCCTCGGATGGAAGCCGGGGAAAGAACGAAAACACGGCCCCTTCCTGGAAGCACCTCCTCTGCCTTGGGATAATGAGGTATACCATTGTAGATCACAATATCCGCATATTAAATTTGCAACCCCCTACAACATATGCTTCATTTTGTAGGTATTGCGAGAACTTCTGAATCTTTTAAAGGCATACGCCAAATGTGCCTTAAAAGAATCACGCTGGCGACCCAATACTATTTTGGCATTGCGCTATAACAAGGATGGACTGGGAAGACACATGAACGACTTCACGGTCCACCAAGATGACCTGAGGTGGCAATATGTTGTTTTTGTGGTTTGCTTACAGGTATCTTGGGGTGCTTTGCCATTGCTCCCATGTCATGATACCATCAACCGGTTTTCTTGTACATTTCCCACAATGTCCACATTCCATGCCACTTTGCTACCGTTCTTTTTGTGACTTTAGGGAAAAGCCCAAATCAAGATTTGGAACAAAACAGGCCATGGATTCACTCCGGTGATGCACATTGTTGTGCACACCGGAGACATCTACGCGCTCCATGGTGTCGGATTAGTCCATTCCTACCATGAAGTACTGGGATTAGAAGGTGTTGTAGTAATCATTCGACAAGGAACGTGGACCGTGGTCCAAACCACCATTGTTAATTTGTTCATTTCCAGGCGATACGGAAGAGCGATTTTGCTGGACGGTAAGAATGGCAGCTTTCAACGTTCCCGATGAGTCCACAAAGATTCAACACGATGTACCAAATGCTAGGGTATGTTTCCATAATAAAGTCCTTGCTCAACGGTCTTTCATATAATATTGCCGCACATTCAATTTCTACAGAACTACCAGCAGCTCACCAACGCCTGTATCGCCCAACCCCTTAAGAACAAGAAGAGAAAAACCGACCACCAAATGAATATGACAAGGCAGCATGAGGCCATTCGCATGGCAAAAGAGCTCAAGAAGGAGCGTAATTAAGTCTGCAATAGGTTGTTGCAAATATTTACATTAGGGTGCCACTTTGCATGGCGGTTTGCCAGTTTAAGGTGATCCCTAATTGATTTTGCCATTTGTACATTGGATTTTTCGTTATTTGTATATTTTTCGAATTTGGACTCAATGAAAGAAGCCACTTGGTATTGCATACGTCCTTTTCAGCATTGAACTATGTGCTTCTTGTGTTTGCCGTTTGCAATTCCCTGTCTGCCTGTAGAAAATTGAAACATTGATTGCATTGACATGGGCTTTGCGATTTCGCAATGTTTTACAATGCGTACCACCAAACAGGCATGTTTCTTCAACACATGCTGACCATTATGGGGACGCAGGAAGGCAACAACTATGTAGCCTATTTTACAATCATGAACACTCTACAAAAATGGCGCAAGGATGGTGAAAACGTGCAACCCAAAAGATTAGTGAGGTAACAAGGTGGATGAAGGCACCATGCTTCTACAACACAATGTCACGCCGCTATATGTGTTGTTCCTTTCTAAAACGGATCTAGCATCTTCCAATGCCATGTAGGCTTTCTCATGGCACAACCGCCAAATTACATGTATGAAACCCATTCACGATCTAATTGTGTGTTGTCATTAACGATTGTTGTTGGGATGCAACAATGTCACATGTGTTTACCTTGTGCTTACATGCCATGTAGGATTTCTCATGGCACTCACAAATCTCATGCGATCAAACATTTTTTCAAATTCTTTCTACCATTCGTTTTTGTTTGATTGCAGACCCGCAACATGATTTCCATTCCATATTTGAATTTTGATGAATGGCAGCACTATGCCAATATTTACGCCCCGTGGAATCAATGGTTCTTGGTGAATCTCACCAAATCTTCCGCCAAAACCGCTTCAAACATGATGTACTACTACAATTCCGTCGTGCACTTCGGCATTGCCTCTTGCCCCTGGTGCCGTTTCCCATTCTTTTATTGGATGAAGTTGCCGACTTAAACAAGAGATTTGGCAAAGTAGTTGCTATTTTGTCCGGCTCTATTGTTTTGCAAGGTTTGCTACGAGAACCATTCAAAACCACAGACTTGGATATTTATTGTACTCGATCGGCATGTCCAATTCTACGAAAACACCTTTTGGCCATGCAAATGTTGAGACCGCGGAATTATCGTTCTCGAGCTCACATAGAGGAATATAATGATGTTCATCATCATCATTCTATTGAAGTTTTCCAACTGGTAGTCGAAGATTGCCGTCCCGTGATTATCCAGTTGATCACTGTGCGGAATAGACTAACCGATGTTCGCAACGTAATAAAGTTTTTCGATTTTGACATCGTTCAAAATTACTATGATGGGGTGATGCCAAAGATCAGCTCTTTGAAGGCAATCATGTTTAGAAAAGCACGTGTGGTCCTTGGTGTTGTTCCATTGAAGTCACGGGTTAAAAAATATAGGAAACGAGGATTTAAATTTATCTAATTGTCGTAATGGCACAATGCAGCTTGGCCATGTGGGCTTTCCCATGGCTTTGTTGTTGGTTTGCCATTTCGATAGGAGAATTCCCCAACCCCAGTCCATGTGTCCATGTTCATGTCTCATGCTAAACTTGTTCTCACTTGTGTACATAGCACAATTTTCTTAACAATGCCAGCCATCTCCAAATTGAATGCGGCTACTGCATCTGCATCATTGAATGCCAAGTACATGGGTTGCTCTGATAATCGTGAGGTGGCGGATGCAAGAAACGATGGCCAAACCCGTCATGTCATCACCACTTATTGGTTGGACAAAGAACAAGTTATGTTTGACGTAGCATATTGGGGTTCCTCTTCGGAAGTTTTGTCAAACTCTGTCTCCAAGTTTCAAAAGAACGCAGGTTACTTTATTGATGCGGCCCAGCACCAATACATCAAGGGAACAAAACGCGAGGCATATTCATCAAATTCGGAATGGACTTTGACGGCAACGGATTACACAAAGATTACTCCGGTGCCACCTAATGAATTTCCAATTCCAGCCACTCCCATTTCTACATTTGATCACGTGCTTAAGTATCCCCGTTGTCCACATAATGTGGTGGGTGTTATTGTCCATGCGTCAAATATTCAACAAATTAAAACCACATGGAAAATCTCTTTTAAATTGGGATCCCCCAAATGTGATGCTTTGTTGCCGCTTGAACTATGGGGAACATGTGCACAACACCCCATCGGTAATGGCCAAGTCATTGGGTTTCACCATGCATATTGGTCTTCCACTAAGGGTGTTGCCATTGCTAATGGTAATGCGAATCAAGCTATCATGAATGATTCGGACTTGTCCCCATCTATTAGGGAAGATGTTACGAAATGGGCAAAAGGCTTTGATTTCAAGAAATTGGAGACAATTGGTCAAAGAAAGAGGGTGATTGATTTCCGGACTTTTTTGGACACCAATCCTAATGAATGGAAATATGATCAAGAATATCAGATGGATGTTTCTTTCCAAGGATCAGGGAATCCGGTTACTCATAATGCATGTGTTGATTGTGGCACCAAAAAGCCCAATGAGGATTTCCTTTGTTACAAATGCAACCAAAAGTCAAAAATCACAAACCATTATTTTCCTATCTTGCAATTGGGAACTCCCTCTTGTAAAAAGGTGTTCAATGGCAAAAATTTAGTGGGAGAACAAATTTTCAATATGCCGGCCAATGAATTTGGTGAAAAGGTACTTCAAAAACCCAACTTTGTTGATACCTTTGCGCAAGAGGACTGCATTGCACGCTGGTGTCCAATCATTTTTCAGCATCGTAAAAATCCAAGGACCAAGGAATCCATTTAGCGCGTTTCCCATTTTGAGTTTCTCTCTAATGAAGAAGCGGCAAAAAATACAATTCTTTCCACTCCAAGTGCACCACTCAGCCCCATTGAATGTGACTTGCAAACACAAATGGACCGTTTGTTTGGATGGCATGCCGAATTCCCGCAGAGCCGTCATACAACCACTAGTAGTATCAATGCCTTTTTGCGCAAGCATGGTGGGCATTTTGATGTCACAATGCTCTTGCAAAAATGTGCCAATGTAGAATTGGACATTGATATTTTTGAAGATCTTATCTCTCGGATCTTACACGTCACCAATCCCAATGACCGGGTTGAGGTCCTCATGGCACATCGCTCCAATTTTCTATTCCCGGAATAGGAAGCGTTCTTGGATGGAATGACCGTAAGATGCATCAACGAGCTCATCCCCACACTGGCGCCCCCACACTGGCGAATCCGAGCTCCAAAATTTCAGTCATTCCTTTCGAACTCCCATCCGATGAGGATGGCAAGGAGGAGGACTCACCGCAAAAGGGCGCATCCGAGAAGAAAAGTACTTCAACAAAAAAATCGCCAAAAAGGCCCTGATTGAAAAAGGGTCGCGCACCAGCCATGTCCGCGGCACAAAGGAAGAGTGTCACTCCCGAGAACTCCAAAACAAAAAATTCCAAAAATGTTAGAGGTCCCGAAATTGGGTGAAGCCAATGATACGGATGATGAGTAGTTCCGTTCATCATTTGTGTTCCTCGCCACATACGCATGTAGGCTTTCTCATGTGCTTGTGAATGAGGTATCCAATCAAAACCTAACATGTGTGCCTTACCATGTTAGGAATTTAAATGCGGCTACATGCCTAAAAGCATGCCAACTTCGGTTTCTCTTGATATTAACGGGCATTGATTCAATGATGCACACAACGCCACATACACATGTAGGCTTTCTCATGTACATGTGGATGAAGTACCCGGTCAACAACTAACATGTGTGCCTTACCATTTTAGGAATTTGATTGCCGGGTGTTTTCATTTGGCTCCAACATGAGACCTTGAAAAATAGCTACATGCCTAAAAGCTTGTTTTCGGCATCGGTCAATTTTCCGGGGTGACATGGTTGCACACCCAAGAGTGCCAATTTTCATCACATCTGTCCCTTACCATTCCTACAAGTGGGCTTTCTCATGTGGGTATGGAAGGTTTTTCAAACAACTAGCATATGTGCTTTACCACATTACGCTTTGATTACCAATTTTACTTTGAAGAGCACGGCAATCCGTTTTCTTCTCGCGGGTTTTACTTCAATTTCAACTATCGACATGTGTGCCTGGGCATGAACCCCAAATTGATATATGAGTGCCTCACAAAGACCACATGTAGGCTTTCTCTTGTGGATGTCGATGTCATTTCCTATGACTTGAGGCTAACCTACATGATATATCCATGGCTACTTTTGCATTACCTTGTGACACATATGAAGGTATGTGCCTTACCACGTTGGTAAGTGTACAAACATGTGACTTTTAAGGTACCATGCACATGGCATGTACCCTTTCTCTTGCCACATGGTTGTGGTGCATTCAATTTTCATAAGTAATGTTTCTGATGTTTTATTCGGGGCATGTGAACCGCAAAACCATGTTTTTTTTTTGTGGCATGATCTATTTACAACGTTTCCATAAAATTTTCTGATTCCATTCGTTTCATTGCAACCTCAAAGGCCAAGCCACATATATGTACTCTATGGCCAATCCGTCTCGCACCCCATGGTCTTCCCCCCATGGCTATTGTTGATGAAAACACAAAATGCCTTTCCAATGTCCGATTTGCCAATGCGCATTTGTGGATGCACACATAATAACAACATAGTCTCTTCCCATGGCATGTGGGCTTTCCCATGCCATTTCCGGTGAAGAATACTAATTTTTGAACCAATCCACAACGTTATTCCAACCGTCACCAATCGAAATCATTTCTAGTTACCAATGAAAAAGTTTTTTTCCCTTGCTGCTAAACAAAACATTGAAGTGGGGTCAACAAGCATGGATACACTCTTTTGAAAAATGGCAAGTGGGCTTTCCCTTGCTGCTTAACAAAGCATTAGGTGAGGTCAACAAGCATGGATTGAATGTTTGTACAACGTGGATTTTGTGGGGGAATGTTCGGATGGGCAAGTGGGCTTTCCCTTGCTGCTGAACATAGGTTGCAATTTCACCAACTCTCAAGTGGGGACAAGAATTTTGGAAGTGTTCCTATCCATGTTGTATGTGGTTTGGCGCAACCATCATACATCATGGGCCACATTTAGGAAGAACCTCTGCCATGAAAAATGTGCATGTCTCAAGATATCTAGGTTTACCAAGTCTTGTGGTTTTGTGCCACGGCACGAAGGCTAGGGGGCAACGGGTGCTATGCTCTTGGCCGGTGGGAAGCGCCCCCTCCGGTATACAAACAACCCATCGGAGCAGCGTAGCTCTAAGACCGGGGGATTCACTCTAGTCGGGGGAGTAGAGTTAGGTCATCATGACCTTATGGGCTGTATCCCAACATTGTACTAATTTTCCAATTGTTCGTGTACATTTACGTGCCCGACCATGTTATACCACAATGACAAGATTGCCACAAAACGTGGCACACAAAGCATGGCAAGTAGGCTTTCTCTTGCCATGTCATTGGGGAGTCAATGTATATGATGTCTTTTCAGATGCCTTGACATGTTACAAATTTGATTACCAATTTTCCACTCACAACCACTCCACGATCCATTACGGCGATCGCTTGGTATGCGTTGTGCAAGACTAGGACCCAGCTCGGTCCTAGTTCATGTCTTGATTACCGAGCTGGGTTTACCCTGTCGAGGTTTTACACCACCTTTTAGGGGCCAAGGGTGAGCAACACGTTTTAGCAGCAGCAGCAGCAGCAAGCAGCAGCAAGCAGCAGCGGGCGCTGAAAAGTCCTTGAGACCACACCGTGGCTCAACACCGGCATCCAAGTAGCTCAAAACGACCGGGGAGCTAAGGCGCATCACCGCAAACAAGTTTCGTTGCATTTCGCGCCGTCTGGCCGGTTCTACGGCCCATTTAGTGTCAAAAAATGGCCGTTTTCGGGCTGTTTTTGGCTGTTTTCAGGACGATCGTCCTGAAAGTTCAAGACGATCGCCGCTACGCCAAGCAGGTGTTTCCGATGAGGGCCGTTGTTCTTTCATGGCGATTGGGCTATCAAAAGATGGCAAATGGGTGTTCAATAAGGCGTGTACCACTCCGTGGTGCCACGCGGTGGTCCATTGTGAGGTAAAAATGAGCCGTTTTCCAGCCGTGTTTGGGGACAAACGTCGTAACCATGCAGGCACATCTCTAAAACAAGCGGTCTTTCTTCAACAGTGATCTCCAATGTGTTACGCAAGACTAGGATCCAGCTTGGTCCTAGTTCGAGTCTTGATTACCGAGCTGGGTTTACCGTGTCGAAGTTTTACACCACCTTTTAGGGTCCAAGGATGAGCAACACGTTTTAGCAGCAACCGCAGCAGCCAGCAGCAGCAAGCAGCAGCGAGCAACAAAAGGTCCAAAAAGTCCTTGTGACCACAGCGTGGCTCAAAACCGGCATCCAAGTAGCTCAAACCGATCGGGGAGCGAATGCGCATCACCACAAACAAGTTTCGTTGCGTTTTGAGCCGTCTAGCCCGTTCTACGGCCGATTTAGTGTCCCAAAATGGCCGTTTTTGGGCTGTTTTCAGGACGATCGTCCTGAAAGTTCAGGACGATCGCCGGTGTGTCAAGTGGGCGTTTGCAATGAGGGCCGTTCTTCTTCCATGGCGATTGGGCTATCAAAGGATGGCAAATGAGTGTTCAATAAGGCGTGTACCACGCCGTGGTGCCACGCGGTGGTCCATTTTGAGGTGAAAATGAGCCGTTTCTGAGCCGTGTTTCAGGACAATTGTCGTAACCATGGAGGCAGATCTCTAAAGCAAGCGGTCTTTCTTCAACGGTGATTTCCCATGCGTTACGCAAGACTAGGACCCAGCTCGGTCCTAGTTCGAGTCTTGATTACCGAGCTGGGTTTACCCTGTCGAGGTTTTACACCACCTTTTAGGGGCCAAGGATGAGCAACACGTTTTAGCAGCAGCAAGCAGCAAGCAGCAGCAGTAAGCAGCAAGCTGCAAGGGGTTGAAAAGTCCTAGAGACCACACCGCGGCTCAAAACCGGCATCCAAGTAGCTCAAAACGACCGGGGAGCCAAGGCGCATCACCACAAACGAGGTTGGTTGCATTTCGAGCCGTCTAGCCGGTTCTACAGCCGATGTAGTGTCCAAAAATGGCCGTTTTTGGGCTGTTTTCGGCTGTTTTCAGGACAATCGTCCTAAAAGTTCAGGACGATCGCCGCTACGCCAAGCGGGTGTTTCCGATGAGGCCCGTTGTTCTTTCATGGCGATTGGGCTATCAAAGGATGGCAAATGGGTGTTCAATAAGGCGTGTACCACGCCGTGGTGCCACGCGGGGGTCCATTTACAGGTGAAAATGAGCCTGGCCCGTGTTTCAGGACGATCGTCCTGCCCGTGGAGGCACATCTCTAAAGCAAGCGGTGTTTCTTCAACGGTCATTTCCAATGCGTTACAAAAAGACTAGAACCGGGCTCGTTCCTAGTTCGAGTCTTGATTACCGAGCTGGGTTTACCCTGTGGAGGTTTTACACCACCTTTTAGGGGCCAAGGCTGAGCAACACGTTTTAGCAAGCGGCAAGCAGCACCAGCAAGCAGCAGGCGCTTCAAAAGTCCTTGCGACCACACCGCGGCTCAAAACCGGCATCCAAGTAGCTCAAAACGACTGGGGAGCCAAGGCGCATCACCACAAACACGTTTCGTTGCATTTCGCGCCGTCCAGCCCGTTCTACAGGCGATTTAGTGTCCAAAAATGGCCGTTTTTGGGCTGTTTTAGGCTGTTTTCGAGACGATCGTCCTAAAAGTTCAGGACGATCGCCGCTGCGCCAAGCAGGTGTTTCAGATGAGGCCCGTTGTTCTTTCATGGCGATTGGGCTATCAAAGGATGGCAAATGGGTGTTCAATAAGGCGTGTACCACGCCGTGGTGCCACGCGGGGGTCCATTTCGAGGTGAAAATGAGCCTGACCCGTGTTTCAGGACGATCGTCCCTACCGTGGAGGCACATCTCTAAAGCAAGCGGTGTTTCTTCAACGGTCATTTCCAATGCGTTACAAAAAGACTAGGACCCAGCTCGGTCCTAGTTCGAGTCTTGATTACCGAGATGGGTTTACCCTGTGGAGGTTTTACACCGTCTTTTAGGGGCCAAGGCTGAGCCACACGATTTAGCAAGCAGCAAGCAGCACCAGCAAGCAGCAGGCGCTTGAAAAGTCCTTGCGACCACACCGCGGCTCAAAACCGGCATCCAAGTAGCTCAAAACGACCGGGGAGCCAAGGCGCATCACCACAAACAAGTTTCGTTGCATTTCGAGCCGTCTAGCCGGTTCTACGGCCGATTTGGTGTCCAAAAATGGCCGTTTTTGGGCTGTTTTCGGCTGTTTTCAGGACGATCGTCCTAAAAGTTCAGGACGATCGCCGCTACGCCAAGCAGGTGTTTCCGATGAGGCCCGTTGTTCTTTCATGGCGATTGGGCTATCAAAGGATGGCAAATGGGTGTTCAATAAGGCGTGTACCACGCCGTGGTGCCACGCGGGGGTCCATTTTGAGGTGAAAATGAGCCTGACCCGTGTTTCAAGACGATCGTCCTGCCCGTGGAGGCACATCTCTAAAGCAAGCGGTGTTTCTTCAACGGTCATTTCCAATGCGTTACAAAAAGACTAGGACCCAGCTCGGTCCTAGTTCGCGTCTTGATTACCGAGCTGGGTTTACCATGTGGAGGTTTTACACCACCTTTTAGGGGCCAAGACTGAGCTACACGTTTTAGCAAGCAGCAAGCAGCACCAGCAAGCAGCAGGCGCTTGAAAAGTCCTTGCGACCACACCGCGGCTCAAAACCGGCATCCAAGTAGCTCAAAACGACCGGGGAGCCAAGGCGCATCACCACAAACACGTTTCGTTGCATTTCGAGCCGTCTAGCCCGTTCTACAAGCGATTTAGTGTCCAAAAAAGGCCGTTTTTGGGGTGTTTTTGGCTGTTTTCAGGACGATCGTCCTGAAAATTCAGGACGATCGCCGCTACGGCAAGCAGGTGTTTCCGATGAGGGCCGTTGTTCTTTCACGGCGATTGGGCTATCAAAGGATGGCAAATGGGTGTTCAATGAGGCGTGTACCACTGCGTGGTGCCACGCGGTGGTCCATTTTGAGGTGAAAATGAGCCGTTTTCCAGCCGTGTTTCAGGACCATCGCCGTAACCATGGAGGCATATCTCTAAAGCGAGCGGTGGAGAATTCCCATGCGTTACGCAAGACTAGGACCCGGCTCCGTCCTAGTTCGAGTCTTGATTACCGAGCTGGGTTTACCCTGTCGAATTTTTACACCACCTTTTAGGGGCCAAGGATGAGCTACACGTTTTAGCAAGCATCAAGCAGCAAGCAGCAAGCAGCAAGCAGGCGGTTAAAAAGTCCTCGAGACCACACCGCGGCTCAAAACCGGCATCCAAGTAGCTCAAAACGACCGGGGAGCCAAGGCGCATCACCACAAACAAGTTTCGTTGCGTTTCGAGCCGGTTCTACGGCCGATTTAGTGTCCAAAAATGGCCGTTTTTGGGCTGTTTTGGGCTTTTTTTCAGGACGAACGTCCTCAAAATTCAGGACCATCGCCGCTACACCAAGCAGGTGTTTCCGATGAGGGCCGTTGTTCTTTCATGGCGATTGGGCTATTAAAGGATGGCAAATGAGTGTTCAATAAGGCGTGTACCACGCCGTGGTGCCACGCGGTGGTCCATTTTGAGGTGAAGATGAGCCGTTTTCCAGCCGCGTTTCAGGACCATCGCCGTAACCATGGAGGCACATGTGCAAAGCAAGCGGTCTTTCTTCAACGGTGATTTGCCATGGGTTACGCAAGACTAGGACCCAGCTCGGTCCTAGTTCGAGTCTTGATTACCGAGCTGGGTTTACCCTGTCGAGGTTTTACACCACGCTTTAGGGGCCAAGGGTGAGCAACACGTTTTAGCAGCAACAGCAGCAGCAAGCGGCAGCAAGCAGCAGCAGCTAGCAGGCGGTTAAAAAGTCCTTGCGACCACACCGTGGCTCAAAACCGGCATCCAAGTAGCTCCTAGTTCGAGTCTTGATTACCGAGCTGGGTTTACCCTGTCGAGGTTTCACACCACCTTTTAGGGTCCAAGGATGAGCAACACGTTTTAGCAGCAACAGAAGCAGCAGCAGCAGCAGCAAGCAGCAGCAAGCAGCAGCGGGCGCTGAAAAGTCCTTGAGACCACACCGCGGCTCAAAACCGACATTCAAGTAGCTCAAAACGACCGGGGAGCCAAGGCGCATCACCACAAACAGATTTCGTTGCGTTTCGAGCCGTCTAGCCGGTTCTACGGCCGATTTAGTGTCCAAAAATGGCCGTTTTTGGGCTGTTTTCAGGACGATCGTCCTGAAAACTCAGAACGATCGCCGGTGTGTCAAGTGGGCATTTGCCATGAGGGCCGTTGTTCTTCCATGGCGATTGGGCTATGAAATGATGGCAAATGGGTGTTCAATGTGGCACGTACCATGCTGTGGTGCCACACGGTGGTCCATTTTGAGGTGAAAACAAGCCGTTTTTGAGCCGTGTTTGAGGACGATCGTCCTGACCGTGGAGGCACATTTGCACTGCAAGCGGTCTTTCTTCGACAGTGATCTCCAATGTGTTACGCAAGTCTGGGACCCGGCTCGGTCCTAGTTCGAGTCTTGATAGGGGCGTAGGCTGAGCAACACGTTTTAGCAAGCAGCAGCAGCAGCAGCAGGCGCATAAAAAGTCCTTGCGACCACACCGCGCCTCAAAACCGGCATCCAAGTAGCTCAAAACGACCGGGCAGCCAAGGCGCATCACCACAAGCAACATCGCTTGCATTTCGAGGCGTCTAGCCCGTTCTACGGCCGATTTAGTGTGCAAAAATGGCAGTTTTTGGGCTGTTTTTAGGACGATCGTCCCGAAAAATCATACCGAGCTGGCTTTACCCTGTTGAGGTTTTACACCACCTTTTAGGAACCGAGGCTGAGCAACACGTTTTAGCAAGCAGCAGCAGCAGCAAGCAGCAGCAGCACCGGGCGAGTAAAAAGTCCTTGCGACCACACCGCGGCTCAAAACCGGCATCCAAATAGCTCAAAACGACTGGGGAGCCAAGGCGCATCACCACAAAGAAGTTGGGTTGTATTTCGAGCCGTCTAGCCCGTTCTACGGCCGATTTAGTGTCCAAAAATGGCCGTTTTTGGGCTGTTTTCAGGACGATCGTCCTGAAAAATCATACCGAGCTGGGTTTACCCTGTCGAGGTTTTACACCACCCTTTAGGGGCCAAGGTTGAGCAACATGTTTACCAAGCTGGGTTTACCCTGTCGAGGTTTTACACCACCTTTTAGGGTCCAAGGGTGAGCTACATGTTTTAGCAAGCATAAGCAGCAGCAGCAAGCAGCAGCAGCAGCAGCAAGCAGCAGGCGAGTAAAAAATCCTTGCGACGACACCGTGGGTCAAAACCGGCATCCAAGTAGCTCAAAACGATCGGGGAGCAAACGCACATCACCACAAACAACTTTCGTTGTTTTTTGAGCCGTGTAGCCCGTTCTATGGCCGATTTAGTGTCCAAAAATGGCCGTTTTCGGGCTGTTTTCAGGACGGTCTTCGTGAAAATTCAGGACGATCGTTGGTTTGTCCAGTAGGCGATTCCGGTCAACGATGTTGTTCTTGCACAACGATCAGACAATCACATGATTGCAAGTGGGTGATGAAGAAGGCATCTTCCGCACCGCGGTGTCTTACCGTAGTCCATTTGGGGTGTCTAAGGGGCGTATTTGAGTTAGTGTTCAAGAGCAGGCAGCAGGGTGCAACAGGCGAAACAAAAGTCCGCCAGCAGCAGCAGGCGAGTAAAAAGTCCTTGCGACGACACCGTGGGTCCAAACCGGAATCCAAGTAGCTCAAAACGACCGGGGAGCAAAGGCGCATCACCGCAAATAGATTTCGTGCCATTTTGAGCCGTCTAGTTGTTCTATGCCCAATTTACTGTCCAAAAAAGGCCGCTTTTGAGCCATTTTCAGGACGATCATCTTAAATACTCAGGACGATCGTTGGTTTGTCCAGTAGGCGATTCCCGTCAACGATGTTGTTCTTGCACAACGATTAGACAATCAAATGATTGCAAATTGGTGATGAAGAAGGCATCTTCCGCACCGCGTTGTCTTCCCGTGGTTCATTTGGGGTGAATAATGGGCATTTTTAGTTCGTGTTCAAGAGCGCACACGGTACGAGCAAGCAGCTCGCAACACCTGCCGATGCATATGTGCCTTTGTTGCCATGTAGGCTTTCTCATGGCATCCAAGCGGTTTGTTATGTACGTACTTTGGTCGCCGCGTAGGCTTTCTCACGGCAATCAAACTACTTGACTTTGTCCGATGAAGGAACACCAGTGTTTGTTTGACCATGCTCGTTCGTCACAATTGTTCATCCGTTGAGTTCACTTGCTCCATATGTGCCCTTGTTGCCATGTAGGCTTTCTCATGGCATCAAACCATGCTTGTTATGTACCTTGGTCGTCGTGTAGGCCTTCTCATGGCAATCAAACTAGCTCACTTTTCCAACGAGGAACACCTATGATGTTTGACCATGCTCTAGTTAGTTCCCAATCAATTCGTACCCCTTTTTGGACGTTTAGTTGCTTTTTTTGTCACCATTCTTTTTGTGTGGATATTATGGTATTTTCCATTTGGAGACATGCCTACGCCTTCACTGACCGACAAAAATTGTCATGATGTGGCTACATTCTCTAATTTACCAATTTTTTTTGCTATTTTTTTCTTCTACCAAAAAGCTACATGTGGCCTTCCCAATGTAAATCCATTCGGACACCCGACAAACTGGACGAAAACGCACACATTTAGAATAGCGCAGATGGAAATGGCACGGTAGAACAATATATGCATCTAGCTACCGATGGCCCTAAAAAGTGGCGGGCGCGTGTGAGTAGGCCGGCTGTGTGATCCTCTCCTTGGCAGCCACTGCCATTGGAATGTCAAGGACCACGGGGGCATGGTCAGACCCCAGCGACGCAGGAGACCTTCCCGGCGCCAGGTGCGGGCGCTCACGCACCGCCCACAGGACCAGCAGCGAGTTGAGCAGGAAGGAGTCCAGTCGAACCAAGACATGAAGGCCAAGGCGGTCATGCGTTGGACTTGTGCATCTTGTGGAGTATCCAAGGATGTACGGTTTGATAACATGAAGAAGTTTGGTCCGGGAAAGCACAAGTGTTCAAAACAATCTCAGCCACAAGCGAAAGAGGCAAATGCGAAAGGAAAAGATGGTCGCCCATCCGTTACCACGTTGCTTTGCCATCAAGTTGCGGCAAAATATGGATGTGATTGGTTGGGGGTCCTTGTGGACAACACAGTGCATGTACATGACTCCCTCATTTCCTCAATTTGTGTGATGCGATGGCAATGTTGGGGTTGTACCACCAACTTTGATCATACATACAACAACATGAAGAGTCGAGGCTTTGTTTGCGACACTTGTAACACATCACAATCTAAGGAGGACAAAAAGCGCGCAAGGCAAACGGGCTCCAAGGAGAACAAGCAGCGGGCAGGGCAAGCGGGTGGTGTGGTGGCATCCCGAGAGGATAAGCAGCGCGCAGGGCAAGCAGGCTCCAAGGAAAACAAGCAGCGCGCAGGGCAAGCGGGCTCCAAGGAGAACAAGCAGCGCGTAGGGCAAGCGGGCTCCAAGGAGAACAAGCAGCGGGCGGGGCAAGCGGGTGGTGTGGTTGCATCCCGAGAGGACAAGCAGCGCGCAGGGCAAGCAGGCTCCAAGGAAAACAAGCAGCGCGCAGGGCAAGCGGGCTCCAAGGAGAACAAGCAGCGCGTAGGGCAAGCGGGCTCCAAGGAGAACATGCAGTGCGCGGGGCAAGCGGGTGGTGTGGTGGCATCCCGAGAGGACAAGCAGCGGGCAGGGCAAGCGGGCTCCAAGGAGAACAAGCAGCGCGCGGGACAAGCGGGCTCCAAGGAGAACAAGCAACGGGCAGGGCAAGCGGGCTCCAAAGAGGACAAGCAGCGGGCAGGGCAAGCGGGCTCCAAGGAGGACAAGCAGCGGGCCAGAGAGGCTAGCCCTAAGGAGGACAAGCAACGGGCGCGGCAAGTGGGGGGCCAAGCAGGCTCTAAGGAGGATAAGCAACGGGCAGGGCAATTTGGGGCTGTTCGACGTGCTTTGAATTATGCACGTGAAACCGTGGCAAGCCAGTCAACCCAAGCCATTCAGCACATGTGGGAGAGAGGCGATGAGATAGAACCGCCCGGATCCGTTGTGGATGAAGAAGAGGAAGCCATGCTGCAATCGGGTGCAGGCCCATCACCTGATGAGTTTACAGGATCAAAGGTTGGCACATCCCTTGCTTCAACTGTGAGAGGCTTTTGGGAGCAAACTGGAATAGGTAGACTTCCACTTCAACCTGCAGCCAATTTGGAGAGTTGTGAGTCTTTGGAGGCCTTGATGCGAGCTATACTGGATGAGAAGGTGGACACCGTGGATATGGTGGCGTTGGCCAAAGAGTGGCACAAAAAAAGGGGAGTATGCGAGGACATTCAATCTTGCGGGTGCTGCGGAGTGAGAGATTTCAACAAGTGAAGGAAGTGGAGGTATCCAAGTTAGACCTTTTAAGGTTGGGCACTGGACAAGTTTCATGGTACCATGGAATTCCCATTCAGTATCGCAAGTATGCCGCGGTCTTTGAACAAGACACAAGGCTATATTGGTTGCACCATGATCTTGTATCTAATGGTGCAGTGCAATCGTGTGATTCATGTCATCGGAGTTTGTTTCATCCAAAAAAAGGTCAAGTGCCACCAAATGCCATTGCTAGTGGCAAGCATTTTGGTAAGCGATGCGACTTACCGGAGTTAACGGATTTGGAGGAGCGTATGTTGGGACGAGCGCGGACGACATTAAACACCGTGAAGCTTGTTAGTGCCAAGAATGGTGCAACATCGCAATGGGGTGTTCGAGGACATGCCATTTCTGTACCGCATGATGGACCCGAAGTGTTGGCAGCACGTCTACCGGATGTAGAGGCTCTTGTGGGTACAAAGGTCATTTTTGTGGGACCGCGCCGTGATGCGGAGGCTATGCGTCGTGATCAACACTGCAAAGAACGAGTAGAGCGAATCTTCACACCGTGATGAGATCGATTGGTTCAATGGTTGCAAGTTTTGAAAGTGATCAATCCGGAATATGCCAACGTCGAAATCTTGGAGGTTGCACCACCTGAACTTCTTGATTTTCCAAGTGGTGTTTTTGACAATATGTCCATTGGTGATCATCCAGACGTGATTGCAGCCGAAAAGCAATCCGGTGCGGACATGGCAGGAGCAAGAAAAGGTGACTTGGATGATGGTGAGGTAATATTGGATGCTGTTATGCTGTCGGATGGAGCATTATTGAATCGAGATGGGAACGATGTGCCACAAGTTCTTCAATCTATCAAGGAGATGCTAGCGGACCGTTGTAACAGTATAGTCCGACGAGAAGAAGTTGGCATGAACCAGTTTGAGGCCAATGACCGCCTTTTGACGTTGTCCTTTCCCTCGTTGTTTATGTTTGGAAGTAGTATCAAGCGGCCATGTGGAGTTTCGGAAGCGGATACAAGGCACATGTTGTTGCAATATGATAATCGCTTTGCTGAAGCCCGCGACTTCTGTTTGTTGCTCTTTAATCAAAAATTCCGCCACACAGCGTTGCGAAGCGTCAGGGACGCCATTTATGCCAATCCCAATCGAATGAAGGCATTTGAGACGGCCATCAACACGCCCAATCTTGAGGAAGATTTGAAGAAAGCAGAAGCAAACCCCCAGGGAAAAGAAGCGCGACACCTTGTGCACACATTCATGCCTTTGTTCCGGACTTGCCATGCAGCAGTGCCTTTCAGCACTTCGGAGCGATATGCAGTGATGGGGAAGATGAATAGTATGATGCTGTTCTTTGGGCCTCCAAGTCTCTTCTACACGGTTGCACCAAATGATATAGACAACGAGTTGTCTTTATGTTTGTCGATGGGTGATCGCCAAGCCCGTGTTCCATTGCCGGACGTTTCGCGGCGATTTGAAGCGTTATCCAAGAACCCTGTGGCCGCCGCACGCATTTTTGAGCGACAAGTGAGGGCTTTCTCGGAGGTTTTGCTAGGTCTTCCCAGTTCCAAGCAAACCAAGAAAGATCGTGCGGTGTGCAACCGTAAGAAGGGTCTATTTGGTACATGCGTGGCCCATTGCACATGCTACGAGTGCCAAGGCCGAGGCTCTCTCCATTTCCGTGGTCTCTTTTGGGGTGGCATTCCCCCATGGTTGTTGGACATGGTTGCGGGGAATAGCGAGCTTGTGCAAGCCATTGCCACGGTGTTGGATCAACAAATATGTGCCGCATTGAATGCCCATATTCACCAGGATTATGAGCATAGACTAAAGCACAAGGTTGAAGCCCCGGGTATGCTAGAGGAGAAGCAACTTTTGCCTCCATTGCCGGACGACCCCCATGAAGCTGCACGGGAAATTGAACACTTTGCCTCCAACGTCTTTGGACACATTCAAATCCACAGGTGTCTGATTGCTAGATGCGGCAAACCACCAGGAGGAAAGAGCGGGTGCCGTTTTGGGTTGCCTCGTGCAGCGGGAGAAGGGTATGATGACACAAGGCCACATTTCTTTGTGGCGTATCATACCCCTTCAGGAAGGCACAACATCCGGATGTATGAGTCGGAGGTAGAGTTTGATGCCAATGATGAAAAGGTAAGCTGTGTTCTCGTCATATGGGAGTTGCGGCGGCCACATCGTTGTGATGGACGTGTGGTTGAAACCAACAAACTCTTGGCCTACTTGTATGCTAGCAACACAAATGTGCAATTCCTCGGAGGTGAGGACGTGCTAGTTGCTGTGGCCAAATACGTTGTTGGTTACTGTATCAAGAATGCGGTAAGGATTGCCAATGTGTTGAGCACAATTCGTCAAGTGACTGGTGAGGTGGACAAAATGGACACCACGGAGTTTGCACAACCCGGAGAGAAAGAGGCCTTGTTGCTAAAGCGCATCATCAACTCGTTGGACAAGAAGGTGGAATTTAGTGCGCAAATGGCAGCCGTCTCCTTGTTGGGATATCCCTCATGGCATTGCTCTCACAAGTTTGCCGTTGTGCATCCTTGGAGCACTATAACCGCCATTCCTACTTTATTCAGTGGAATGTTGGAAGATGGAGGCGGGGAGAGTACGAGTGATGATGAAGGTCATGCAAACTTGCAGAATATTTGTGTAGAGGTGCCATCCATTTCGTCATCTGTGTCAGATGTGGTGGATGATGATCCCTTGGCAACATCAAATGTTGATATGCAGCAAGCATCACAAACGGCAACACATCCGCCTCCCAATGACAATGGCAGAGGTTCTTCAGAGGATGACCAAGAAGACAACAATACTTTTGTGGAACACCTGAACTCTCTGACAACGGATGTGGCGCAATCCGATGCGGATGCAACATGCCGAGCGTACCTTTACACAGTGGGTGAAGGATTGGAAGCCAAGCAAATTGCCCGCAATCAATTGTGCTTGTCGTGGGAAGCGGCTTAGGGCCCTTTGCGCTCTTGAGTATTATTGTCTCATCAAAGTAGAGCAACGGCGTGCAACGGACCCTATTGAAGTTACCGACGGAGTCAATGATGGACGCCCTGAAAATGCCATGTTTGATTTCCATCCCCGGCATGTGCTTGATGATAGCAATTACGTGCAATACCTAGTGTCACAATCTAGGTGCCCTATCTTGGCGGGGAAGCGCATGCCCGTGTGGCCCGGTGTGGATGGTAGTGCTCGCACAAGGAAGGCATGGGCCAAGTTTGTCATGTGCAATTGTGTTCCTTCGGATATTGAACTACCGCCCCAAATCACGTGGAACGATTACTTGCAATGGGAGGAACATTGCAAGACCGCACATGCAAGCTACTTGGAGCGCAGTCGGCATTCCATGGTTGTCCGGTTGAAGAAGATTGGGCACTATGATCGCTTGCGAAAGTCATTGACGGATGACATTCGAAAGCGTTGTAGGAAGATTTGGGGTGTGAGGCACCCGTTGGACGTTGATTTCAACGCGGGTAAGGAGATGGCGGAGTCGAAAGAAACGATAGCGGAGGTGAAAGATACGAGGTTCGCCGAAGCGGTGCAAGATAGGCAAGAAGCAGTTCAAAGAGCCCAAAACGCAAATAAAAGAGGACGTTCAGCTTCAAGTGAGGAGTTTGATATCCTCAAAGAAGCCTTGAATTTGCAATTGGGGTTGGCACCGGCAATGAGTCATGCCTCACGGGAAAAAGAAACAAAGTTTCTTTATGCTTTGGGCGATGATGATCATTACCCACATGGAGATGCTATTTACTCCCATGCCCAAAGAGTATTCGATGACATCAAGGCTGAGGAGGAGTCACAGGAGACAGATGTTTCTTCCACATGTGATGTTCACATGAGATCAACAGGAAGTCCAGATCAAGAAGAGATCATCGACGGGTTCACAAATTACGTGAGGTTAGAGGCCACGTGCGACTTATCCGCAAAGCCAATTGCACCTTTAATCTTCCTACATGCTGGCGGAGGAACGGGAAAGAGTTGGGTGGCACGCGAGATCCATGCAAGATTACGACAAAGCTTTGGTTGGAACGTTGTGCGATTTGTTGCTCCATCAGGAATCGCCGCAAGTAATCTGGCAAAGGGATCTACCATCCATCATGCATTGGGCCTTGTTGTTTTTGATGGAGACAGTGAAACGCTACAATGCGAGAGCGACAAGGCAAAATTGCGCCGCTTGCGTAAACTTTTTGAAAGTTGCAAAGTGTTGATAGTGGATGAAGTCTCAATGGTTGGTTGTCGCATGCTACGGGATATTCATAGCCGCCTATGTGAGATCGTGCAATGCCAAGATAAACCATTTGGCGGTATGTGTGTGGTGTTGATGGGTGATTTCGTGCAATTAACGCCTGTTGGTCAAACGGAATTGTTTGGATCCGTAAAAGTCCAAGTTGGTGGGCAAGACTTGAATGATGTATTTGGCCGGGAATTGTTCCAAAAGTTTGATGAGGTGAGTCTCGTAAAACAACATAGAGCCACGGATCCACAATATGCTGCAGCGGTCTCCGCCTTCCGTGAGTGGACCACTAGTGCTATGCAAACACGCATGGAATTCTTGGATACCATCGTGGAAATCACCCCAGAGGAATTCAAGGACCCTACCTGGCAAGAAACCACAATCGTTAGCACTGATCAAAAGACCGTTCACGCTGTGAATGAAGTCATGCTTCAACGATTTGCTATTTCTCGAGGATTGCCCATTGTAGCTTGGAGGTTGCCAATGGTTGACAAGTATGAAAAGAAGTTTGGACACAATGCAAATTTCATATATGACACGGTGAAAGACATGACCGCATACTTTGTCCCACAAGCACCTTGTTGCCTCACAAGCAATTTAATACCAGAGGAAGGATTGTCCAACGGCACCCAAGGACGGTTGCATAGCATTGTCCTGCATGGCGATGAAGCGCAAAGTAGAGCGCAAAAGATCCGTGATGCGCGTGCTGGTAATATAGTGATGCTTGAGTTCCCACCATTTTGTGTCACCATTGCCATTGATGCTTCGGCCTTAAGTACAGGTGGAATGCAACATGAGGATGCATCAAAGGTCGTTGTTCCTCTCATGCAAGTGCAACGCAAGATCAACATTCATCGGTACATTGCTGTGCGCACCAAAGGCGGTGGGTCTTTGTACACTCACGCACATCCCTTCCGATTGACCTTTGGATCAACATATCATGGGGTGCAATGTAGGTCATTGGATAAAATCATCTTGGTCGTGGATGACAAGAGCCTGCCGTTAACGTACAACGCCTTCTACGTGGGCATTAGCCGGGTTCGCACGGGTGATGGTCTTCGTGTTATTCGCTTGCGGAACCATGAAGAGGCACCGCAAGATTGGCGGGGTCGATTGAAGTCACTTGTTCCAAAAGTCATGGTTGTTCGATATATGTTGAAAACCAGCTATGAGAATGCTCACAACTTGTTGAAGGCCATGTACCGTGAACGGGATATTGACTACGACATGAGAGGCCACAAAAAGAGAATGCATCCCAAGGGATCCAAGAAGTCCCCTAAAAAAGGAACATTTCCTTGCGGCAGGCAATGTGGTCGGGTGTTCGCCACTCCACATCATCGGCGACTGCATGAAACAAGTTGCAAACATATTCCCAGCAATGCCGGCCAAGAAGAGAATGTACAACATGCTTCCATCGTCGAGCCCCAATCGAGTGGCAAACGACCAGTCAATACACCGTCTCCAGGAGCCCGCAAAAGGCAATGTACGGGTACAGATACACACACCCGTGAAAGACAAGAAATGGAAGGGGATATCATTGACACGGTGCTGCAACCCGCATTGGATGCAGACACTTTCATCAACGCCGCTTCCGAAGCACGAACGTTGCTAGATGAACAAGGACAACAAAGACTAGAACGGAAAGGAAAGCAACGTGTACGTGACAATGAAATCTCACCCACCGCACCTTCAAAGCGGAGACACCGTTCATCCGCATCAACACCGGCAACAACATGCCATGCAACTTCACCTCCTAAAGCCTCTTCACTATCGCCACAAACCACCGCACCCCCTGCATGTGCAACGCCCATCCAATCATCGTCATCATCTTCTTCTTCCTCCCAATCAATGCATGGTCCGCCTACACCTTGGGTTCCATGCCACATTTCCGCCGTGCCGGGATCCAGATTGGTTGAAATTGGATCACTATTGTCGAAGTCCAAGGACAAGGTCACCATGGCTCTAACTCTACTGGGTGCCACAAGTGCTCAAGATGTTCGCAAACATTACTTGAAGCTCAGTGTTCAATTGCATCATGATAAGTCTAAAGACTCTTGGGCCACGGATCGCTTTCAATTGCTTTTGAAGGCATATAATGTCTTGAAGGACAAGTATAAGTTGCATTGAAAAGCTTCATATGTGCTTCGCCTCAACCGACCGGACTCAAGTAATAGCAATGGCTTGCGCTTCGCAGCCGGTGGCGCCGTTGCTTGCCAAAGGTCGAAGGGTGTTTCACATTTTGGATTTTGTGGGGTCAAGAAACATGGATATCGGCTTTTTACAAAATGCACTCTTTTGAAGAAGGGATGTTCAGAGTGGGCAAGTGGGCTTTCCCTTGCTGCTGAACAAAGCATTGGCTAGAGTCAAAAAGCATGGAGTGGGCGTTTGGACAAGGTGGACTTTGTTGGGGCATGTTCAGAGTGGGCAAGTGGGCTTTCCCTTGCTGCTGAACAAAGCTTTGGCCAGAGTCAAGAAGCATGGATTGTACGATTGTACAAGGTGGACTTTGTAAAAGAGGGGCATGTTCAAAGTGGGCAAGTGGGCTTTCCCTTGCTGCTGAACAAAGCATTTAAGTGGGGTCAAGAAACATGGATATGGGCATTTTACAAGTGCCACTCTTTTGAAGAAGGGATGTTCAGAGTGGGCAAGTGGGCTTTCCCTTGCTGCTGAACAAAGCATTGGCCGGAGTCAAGAAGCATGGATTGGACGATTGTACAAGATGGACTTTGTGAAAGAGGCGCATGTTCAGAGTGGGCAAGTGGGCTTTCCCTTGCTGCTGAACAAAGCATTGAAGTGGGGTCAAGAAACATGGATATGGGCATTTTACAAGTGGCACTCTTTTGAAGAAGGGATGTTCAGAGTGCGCAAGTGGGCTTTCCCTTGCTGCTGAACAAAAGCATTGAAGTGGGGTCAAGAAACATGGATATCGGCTTTTTACAAGTTGCACCCCTTTGGAGAAGGGATGTTCAGAGTGGGCAAGTGAGCTTTCCCTTGGTGCTGAACAAAGCATTGGCCGGAGTCAAAGAGCATGGATGGGGCGTTTGTACAAAGTGGACTTTGTTGGGGCATGTTCAGAGTGGGCAAGTGGGCTTTCCCTTGCTGCTGAACAAAGCATTGGCCGGAGTCAAGAAGCATGGATTGGACGATTGTACAAGGTGGACTTTGTAAAAGAGGGGCATGTTCAGAGTGGGCAAGTGGGCTTTCCCTTGCTGCTGAACAAAGCATTGAAGTGGGGTCAAGAAGCATGAATATGGGCATTTTACAAGTGCCACTCTTTTGAAGAAGGGATGTTCAGAGTGGGCAAGTGGGCTTTCCCTTGCTGCTGAACAAAGCATTGGCCGGAGTCAAGAAGCATGGATTGGACGATTGTACAAGGTGGACTTTGTGAAAGAGGGGCATGTTCAGAGTGGGCAAGTGGGCTTTCTCTTGCTGCTGAACAAAGCATTGGCTGGAGTCAAAAAGCATGGATATGGGCGTTTGTACAAGGTGGACTTTGTTGGGGCATGTTCATAGTGGGCAAGTGGGCTTTCCCTTGCGCTGACCAAAGAATTGCAGTGGCCATTGGCTGGAGTCAAAAAACATCGAATGGGCGTTTGTACAAGGTGGACTTTGTTGGGGCATGTTCAAAGTGGGCAAGTGGGCTTTCCCTTGTTGCTAAACAAAGCATTGGCCGGAGTTTAGAAGCATGGATTGGACGATTGTACAAGGTGGACTTTGTAAAAGAGGGGCATGTTCAGAGTGGGCAAGTGGGCTTTCCCTTGCTGCTGAACAAAGCATTGAAGTGGGGTCAAGAAACATGGATATGGGCATTTTACAAGTGGCACTCTTTTGAAGAAGGGATGTTCAGAGTGGGCAAGTGGGCTTTCCCTTGCTGCTGAACAAAGCATTGGCTGGAGTCAAAAAGCATGGATGGGGTGTTTGTACAAGGTGGACTTTGTTGGGGCATGTTCAGAGTGGGAGTGGGCTTTCCCTTGCTGCTAAACAAAGCATTGGCCGGAGTCAAGAAGCATGGATTGGACGATTGTACAAGGTGGACTTTGTAAAAGAGGGGCATGTTCAAAGTGGGCAAATGGGCTTTCCCTTGCTGCTGAACAAAGCATTGAAGTGGGGTCAAGAAACATGGATATGGGCTTTTTACAAGTTGCACCCCTTTTGGAGAAGGGATGTTCAGAGTGGGCAAGTGAGCTTTCCCTTGCTGCTCAACAAAGCATTGGCTGGAGTCAAAAAGCATGGATGGGGCGTTTGTACAAGGTGGACTTTGTTGGGGCATGTTCAGAGTGGGAGTGGGCTTTCCCTTGCTGCTAAACAAAGCATTGGCCGGAGTCAAGAAGCATGGATTGGGCGATTGTACAAGGTGGACTTTGTAAAAGAGGGGCATGTTCAGAGTGGGCAAGTGGGCTTTCCCTTGCTGCTGAACAAGGCATTGAAGTGGGGTGGAAACATGGATTGGACGATTGTACAAGGTGGACTTTGTAAAAGAGGAACATGTTCAGAGTGGGCAAGTGGGCTTTCCCTTGCTGCTGAACAAAGCATTGAAGGGGGGTCAAGAAACATGGATATGGGCATTTTACAAGTGGCACTCTTTTGAAGAAGGGATGTTCAGAGTGGGCAAGTGGGCTTTCCCTTGCTGCTGAACAAAGCATTGAAGTGGGGTGGAAACATGGATTGGACGATTGTACAAGGTGGACTTTGTAAAAGAGGAACATGTTCAGAGTGGGCAAGTGGGCTTTCCCTTGCTGCTGAACAAAGCATTGAAGGGGGTCAAGAAACATGAATATGGGCATTTTACAAGTGGCACTCTTTTGAAGAAGGGATGTTCAGAGTGGGCAAGTGGGCTTTCCCTTGCTGCTGAACAAAGCATTGGCTGGAGTCAAAAAGCATGGGTATGGGCGTTTGTACAAAGTGGACTTTGTTTGGGCATGTTCGGAGTGGGCAAGTGTGCTTTCCCTTGCTGCTGAACAAAGTATTGGCCGCAGTCAAGAAGCATGAGTTGCACGATTCTACAAGGTGGACTTTGTGGAAGAGGGGCATGTTCAGAGTGGGCAAGTGGGCTTTCCCTTGCGCTGAACAAAGAATTGCAGTGGCCATTGGCTCGAGTCAAAAAGCATCCATTGGGCGTTTGTACAAGGTGGACTTTGTTCGGGCATTTTCAAAGTGGGCAAGTGGGCTTTCCCTTGGTGCTAAACAAAGCATTGGCCGGAGTTTAGAAGCATGGATTGGACGATTCTACAAGGTGGACTTTGTGGAAGAGGGGCATGTTCAGAGTGGGCAAGTGGGCTTTCCCTTGCTGCTGAACAAAACGCGCAAGTGGGTCGAGAAGTTTGGAAGTGCTACTATCCATGTTGTATGTGGTTTGGCGCAAGCTTCATACTTCATGGGGCACATTTTGGAAGAACGTCATGAACATGCGGATGTCTCAACATATCTGGGTTCACCCGGACTTGTGGTTTTATGCCAACGGCACGGAGGCTGGGGGGCAACGGGTGCTATGCTTTTGGCCGATGGGAAGCGCCCCCTCCGGTATACAAACAACCCATCGGAGCAGCATAGCACCTAAGACCGGGGGATTTACTCTACTCGGGGGAGTAGAGTTGGGTCATTATGACCTTATGGGCTGTATCCCGACATTCCAATCATTTTTTGAACCAATTCACAACGTTATTCCAACCGTCACCAATCAAAATCATTTCTAGTTACCAATGAAGAAGTTTTTTTCCCTTGCTGCTAAACAAAACATTGAAGTGGGGTCAACAAGCATGGATTGAACGTTTGTACAAGGTGGATTTTGTGGGGGAATGTTCGAATGGGCAAGTGGGCTTTCCCTTGCTGCTGAACACAAGTTGCAATTTCACAAACTCTCAAGTGGGGACAAGAATTTTGGAAGTGTTCCTATCCATGTTGTATGTGGTTTGGCGCAACCATCATACGTCATGGGCCACATTTAGGAAGAACCTCTGCCATGAAAAATGTGCATGTCTCAAGATATCTAGGTTTACCAAGTCTTGTGGTTTTGTGCAGGCTGGGGGGCAACAAGTGGTATGCTCTTGGCCGGTGGGAAGCGCCCCCTCCGGTATACAAACAACCCATCGGAGCAGCGTAGCACCTAAGACCGGGGGATTCACTCTAGTCGGGGGAGTAGAGTTAGGTCATCGTGACCTTATGGGCTATATCCCGACATTGTACTATTTTTCCATTTGTTCGTGTACATTTGTGTGCCCGACCATGTTATACCACAATGACAAGATTGCCACAAAACGTGGCACACAAAGCATGGCAAGTAGGCTTTCTCTTGCCATGTCATTGGGGAGTCAATGTATATGATGTCTTTTCAGATGCCTTGACATGTTACAAATTTGATTACCAATTTTCGACTAGGCACTCACAACCACTCCCACGATTCATTACGTACGATCGCTTGGTATGCATTGTGCAAGACTAGGACCCAGCTCGGTCCTAGTTCGAGTCTTGATTTAGCAAGCAGCAGCAGCAGCAGCAGGCGAGTAAAAAGTCCTTGCAACCACACCGCAGCTCAAAACCGGCATCCAAGTAGCTCAAAACGACTGGGGAGCTAAGGCGCATCACCACAAACAACTTTGGTTGCATTTCGAGCCGTCTAGCCCGTTCTACGGCCGGTTTAGTGTCCAAAAATGGCCGTTTTTGGGCTGTTTTGAGGACGATCGGCGATGTGTCAAGTGGGCGTTTGCAATGAGGGCCATTGTTCTGTCATGGTGATTCGGCTATCAAATGATGGCAAATGGGTGTTCAATACAGCATGTACCACGCCGCGGTGCCACACGGTGGTCCATTTTGAGGTGAAATCGAGCCCTTTTTGAGCCGTGTTTGAGGACGATCGTCCTGACCGTGGAGGCACATCTCTAATGAAAGCCGTCTTTCTTCAACGGTTATTTACAATGCGTTACGCACAACTAGGACCAAGCTCGGTCCTAGTTCGGGTCTTGATTACCGAGCTGGGTTTACCCTGTCGAGGTTTTACACCACCTTTTAGGGGCCAAGGGTGAGCAACACGTTTTAGCAAGCAGCAGCAGCAGCAAGCAGCAGCCGCAAGCAACAGGCGAGTAAAAAGTCTTTGAGACCACCCCGCGGCTCAAAACCGGCATCCAAGTAGCTCAAAACGACCGGGGAGCCAAGGCGCATCACCACAAACAGGTTTCGTTGCGTTTTGAGCCGTCTAGCCCGTTCTACGGCCGATTTAGTGTCCAAAAATGGCCGTTTTTGGGCTATTTTCGGCTGTTTTCAGGACGATTGTCCTGAAAACTCAGGACGACCGCCGGTGTGTCAAGCGGGCGTTTGCAATGAGGGCCGTTGTTCTTCCATGGCGATTGGGTTGTCAAATGATGGCAAATGGGTGTTCAATAAGGCATATACCATGCCGTGGTGCCATAGGGTGGTCCATTTTGAGGTGAAAATGAGCCCTTTTTGAGCCGTGTTTCAGGACGTTCGTCCTCACCGTGCAGGCACATCTTTAAAGGAAGCGGTCTTTCTTGAACGGTGATCTCCAATGCGTTACGCAAGACTAGGACCCAGCTCGGTCCTAGTTCGAGTCTTGATTACCGAGCTGGGTTTACCCTGTCGAGGTTTTACACCACCTTTTAGGGGCCAAGGATGAGCTACACGTTTCAGCAGGCAGCAGCAGCAGCAGCAAGCAGCAGCAAGCAGCAGCAGCAGCAGGCGAGTAAAAAGTCCTTGCGACCACACCGCGGCTCAAAACCGGCATCCAAGTAGCTCAAAAAGACCGGGGACCTAAGGCGCATCACCACAAACAAGTTTCGTTGCATTTCGAGCCGTCTAGCACGTTCTACGGCCCATTTAGTGTCCAAAAATGGCCGTTTTTAGGCCGTTTTCGGCTGTTTTTAGGACGATCGTCCTGAAATTTTAGGACATTCGCTGTTACGCCAAGCAGGTGTTTCCGATGAGGGGCGTTGTTCTTTCATGGCGTTTGGGCTATCAAAGGATGGCAAAAGGGTGTTCAATAAGGCGTGTACCACGCCATGGTGCCACGCGGTGGTCCATTTTGAGGTAAAAATGAGCCGTTATTGAGCCGTGTTTCAGGACAATCGTCGTAACCATGGAGGCACATCTCTAAAGCAAGCGGTCTTTTTTCAACGGTGATTTCGAATGCGTTACGCAAGACTAGGACCCGGCTCGGTCCTAGTTCGAGTCTTGATTACCGAGCTGGGCTTGCCCTATCGAGGTTTTACACCACCTTTTAGGGTCCAAGGAGGAGCAACACATTTTAGCAGCAGCAGCAGCAAGCAAGCAGCAAGCAGGCGAGTAAAAAGTCCTTGCGACCACACGGCGGCTCAGAACCGGCATCCAAGTAGCTCAAAACGACCGGGGAGCAAATGCGCATGACCGCATATAAGTTTTGTGCCGTTTCGAGTCGTCTAGCCCGTTCTATGCCCGATTTAGTGTCCAAAAAAGGCCGTTTTTGGGCGGTTTTCAGGACGATTGTTGGTTTGTCCAATAGGTGATTCCAGTCAACGCCGTTTTTCTTCCACTATGATTACAGAATCAAATGATTGCAAATGGGTGATGAAGAAGGCGTTTCCCACACCGTGGTGTGTTCACGTGGTCCAATTGGGGTCACAAATGGGCGTCTTTGACTTAGTGTTCAAGAGCATGCAGTAAGAAGCAACAAGCGGTCCAAAAGACCTTGCGACCACACCGTGGCTCCAAACCGGCATACAAGTGGCTCAAAACGAGTGGGGAGCAAACAAACATCACCACATACAGGGTTTATGCCTTTTCCAGCCGTCTAGCCCGTTCTATTGCCGATTTATTGTCCAAAAATGGCGGTTTTGGGGCTGTTTTCAAGACGTTCGTCTTGAAAACTCGGGATGATCGTTGGGTTTGTCAGTAGGTGATTCCAGTTAACGTGGTTGTTCTTCCACAAAGAATAGACAATCAAATAATTGCAAATGGGTGATGATGGAGGTGTCTTCCACAGTGCGGTGTCTTCGCATCGTCCATTTGGAGTGAAAAATGGTCGTTTTTAAGTTTTTGAGTTTTTGAGTCGTTCAAGAGCGCACACGGTAGGAGTAAGCAGCTCGCCACATCGGGCAATCCATATGTGCCTTTGCTGCCATGTAGGCTTTCTCATGGCATCCAAGCGGTTGGTTATGTATGTTCCTCGGTCGCTGTGTAGGCTCTCTCACGGCAATCAAACTAGTTGACTTTGTCCGATGAGGGAACACCGGTGTTTGTTTGACCATGCTCGTTCGTCACATGTTCATTCGTTGAGTGCACTTGCTCCATATGTGCCCTTGTTGCCACGTAGGCTTTCTCATGGCATCAAAACGTGCTTGTTATGTGGGTACCTTGGTCGCCGTGTAGGCCTTCTCACGGCAATCAAACTAGTTCACTTTCCCAACGAGGAACATCTATGATGTTTGACCATGCTCTGGTTAGTTCCCTATTTGTGCTCCTTTTTGGACGCTTAGTTGCGTTTTTGTCACCATCCTTTTGGTGTGGATATTATGGTATTTTCCATTTGGAGACATGCCGACGCCTTCACTGACTTACAAACATTGTCATGATGTGCCTCGACTATGGGGATGGAAGTGGGTACGCCAAAACAACCAAGAAATGAAGGCCAAGGCGGTCATGCGTTGGACTTGTGCATCTTGTGGAGCATCCAAGGATGTACGGTTTGATAACATGAAGAAGTTTGGTCCGGGAAAGCACAAGTGTTCAAAACAATCTCAACCACAAGAGAAAGAGGCAAATGCGAAAAGAAAAGATGGTCGCCCATCCGTCACCACATTGCATTGCCATCAACTTGCGGCACAATATGGATGTGATTGGTTGGGGGTGCTTGTGGACAATGTCGTGCATGTGGATGACTCCCTCTTTTCCTGAATTTGTGTGATGCGATGGCAATGTTGGGGTTGTACCACCAACTTTGATCATCCATACAGAAACATGAAGAGTCAAGGCTTTGTTTGCTCCACTTGTATTGCATCACAATCGAAGCAGGACAAAAAGCGCGCAGGGCAAGAGGTTGGTCTGGTGGCATCCCGAGAGGACAAGCAGCGGGCAGGGCAAGCGGGCACCAATGAGAACAAGCAGCGCGCGGGGCAAGCGGGCTCCAAGGAGAACAAGCCTGCCCGAGGAGGACAAGCAACAAGCGGGCCAAGCAGGCACTAAGGAGGATAAGCAACGGGCAGGGCAAGCTAGGGCCGTTCGCCGTGCTTTGAATTATGCCTTGGCAAGCCAGTCAACGCAAGCCGTTCAACACAGGTGGGGGGGAGGCGATGAGATAGAACCCTCTAGTTCCGTTGTGGATGAAGAAGAGGAGGCCATGCTGCAATCGGTTGCATTCCCATCACCTGACGAGTTTACAGGATCAAAGGTTGGCACATCCCTTGCTTCGACAGTGAGAGGGTTTTGGGAGCAAACCGGGATGGATACATTTCCATTTCAACCCCCAGCCAATTTGGAGAGTTGTGAGTCTTTTGAGGCCTTGGTGCGAGCTATACTGGATGAGAAGATGGACACCGTGGATATGGTGGCGTTGGCCAAAGAGTGGCACAAAAAAGTGGGAGTATGCGAGGACATTCAATCTTGCGGATACTGTGGTGTGCGGGACTTCCAACAAGTGAAGGAAGTGGAGGTATCCAAGTTGGACCTTTTAAGGTTGGACACGGAACAAGTTTCATGGTACCATGGAATTCCCATTCAGTATCGCAAGTATGCCGCGGTCTTTGAACAAGACACAAGGCTATATTGGTTGCACCATGATCTTGTATCTCCTGGTGTTGTGCCATTGTGTAATTCATGCCATCGGAGTTTGTTCCATCCAAAAAAAGCTCAAGTGCCACAACTTGCCATTGCTAGTGGCAAGCATTTTGGTAAGCGATGTGACTTACCAGAGTTAACGGATTTAGAGGAGCGTATGTGGGGACGAGTGCGGACGACGGTAAACACAGTGAAGCTCGTTAGTGCCAAGAATGGTGCCACATGGCAGTGAAGTGTTTGAAGTGTTCGAGGCCACGCCATTTCTGTACCGCATGATGGACGTGAAGTGTTGGCAGCACGTCTCCCGGATGTAGAGGCTCTTGTGTGTACAAAGGTCATTTTTGTGGGACTGCGCCGCGATGCGGAGGCTATGCGTCGTGATCAACACTGCAAAGAACGAGCAGAGCGAATCTTCACACCGCGATGGGATCGATTGGTTCAATGGTTGCGAGTTTTGAAAGTGATAATCCCGGAATATGCCATCATTGAAATCTTGGAGGTTGCACCACCTGAACTTCTTGATTTTCCAACTGGTGTTTTTGACAATATGTCCGGTGGTGATCATCCGGACGTGATTGCAGCTAAGAGGCAATCCGGTGCGGACATTGCAGGAGCAAAAAAAGGTGACTTGGATGATGGTGAGGTAATATTGGATGTTGTCATGCTCTCGGATGGATCATTATTGAATCGAGATGGGAACGATGTGCCCCAAGTTCTTCAATCTATCAAGGAGATGCTAGCCGACCGTGGGAACAATATCGTTCGACGAGAAGAAGTTGGCGTGAATGAGTTTGAGGCCAATGACCGCCTTTTGACGTTGTCCTTTCCCTCGTAGTTTATGTTTGGAAGTGGTATTAAGCGGCCATGTGGAGTTTCGGAAGCGGATACAAGGCACATGTTGTTGCAATATGATAATCGCTTTGCCGAAGCCCGCGACTTTTGTTTGTTGCTCTTTAATCAAAAGTTCCGCCACACAGCATTGCGAAGTGTTAGGGATGCCATTTATGCCAATCCCAATCGAATGAAGGCATTTGAGACGGCCATCAACACGCCCAATCTTGAGGAGGATTTGAAGAAGGCAGGAGCAAACCCCCAAGGAAAAGAAGCACGACACCTTGTGCACACATTCATGCCTTTGTTGCGGACTTGCCATGCAGCAGTGCCCTTCAGTACTTCGGAGCGATATGCAGTGATGGGGAAGATGAATGGTATGATGTTATTCTTTGGGCCTCCAAGTCTCTTCTACACGGTTGCACCAAATGATATCGACAACAAGTTGTCCTTATGTTTGTCAATGGGTGATCGCCAAGCCCGTGTTCCATGGCCGGAGGTTTCGCGGCGATTTGAAGCATTATCCAAGAACCCCGTGGCCGCTGCACGCATTTTTGAGCGACAAGTGCGGGATTTCTTAGAGGTTCTGCTAGGTCTTCCGAGTTCCAAGCAAACCAAGAAAGACCCTGCGGTGTGCGGACGAAAGAAGGGTCTATTTGGTACATGCGTGGCCCATGGCACATGATACGAGTGCCAAGGCCGAGGCTCTCTCCATTTCCATGGTCTCTTTTGGGGTGGCATTCCCCCATGGTTGTTGGACATGGTTGTGGGGAATAGCAAGCTAGTGCAAGCCGCTGCCACGGTGTTGGATCAACAAATATGTGCTGCCTTGGATGCCCACATTCACCAAGATTATGAGCATAGACTAAAGCACAAGGTTGAAGCCCCACATATGCTAGAGGAGAAGCAACTTTTGCCTCCATTGCTGGAAGACCCCCATGAAGCGGCACGGGAAATTGAACAGTTTGCCTCAAAGGTCTTTGGCAACATTCAAATCCACAGGTGTCTCATTGCTAGTTGTGGTAAACCACCAGGCGGAAAGAGTGGGTGCCGTTTTGGGTTGCCTCGTGCAGCAAGAGAAGGGTACGATGACACACGGCCAGATTTCTTTGTGGCGTATCATACCCCTTCGGGAAGGCACAACATCCGGATGTATGATTCGGAGGTGGAATTTGATGCCAATGATGAGAAGGTGAGTTGTGTTCTTGTCATATGGGAGTTGCGGTGGCCACGTCCTTGTGATGGACGTGTGGTTGAAACCAACAAACTCTTGGCCTACCTGTATGCTAGCACCACGAATGTGCAATTCCTTGGAGGTGAGGACGTGCTGGTTGCGGTGGCCAAATACGTTGTTGGTTAGTGTAGCAAGAATCCGGTAAGGATTGCCAATGTGTTGAGCACAATTCGTCAAGTGACTGGTGAGGTGGACAAAATGGACACCACAAAGTTTGCACAACCCGGAGAGAAGGAGGCCATCTTGCTAAAGTGCATCATCAACTCGTTGGACAAGAACGTGGAGTTTAGTGCGCAAATGGCAACCGTCTCCTTGTTGGGATATCCGTCATGGCATTGCTCTCACAAGTTTGCAGTTGTGCATCCTTGGAGCACTATAACCGCCATTCCTGCTTTATTCAGTGGAATGTTGGGAGATGAAGGCGGGGAGAGTACAAGTGATGATGAAGATCATGCAGGCATGCACAATATTTGTGTAGATGCGCAATCCATTTCCTCATCTTTGTCAGATGTGGTGGATGATGACCCATGGGCAACATCACATGTTGATATGTAGGGATCACAAATGCCAACACATCCGCCTCCCAATGACAATGGCACTGGTTCTTCGAAGGATGACCGAGATGGCAACAATACTCTTATGGGACACCTAAGCTCTTTGACAATGGATGTGGCACAATCCGATGCGGATGCAACGTGCCGAGCGTATCTTTACATTGTGGGTGAAGGATTGGAAGCCAAGCAAATTGCTGTCACACCTGCCATCAATTATGCATGTCGTGGGAAGCGGCTTAGGGCCCTTTGCGCTCTTGAGTATTATTGTCTCATCAAAATAGAGCAGCGGCATGCAACAGAGCCTATTGAAGTTACCGATGGAGTCAATGATGGACGCCCCGAAAATGCCATGTTTGATTTCCATCCCTGGCATGTGCTTGATGATAGCAATTATGTGCAATACCTAGTGTCACAATCTAGGTGCCCTATCTTGGCAGGGAAGCGCATGCCTCTGTGGCCCGGTGTGGATGATAGTGCTCGCACGAAGGAAGCATGGGCCAAGTTTGTCATGTGCAATTTCGTTCCTTGGGATATCGAACAGCCGCCCCAAATCACTTGGAACGATTACTTGCAATGGGAGGAACATTGCAAGACCGCACATGCAAGCCACTTGGAGCGCAGTCGGCCAGCTATGGGTACAAAGTCTGAAGTCTGAAGTGTGATTTGGCATGTCGTGTTGCGGACCCACATTAGAGCACATCCAAGTAAAAGTCTGATAAAAGTGCAACCGCCCCCCACACACACACAGGAACTTGAGTTCAGGAAAATGGTCATAACAGTGCAGACCCCCCCCCAAAACACACAGCAACTTCACAAGAAAATGGTGATAAACTGCAATACCCCACCCCCAACAGACACACAGGAACTTCACCTCAGGAAAATGGTGGGTTAGGGAAAATGGGTTGGAATAGAAAATATGGAGAAGGGAACACTAGGAAAAGTCTGATACAAGCCCCCCCTCCCAAAAAAAAAAACACACACAACCATTCAGTTCAAGAAAATGATGGGTTGGGTTGGGGAAAAAACGGGGTTTGAAAATGCGGAAAAGGCAATTCTGGGAACAATGTGGCACAAGTGCCCCCCCCCCCCCAAAAAAAAACACCCAAACCTCCTGGAAAATGGGTGCTTGGGGAAAATGTGGGAAAAGGGAAAACCAAGGGAAATGGGAAAACGTTAGAGCACAACATCGGACAGAAAATGAAAAATACAATTCATATTGATGGTTGCTAATGTATGAATGGACCTGCGAGAAGGAGAACATGGGTACCATGGGGATCGGCACGGCAAGCATGCAAAAGCACAATACCACTGCAACCCCAACAGTGTCATTCATCAATGAGTCCGTCCATGTCATCCACCGGCACTTGGGAACATGGTTGTGAGCTGTTGGGTGGTGCAATAGAACGGGTAACACGATCCGTTGGGGGGACCCAATCAGAGTCCATTTGGGCTAGCAAAGGCAATGCCTGTTGCACAGCAATGTCTCGGGCTTGTCACCGGTTCATGTTATATGGCACCTTCACACCCAGGGCACCCAAGCCGTCACAGATGCGAGCGCTTGTCCAGTCACGCAATGTGCCTGCCTTTGCAGCACATACCAGCTTGGCCTGTGCACGGGCCAAGGCACGCTTTGGGTCGGACTTTCGTGGTGCCACTACTTCCTCTTCACTGCGTTTTTCAGCAGCCTCGGCTGCATCATCCACAATCTGCACCACTGCCTCACCACACGGTGTTGGATCCTTGACAAAGCATGTGTGGCAAACCAGACATGTGTTGCACCAGATGCGCACAGACTGCCTGCACACTGCACAGTCCATGCCCCTTCCGAAAGTGAAGAAGTCATGGTTGCCACCATGCTGAGCAGGACTACCATCTGATTCGACCACAGTGCCCTCAGTGTCATGGGTCTCTGGTGACATGGGGGTCTTGGCGAAGGTTTGAACGACATGCTCCTTGAAGGATTCCCACTCTTCCAATGCACGAGCAGCATTAACATGCGCAGCTGCCAATTCAGCGTGGTGTGTGCCCATGAATTGCTTCAGCAGATCCACTCCAAATGTGGCTCGATCAGCCGCTGATAGAGCGAGCCAACGGTCATGGTCAAGGAACACAGCACACTCAAGAACGCCCCGGGGGTCAATGGTCCCCTGTCCCTCCCTGATGCCAGCAAGCAGTGTGTCTGTGACTGCACGTGCCTCTGTGGCTGGAAAAGGGGGGCTGGTTGTGCACCTCTGGCCATCGGTATCAAACCGGACCAATTCAACGCCGTGCCATGCACCTGTCACAGTTTGCTCTTAGAATTGAGTCCACCCTGGCCCCTCCTCCCTCGCCACCTTTTCCACCCGTGCCTGTAACATTTCGGTTGCCTTGGTCAAGTGGGCACCTGTTGGTGCATGCAACTGTGCAACATTGTTGAAGCTGCGTGTGCCGTGTAGTATGTCTCCATATACCACTGCCCATGACAGCAAACCTGCATCATGGCAATCCTCCCACACATCCTCCTCCTTGGTGGTGAGGTGCGTTTTGGAATCCAAATGCCTCGCCACCCATGGCACATTGGCCAAGAACACCTTGTGGCGAATAGCATTTGCCTCAGACCCGGATACGGTGACTGGCAGGGATCAAACGCAACCCGCTACCTATATCGGGTCTCCTGTGCTTTTGGACGCACCTCTCGAGGTCCTTCCACTGGCGCGCACCGTTGTACAATGCACGTTGGCGACCCACAGCTGCTAGGTAGTCACCATGCACTTGGCCGGCAGCCTCCAAGGCAAGGCCCAGCTTGCGCTACACCACAAGGCATGGCTCACCAAGGGGGGTTAGCAAGGACAACCATTTCACAAGCATGGCAAACACATTGTGCTCCCTTGCCGACATATCAACAGCTTGTCGTGCAGTGGCACCACGCACACCAAGGTTAGAGGCACCATCCACAGCAAAAGCCACAACCTTCTGAGCCCACCAGGCACGGTCAGGCATCCAGGACAGCAGCACTGCCTCCACCTGTGCCGTCACCTCTTGTGCCTCCCCTGAAGCCACATCCACCACACCAAGGAACACCTCACACATTCCCCCTGCCCCAGTGCCTGGGAAGAGGAGCAGGATGGCATACTCATTGATGCGATGCCGTTGCCCGTCAGATCCATCCAACAACAAGGCAATGAACAATGCCCTTGCGGGGTCTCTGACACACCATCTTGCATGGCACCATGCACAACTATCCATCGTCGAGAGGCATGATGGCCCGGTTCGGAGGTCAACGCACAATAAAGAAGAATGTGTTCACTGATTGCACGGATGGATGTGCACATGCGGAGGCCAATGTATACCCCCACCAAGCGTGACAAAATGGCTGCCACCACGTCGGTCATAGGTACACCGGATCCATGCCCTCACCCCTAAGGACCATGGTGCTCTTCTCTGCCGCATTGACCGCACACGCAGATGCAATGGGGCAGAGTGCCCGAAAACGTTCCGCACAATGCACCCGGAACCTCTCCTCGGCGGCCAAGTGGTGGCGGCCAGGATTATTAATTTTCCTGCGGCTGATGGTCGTGCCACGTGACACACCAAGGTGACCCTCCAGCACATCTTTACGCCATCCCTTTGGTGCAGCCATCATCATACGCATGCCCATGCCATACGTTCCATTCACCAAGGGTGCAACCACCTTCGGTGGCCGCTTCACCAAAGGACAATCCGTTCGAGCAGCTCATGCACAACATATGCACATTACACCCCCTTGAACAGTGAGCTGCAATTGCCAATGCCCATCCACAAAGGCTTGCGGTGTCTTTGGCCTTGCTGTTTGTTGCTTGGGGGCTGCCCCCATCATCACAGAAAAAGCATTGCTCCCCGTTGCTGCTAATGCAGCAGATCGGGCTCTATCCTGTTCTATGGACTCAGCAACAGACCGGTGCGACACGACTTGACCTGCATGCCTCTCATCCCACTCCTTCTCATGACGTGCCCGGAGATGAACCTCGTGGGCTTGCACACGGACTTGCAAATGCTGTTTCACCCGTACCCTTTGCTTTTGTACAAGCTTTGCCACAGCTTCAATAAACTCGGCGGTGGGCTGCACATCCCCCACTTGTGTGGTATATCCGGGGTCACCCGTTGGCAGCGCCATGGCTGCCAACTGGGTGTTACTTGGCATGCTCGGGGCATGCCTGTCGACAATTTGTGCTAACACTCTGAGGGGGAGGGTTGTGCTTCCCCAATGTGGTTGGTAGACTCGGGGTCACCTGTTGTCAGCGCCATGGCTGGCAACGGGGTGTTACTTGGCATGCTCCGGACATGCCTGTCGACAGCTGTTGCTACAGATCGAGAGAGGGCATCACGTACACCACGATTGCAGGCACCCCTTTGTGGAGCGCCTTGTGACAGACCCACCATCTCCGTGGGAGTACGCTCATACAATAGGAATGTCACCTTTCGCGAATCGGCTGGGGGCCGTCCCCTGGTCACTGACGCATCATCACACAACCACCACTCATCGCGAAATAAAATGTGAGCACCAAAGTGCCCTTCTTCCCTAGTTGCTCCAACGTGTAGCACCATGGCCCGGAGGGACCAATGGTACCCGTTGACATCCACAAACGCATGCTCCACAGTCAAGCTATGAAGCTGTTGATTGTGGACATGGAGTGGAGCCCACTTGTTGAACAGCATTGATGATAGTACAATGGCATCCTGGAGATCCCCCCCACAGCCACATGGGGGGGCGTTTGAAGGGCGGCTCAACGAACGGCCCCTCATTCCCTCCCTCATTCGCACCCGCACGCTTTGGCCCTGGTTAGTAACATGCAACACTTGGGCAGCCATTCCCAACTCACCTCCAGCTTGGTGGACTTTCTTGTGACATAATGGGTGCCGCTGCCACCATTGCTCATGAGACAAGCAGTCAGACAGCGAACGAACACCAGCACGACCCAGCTTCGGTACCATGTGCCTCCAACACTCAGCCATCTCGGACTACTGCATGCACTCAAACTTGGGAGCCCTCCTGAAACATTGACACCGACCACTACACTGGCACAAAAGAACAGTTGACTGCCCCTCATCCGCCAAGAGGCATGTAACGGCATTTGGACTTTACACAGCACCTGTCATACTTGCCACAATGTCACCCCAAAGTGTAGCCCACACCGCCACATCATCTGGGCACTCATCATGGAAGGCCTCTTGTCCACCAGAGGCCAGCAGGAGGCATTGCAATGTTGTACCAAGCCAACATCAATTGTGACTTGGGGGGTTCGCCATGCCACATGGCCGTTGCCGTGCTCCACCTTGCGGACCGCCACTAACCTGTAGGTAGGCGGAAGGCATGTTGGTGCAAGAAGTTGCGGTGCTATGGAGGCAAAGTCTGCCATTCTCCACGGCCGTAAAGCACCACCTATCGCCTGTCCCCTTCCCATGGGCAAGTAGCATGCCATGCCCCAGTGCGGACCACTACGGGTTGCTTATCTACACGGTACCTATGGCCCGCACGGTTAATGCCATCTTGGCACTGCCTTCTCCTTGGTCTACCATGCGGTCTACTGCCGACGCCTCCCTCTTCCACCCAGATCTCACCACCCACGTGCTGCCCCGTGGAGGAGACTGCTTAACCCTGGGGTACTATCAAAACGATGTTGATGGGGAGCTGTCGTCTCATTGCATGACAGCTGTATTGTAGTCCACGTGAACCACTTTGGCACCAACTCCCTTGCAATGTAGTTCGCCATCTGTGCGCTGCACCCGGTGTTGCAGGTGATGTGCATGCTGATGATGAGATCCAGGGCCGAGACGTAATGGAAAACACAGGTCCGGGTGCTGCACCAGAATGCCTAATCCCACACTCCGGTTGTGGTCCCCCTCCATGAAATATTTCACATCTCCGTGAATTGTTTACCCCCCTCCGTGAATTATTTGATACCTCCGTGCATTCTTTACCCCCCTCCTAAATTATTTCACACCTCTATGAATTGTTTACCCGCCTCCGTGAATTATTTGATACCTCCGTGCATTCTTTACACCCCTCCGTGAATTATTTCACACCTCCGTGAATTGTTTAGCCCCCTCCGTGAATTATTTCACACCTCCGTGAATTATTTACCCCCCTCCGTGAATTACTTCACACCTCCGTGAATTGTTTACCCCCCTCCGTGAATTATTTGATACCTCCGTGCATTATTTACCCCCCTGCGTGAATTATTTCATGCCTCGGTGAATTATTTCACACCTCCGTGAATTGTTTAGCCCCCTCCGTGAATTATTTCACACCTCCGTGAATTATTTACCCCCCTCCGTGAATTGTTTCACACCTCCGTGAATTGTTTACCCCCCTCCGTGAATCATTTCATAACTCCGTGCATTATTTACCCCCCTCCGTGAATTATTTCATACCTCCGTGCATTATTTACCCCCCTCCGTGAATCATTTCACACCTCCGAGAATTGTTTACCCCTCTCCGTGAATTATTTCATACCTCCGTGAATTGTTTACCCCCTCCGTGAATTATTTGATACCTCCGTGAATTGTTTACCCCCTCCGTGAATTATTTCACACCTCCGTGAATTGTTTACCCCCCTCCATGAATTGTTTGACACCTCCGTGCATCATTTACCCTGCTCCGTGAAATATTTCATAATCCCCTGAATTATTTACCCCCCTCCGTGAATTATTTCACACCTCCGTGAATAAATTACCCCCCTCCGTGAATTATTTCACAGTCCGTGAATTGTTTAGCCCCCTCCGTGAATTATTTCACACCTCCGTGAATTATTTACCCCCCTCCGTGAATTGTTCCCACCTCCGTGAAATGTTTCGACCCCTCCGTGAAATATTTGATACCTCCGTGCATTATTTACCCCCCTCCGTGAATTATTTCACACCTCCGTGAATTGTTTACCCCCCTCCGTGAATTACTTCACACCTCCGTGAATTGTTTACCCCCCTCCGTGAATTATTTCATACCTCCGTGGATTGTTTACCCCCATCCGTGAATTATTTGATACCGCCGTGTATTCTTTACACCCCTCAGTGAATTATTTCACACCTCAGTGAATTGTTTAGCCCCCTCCGTGAATCATTTCACACCTCCGTGAATTATTTACCCCCCCTCCGTGAATTACTTCACACCTCCGTGAGTTGTTTACCCCCCTCCGTGAATTTTTTGATACCTCCGTGCATTATTTACCCCCCTCCTAAATTATTTCACACCTCCGTGAATTGTTTACCCCCCTCCGTGAATTATTTGATACCTCCGTGCATTCTTTACCGCCCTCCTAAATTATTTCACACCTCCGTGAATTGTTTACCCGCCTCCGTGAATTATTTGATACCTCCGTGCATTCTTTACACCCCTCCGTGAATTATTGCACACTTCCGTGAATTGTTTAGCCCCCTCCGTGAATTATTTCACACCTCGGTGAATTATTTACCCCCCTCCGTGAATTACTTCACACCTCCGTGAATTGTTTACCCCCCTCCGTGAATCATTTGATACCTCCGTGCATTATTTACCCCCCTCCGTGAATTATTTCATACCTCCGTGAATTATTTCACACCTCCGTGAATTGTTTACCCCCCTCCGTGAATTATTTCACACCTCCGTGAATTGTTTACCCCCCTCCGTGAATTATTTTATACCTCCGTGAATTGTTTACCCCCATCCGTGAATTATTTGATACCTCCGTGTATTCTTTAAACCCCTCCGTGAATTATTTCACACCTCCGTGAATTGTTTAGCCCCCTCCGTGAATCATTTCACACCTCCGTGAATTATTTACCCCCCTCCGCGAATTACTTCACACCTCCGTGAGTTGTTTACCCCGCTCCGTGAATTATTTGATACCTCCGTGCATTCTTCACCGCCCTCCTAAATTATTTCACACCTCCGTGAATTGTTTACCCGCCTCCGTGAATTATTTGATACCTCCGTGCATTCTTTACACCCCTCCGTGAATTATTTCACTTCCGTGAATTGTTTAGCCCCCTCCGTGAAATATTTGATACCTCCGTGACTCATTTACCCCCCTCCGTGAATTATTTCACACCTCGGTGAATTATTTACCGCCCTCCGTGAATTACTTCACACCTCCGTGAATTGTTTACCCCCCTCCGTGAATTATTTGATACCTCCGTGCATTATTTACCCCCCTCCGTGAATTATTTCATACCTCGGTGAATTATTTCACACCTCCGTGAATTATTTACCCCGCTGCGTGAATTATTTCATAATTCCGTGAATTATTTACCCCCCTCAGTGAACTATTTCACACGTCCGTGAATTGTTTACCCCCCTCTGTGAATTATTTTATACCTCCGTGAATTGTTTCACCCCCTCCGTGAATTATTTCATACCTCCGTGCATTATTTACCCCCCTCCGTGAATTATTTCACACCTCCGTGAATAATTTACCCCCCTCCGTGAATTATTTCACACCTCCGTGAATTGTTTACCCCCTTCCGTGAATTTTTTCACACCTCCGTGCATTATTTGGCCCCCTCCGTGAATTATTTCACACCCCCGTGAATAATTTACCCCCCTCCGTGAATTATTTCATACCTCCGTGCATTATTTACCCCCCTCCGTGAATTATTTCACACCTCCGTGAATAATTTACCCCCCTCCGTGAATTATTTCACACCTCCGTGAATTGTTTACCCCCTTCCGTGAATTTTTTCACACCTCCGTGCATTATTTGGCCCCCTCCGTGAATTATTTCACACCCCCGTGAATAATTTACCCCCCTCCGTGAATTATTTCACACCTCCGTGAATTGTTTACCCCCCTCCGTGAATTATTTGATACCTCCGTGCAGTATTTAGCCCCCTCTGTGAATTATTTCATACCTCCGTGAATTATTTACCCCCCTCCGTGAATTATTTCACATCTCCGAGAATTGTTTACCCACCTCCGTGAAATATTTCATACCTCCGTGAATTGTTTACCCCCTCCGTGAATTATTTGATACCTCCGTGAATTGTTTACCCCCTTCCGTGAATTATTTCATACCTCCGTGAATTGTTTACCCCCTTCCGTGAATTATTTACTCCCTCCGTGAATTGTTTCACACCTCCGTGAATTGTTTACCCCCCTCCGTGAAATATTTGATACCTCCGTGCATCGTGTACCCCCCTCAGTGAATTATTTTATACCTCCGTGAATTGTTTACCTCCCTTCGTGAATTCTTTGATACCTCCGTGCATTCTTTACACCCCTCCGTGAATTATTTCACACCTCCGTGAACTGTTTAGCCCGCTCCATGAATCATTTCACACCTCCGTGAATTATTTACCCCCCTCCGTGAATTACTTCACACCTCCGTGAGTTGTTTACCCCCCTCCGTGAATCATTTGATACCTCCGTGCATTATTTACCCCCCTCCGTGAATTATTTCATACCTCCGTGAATTATTTCACACCTCCGTGAATTTTTTAGCCCCCTCTGTGCATTGTTTACCCCCCCGCGTGAATTATTTGATACCTCCGTGAATTATTTACCCTCCTCTGTGAATTGTTTCACACCTCCGTGAATTGTTTACACCCCTCCGTGAAATATTTGATACCTCCGTGCATTATTTACCCCCCTCCGTGAATTATTTCACACCTCCGTGAATTGTTCAGCCCCCTCCGTGAATTAATTTATACCTCCGTGAATTGTTTACCCCCGTCCGTGAATTATTTCATACCTCCGTGAATTGTTTACCCCCCTCCTTGAATCATTTCACACCTCCGAGAATTGTTTACCCCCCTCCGTGAATCATTTCATACCTCCGTGAATGGTCTACCCCCCTCCATGAATTATTTGATACCTCCGTGAATTAATCACCCCCCTCCGTGAATTATTTCACACCTCCGTGAATTGTTTACCCCCCTCCGTGAATTATTTGATACCTCCGTGCATTATTTACCCCCCTCCGTGAATTATTTCATACCTCCGTGAATCATTTACCCCCCTCCGTGAATTATTTCACACCTCCGTGAATTGTTAACCCCCCTCCGTGAATTATTTGATACCTCCGTGAATTATTTGACCCCCTCCGTGAATCATTTCACACCTCCGTGAATTGTTTACCCACCTCCGTGAAATATTTCACACCTCCGTGAATTGTTTACCCCCCTCCGTGAATTATTTGATACCTCCGTGAATTATTTACCCCACTGCGTGAATTATTTCAAACCTCCGTGAATTGTTTACCCCCCTCCGTGAATTATTTGATACCTCCGTGCATTAGTTACCCCCCTCCGTGAATTATTTCATACCTCCGTGAATTGTTTAACCCCCTCCGTGAATTAATTTATACCTCTGTGAATTGTTTACCCCCCTCCGTGAATTATTCCATACCTCCGTGAATTGTTTAACCCCCTCCGTGAATTATTTTATACCTCCGAGAATCGTTTACCCCCCTCCGTGAATTATTTCATACCTCCGTGAATGGTCTACCCCCCTCCATGAAATATTTGATACCTCCGTGAATTAATCACCCCCCTCCGTGAATTATTTCACACCTCCGTGAATTGTTTACCCCCCTCCGTACAATGTTTGATACCAGCGTGCATTATTTACCCCCCTCCGTGAATTATTTTATACCTCCGTGAATTATTTACCCCCCTCCGTGAATTATTTAAGACCTCCGTGAATTGTTTACCCCCCTCCAAGAAGCATTTCACACCTCCGAGAATTGTTTACCCACCTCCGTGAATTATTTGATACCTCCGTGAATTATTTACCCCACTGCGTGAATTATTTCACACCTCCGTGAATTGTTTACCCCCCTCCGTGAATTATTTGATACCTCCGTGCATTAGTTACCCCCCTCCGTGAATTATTTCATACCTCCGTGAATTGTTTAACCGCCTCCGTGAATTATTTTATACTTCCGTGAATCGTTTACCCCTCTCCGTGAATTATTTCATACCTCCGTGAATTGTTTACCCCCCTCCGTGACTTATTTGATGCCTCCATGAATTGTTCACCCCCCTGCGTGAATTATTTCAGACCTCCGTGAATTGTTTACCCCCCTGCGTGAATTATTTGATACCTCCGTGAATTGTTTACCCCCCTCTGTGAATTATTTCATACCTCCGTGAATTGTTTACCCCCCTTCGGGAATCCTTTCATACCTCCGTGCATTATTTACCCCCCTCCATGAATCATTTCACACCGCCGTGAATTATTAACCCCCCTCCGTGAATTATTTCATACCTCCGTGAATTGTTTACCCCCCTCCATGAATTGTTTGATACCTCCGTGAATTGTTTACCCCCCTCCGTGAATTATTTGATACCTCCGTGAATTGTTCACCCCCCTCCGTGAATTATTTTACACCTCCGTGAATTGTTTACCCCCCTCCGTGAATTATTTGATACCTCCATGCATTTTTTTACCCCCCTCCGTGAATTATATCATACCTCCGTGATTTACTTACCCCCCTCCGCGTATTAATTTATACCCCCGTGAATTATTTACCCCCCTCCGTGAATTATTTCACACCTCCGTGAATTGTTTACCCCCCTCCGTGAATTATTTCATATCTCCGTGAATTGTTTACCCCCCTAAGGGAATTATTTGATACCTCAATGGATTGTTTACCCCCCTCCGTGAATTATTTGACACCTCCGTGAATTGTTTACCCCCCTCCGTGAATTATATGATAGTTCCGTGAATGGTGTGGTGCCCCATGCCCCATCTTCCCACAGAATTTGTTACCACATTCATGCCACCAACCTCACTAGTCAGGTGAAGAATTTGTCTGTGGTCTTGACCGTAGCGTCTACGACCCAGATACCTTTACCTCACCTCTGCTAGCCTCTGAGCTGCACGCGTTGCCCCTTGGTCTCGGGCCGCAGCGCCTCGACTAGGTGCATCCCTTGTCCCCCAACCCACCTCCTGCTGGCCCTTGAGCCGCCGAAGTTGGCCCTTGGTCTGTGGCCGCAACGCCTCGACCACGGTCGTTATCCATCCCCCACCCCACCCACTGCAGGCCGCCAAGCCGCAGGAGTTCGCCCTTGGTCCGTGGCCGCCGTGCCTCAACCTCGGTCGTCGTCCATCCCCCACCCCACCAGCTGCAGGCCGGCGAGCCGCAGGAGTTCGCCCTTGGTCCCTGGCCGCCGCGCCTCGACCTCGATCATCGTCCATCCCCCACCCCACCCACTGCAGGCTGCTGAGCCGCAGGAGTCCGTCCTCGGTCGGTGGCCGCCGCGCCTCGACCAGGGTCGTCATGCATCCCCCAACCCACCTACTGCTAGCCCTTGAGGCGCAAAAGTTTGCCCTTTGTCCCTGGCCGCCGCGCCTCGACCCGGGTCTACGTTCATGTCCCAAACCGCGCATTGGCATCAAGTGGGCCCGCGCAAGAACCCAAGAGGAAGCAGCCTACCACTTCGAGTATCGGGGTCCAGGTCCGGATTGCCCTCCTGAGTTGTGGTCACCAACAAGTGCCCACCGACCTGCACTTTGTGGGCCACGCAAGGTGCCACAACCTTTAACAGTTGTCAGGCAGCCTCCTACAAATGGCCCAGCATCCCGAATGGCCCCCGAGGGACACCATGGAAGCCGCTCAGATGAAAATGGGGTTCCGTCTAACCCTCGGCCAGGCAGGGTGGCATGCCCCACCAGAACAAGAGGCCATCTATTACAGGAAGTTGGCACGGCACATGGCGACATGTGACCTCGATGTCATCCATGCCCATGGACTTGCAGCATTGTGCCGCCTCATGTACAGCCAAGAGGGCGTTCCAAAATGCATAGGGGAGGACGGAGGTGCTGTTGTGGAATACCGTACGGTAGCCTCAAACTCGTGGGAGCGGATAACACAGTATGAGCAGGACTGTGGGAAAGTGGGGAGTCGACGAGGGGCCATTGCTAGACACCCCATGAGCGTTTGCAAACTTTCTAGGCTGGAGGCTTGGAATGACATTGTGTACGCCCTGCCACTCGTGGACTCATGGCGATTCTGGAGAGGGGAGACCAAGTACCCCACACGCGCTGTAGAGAAGATGAATGTCAGTGGGGTACGGAAACTACCCTTGGGACAAATGCAGTACTTTTGGCCACAGGCAGCAAGTGCAGCACGGCCATTCACAAGCGATTTGGTGGCACCTGCGAGCCGCCGGAACTCACTCTTGCCGGCCAACGGGAAGGGTTCTAAAGCATAGGGGACCCCAGGATCCGGGGCTGGTCGACAGAGAGTGTCGTTGCCAGTTGGTGGCACAGGTCCGACTGGACAAGGGACCCCTGGATCTACGGGTAGTGGACGGAGCTCGCTGTTGCCAGAAAGGTCAAGTTCTACTTGCAGTCCCGGACCTCAACCCAGCGTCCCACCCAATCCCGCTCCTATGACGGTGCGGCGAACTAGAAAGCAACAGTTCGACCAAGCACTGATGCAAACGTGCCATGGCATCGCCCGGTGTGTCCGCATTGTGATGCAAGGCTTGGGGGAGCAACGGCGGGAGCACCTGTCAAAGGACAGCCTGGTGGTTGCCTATACAGTGGGATGCCACTTTGCAGAGTTCATGCGGATTCCCATGCAAGAAAGTAGCGATGTGATAATGAAGAGCATCCCTTTCAGCCCTGAGATACCCCGCAACCACTTGGGATACCTCCATGCTGGTGTCTGTGTGGTGAACAATGCATGGACAATTGATGCTGGGGAGGACGCCATGGATCTTCTTTTGGAAGCAATGGCTGAAGCTGGGGTGCAACCCCCCCCCCCCCCCCAGATCCCACGAAAACTGACCAGGATCCCCCAGAGGTGATCCAAGCCAGTCCGACGTCCCAGCTTGTGTGCTGCGACTCGGATCCCAAGATACATCTGGTGTTGTCCCTTGTGACAAAGGTACACCAGTGATGCAGGTGCTGTGCACCAGGATGAGCAGATGCAGGAAGGGGACACAAAGGAGGCCACAGGCACAGCTGGCATCCCTGGTAATGCAGAGCAATGCCCCCACCCCCCCCACCCCCCCCCCCGCCTTAACTCCTATGACTGCTGACGAGGATCCCCGCAGAGGTGATCCAAGTGAGTCCCACGTCCCAAGGGGGCCATGCGCCTGTGTCCCCTGCACAAGCTGTGACCGGCGACAATCCCCTTTCGCTGTATGCCCTTTGCTCCCACCGACACCAAAGTGCAACCTTCGCAAGGAGAACTGCCCTAAGGTCTCTCTTGTGTACACCAGTGTCCCCATTATGCCATGCAAGACACACAAAGGTGCTACCTCCAACGAGCGGTCATAGCTGGCGCCTCGGTAATGTCCTCCCTGCCGGTGCCCATCACGTTCGGCCTCACCAATGACGATCACGGATGTTTGTTCCCGGGGTTCCTCCTTCTCCTCGACTGTATGGTACACTTTGGGTTGTGCCATTGCCGGACTCCAAACTGCAGCAAACGTCACAGGAGTGTTAGGGCCAAACCTTGAATCCATTATTTTTGGTGTGTTTGTACGCAACAACACAACCTTCCCATCGATGTGGTTGGCGAGATGTCGATACTGGTCTGGCAGTCCCCCCTAGGGCCTCGTGTCCCAGGTATCCTCTTCCAGGGCCCTACAGACACTTAGAGCACTCTCTTTAACCTCCATGCCACATCGTTCCCTGTACATTATGGTTGCCTGAACTCGGAGGTCCACACCAGGTAAGGGGGTTTGACTACGGAGCGCATGGAGGCTCACGGCAGCTGAATGAAAAAAAACATGCACCAGCGATATACTCATCACGTGCCAACGGTAACTTAAGTTGCCGGATGGTAGGCAGATCCCTAACGGCCTTAGCCTGAATTTTATCCACCTCAACGTTCTCATTAGGATTGTCAATGTCAATTGCTGCGCCTTGGTCCACCCCTAACCGCACACGCTTTGCAGCAAGCATGGGGTTGGGATCCCTAGGCATTGCTTTCTTGCCTGAGGGGGGGCTGTTGCTCAGCTGTGAGCCATCTGTGCTGGACTGACTAGGTGCCATGACAGTGCATGCAGTCCCCAATCTGCTAAGCATATTCGGGGATGACATTTCACTATCTTGCCCACTTAATAAAACCTGTGGTGGGCGATGTGCTAGGGGCACGGGGGATCCCTGATCAGAGAGTGACTCAGCACCACAAGGTAAACCATTCACGGAGGTGTGAAATGATTCACGGAGGGGGCTAAATAATTCACGGAGGTATGAAATAATTCACGGAGGGGCGTAAATAATGCACGGAGGTATCAAATAATTCACGGAGCGGGGTAAACAACTCACGGAGGTGTGAAGTAATTCACGGAGGGGGGTAAATAATTCACGGAGGCGTGAAATAATTCACGGAGGGGGCTAAACAATTCACGGAGGTGTGAAATGATTCACGGAGGGGTGTACAGAATACACGGACGTATCAAATAATTCACGGAAGGGGGTAAACAATTCACGGAGGTGTGAAATATTTCACGGAGGGTGCTAAAAAATTAGCGGAGGTATCCAATAATTCACGGAGGGGGGTTAACAATTCACGGAGGTGTGAAACAATTCACGGAGGGGGGTAAACAATTCATGGGGGTATCAAATAATTCACGGAGGGGGGTAAATAATTGAGGGAGGTATCAAATAATTCACGGAGGGGGGTAAATAATGCACGGAGGTATCAAATAATTCACGGAGGGGGGGAAAAATTCACGATGGTGTGAAATAATTCACGGAGGGGTAAACAAGTCACGGAGGTGTGAAATAATTCACGGAGGGGGGTTAATAATTCTCGGAGGTGTGAAATAATTCACGGAGGGGGGTAAATAACTCACGAAGTTATGAAATCATTCACGGAGGGGGATAAGCAATTCACGGAGGTCTCAAACAATTCACGGAGGGGGGTAAACAATTCATGGAGGTGTGAAAGAATTCTCAGAGGGGGGTAAATAATTCACGGAATTATGAAACAATTCACGGAGCCGGATAAATAATGCATGGAGGTGTGAAAAAATTCACGGAGGGGGGCAAACAATTCACGGAGGTGTGAAATAATTCACGGAGGGGGGTAAATAAGTCACGGAGGTGTGAAATAATTCACGGAGGGGGGTAAATAATTCACGGAGGTATGAAATAATCCACGCAGGGGGGTAAACAATTCACGGAGGTGTGAAATAATTCACGGAGGGGGGTAAATAAGTCACGGAGGTGTGAAATAATTCACGTAGCGGGGTAAATAATTCACGGAGGTATCAAATAATTCACGGAGGTGTCAAATAATTCACGGAGGGGGGTAAATAATTCACTGAGGTGTGAAAAAATTCATGGAGCGGGGTAAACAATTCACGGAGGTGTGAAATAATTCACGGAGGGGGGTAAATAAGTCACGGAGGTGTGAAATAATTCACGTAGCGGGGTAAATGATTCATGGAGGTATGAAATAATTCATGGAGGGGGGTAAATAATTCACGGAGGTATCAAATAATTCACGGAGGGGGGTAAACAATTCATGGAGGTGTGAAATAATTCACGGGGTGGGGGGTAAATAATTCACAGAGGTATAAAAAAATTCACGGAGGGGGGTAAACAATGCATGGAGGTATGAAATGATTCACGGAGGGGGGTAAACAATTCCCGGAGGTGTGAAATAATTCACGGAGGGGGGTAAACAATTCACGGAGGTGTGAAATAATTCACGGAGGGGGGTAAATAATGCACAGGGGTGTGAAATAATTCACGGAGGGGGGTAAACAATTCATAGAGGTGTGAAATAATTCACGGAGGGGGGTAAATCATTCACGGAATTATGAAATAATTCACGGAGGGGGGTAAATAATGCACGGAGGTATCAAATAATTCACGGAGGGGGGTAAACAATTCCCAGAGGTGTGAAATAATTCAAGGAGGGGGGTAAACAATTCACGGAGGTGTGAAATAATTCAGGGAGGGGGGTAAATGATTCTCGGAGGTGTGAAATAATTCAAGGAGGCGGGTAAATAATTCACAAAGGTATGAAATAATTCACGGAGGGGGGTAAATAATTCACGGAGGTGTGAAATAATTCACGGAGGGGGGTAAATAATTCACGAAGGTATGAAATAATTCACGCAGGGGGGTAAATAATGCACGGAGGCATCAAAAATTCACGGAGGGGGGTAAACAATTCACGGAGCTATGAAATAATTCACGGAGGGGGGTAAAAAATTAGCGGAGGTATGAAAGAATTCACGGAGGGGGGTAAACAATTCACGGAGGTGTGAATAATTCAAGGAGGGGGGTAAATAATTCACGAAGGTATCAAACAATTCACGGAGGCATCAAATAATTCACGGAGGTGTGAAATAATTCACGGAGCGGGGTAAATAATGCACGGAGGCATCAAATAATTCACGGAGGGGGGTAAACAATTCACGGAGGTGTGAAATAATTCACGGAGGGGGGTAAATAATAAACGGAGGTATGAAAGAATTCACGGAGGGGGGTAAACAATTCACGGAGGTGTGAAGAATTCACGGAGGGGGGTAAACAATTCACGGAGCTATGAAATAATTCACGGAGGGGGGTAAATAATTCACGGAGGCATCAAATAATTCACGGAGGTGTGAAATAATTCACGGAGCGGGGTAAATAATGCACGGAGGTATCAAATAATTCACGGTGGGGGGTAAACAATTCACGGAGGTGTGAAATAATTCACGGAGGGGGGTAAATAATTCACGGAGGTATGAAAGAATTCACGGAGGGGGGTAAACAATTCACGGAGGTGTGAATAATTCACGGAGGGGGGTAAATAATTCACGAAGGTATCAAACAATTCACGGAGGCATCAAATAATTCACGGAGGTGTGAAATAATTCACGGAGCGGGGTAAATAATGCACGGAGGCATCAAATAATTCACGGAGGGGGGTAAACAATTCACGGAGGTGTGAAATAATTCACGGAGGGGGGTGAATAATAAACGGAGGTATGAAAGAATTCACGGAGGGGGGTAAACAATTCACGGAGGTGTGAAGAATTCACGGAGGGGGGTAAACAATTCACGGAGGTGTGAAATAATTCACGGAGGGGGGTAAACAATTCATGGAGGTGTGAAATAATTCACGGAGGGGGGTAAATCATTCACGGAATTATGAAATAATTCACGGAGGGGGGTAAATAATGCACGGAGGTATCAAACAATTCACGGAGGGGGGTAAACAATTCACGGAGGTGTGAAATGATTCACGGAGGGGGGTAAATCATTCACGGAATTATGAAATAATTCACGGAGGGGGGTAAATAACTCACGGAGGTATCAAATAATTCACGGAGGGGGGTAAATGATTCACAGGGGTGTGAAAGAATTCACGGAGGGGGGTAAAAAATTCACGGAGGTCTGAAATAATTCACGGAGGGGGGTAAACCATTCAGGGAGGTATGAAATAATTCAGGGAGGGGGGTAAATAATGCACAGGGGTGTGAAATAATTCACGGAGGGGGGTAAACAATTCACGGAGGTGTGAAACAATTCACGGAGGGGGATACATAATGAACGGAGGTATCAAATAATTCACGGAGGGGGGTAAACAATTCATGGAGGTGTGAAACAATTCACGGAGGGGGGTAAATAATTCACAGAGGTATAAAATAATTCACGGAGGGGGGTAAACAATGCACGGAGGTATGACATAATTCACTGAGGGGGGTAAATCATTCACGGAATTATGAAATAATTCACGGAGGGGGGTAAATAACGCACGGAGGTATCAAATAATTCACGGAGGGGGGTAAATGATTCACAGGGGTGTGAAAGAATTCACGGAGGGGGGTAAATAATTCACGGAGGTGTGAAATAATTCACGGAGGGGGGTAAACCATTCACGGAGGTATGAAAGAATTCACGGAGGGGGGTAAATAATGCACAGGGGTGTGAAATAATTCACGGAGGGGGGTAAACAATTCATGGAGGTGTGAAATAATTCACGGAGGGGGGTAAATCATTCACGGAATTATGAAATAATTCACGGAGGGGGGTAAATACTGCACGGAGGTATCATATAATTCACCGAGGGGGGTAAATGATTCACGGAGGTATGAAAGAATTCACGGAGGGGGGTAAATAATTCACGGAGATGTGAAATAATTCACGGAGGGGGGTAAACCATTCACCGAGTTATGAAATAATTCACGGAGGGGGGTAAATAATGCACAGGGGTGTGAAATAAGTCACGGGGGGTAAACAATTCACGGAGGTGTGAAATAATTCACGGAGGGGGGTAAATAATGAACGGAGGTATCAAATAATTCACGGGGGGGGGGGTAAACAATTCATGGAGGTGTTAAACAATTCACGGAGGGGGGTAAATAATTCACAGAGGTATAAAATATTTCACGAAGGGGGGTAAACAATGCACGGAGGTATGACACAATTCACGGAGGGGGGTAAACAATTCACGGAGGTATGAAATAATTGACGGAGGGGGGTAAACAATTCACGGGGGTATCAAATAATTCACGGAGGGGGGTAAATGATTCACGGAGGTATGAAATAATTCACGGAGGTGTGAAATAATTCACGGAGGGGGGTAAATAATTCACGGAGGTGTGAAATAATTCACGGAGGGGGGTAAACCATTCACGGAGGTATGAAATAATTCACGGAGAGGGGTAAATAATGCACAGGGGTGTGAAATAATTCACGGAGGGGGGTAAACAATTCATGGAGGTGTGAAATAATTCACGGAGGGGGGTAAATCATTCACGGAATTATGAAATAATTCACGGAGGGGGGTAAATGATTCACGGAGGTATGAAAGAATTCACAGAGGGGGGTAAATAATTCACGGAGGTGTGAAATAATTCACGGAGCGGGGTAAACCATTCACGGAGGTATGAAATAATTCACGGAGGGGGGTAAATAATGCACAGGGGTGTGAAATAATTCACGGAGGGGGGTAAACAATTCATGAAGGTGTGAAATAATTCACGGAGGGGGGTAAATCATTCACGGAATTATGAAATAATTCACGGAGGGGGGTAAATAATTCACCGAGGTATCAAGTAATTCACGGAGGGGGGTAAAAAATTCCCGGAGGTGTGAAATAATTCACGGAGGGCGGTAAACAATTCACGGAGGTGTGAAATAATTCAGGGAGGGGGGTAAATGATTCCCGGAGGTGTGAAATAATTCAAGGAGGCGGGTAAATAATTCACGAAGGTATGAAATAATTCACGGAGGGGAGTAAATAATTCACGGAGGTGTGAAATAATTCACGGAGCGGGGTAAATAATGCATGGAGGTATGAAATAATTCACGGAGGGGGGTAAACAATTCACGGAGGGGTGAAATAATTCACGGAGGGGGGTAAATAATTCACGGAGGTATGAAAAATTCACGGAGGGGGGTGAACAATTCACGGACGTATGAACTAATTCACGCAGGGGGGTAAACAATTCACGGAGGTGTGAAATAATTCACGGAGGGGGGTAAATAATTCACGGAGGTGTGAAATAATTCACGGAGCGGGGTAAATAATGCACGGATGTATCAAATAATTCACAGAGGGGGGTAAACAATTCACGGAGATGTGAAATAATTCACGGAGGGGGGTAAAGAATTCACGGAGGTATGAAAGAATTAACGGAGGGGGGTAAACAATTCACGGAGGTGTGAATAATTCACGGAGGGGGTAAATAATTCACGGAGGTATGAAATAATTCACGGAGGGGGGTAAATAATTCACGGAGGTGTGAAATAATTCACGGAGCGGGGAAAATAATGCATGGAGGTATGAAATAATTCACGGAGGGGGGTAAACAATTCACGGAGGGGTGAAAAAATTTACGGAGGGAGTAAATAAGTCACGGAGGTGTGAAATAATTCACGGAGGGGGGTAAATAATTCACGGAGGTATGAAATAATTCACGCAGGGGGGTAAATAATGCACGGAGGCATCAAATGATTCACGGAGGGGGGTAAACAATTCACGGAGGTGTGAAATAATTCACGGAGGGGGGTAAATAATTCACGGAGGTATCAAAAAATTCACGGAGGTGTGAAATAATTCACGGAGCGGGGTAAATAATGCACGGAGGTATCAAAAAATTCACGGAGGTGTGAAATAATTCACGGAGCGGGGTAAATAATGCACGGAGGTATCAAATAATTCACGGAGGGGGGTAAACAATTCACGGAGGTGTGAAATAATTCACGGAGGGGGGTAAATAAGTCACGGAGGTGTGAAATAATTCACGGAGGGGGGGAAAAACAATGCACGGAGGTGTGAAATAATTCACGGAGCGGGATAAATAATTCACGGAGGTATGAAAAAATTCACGGAGGGGGGTAAACAATTCACGGAGGTATCAAATAATTCACGGAGGGGGGTAAATAATTCACCGAATTATGAAATAATTCACGGAGCGGGGTAAATAATGAACGGAGGTATCAAATAATTCACGGAGGGGGGTAAACAATTCACGGAGGTGTGAAATAATTCACGGAGGGGGATAAATAATTCACGGAGGTATGAAATAATTCACGGAGGGGGGTAAATAATTCACGGAGGTATCAAATAATTCACGGAGGAGGGTAAACAATTCACGGACGTATGAAATAATTCACGCAGGGGGGTAAATAATTCACGGAGGTATCAAAAAATTCACGGAGGTGTGAAATAATTCACGGAGCGGGGTAAATAATGCACGTAGGTATCAAATGATTCACGGAGGGGGGTAAACAATTCACGGAGGTGTAAAATAATTCACGGAGGGGGGTAAATAAGTCACGGAGGTGTGAAATAATTCACCGCGGGGGGGAAAAACAATGCACGGAGGTGTGAAATAATTCACGGAGCGGGATAAATAATTCACGGAGGTATGAAAAAATTCACGGAGGGGGGTAAACAATTCACGGAGGTATCAAATAATTCACGGAGGGGGGTAAATAATTCACGCAATTATGAAATAATTCACGGAGCGGGGTAAATTATGAACGGAGGTATCAAATAATTCACGGAGGGGGGTAAACAATTCACGGAGGTGTGAAATAATTCACGGAGGGGGATAAATAATTCACGGAGGTATGAAATGATTCACGGAGGGGGGTAAATAATTCACGGAGGTATCAAACAATTCATGGAGGCGGGTGCACAATTCACGGAGGTATGATATAATTCACGGAGGGGGGTAAATAATGCACGGACGTATCAAATATGTCACGGAGGGGGGTAAACAATTCACGGAGGTGGGAAATAATTCACAGAGGGGGGTAAACAATTCACGGAGGTATCAAATAATTCACGGAGGGGGGTAAACAATTCACGGAGGTGTAAAATAATTCACGGAGGGGGGTAAATAGCTCACGGGGGTATCAAATAATTCGCGGAGCGAGAAAACAACTCACGGAGGTGTGAAACAATTCACAGAGGGGGGTAAATAATTCACGGAGGTATCAATAATTCACGGAGGGGGGTAAACAATTCACGGAGGTGTAAAATAATTCACAGGGGGGGAAAACAATTCACGGAGGTATCAAATAATTCGTGGAGCGGGGTAAACAAGTCATGGAGGTGTGAAACAATTCACAGAGGGGGGTAAATAATTCACGGAGGTGTAAAACAATTCGAGAGGGGGGGGGGTAAACAATTCACGGAGCTTCAAAGATTCCTTGGAGGTGCAAATTATTCCATGGCGCCGCCCTATTGTTCCTTGGACTGCCAAAATAATTCCACATAGTGTGTTAAACGTTCTAGGGGTGCAAGTCATTGCGCCAAGGCAAGGACATCACACCAACTTGGATCCCCTCATGGGGATCCTAGGTACATGGCATGGGATCTTGGGGGGGGGGGGGTTATTGCTGGTGCCCCTGATTTGGTTCGTGACACCCTAAATTGGTCCGCGGAAGCAAAGATTGCACAAAGACCATAGGCGGACAATAGAGACCCTCAGATGTCGCCCGGCGACCCATGATGTTCTATGGAGACATAGTACCATCCATTCGGAACCTCCAATGTTCCACACACACCTCCATATGCTCCATAGTTCCCCTAAGCAATCCATGGAGGCTGTCCAATGTTCCACAGAGCCCGTCACCACAAGGGACATGTCATGATTTTCCCCCTCCGAATCGAATACCAGTTGATGATGCGCGCTTCTCTTTCGCGGCAACCATGCCAAGGACATACCGCTTCACACGATCCAGCAATGGCTTCCAACCACAGTGCAGGGTATGTCCAAAGTGAACGGCATGTGGGGCACACACATCACCCCCCCCCCCCGCACACTCCCTCACCCCATGGAGCCAAGATGCCACATACACCCCCAAGGGTGTGCAGAAGTCATCCTCCAGGTAGCCTACCGTGTTCAAGTGCCTCTAGGAGACACAGTGCGGTAGGCAGCTGACCGGGGGGGGGGGGATAGGTTTGGGCCTTTTGGAGGGGTTTGGTGATCACAAACTGTACAGGCCTCTTCGCGTGGTCCGGCAAGTCATCTGTGTGGCACACTCTCTCCAACTCATCAATCTCATGCCACACTGCCCAGTTTGTGTCCTCATCCTTGATGAGGATGTAGGGCAATGCCCACTGTGTGAAATCGGGGAGGGTCACCCCGAGGTGGATTGGTTCTACTTCCCTCGTTTCGAGGCGCAGCCGCATCTCCAATGTCCCAACCCTCTTGTTGGCCATGATCCGCCCCCAATCCAACAATTGGTCACTTTGGGGGGGGGGGGATCCCCAAGGGTCAAGGGCTTTTGCATGCTTCCTCCACGGCTTCCAAAGCCACTGCCCCCGCACCCTCAAACCTCCCCCCTTGAACTTGTAAATGACACCCACCTCTGGTTTGGCAAGGGTAGGCTGTTGGTACAGAACCCCTGGAAGCCGCACGCTCTGTACTTCCTCTGGGGATGGTCCTTGCCGCAGTTGGGCAGCCATCACCCTCAACTCACTCAACCAATCAGCAGTGAGGGGGGATTGGTCCCAACCGACAAAGGGCCCAAACAGATGCAGCTCAGATTGGGCCATGCTGGTTAGTGTGTTTGCCCGCACCACGTCCTTCATGATCCCCGGCTCCGAGGACACCATGGAGGCAAGGACAACCGGGGCCCGCAGGCCGTTGTACCGGTCCAGGGTGGCGATTACCTGCACACACTCATATGCCTTGTCCCCATGAAGTCTGCGCGCTGCTTCCCACATACAGTGTTGTAGCCATAGCATTTGTGCATAGTGTGTGGTGACGATTGCCACTGCCGGGGGGGGGGGTACGCTTGTGCATTGTGTGCATGCTCCAGAAAGTGCAGCACCAGCCATGCCTCACCCCTGCTCAGGTTCCCCTGGGCGAGCACGTCGTCGTCCACGAGAGGGAGTCCAACGCTCTCATAATCTCCCTTCTGAGCCTATCCACCCGCTCGTGCGACATCCCGTACCGTGAGACCTCATGTCTCCACTCTGGATCGTCTCTGTTGACTTTGCGGATGTGTTGCCCTCCCAACACCGGGGGGGGTAATGCTGGGGAGGAAGGGGGGTACGACCCCAATGACCCGGCCGTGAACAGCCCACGTACCACCGTTGCCAATGGCAGGCCCATGCGGAGCTGCTGGGTTAGGACACACATAGTACACCTTGTACGGTACATGACGAACTGCAACACACTACTTGTGGCGAAGCGCTGCGAGTCACCATACTGCATCCCTAATCCCTCGTCGATGCGCACATTGAGGTTAGCAAAATGCTCTAAATGTGGCCAAGCAATTTGTTTAGCCGTCACCATGCTGTGCTGCGTTGCCAGAAGAGTGATGGCACTGTATGGGCGCAGTTGACCAACATCCCCGCAAAACATGCACTGTGCCCCAGAAGCGGCCAAGTCCACACCCACTGGGATGCTATGCCTCGAGGACTCATCCACGAAGCTGAATGCGAACCGAGTTTGTGGGTCACTGGGGGGCCCCCCAATCACCAACTTCCGCCTTGTGGCGACCATTCCTGCTGTTGCAAAGAGAACGCGGCAGCGGTTGAGGGCACATGCAAATTTGCCATTGCACTCCGGATGATTGGCCAACGTCTCTTGGACTGCTGGGTGGTTGTACGCTTGCAAATCTGGGGAGGTCCGGCCCCTTGCAGCACGGAGCCGCATCCAGGGAACGGGATGATCCTTCAGAACTTCCACTGAGAAGGTAGGATCCTGTTCAGCCGATTGGATCACCCGCCGCATCAGGTTGTCGACCTCTGCGCTTGTTGGGGCAGTGACCAAGATGCATGCCGGAGGGGGGTGGTCGTTGGGTGCCCCCCCCCCCCCCTTCTTGCTAGTGTGTATCGAATTCGGCGTCTTCGGATTCGGGATGCATGGGTCAAAGTACCCGTGCTGCCACATCACTGCCTTGATGCATGCCACCAGGGTCTCCGACTTCCCTTTGCCGGCCCCACCAGTCATGGAGGAGACAATAGCACCCTCATCGAGATATTGCCGGACAGCCAAGGCTTGGGAGGGGTACATGTTATGATGCGCCACAAGGTGGCGCAGGATCTGCTGGTCCTCGGCACGGAGGCTGGCAGCCAGATGTGGTTCTTGCCGGGTGGCATTGAGCAACGCGTTCCAGGCCTGCCCCGTCCGTATCTCGTCATGCAACGACCGGAACGCTGCCTCATCGGGCAGGACGCAGCACCACCACTTGTGAACGTACAGAATGGGCGGCTTGTTCGCACCACTATGGTCACCATGTCACCGGAGGTGCCATCACCATGGACCTTGCCAATCGAGTCCGGGTATGGTGCGACGTCGCAGCCAATGTCTGCCCGCTTCTTGTCCCATCCCTGGATGAGATCCCCGTCGGTCAGATCATAGTTGCCCCAAACTTCGATCTGAGGAACCCATTCTGTTACGAGCACCATGTTGCCCTTCTTGTCCTCCTTCTGCCGCTCTTCCCTATCAAACCACAGCTGCCTCGGGGCACGTTGCTCCCATGCCCACCTTCGGGCAGCGGCACACTCATGGACAGTGTGCGCCACGGATGCCTTCTGGACGTATGCATCGCGATCGGCCCAACGGGTGGTGCATCCCTCGGTTGGGTTCGTGTCGATGTCGTAGTCCACGTGGGCAAGGGTTTCAGCAAAGGTCCGGGCCTTGTCTTTGGCTTGCGGAGGGCCTTGGCCCGTGCCTTGTGGAGAGGCTTGGCCTTTGCCTTGTGGAGGGGCTTGGCCTTTGCCTTGCTGGGGGCCTGTGCCTTGCGGATGGCCTTGCTGTGGGCCTTTGCCTTGCGGAGGGCCATGCCCTTTGCCTTGCTGTGGGCCTTTGCCTTGCGGAGGACCATGCCCTTTGCCTTGCTGTGGGCCCTTGCCTTGTTGAGGGCCCTTGCCCTGCGGAGGGCCATGGGGCTCTGTTTGCCCTCCGTTTGGCATGTTGTCCACGTCCGGGCGTTGTGGCCGGGGACCGAGGGCAAACTCCTGCGGCTCAGCGGCCTTCAGTAGGTGGGTTGGGGGTTGAAAGGCGACCCTGGGCGGGGCGCTGTGGCCAAGGATTGAGGGCGAACTCCTGCGGCTCGGCGGCCCGCAGTGGGTGGGTACGGAGAGGAACGACGACCCTGGCCGGGGCGCTGTGGCCGGGGACCAAGGGCGAACTCCTGCGGCTCGGCGGCCCGCAGTAGGTGGGTTGGGGGATGAACGACGACCCTGGTCGGGGCGCTGTGGCCGGGGACCAAGGGCGAATTCCTGCGGCTCGGCGGCCCGCACTAGGTGGGTTGGGGGGTAGACGATGACCCTGGTCGGGGCTCCTGGCCGGGGACCAAGGGCGAACTCCTGCGGCTCGGCGGCCCGCGGTAGGTGGGTTGGGGAGTAGACGACGACCCTGGTCGGGGCGCTGTGGCCAAGGAACGAGGGGAAACTGCTGCGGCTCCGCGGCCCGCACTAGGTGGGTTGGGGGGTAGACGACGACCGTGGTCGGGGCGCTGTGGCTGGGGACCAGGGGCGAACTCTTGCGGCTCGGTGGCCCCGAAGCAGGTGGGTTGGGGGGTAAAGGACAACCCTGGTCGGGGCGCTGTGGCCGGGAACCGAGGGCGAACTCCTGCGGCTCGGCGGCCCGCAGTGGGTGAGAGATGAACGCGTGGGTGTTGGCACAGGCCCAACTCAAATGTCTGGATCAGAGACGCGACGGTCTAGACCCAAGACGCACTTCCTCGCCTCAAGGGGGAGGTTGAAAATAAAAGAGTGCCCTATCCCTTGGTACACGCTAGAATACCCAATCTCGTTCTAGCCTAGAACCTGCTACAGCGGCTAGAACGAAAAAAAGAGGGGGATACCCCCCCGCAGGGGGGGGGGGGATGAGGTGTCTGACGTGGACCCCCCTATCCATACTCGGGGGCCCATACTTTTTTTTCTACAATTTCCCTGTTTTCACCTGATTTTGGAGTCCAAAAAATTTTCGTTCTAGCGACCTTCTAGCGAACGTCGCTAGAACGCCGCTAGAACGGTTCGCTAGAACGCCGCTAGAACGATATATATGAATGCTCCGCCACTCGTCAAAGAGAAGCTGCCCCGGCTACCATGGCCAGCCTTGGCCAATCATCAGGTCGCGGTGCTCGACCCGACTCACGGAGCGCCCGGTTCCCCCCCCCCACCCCCGGGTTAGCCCGGTTAGCCCCCCACCGCACCCCATAGGTCACTTGGAAGGTCACTTGGCGGGCCGGCGCCGGGTCACTTGGTGGTGGGTTAGCCCGATTAGCCTGGTTAGCCCGCTTAGCCCCCCTGCCCCCCCAAGCCCCCATTCGCGAGTCGCGACACGCAGGTTACCCCTCCTGCGTGGTGGGGGGTGGCCGGGGCTCATCCCTGCTCCCGGCACCCCTTCTCACCCCCACCCCGCGTGTCCTCTTCCTTCTCACCCCCCTTGTCAGCCCCCACCTCACCCCCCTTGTCACCCCCCTTGTCACCCCCCCCCCCCCCCTTGTCACCACCCTCGTCCCCCTCCTCATCCCCGTCATCCCCGTCGTCCCCGCCCTCCAAGGCCTCCCGGAGGTGGGCCTCCGCCTCCTCCCGGGTGAGGAAGAGGAGCTCCCCCGCCACCCGGAAGGTGCCCCCCTCTTTCTCCCGCTTCCTCTTCTTCCTCTTCTTCCCCTTCTTCCCCCCCTCCCCCTCCCCATTGGACCCCTGCGACACCACCCGCCACTCCTCCGGGTCGAACTCCTCATCCCCATCCCCCAACAACGTCACTTGGCTGACGGTCCCCCCATTGCCCCCCTCCGCCAAGGGACATACCGGGTGTCCCCCACACCCGGCACATTCCCATAGGGGTCCCGGCCCCTTTCTTGCAAAGGGGGGGCTTGGGGTTGGGGGGGGGGGCTTTGCCCTTGCCCTGGACCTGCAGCTTGGCCTTGGGCTTGGGCTTGCCCTGCTGCCCTTGGGGGGGGGGGAGCCTCTTCGTCGCTACTCACGAAGTGGCGGGGGCGGGGTCTTTTCTTGGGGGCCTTGGGGGGGGGGGGGTTTGGGGGCCTTGGTGGGGGGTGTCTTCTCCACGCTGTTGGTGCTGCTGTTGCTGCAACTCTCATCCCCCCCCCCCGGTCCACCAACCTCCCCCAACCCTTGCTTTGCGGGTCCATGCCCCCGCACTCCTGCCTGCTTCCCACCTACCCAAACCCTCCAGCACCGAGAGGGCCAAATTGGGGTTCGTCCCCAACATCCGGCTCAACTCGGTGACCACCACGAGGCGCGTCCGCCCTCCACCATCGCGCCACTCCACGCGCACCCCGTGGGGGTCGCCTCCACACGTCTACACGCTGACAACCCGAAGAGACAAACAAAATGCAGGTGCGTTCTAGCGGCGTTCTAGGCCACTGTTCTAGCGGCGTTCTAGCCACGTTCTAGCGGCGGCGGCACGGCGGTGGCTAGATCAACGCTAGAACGCTATAACGCATTCGGCATACCGTGCCTTGGCGGTCCAGGGCGGGGGAGATGGCCCCCAGTGCCTTGGCGAAGGCGTCCGCTTGGTTGGGGGGGTGCGGCTGCGGGCGGCCCCCCGCGGGGGCTGCGGCGGGCTTGGGCTTGGACTTGGGCCGGGAGGCGATGCCGTGCACCACCCCGGCATACACCCCCCGGTTCGCCGCCTCGGAGTTGAAACCCCCGAAGTCCAGCAGCGCCCACCAAGTCGGCGTCCAGACCCAGGCCTTCCCCACCCACTCAACCCCCCCCCCAAGCCCAGCCCCTGCCAGTAGTGGGCGACGAATCGCCTGTGGGTGGCCCCGCCCTTTTTCCGCTCGGGGGTGAAGATGTTGGTTTGCGCCAACTCAAACATCTGCACCCCCCTTTCGGGGGGGGCACCTCGCCCCATCGCTTATTCCCCGGCCCCGGCAACTCACGTTGCCACCCCCACGACCCCTCGACCACCTCCTGGCGCAGGTGCTTGTCGAGGTGGACAACCCCCCTACCCCCCAGTCCACCCATACCCACCGCCCCGCCCCCTACAGCCGGTGGTGCACCCGCACCAACAAAAACCGGAGAGTCGGTACCGGACTCTCCGGGTCGCAAGGAGGGTGGTGTCAAGGTTTGGGGGGTGGGGGCCAGCCAAGACTGCCGGGTCCCATGGCAGGTCCTGGATGGTCCCCGCAGCCCTCGACCCCATCAACCCCCTGAGCCACTGGCTCACCCCCTCCCCCCCCCCGCCGGCGCCGCCTCCACCACCTTCGTCTCCTCCTCCTCCTCCTTCACGCTCGCCTCCTCCATCTCGCCCTGCACGTCCACCTCCACCACCTCGTCCACCTCCTCGTCCTCAGCCTCGCCACCACCGCCGCCAACTCCCTCTCGCTCCGGCTCACCGCCCGATTGAACCCCTCAATCGCCTCTTGCTTCTCGGCCACCTTCAGCTTCGCCTTGCGAAGGTTGGCCTCCCCCTAGCGGATCCTCTCCTCCTCCGCTCCCTCCTCCTAGGGGCTGGCCAATTTTGCCTCCCAGGCCGAGACTTTCCCTTCAGCCCTTATCTTGGGCGCTTTGGAGGTGGCACGGGAATTCAAGAACCCTTTGAGCTCTCCCCGCGCCTCCTCCACCTCCTGTGGTTCCTCCTCCTCGGGGACCCTGCCGCCCCCCGCTTCCGGGCTACCAATGGGGGACGGTGTGGCGATGGTGGATGTGGGGCTTGGGGTTGGGGCTTGGGCTTGGACTTGGGCTTGGCGAGGGGGGATGGCTTGCCCTTCGGGGCTTGCTCGGCCTTTGGCTCCGCCTCGTCGGCGGGAGTTGCACGCCTCTGCGCCTCCAGGATATGCGCAATCAGCGCCTGGGTCGCTGCATTGTGTAGCGCAAGTGCGTTCTAGCGGCGTTCTAGGCAACTATTCTCGCGGCGTTCTAGCGACAGTCTAGCGGCCGATCGTGCTACCTAGATCAGGACTAGAACGATTCCCTAGATCACCGCTAGAACACACAGCACGAAATATACCTGCCTCACCAGCTCGTCCAACTGCTCTTGCGATGCCATCTTGGTTTGAAATATTCTGGTTCAGGGAAGCCTGCATGTGACCCTGGCCCCTCCTTACCTCCATGGCAACCCTGCCCGAGCATGGCACTGCCCGAGCATGGCACTTGTGACCGCGGCCCCCCATGAACAACCCACGACACGTCAAAGTACCTAAACAACCATGTCATGCACTGCGCTTGCACATTGGCCTCCCTATGGATGGCCGACCACTGACGACCCGACACCTCGTCCACCTCCTCCACCCGAGAGCCCCCCCCCCCCCCGGTTGCTATGCTCGTTGTGACCATGTTTCAGAAAGCGGTTAATGCTTTCCGAAATGTCACCGGAGAACATAGCCAGCCCAATTGCCTTAATGTTCTGCAACATGGTACCTACATCCTGCTGAAGGCTTAGTAGATACCATGATGATGTTCCAACAGTACAGTGTCGCCGAAAATCGCGCGCCACCGCAGCACAATTCAATGGGTTTGGGCCCTGATATGTACAATAGAGGGCCTACAGCAGGTCCCACATGTTCGCGATGGCCTTGTACTTGGCCGTGCTTGGCCTAATGCCGAGGCACTTAGCAGTATCCGGCCATGCGTCAAAAAAATTAGCCGTCTCCTCCCCGTCCGGGGACGCTGACCCATAAACGCTCCAACCTGCACGCCTCTCCGACAGGAGAACTTGCAGGTCTTGACGGAGCGCAGGGGTGACCGACCTAGCCTCCCGGTCGACAAACTCCCCCAACAAGCGGCCCATGGCCATTGTCAAGTGGAAAATGCACAAGACGACCCGGGCACGTGGCAATTTCAAAATGGGCTGCGTACTGCAGCCGGCGGCTTGCAAGGATGGCGTCCTAAGGAGGAAGGCCGTGTAGTTGGCCTGATCACCCTCCATGCTCCGCGGGTTAGCACTACCCTCCCAAGTCTTCGTCGGGGCATTCCATATCCCCTCATTGAACATGGAGCCCACTTGGGGGCATGTGGACACCCCGATCGCCCGTCGCGTCCACGGTTGATCCCCCCGAGGATCACCTTTGCCTCCTCCTTGGAGGCCCCCCATTGGACCGGCCCCGTGCCGATGATATCTTGAATCACCTAAACACGAGACGTGGGGGGTGGTTAATTTCGTTCTAGTCTAGTCCAATCTAGCGTCTAGCGAGCGGTGTTTGAGGCCGACTAGATCAAAACTAGAACGAGTGAAAGGCACTAGGTGAGAGGAGTACCTCCAAATTGCTCTTCCACAACGTCCCAAGGGTGTCCATGGCCTTGTCATTGCAATTGGCCATGCTCAACACCCAAAGGCCCGCCGGGAAGCGGGCCAAGCGCTCGAAGTTGGCCAAGGAGATGGTGAGTTGGGTTCCATTGCCCCCGGCCACGGGGTAGGCATCTCCCCGGACGATGAACGTCAACGGGAAGGTGCGGTTGATTGACCGCACCAAGCCCGGCCGGGAGAGGATGTATGTGACCCATGAGGCGAAGGGCCATGAGATCCCGGTGGCCTTGGGCAACACCGTGGCAACGGGGTTATCCAATTGCACCGGGGCGACCAACTCCTTCCAACGGGCTTGGAAAGCCCGCTCGGTACAAATTGGACGGGAGTAGGGGCCACTAGGGACGGTGCGGTGATACTCCAACTTACGGAGCGTGTAGAGCTCCGAGAGGGTCCTCCACGAGGACTTGGGGGCCCTCATGTTGAGCTCTAGTTCACACATGGCGGTGGGGGGAAGTAGGGAGGCGGTGTATGCCTCAACGGCGGCCTTGCATGCCTCACCCGTGGCATGGGCAGAAGTGGCGGGGTTCACATGCTGGACGGCGTTGTTGAATTGCCGCCGTGCTAAGTGGCATGATAGCGCCCACGTGGCCAAGTAATGGCCCACCCGCTCATCGTTGAGGTTTGAGGCCCCAGTCAACTCCTGTAGTGCCTTAGATGAGAGGGAAGTATCCTTCCCGGTTGAGGAGGGAGCAAGGGGAGTAGTGGCGGCATTGCAAAGAAATGTGCAATATCTAAGCGGGAAAGAAGGAAGCATGGAACCATGCACTACGGACAATAGCAAGCATGCACGGCGGAGCAACGAAGAAATTGGGATGTGTTGTAGCCATTATATCGTTCTAGTATTGATCTAATCTAGGCTAGAACGTTCTAGCTAGAGCGTTCTAGGCTAGATCAAGATTGGGTCTTCTAGCTTGTACCAGGGGATGTGTAAGAGACGCTCGGTGCACACTGCCCGAAGAGGTGGAAATTGGAACGTGTCGCCGAAGTCTGGGGTCGCTGCGGGGGGGCTTGCGCACGGAGCAATGACCCAAACTGCGGCCTCTGCGGTGGGGGGGCGGAATGTGACGCACGCCGCTGGAGCAATGAACCGAACTGCGGGGTGGGGCATAGCCGCTTTGGTGCGGGAGCTAGTGGGAGGAGTGAGGTACGGCGGTGCGTGCTATACTGGGTCAGTGTCACCTGATCACTTGCTGGAGGGGGCAGTGGCCGACGAGGCACAGGTTGTGGGGCCGGCTTGGGGATACGGGGGGGTTTTGGGGTAGCACACACAATTTCAAGCACCACTGCTGCATGCTCCTCGTCCGTGCTAAGGAAATGCGAACGGCTAATTCGCATGCCCTCCTGCCACACCCGCAAGGGGTTTTCTTGGGCTGCTGAACCACAAACCGGTACATCGCTCGGCGGTTCAGCACCCCGTCTACGAAATGCTAAACCCCACCCCCGTGATTCTCCCGGATGAGCTGCAATGTTTTGGCATTGTAGGGCCCGTGAACAGTGGGTTTGGGGGGGGTGGGGGGGTCCTTGGGTACGTACTTGGGGGGTTGTGGGGGGGATGGGGGTGGCACGGCAGTGCACATGAGGGCCTCCTCCACCGCTTTCCAGGCTACCTGGTATGGGGTTGAGGTAATGTGGGGTCTGCGCGGAGGACTTACTGGAGTTGGAGAGGTTGTTGGTGCACGGCTGGATGAAAGGGGAGAGGGGGGCGGTGTCAGCAATGGAGGCCGGGGCGATTCCAGTTTGCTGAGACACTTCTCAGCGTCAAAGTCCCACGGTGGCGATGGGGGTTGGTCTCTAAACCGCAAGAGCTCCGGCAGATCCCCCCAACCGCATTCCGGGAACCAAGGGCTGGAGGGGACGGAAGAGGCCACGCTAAGGGGGCTAGACGGCATGGCAAATTGCGGCCCGCAGTGGGTGGGGGATGAACGCGTGGCTCTTGGGGCAGGCCCAAGTCAAATGTCTGGGTCAGACACGCAACGGTCTAGACCCAAGACGCACCTCATCGCCTCAAGGGGGAGGTTGAAAACAAAAGAGTGCCCTATGTGTACGCATTTCCCTTTGTGACAAGAGAGACATGCACAATAAAGAACAGATATGCACTGAAGGGACATAGGTACCACGAGAATGTGACACATAGCATGCTATTGTCAAGGGGAGGGGGGGGCAGGCTCTTGCATGTAGTCGCAGAATGGGGAGGGGGGAGAGGGCGTTTTCCAATTTGTTTCCCATTGCGTGAAGACGGACGTGGAGGACAACATTAAAGCAAAACACAGAAGGCAGCACACAACAAAATGCGTTACATTGTGACACAAATGCTACACATAGCAGAGCCCCTTCTCAGGTGTATTGTTTTTGGATATGAAGGTCGGATATACCCTGTGGGGGGCCCCTTAGGTACACCCGGTGGGTGCACTTGGAATTTTGGGGCTGCCACTCTGAGGCACACAAAGGCCGCAGTGGAGGGTGGACTTGTCCGCTTGCTAATGGCATGGCACGCCGGTCGCCCAGTGGACCAGGCCTTCTCAGAGCGGACAAAGGCTGAACGTCTGCATGTTGTGCTATGCATCCATACGTTGCAGAATCCACAAGGGGCGGTCCCCAGCGCACAAAATGGTGCATTTCTCAACCGCACTGCCGACCGAAACAGGGCCTAAGAAAAAAGTCCCTGCTGGGGTTTGTGGCGCAGCCCAAACCCAACATCGGCAGACCAGCCCCGTAGGGTAGTGAAATGAATGCGATCATCAGTGAAGGGGTTGCAAACAAGACAAAGTGCAAACAATGGCAAATGGGAGGGTACATACGTGGTGCACATCACCTGCAGTCACAGAGTCACAGCTAAGACTGCAGGCGGGTCCTGCCATCTCAAGGGACAGCATCATGAGCACTGCAATTGGTATCAGTTAAATCCGGATCCACAAATAAAATGGTCATGGTAAGCCAAAGAACATCAAACAACACGGACACACATACATTCTTCGAACACACCTTGTGAAGCATTGCATTGAAAGAGTCAAGGCAGGCTTTTCCATACGATTATGCCTGGAGAGGGGTGGGGGGTGTTTTCCCTACACTATGTATTTCTCTGGATGATTTTCCATACTAGCACAACGCAGCAAGACAGAGCATGAAGAGGACAAAAGGTTTTTTATGGTCGTCACCAGATCCTGGGAAGAAACAACAAAGCGCGACCAGAGCGAAGTGCAGGTAAGAGGGTCGGGTTAAAAAAGCAAATCAAATTCAAATTCACTGCAAAGCCCCTTCTCACATGTATCTTGCTTGCACATGACATTGACAAACAAGGGTTTTCAAAATGCTTGCTGGCCATTGGAGGACATGGTGTGCATTCAGGCGGACATGGTACACCGACTGCTGGTGGCAGTAGTGCAGCGGAGCAGTCCCATTCCTCGGCCGCGAATCCGCAAAGCTCCGTCCGCACAAAAAAGGTCCTAAGAAAAAGGTCCCTGCAGGGGTCCACACCGAAGACCCACGGGTGACGGAGGAGCGCATGTCAACTGTCATGCATTGTCATTGAAGGGGCTCGCAGTCAGCACAATGTAATTGTTGTTGCAGAAGCAAACATGTCAAAACCCCTTCTCAACTGTTGTCAGCGTATTCGTCACTGAAGGGGTCTGTGGTAATCGGCGCCGGGGCCTAGACCACACACAACCAAAACACCTCAAGGATGTTCTGCATAATCAAATTGTGCGCACATGCTGATCGGATGCAAAAACAAACATGTCAAAACCCCTTCTCAGTTGTTATTAGCATATTCATCACTGAAGGGGTCTGTGGTCATAGGCGCCAGGGCCTAGACACACACAGCCAAAACACCTCAGAGATTTTTTGCACAACCAAATTGTGAGCACATTCTGATCAAATGCAAAAACAAACATGTCGAAACCCCTTCTCAGCTGTTGTCAGCATGTTCATCACTGAAGGGGTCGGTGGTTACAGGCGCCAGGGCCTAGACCACACACAGCCAAAAAACCTCAAGGATGTTCTGCATAAGCAAACTGGGAGGACATTCTGATCGGATGCAAAGCGCAAACAACACAGACAACCAAAACACCTCCAAAGTGTTCAGCATAATCAATTTGAAACAGCACCAGAAACACTTAGAGTGCAGCTACTAGCTACTGGGAGGGGAGGGGGGTTCCGTTTCCCAACTTTCCCCGTTCTTGCCAGTATGCCCTCAATTTCCCGGTCTTAGACTACAAGTACTGAGAGAGAGGGGGGGGAGGGTTCCATGTTTTCCAAGTTTCCAAGTTTGCCATTTTCCATAATAAAGGGTGATATAGGGGGGGGGGGGCATGGAAACGTGTCAGGCAAAAGGCTGCTCTCAAGGGGGGGGGGGGGGGACCCAACATCGGGGGGAGGGGGGGGGGGCTGGGGGGTTCAGGGTGATGGTCCATAAAAGTCTGAAGTCTGAAGTCTGATAGCCCGTTTGGTGACTATACCCATAGCTGCAGTCGACATTCCATGGTTGTCCGGTTGAAGAAGATTGGGCAATATGATCGCTTGCGAAAGTCGTTGTCGGATGACATTCGAAAGCGTTGTAGGAAGATTTGGGGTGTGAGGCACCCGTTGGATGTTGATTTCAACGCGGGTAAGGAGATGGCGAAGGTAGAGGAAACAAGAGCGGAGGTGAAAGACCCCAAATTGCCGAAGCAGTGCAAGATATGCAAAAAGCAATTCAAAGAGCCCAAAACGCAAATAAAAGAGGACGTGCGGCTTCAAGTGAGGTGTTTGATATCCTCACAGAAGCTTTGAACTTGCAATTGGGTTTGGCACCGGCAATGAGCCATGCCTTACGGGAGAAAGAAACAAAGTTTCTTTATGCATTGGGCGATGATGATCATTACCCACATGGAGATGATATTTACATCCATGCCCAAAGAGTGTTCGACGATATCAAGGCTGAGGAGGAGTCACCGGAGACAAATGTTTCGTCCACATGTGATGGTCACATTACATCAACAAGAAGTCCGGATCAGGAAGAGATCATCGACAGGATCACAAATTACGTGAGGTTGGAGGCCACCGGCGACTCATCCGCAAAGCCAATTGCACCTTTAGTCTTCGTACATGCCGGCGGAGGAACCGGAAAGAGTTGGCTGGCACGGGAAATCCGTGCAAGATCACGACAAAGCTTTGGTTGGCACGTTGTGCGATTTGTTGCTCCATCAGGAATCGCCGCAAGTAATCTGGCAAAGGGATCTACCATCCATCATGCATTGGGCCTTGCTGTTTTTGATGGAGACAGTGAAACGCTGCAATGTGAGAGCGACAAAGCAAAATTGCGCCGCTTGCGTAAACTTTTTGAAAGTTGCAAAGTGTTGATAGTGGATGAAGTCTCAATGGTTGGTTGTCGCATGCTACGGGATATTCATAGCCGCCTATGTGAGATCATGCAATGCCAAGATAAGCCGTTTGGCGGTATGTGCGTGGTATTGATGGGTGATGTCGTGCAATTAATGCCTGTTGGTCAAACGGAATTGTTTGGATCCGTAAAAGTCCAAGTTGGTGGGCAAGACTTGAATGATGCATTTGGCCGGGAATTGTTCCAAAAGTTTGATGAAGTGAGTCTCTTGAAACAACATAGAGCCACGGATCCACAATATGCTACATCGGTATCCGACTTCCGTGAGTGGACCGCTAGAGCTCTGCAAACACGCATGGAAGTCTTGGATACCATCGTGGAAATCACCCCGGAGGAATTTAAGGACCCTACTTGGCAAGACACCACAATTGTTAGCACTGATCAAAAAACAGTTCATGGTGTAAATGAAGTCATGCTTCAACGATTTGCCATTGCTCGAGGATTGCCCATTGTAGCTTGGAGGTTGCCAATGGTTGACAAGTATGAAAAGAAGTTTGGACACAATTCAAATTTCATATATGACACGGTGAAAGACATGACCGCATACTTTGTCCCACAAGCACTTTGTTGCCTCACAAGCAATTTAAGACCAGAGAAAGGATTGTCCAACGGCACCCAAGGACGATTGCATAGCATTGTCCTACATGCCCATGAAGCGCAAAGTAGAGCGCAAGAGATCCGTGATGCAGGTGCTGGTACTGTAGTGATGCTTGAGTTCCCACCATTTTGTGTCACCATTGCCATTGATGCTTCGGCCTTAAGTACAGGTGGAATGCAACATGAGGATGCATCAAAGGTCGATGTTCCTCTCATGCAAGTGCAACGCAAGATCAACATTCATCGGTACATTGCCGTGCGCACCAAAGGCGGTGGGTCTTTGTACACTCACGCGCATCCCTTCCGATTGACCTTTGGATCAACATATGATGGGGTGCAATGTAGGTCAATGGATATATTCATCTTGGTCGTGGATGACAAGAGCCTACCTGCGTTGACGTACAACGCCTTCTACGTGGGCATTAGCCGGGTTCGCACAGGCGTGGTCTTCGTGTCATTTGCGGAACCATGAAGAGGCACCACAAGATTGGCGGGGTCGATTGAAGTCACTTGTTCCCAAAGTCATGGTTGTTCGATATATGTTGAAAACGAGCTATGAGAATGCTCACAACTTGTTGAAGGCCATGTACCGTGAATGGGATATTGACTACGACATGAGAGGCCACGACAAGAGAATGCATCGCAAGGGATCCAAGAAGTCGCCTAAAAAGGAAACATTTCCTTGCGGCAGGCAATGTGGTCGTGTGTTCACCACTCCACATCATCGGCGACTGCATGAAGCAAGTTGCAAACATAACTCCAGCAATGCCAGCCAAGAGGAGACTGTACAAGATCCTTCCATTGTTGAGCCCCACTCGAGTGGCAAAAGACCAATCAATACACCGTCTCCGGGAGACCGCAAAGGCAATGGACGGGTACAGATACACACACCCGTGAAAGATAGGAAATGGAAGGGGATATCATTGACACGGTGCTACAACCGAAATTGGATCACTATTGTCGAAGTCCAAGGACAAGGTCACCATGGCTCAAACTCTACTGGGTGCCACTAATGCTCAAGATATTCGCAAACATTCCTTGAATCTCAGTGTGCAACTGCATCCTGATAATTCTAAAGACTCTTGGGCCACAGATCGCTTTCAATTGCTTTTGAAGGCATATAATCTGTTGAAGGACAGGTATAAGTTGCATTGAAAAGCTTCATATGTGCTTCGCCTCAACCGACCGGACTCAAGTAATGGCAATGGCTTCAGCTTGGCAGCCGGTGGCGCCGGCAGCAATATAGTCATTTGCAGTTGCTTGCCAAAGATCGAAGGGTGTTGCACATTTGGGACTTTGTGGGGTCAAGAAAGATGGATATGTGTATTGTACAACTTAGACTCCTTCGGAAGCGAGCATGTTCAGAGTGGGCAAGTGGGCTTTCCCTTGCTGCTGAACAAAGCATTGGCTGGAAGCATGGATTTCACGTTGTACAAGGTGGACATCGTAAAAGAGGGGATGTTGAGAGTGGGCAAGTGGGTTTTCCCTTGGTGCTAAACAAAACATTGAAGTGGGCTCAAGAAGCATGCATATGGGGTTTGTACAAGTTGCACTCTATGTTCAAAGTTGGCAAGTGGGCTTTCCCTTGCTGCTAGACAAAGCATTGGCCGGGGTCAAGAAGCATGGATTGGACATTTGTACAAGGTGGACTTTGTGGAGGCATGTTCTCATAGTGCGAGTGGGCTTTCCCTTGCTGCCGAACAAAGCAGTATCTCGGGTCAAGAACCATGGATTTGACGATGGTACAAGGTGGACTTTGTAAAGGAAGGGCATGTTTAGAGTGGGCGAGTGGCCTTTTCCTTGCTGCTGAACAAAGCATTGAAGTGGGGTCAAGAAATATGGATATGGGCTTTTTACAACTTGCACTCTTTTGAAGAGGGGATGTTCAGAGTGGCCAAGTGGGCTTTCCCTTGCTGCTGAACAAAGCATTGGCCGCAGTCAAGAAGCATGGATTGGACGTTTCTACAAGTGAACTTTGTGGGGACATGTTCCCATTGAGCAAGTGGGCTTTCCCTTGCTACTGAACAAAGCACTAGCTGGTGTCAAGAAGCATGGATTTCACAATTCTACAAGGTGGACTTTGTAAAAGAGGGGCATGTTCAGAGTGCGCAAGTGGGCTCTTTCCCTTACTGTTGAACAAAGGATTGAAGTGGCGTCAAGAAACATGGATATCGGCTTCTTACAAGTTGCACTCTTTTGAAGAAGGGATGTTCAGAGTGGGCAAGTGGGCTTTCCCTTGTTGTTGAACATGGGATTCGTTGGAGTCAAAAAGAATGGATTAGGGTTTGTACAAGGTGGACTTTGTTGAGGCATGTTCAAAGCGGGCAAGTGGGCTTTCCCTTGCTGCGGAACAAAGCATTGGTCGGAGTCAAGAAGCATGGATTGGACGATCCTACAAGGTGGTCTTTGTAAAAGAAGGGCATGTTCAGACTGGGCAGGTGGGCTTTCCCTTGCTGCTAAAAAAAGAATTAAAGTGGGGTCCAAAAACATGGATATCCGCTTTTTACAAGTTGCACTCTTTTGAAGAAGGGATATTCAAAGTGGGCAAGTGGGCTTTTCCTTGCTGCTAAACAAAGCATTGGCAAGAGTCAAGAAGCATTGGTTGGGCGTTCTTACAAGGTGGACTTTGTTCGGGCATGTTCAGATGGGCAAGTGGGCTGTCCCTTGCAACTGAAGATAAGATGCAATTTCACAAACTCACAAGTGGGGAAAAGAAGAAGGGCAGTGCTACTATCCATGTTGTATGTGGTTTGGCGCAACCATCATACTTCATGGGGCACATTTTGGGAGAGCCTCTTGAACATGCGGATGTCTCAACATATCTGGGTTCACCAAGTCTTGTGGTTTTGTGCCAACGGCACGGAGGCTGGGGGGCAACGGGTGCTATGCTCTTGGCCGATGGGAAGCGCCCCCTCCGGTATACAAACTACCTATCGGAGCAGCATAGCACCTAAGACCGGGGGAGTTACTCTAGTCGGGGGAATAGAGTTGGGTCATTATGACCTTATGGGCTGTATCCCGACATTGCAATCATTTTTCAACTTTCCGGGCCATTTGGTCCGATTGTTTCTTTTATTCCAAAGTAAGTAGGGCACAAACGTCTTCAAGGCACAAACTTTTAACACTCCGGCCTCACCAAGCTGTTGTAGCTTCTGCCCTTATGCCCGTGGGTGGAATTTTTTTGGGTCGTCGAACAAAGTCAATGATACTCTTGAGTTGAACTACTACATGCTTTCAGCGCCAAATTGTGCAAGATGAGGCGCTATATAAATGTGGTTTGTTGCTCTTTGAAGATCCCGCCCTCGAAGCTCAGCCCCGGCACGAGGTAGCGGTTGTGTGGGGCGAAACGAGCCAGTGGCCCACAATACCGTCGGACCCAGCGCTCGTTTCACTGGTGTGCATCGCCTTGAAGATCCCGTGGGTACGACGGCTATCGTACCGAACAAGTGATGAGGTATTCTAGGACGGGCCCAGATTACGATTTTTTTATTACGATTTTACGGCATTTTTTTTACGATTTTATGGCATTTTTTTACGATTTCGTTACGATGCTTCGGGAGCATTCACTACCCTACCGTCCCATGTTTTCACTTGTTTTCAAGCCTAAAAATTGGCAATAGGGGCAAGGGACGTGCATATCTCAATGCATCCTCAATGATTGTTGTGTCTGTAGGGACGCGGTGGCTTAGAAAAGTGAGCATGTGGACCAAAAAAAAGGGGACCCTCCACTCCTGGTCTGCGGCATCAAAAAATGGCCGCCCACGGCCGCTTCCTCCCCCTACGCATGGTTTGGATCCAAGAACACGATCCGGGGAACAGGATGTTTGCATGTAGGGGAGGCCTTGTAGAGGAAGAAGAGGGACCCCGGCACTGAAGGGTTTGGGAAGACGAGGGAAGAGGTGGAAGACGAGGGAAGAGGTGGAGGACGAGGGAAGAGGTGGAGGACGAGGGAAGAGGTGGAGGACGAGGAGAGACGTGGAAGGTGAGCCACTAGAAACGTCCTTCAATGTCACTGTTCACGAAGAGTGCCACGGCACAGCGACGCAAATCAGGGCGCGTGCTGCCCCGATTCGGGTCATCCAGCAAACCAGCAAGGCTGAATGAGCGCTCCACATCCGCGCTGTTCACTCGCATCCCAAGCAGTGCCACCACCAGTTCCGTCAGTGGACCTGACAGGGCTGACCAAAACTGCATTGGATCCTCAACTTGCTTGGCCTTCTGGCTGTCCATGTTGACGTAGAGTTCCCAGTCAACCCGCATTGTGTTGGAGAAACCAAAAATCTCCTTATTTTTCTCCCACATTGTATCCCAGAGTGGCAATTGCTTGGGATCAAATACTTGCAAAGTTCGGGCACAAATAGGGGGGTCCACATGGCAAAAATCAGCAACATGGGGGGGGTTCAGAGGCCAGAAATCAACAGCAAGGGGGGTCCAGAGGCCAGTGTCCTTTTTTTTCGGCAAAGGATAGCGATCCTTTCTTTTTGCCCATGGAGACAAAGAGCGAAAAGGAAAAAAAATTGCCTGCCACATAAACATCACAGCCACACATGCACACGCAACAAAGGGGTTGTGGGCAGGGAAGGCAATGGGGAAGGGGCAAAGGGGACAAGGAAGGGGAAAGGGGGAGGGGGCACAGTGACGGTGAGGTGGAGGGGAGAGATGTACCGTACACCACAGCGCCAAAAACGATAAAAAAATCGCCGAAAATTACGAAAATTATGAAAATTGCGAAAAATTACCATCGTAATCTGGGCCTATCCTAGGGTATTGTACGGTATTGTATGGCGTTGCTGGGTTGTTAAATGCAATCCTTGTGCGATGGGGGATTGTGACATGTTGTTGTTGTTGTTGTTGTTGTTTGCTTGACTGTAAAACCAACCAACAATCCACACGTAATGCTCTTTGCGTGGCCCCTTGAGTTGGGTATATGGACTCGGGCATGCGGCCCCTTGAGTTGGGGATACGGACTCACAAACCATGCACTTTGATGTATGACCCCTTGAGTTGGGGATACGGACTCCCAATCCGCATGCCGTTACAAGACATGAAGGGGAATCTTTCCACAATTGTGTTACCCAAAGCTTATTATGCAAGATATGTTGCAAAGCCAACCCCCCATGAGTGAACCGTTGGAAAAATGACGCACGGACATAATCACAAGGCGCACATACTCTCATTAGTTGGAAAAAGGTGACACGTAATTGTGTTTCGTCCTTGTTTTGGGAAGGGTACAAGGGGAAGGGGGGAAGGGGAAGTGGATCGGAGGGGCGCCAGGGCAACTCTCAAGACTTTCTTCTCGGCAAATACGAGAAAGCGCTATTACCACATACGTATCTCCATTCCCCCGAAGGTATGTATATGGTAGTAGTGGGTTGCGCGCAGACCCCCCCCCCAACTTCGGAGGACCCCCCCCCCCCAATGTCGGGCCCGTAGCCATTTCGAACGTTTACCACTCCCCTCCACAAAACCCCCCCACCATCACCGACTTTTGACAAGTAGGTTGAGCGAACGTTCCATCAAAACCGGTTCTCCCGGCCCCCCAATTTCTTGACCATGGAGTGGTGTGGTTTGGCAACCATTTACGTGCTCCACCTCCAAATTTTATCCGGCTACTAACATCATTAGTGTCACTGGTGCGTGACACCAATGACACAAGCACAAGCCCCCCCCCCCCCCCCCCTTGTAGTAGCGCCAAGTTAAGGTTACAGGTAGGTTTACGGATTCTTTTGTTTAATTTCTTTCCTTCTCATCCACATGGCTTTCATCATAATAGATTACTTTACCCCGATACACAATGAGTGATTTCATTCGTGATTGGACCATGGTGCAGACAAATGACTGTGGACTGGCTTGCTATCCCGCCGCATTTTCTGGTGAAAAGGCAAAATCATTAATGACGGGTGTTGTGACATTTATCCAGCATGATGCCTCATTGACCTTTCAAACATGTATTGCAATTTATGCTTTTGCAGGGAGTTTGACCAATACACAAAGTACGTTGGAGCAAACTGGAAACCAACTGGAAAACGCGATGTTTTGTTCCTCGGATGGAAGCCGGGGAATGAACGGAAACACGGCCCCTTCCTTGAGGCACCTCCTCTGCCATGGGATAATGAGGTATACCATTGCAATGCACAATATCCGCATATTAAATTTGCAACCCCCTACAACATATGTTTCATTTTGTAGGTATTGCGAGAACTTCTCAATTTTTTAAAGGCATACGCCAGATGTGCTTTGAAAGAATCACGGTGGCGGCCCAATACAATTTTGGCATTGCGCTACAATAAGGATGGACTAGGAAGACACATGAACGACTTCACGGTTCACCAAGATGACCTAAGGTGGCAATATATTGTTTTTGTGGTTTGCTTACAGGTATCTTGGAATGCTTTGCCGTTGCTCCCATGTCATCATACCATCAACCGGTTTTCTTGTACATTTCCCAAAATGTCCATATTCCATGCCACTTTGCAACCGTTCTTTTTGTGACTTTAGGGAAAAGCCCAAATCAGGATTTGGGACAAAAGAGGCCATGGATTTACTCCAGTGATGCACATTGTTGTGCACGCCGGAGACATCTACGCGCTCCATGGTATCGGATTAGTCCATTACTACCGTGAAATTGTGGGATTAGATGGTGTTGTACTGATCATTCGACAAGGAACGTGGACCGTGATCCAAATCCCCATTGTTAATTTGTTCATTTCTAGGCGATACCGAAGAACGAATTTGCTGGACGGTAAGAATGGCAGCATTCAACGTTCCCGATTAATCCACAAAGATTCTACACGATGTACCAAATGCTAGGGTATGTTTCCGTAATAAGGTCCTTGCTCAACGGTCTTTCATACAAATATTGCCGCACATTCAAATTCTACAGAACTACCAGCGGCTCACAAACACCTGTATCGCCCAACCCCTTAAGAACAAGAATAGAAAAACCGACCACCAAATGAACATAACAAGGCAGCATGAGGCCATTCACATGGCAAAAGCACTCAAGAAGGAGCGTAATTAAGTTTGCAATAGGTTGTTGCACATATTTACATTAGGCTGGCACTTTGCACGGCGATTTGCTAGTTTAAGGTGATCCCTAATTGATTTTCCCATTTGTACATTGGATTTTTCGTTTATTTATATATTTTCTTATCTATACTCCATGAAAGAAGCCACTTGGTATTGCATACGTCTTTTTCAGCATTGAACGATGTGCCTCTTGTGTTTGCCGTTTGCAATTCCGTGTCTGCCTGTAGAAAATTGAAACATTGATTGCATTGACATGGGCTTTGCGATTTCGCAATGTTTTACAATGCGTACCACCAAACAGGTATGTTTCTTCAACCCACACTGACCATTATGGGGACGCAGGAAGGCACCAACTATGCAGCCTGTTTTACAATCATGGACACTCTACAAAAATGGCGCAGGGATGGTGAAAACTTGCAACCTAAAAGATTCGTGAGGTAACAAGGTGGATGGAAGCACCATGCTTCTAGAACATAATGTCAGGCCGCTATATGCGTGGTTCCATTTCTAATACTGACTAGCATGTGCAAATGCCATGTAGAGTTTCTCATGGCACAACTGCCAAATTACATGTATGAAACCCATTCACAATCCAATTGTGTGTTGTCATTAACATTTGTTTTTGGGATGCAACAATGTCACATGTGTTTACCTTGTACTTACATGCCATGTAAGCTTTGTCATGGCACTGAGAAATCTGATGCGATCAAATATTTTTTCAAATTCTTTCTGCCATTCCTGTTTGTGTGATTGCAGAGCCGCAACATGAGTTCCATTCCATATTTGAATTTTGATGAATGGCAGTACATATGCCAATATTTACGCCCCGTGGAATCAATGGTTCTTGGTGAATGTCACCAAATCTTCCGCCAAAACCGTTTCAAACATGATGTACTACTACCATTCCATTGTGCACTTCGGCATTGCCTCCTACCCCTGGTGCCGTTTCCCATCCTTTTATTGGACGAAGTTGTCGACTTAAAAAAGAAATTTGGTAAAGTAGTCGCTATTTTGTCCGGCTCTATCGTTTTGCAAGGTTTGCTGCGAGAACCATTCAAAACCACAGACTTGGATATTCTTTGTGCCCGATCGGCACGTCCACTTCTACGAAAAGACTTTTTGGCCATGCAAATGTTGAGACCGCGGAACTATCGTTCTCGAGCTCACATAGAGGAGTATAATGATGTTCATCATCTTCATTCCATTGAAGTTTTCCAATTGGTAGTCGAAGATTGCCGTCCCCTGATTATCCAGTTGATCACTGTGCGAAATAGACTAAACGATGTTCGCAACGTCATAAAGTTTTTTCGATTTTGACATCGTTCAAAATTAGTATGATGGGGTAATGCCAAAGATCACTTCTTTGAAGGCGATAATGTTTAGAAAAGCACGTGTGGCCCCTGGTGTTGTTCCATTAAAGCCACGGGTAGAAAAATGTAAGAAACAAGGGTTTAAATTTATCTAATTGTCGTAATTGCACAATGCAGCTTGGCCACGTGGGCTTTCCCATGGCTTTGTTGTTGATTTGCCATTTCGATAGGACGATTCCCCAAACCCAAGTGAATGTCTGTCCATGTTCATGTCTCGTGCTAAACTTGTTCTCGCCTGTTTACATATCACAGTTTTCTTAACAATGCCGGCCATCTCCAAATTGAACGCGGCTACTGCATCTGCATCGTTGAATGCCAAGTACATGGGTTGCTCTGATATTCGTGAGGTGGCGGATGCAAGAAACGATGGCCAAACCCGTCACGTCATCACCACTTATTTGTTGGACAAAGAACAAGTTATGTTTGTTGTAGCATACTGGGGTTCCTCTTCGGAAGTTTTGTCAAACCTTGTCTCCAAGTTTCAAAAGAATGCGGGTTACTTTATTGATGCGGCCGAGCACCAATACATCAAAGGAACAAAACGCGAGGCATATTCATCAAATTCGGAGTGGACTTTGACGGCAACGGATTACACAAAGATTACTCCGGTGCCACCTAATGAATTTCCAATTCCAGCCACTCCCATTTCTACATTTGAGCACGCGCTCAAGTATCCCCGTTGTCCACATAATGTGGTGGGTGTTATTGTCCATGCGTCAAATATTCAACAAATTAAAACCACATGGAAAATCTCTTTTAAATTGGGATCCCCCAAATGTGATGCTTTGTTGCCGCTTGAACTATGGGGAACATGTGCTCAACACCCCATCGGTAATGGCCAAGTCATTGGGTTTCACCATGTATATTGGTCTTCCACTAAGGGTGTTGCCATTGCTAATGGCAATGCAAATCAAGTTATCATGAATGATTCGGACTTGTCCCCATCTATTAGGGAAGATGTTACGAAATGGGCAAAAGGCTTTGATTCCAAGAAATTGCAAACAATTGGTCAAAGTAAGAGGGTGATTGATTTCCAAGCTTTTTTGGACACCAATCCTAATGAATGGAAATATGATCAAGAATATCAGATGGATGTTTCTTTCCAAGGATCAGGGAATCCGGTTACTCACAATGCATGCATTGATTGTGGCACCAAAAAGCCCAATGAGAATTTCCTTTGTTACAAATGCAACCAAAAGTCAAAAGGCACAGGCCATTACTTTCCTATCTTGCAATTGGGAACTCCCTCTTGTAAAAAGGTGTTCAATGGCAAAAATTTAGTGGGAGAACAAATTTTCAATATGCCGGCCAATGAATTTGGTGAAAAGGTACTTCAAAAACCCAACTTTGTTGATACCTCTGTGCAAGAGGACTGCATTGCACGCTGGTGTCAAATCTTTTTTCAGCATTGTAAAAATCCAAGGTCCAAGGAATCCATTTATCGCGTTTCCCATTTTGAATTTCTCTCTAATGAAGAAGCGGCAAAAAATACACTTCTTTCCACTCCAAGTGCACCACCCAGCCCCATTGAATGTGACTTGCAAACACAAATGGACCGCTTGTTTGGATGGCATGCCGAATTCCCGCACAGCCGTCATACAACCACTAGTAGTATCAATGCCTTTTTGCGCAAGCATGGTGGGCATTTCGATGTCACAATGCTCTTGCAAAAATGTGCCAATGTAGAATTGGACATTGATATTTTCGAAGATCTTTTTCTCGGATCTTACACGTCACCAATCCCAATGACCGGGTTGATGTGCTCATGGCACATCGTTCCAATTTTCCATTCCCCGAATTAGAATCGTTCTTGGATGGAATGACAGTAAGATGCATGAACGAGCTCATCCCCACACTGGCGCCAGGGTCACACCATCACCACAAACACCAAACACCCCGGCGAATCCGAGCTCCAAAATTTCAGAGATTCCTTTCGAACTCCCGTCAGATGAGAATGGCACAGAGGAGGACTCACCGCAAAAAGAGGCATCCGAGAAGAAAAGTACTTCAACAGAAAAAACGCCAAAAAGGCCCTATTTGGAAAAGGGTCGCGCACCAGCCATGTCCGCAGCACAAAGGAAGAGTGTCACTCCCGAGAACTCCAAAAAAAAAACTCCGAAAATGTTGGAGGTCCCAAAACTGAGTGAAGCTAATGATACGGATGATGAGTAAATCCGTTCATCATATGTGTGCCTCGCCACATACACATGTAGGCTTTCTCATGTGCGTGTGAATGAGGTACCCAATCAAAAGCTAACATGTGTGCCTTACCATGTTAGGAATTTGAATGTGGCTACATGCCTAAAAGCATGCCAACTGGGCTTTCTCTTGATGTTGTCAGGCATGGATTGAATTATGCACATAACGCCACATACACATGTAGGCTTTCTCATGTGCATGTGGATGAAGTACCCGGTCGAAAACTAACATGTGTGCCTTACCATGTTAGGAATTTGATTGGCGGGTGTTTTCGTTTGACTCCCATATGAGAGATTGAAAATTAACTACATGCCTAAAAGCTTGTTTTGGGCATAGGTCAATTTTCACATGGTAACATGTTTGGACACCTGAATTCGGAATCAAATGGTATTGCTTACCCGAAGGTTTTCATTTAGACATGAGTGCCCATTTTCCTCACATCTGTCCTTTACCATTCCTACGTGTAGGCTTTCTCGTGTGGGTATGGAAGGTTTTTCAAACAACTAACGTGTGTGCTTTACAACGTTACGCTTTGATCACCAATTTTACTTTGAAGAGCACGGCAATCCGCTTTCTTCTAACGGGTTTTACTTCAATTTCAACTGTCAACATGTGTGCATGGGCATGAACCCCAAATTGATATATGAACGATCAATGTTCACGTCATGAGTGCCTCACAATGACCACATGTAGGCTTTCTCATGTGGATGTGGATGTCATTTCCTATGACTTGAGGCTAACCTACATGATATATCAATGGGTATTATTTGCATTACCTTGTGTCACATATCAACGTGTGTGCCTTACCACGTCGGCAAGTCGACAAACATGTGACTTTTAAGGTACCATGCGCATGGCATGTACCCTTTCTCTTGCCACATGGTTGTGGTGCATTCAATTTTCATAAGTAATGTTTCCGATGTTCTATTCAACGCCATGTGAACTGCGACACCATGTTTTTTTTGTGGCATGATCTATTTACATTATTTCCATAAAAATTTCTGACTCCATTCGTTTCATTGCAACCTCAAAGGCTAGTCACATATATGTACTCTATGGCCAATCCGTCTCGCACCCCATGGTCTTCCCTCCATGGCTATTGTTGGTAAAAACACAAAATGCCTTTCCAATGTCTGATTTGCCAATACTAGAAATGATTTCGACCGGTGACGGTTCGAATAACGTTGTGACTTGGTTCAGAAATTAGTATTTTTCACCCGAAATGGCATGGGAAAGCCCACATGCCATCCCAACAGGCTACGTTGTTATTATGTGTGTATGCACATTAGGAAACATTACATCATTGGACGCCAATTGCAGAATTGCACATGATCCATATGTCCACTGGAGTTGTACACACCAGCATTCACGAATGCGCATTAGTTACCAATGAAAAAATAGGTCAATGAACCACCAAATCATTATAAATGGGCTTCAAACAAACAATGCACTATGAAACGTTCCGTTTAAATTGAAAAGGAGCCATTTCCGATTTAGCCTCGTTTGATAAAGGCACGCACCCAAGCATTCCCCAAGGCAAGCGGTCTTCCTTCCAAAGTGAAACCAGACTAGGACCTAGCTCGGTCTTAGTTCGAGTCTTGATTACCGAGCTGGGTTTACCCCGTCCAGGTTTTACACCACCTTTTAGGGTCCAAGGGTGAGCAGCAAGCAGCAAGCAGCAGGCGACTAAAAAGTCCTTTTGACAGCACAGTGGCTTAAAACCGCCATCCAAGTAGCTCAAAACGACCGGGGAGCAAACGCGCATCACCACAAACAAGTTTCGTGCCGTTTCCAGCCGTCTAGCCTGTTCTATGGCCTGTTTAGTGACCAAAAATGGCCGTTTTTGGAATGTTTTCAGGACGATCGTCCTGAAAACTCAGGGCGATCGTTGGTTTATCCAGTAGGCGATTCCAGTCAGCACCGTTGTTCTTCCACAACGATTAGACAATCAAATAATTGCAAATGGGTGATGAAGAAGGCGTCTTCCACGCCGCGGTGTCTTCACGTGGTCCATTGAGAGTGAAAAATGGGCGTTTTGGGGTTGGTTTTCACGAGTTTGCACAAGTTTGCAGCAAGCAGGAACAAGCAATCCAAAAGTCCTTGCGACGGCACCGGGGCTCAAAGACGTCATCCAAGTAGCTTAAAACGACCGGGCAGCAAACGCGCATCACCACAAAGGAGTTTTGTGCCGTTTCAAGGCGTCTAGGCCGTTCTATGGCCGATGTAGTGTCCAAAAATGGCCCTTTTTGGGTCGTTTTCAGGACGATCGTTCCTAAAAATTCAGGGTGTTCGTTGGTTGATCCAATAGGCGATTCTAGTCAATTCTTCCACAACGATTAGACAATCAAATAATTGCAAATGGGTGATGAGGAAGGCGGATTCCACACCGCGGTGTCTTCACGTGGTCCATTCGGGATGAACAATGGGCGTTGTTGAGTTAGTTTTCAAGAGCACGCATAGTAGTAGCAAGCAGCACGCAACATCCGACATCCATATGTGCCGTTGTTGCCATGTAGGCTTTCTCATGGCATCCAAGCGGCTTGTTATGCACGCACCTTGGTTGTCGCGTAGGCTTTCTCACGGCAGTCAATTTGGTTGACTTTGTCCGATTAGGGAACACTATTGTTTGTTTCACCATGCTCTTGCTAGACGCTTCGTCCCTCTTTTTGTTGCCATTGCCGTGTAGGCTTTCTCACGGCAATCAAACTAATTGACTTTGTCCCATCTCGGGAACACCAGTGTTTGTTTGACCATGCTCTTGTTGGTTGTCACTACGTGCCACTTTTTAGCTCCTTTTGTTACCATTGCATGAGTGTTTGCACGTGGCAAGTGTCCTTTACACCAGGTTTTTTGGTTATCATTGTGCCCGTTGTCAGAATTGTCCATTCGTTGGGTTCACTTGCTCCATATGTGCCTTTGTTGCCATGTAGGCTTTCTCATGGCATCAAAGTGTGCTTGTTATGTGGGTACCTTGGTCGCCGTGTAGGCCTTCTCGCGGCAATCATTTGAATGTCTATGATGTTTGCCCATGCTCTCAGTAGTTCTCAATTTGTGCCTCTTTTTGGACGCTTAGTTGCTTTCTTTGTTACCATCCTTTTGCTGTGCATCTTATTGTATTTTCCATTTCAAGGCATGCCTACGCCTTCACTAACGGACAAGGATTGTCATGATGTGGCTCGCCTATGAGGATGGAAGTGGGTACACCAAGCCAATCAAGACATGAAGGCTAAGGCAGTCATGCGTTGGACTTGTGCATGTTGCGGAGAGTCAAAGGCTGTACGGTTCGATAACATGAAGAAGTTTGGTCCGGGAAAGCACAAGTGTTCAAAAAAATCTCAACCACAAGATAAAGAGGCAATTGGGAAAGCAAAAGATGGTCGCCCATCCATCACCACGTTGCATTGCCATCAACTTGCGGCAGAATATGGATGTGATTGGCTGTGGCCTAATCTGTTGTTGGTTACTGTAGCAAGAATCCGGTAAGGATTGCCAACGTGTTGAGCACAATTCGTCAAGTGACTCGTGAGGTGGACAAAATGGACACCACGAAGTTTGCACAAACCGGAGAGAAGGAGGCAATCTTGCTAAAGCGCATCATCAATTCGTTGGACACGAAGGTGGAGTTTAGTGCGCAAATGGCAGCCGTCTCCTTGTTGGGGTATCCCTCATGACATTGCTCTCAAAAGTTTGCCGTTGTGCATCCTTGGAGCACTATAACCGCCCTTCGTGCTTTATTTGGTGGAATGTTAGAACATGGAGGCGGGGAGAGTGAAAGTGATGAGCAACATGGAGCAGACGTGCGGAATGTTGGTGCCGATGCGCAATGCATTTCCTCATCTTTGTCAGATGTGGTGGATGATGACCCATGGGCAACATCACATGTTGATATGCAGGCATCACAAATGTCAACACATGAGCCTCCAAATGACAATGGCACAATGTCTTCGGAGGATGACCAAGAAGACAGCAATACTCTTATGAAGCACCTTGACTCCTTGACAATGGATGTGGCACAATCGGATGCGGATGCAACATGCCGAGCGCACCTTTACACTGTGGGTGAAGGATTGGAAGCCGAGCAAATTGCTGTCACGCCCGCCATCCATTATGCTTGTCGTGGGAAGCGGCTTAGGGCCCTTTGCGCTCTTCAGTACTATTGTCTCATCAAAATAGAGCAACGGCGTGCAACGGACCCTATTGAAGTTACCGATGGAGTCAGTGATGGACGCCCGGAAAATGCCATGTTTGATTTGGGATGTGCTTGATGATAGCGATTATGTGCAATACCTAGTGTCACAATCTAGGTGCCCCATCTTGGCAAGGAAGCGCACGCCTGTTTGGCGCGGTGTGGATGGTAGTGCTCGCACAAGGAATGCATGGGCCAAGTTTGTCATGTGCAATTTCGTTCCTTGGGATATTGAACAGCCGCGCCAAATCCGAACAGCCGCCCCAAATCACTTGGAACAATTACTTGCGATGGGAGGAACATTGCAAGACTGCACATGCAAGCTACTTGGAGCGCAGTCGGCATTCCATGGTTGTCCGGTTGAAGAAGATTGGGCACTATGATCGCTTGCGAAAGTCAATGTCAGAGAACATTCGAAAGCATTGTGGGAAGATTTGGGGTGTGAGGCACCCGTTGGATGTCAATTTCAACGCGGGTAAGGAGATGGAGGAGCTCAAGGAAACAAGAGCGGAGGTGAAGGATAGCAGGTTCGCGGAAGCGGTGCAAGCTATGCAAGAAGCAATTCAAAGAGCCCAAAACGCAAATCACAGAGGACGTGTGGCTTCAAGTGAGGAGTTTGATATCCTCGAAGAAGCCTTGAATTTGCAATTGGGCTTGGCACCGGCAATGAGTCATGCCTTACGGGAAAAATAAACAAAGTTTCTTTATACATTGGGCGATGATGAGCATTATCCACATGGAGATGATATTGACTCCCATGCGCAAAGAGTGTTGGATGATATCAAGGCTGAGGAGGAGTCACCGGAAACGGATGTTTCTTCCATATCTGATGGTCACATTAGATCAACAGGAAGTCCGGATCAAGAAGAGATCATCGACAAGATCACCAATTACAGGAGGTTGGAGGCCACCTGCGACACATCCGCAAAGCCAATTGCACCTCTAGGCTTCATGCATGCCGGTGGAGGAACTGGAAAGAGTTTGGTGGCGCAGGAAATCCATGCAAGATTATAGTAAACGTTTGGTTGGACCGTCGTGCGATTTGTTGCTCCATCAGGAATCGCCGTAAGTAATGTGGCTGGGTCCTAGTCTTGGTTAACGCATTGGAAATCACCGTGGAACAAAGGCGGCTTGCTTTGCAGATGTTCCTCCACGGTCAGCACAATCGTTCTGAAACATGGCTCCAAAACGGCTTGTTTTCACCTCGAAATCGCCCACCCCGTGGCACCACGGCATGGCACACGCCTTATTCCCCACTCATTGCATTCCTTTGATGGCCCAATCGCTATGGAAGAACAACAGCTCTCATTGGAAACACCTACGCGGAAGACCAACAATGGTCCTCAGTTTTTAGCATGATTGTCCTAAAAATAGCCCCCAAAACGGCCATTTTTAGACACTAAATCGGCCATAGAATGGGCTAGACGGCTCAAAATGCAACGAAATTTGTTTGTGGTTATGCGCATTTGCTCCCCGGTCATTTTGAGCTACTTGGATGCCGGTTTTGAGCCACAATGCCGTTGCAAGGACTTTTTGATCACCTGCTTGCTTGTTGTTGCTGCTTGCTGCTTACTAAAATGTGTAGCTCATCCTTGTACCCTAAAAGGTGGTGTAAAACCTCGACAGTGTAACCCCAGCAACGTAATCTGGACTCATGACTGGGACCGAGCTGGGTCCTAGTCGTGGTTAACGTATTGGAAATCAACGTGGAGCAAAGCCCGCTTGCTTTGCAGATGTTCCTCCACGGTCACTACGATTGTCCTGAAACATGCCTCCAAAACGGTTTGCTTTCACCTCAAAATTGCCCAATCCGTGGCACCACGGCATGGCACACGCCTCATTCCCCACCCATTTGCATTCCTTTGATGGCCCAATCGCTATGGAAGAGCAACGGCCCTCGTTGGAAACACCTACGCGGCAGACCAACGATCGTCCTGAAAACAGCCCAAAAACAGCCATTTTTGGACACTGAATCGGCCATAGAGCGGGCTAGACGGCTCGAAATGGCACGAAACTTGTTGGTGGTGATGCGCCTTTGCTCCCCAGTCATTTTAAGCTACTTGGATGCCGGTTTTGAGCCACGGTGTCGTCGCAAGGACTTTTTAATCGCCTGCTTGCTGCTGCTGCTGCTAAAATGAGTTGCTCATCCTTGGACCCTAAAATGGGGTGTGAAACCTCGACAGGGTAAACCCAGCTCGGTAACAACTTTTTTACCGAGCTGGGTTTACCCTGTCGAGGTCTTACACCACCTTTTAGGGTCCAAGGATGAGCAACACGTTTTAGCAGCAGCAGCAGCAGCAGCAAGCAACAGGCGAGTAAAAAGTCCTTGCGACCACATCGTGGCTGAAAACCGGCATCCAAGTAGCTCAAAATGACCGGGGAGCAAAGGCGCATCACCACAAACAAATTTCGTTGCATTTTGAGCCGTCTAGCCCGTTCTACGGCAGATTTAGTGTCCAAAAATGACCTTTTTCAGGCTGTTTTCAGGACGATCGTCCTGAAAACTGAGGACGATCGCTGGTGTGTCAAGTGGGCGTTTGCAATGAGGGCCGTTGTTCTTCCATGGCGATTGGGCTATCAACTGATGGCAAATGGGTGTTCAACAAGGCATGTACCATGCCGTGGTGCCACACAGTGGTCCACTTTGTGGTAAAAATGAGCCGTTTTTGTGCCGTGTTTCAGGACAATCGTCCTTACCGTGGAGGCACATCTCAAAGCCAGGCAGTGTTTCCTCCACGATGATTTCCAATGCGTTACACAAGACTAGGACCAAGCTCGGTCCTAGTTCGAGTCTTGATTACCGAGCTGGCTTTACCCTGTCGAGGTTTTACACCACCTTTTAGGGTCCAAGGCTGAGCAACACGTTTTAGCAGCAACAGCAGCAAGCAGCAGCAAGCAGCAGCTCTAAGCAGGCGAGCAAAAAGTCCTTGCCACCGCACTGCGACTCAAAACCGGCATCCAAGTACCTCAAAACGACCGAGGAGCAAATGCGCATCACCGCAAACAAGTTTCGTGCCGTTTCGAGCCGTCTAGCCCGTTCTACGGCCGATTTAGTGTCCAAAATGGCCGTTTTTGGGCTGTTTTTAGGACGATCGTCCTAAAAAACCTAGGACGATCGCCGCTGTGTCAAGTGGGCGTTTGCAAAGAGGGCCGTTGTTCTTCCATGGTGATTGGGCTATTCAATGATGGCAAATGGGTGTTCCATAAGGCATGTACCATGCCATGGTGCCACACGGTGGTCCATTTTGAGGTGAAAATGAGCCGTTTTCGAGCCGTGTTTCAGGACAATCGTCCTGACCGTGGGGGCACATCTCTCAAGCAAGGGGTCTTTCTTCAACGGTGATTTCCAATGCGTTACGCAAGATTAGGACCCAGCTCGGTCCTAATTCGAGTTTTGATTACCGAGCTGGGTTTACCTTGTCGAGGTTTTACACCAGCTTTTAGGGTCGAAGGGTGAGCAACACGTTTTAGCAAGCAGCAGCAGCAGCAAGCAACAGCAGCAAGCAAGCGAGTAAAAAGTCCTTGCGACCACACCGTGGCTCAAAATGGCCATTCAAGTAGCTCAAAACGACCGGGGGGCCAAGGCGCATCACCACAAACAAGTTTCGTGCCGTTTCGAGCCGTCTAGCCCGTTCTATGGCCGATTTAGTGTCCAAAATGGCCGTTTTTAGGCTGTTTTCAGGAGGATTCTGGACGATCGTCCTGAAAACTCAGGACGATCGCCGGTGTGTCAAGTGGGCGTTTGCAATGAGGGCCGTTGTTCTTCCATGGCGATTGGGCTATCAAATGATGGCAAAAAGGTGTGCAATACGGCATGTACCATGGCGTGGTGCCACACGGTGGTCCATTTTGAGGTGAAAATGAGCCGTTTTTGAGCTGTGTCTCATGACGATCGTCCTGACCTCGGAGGCACATCTCTAAAGCAAGCGGTCTTTCTTCAACGGTGATCTCCAATGCGTTGCGCAAGACTAGGACCCAGCTTGGTCCTAGTTCGAGTCTTGATAGGGTCCAAGAATAAGCTACACATTTTAGCAGCACCAGCAAGCAAGCAGCAGGAGCAACAGGCGAGTAAAAAGTCCCTACGACGGCATCGTTGCTCAAAAGGGGCATCCAAGTAGCTCAAAATGACCGGGGAGCAAATGTGCATCACCACAAAAGAGTTTCGTGCCGTTTCAAGCCGTCTAGCCCGTTCTATGGCTGATTTAGTGTCCAAAAATGGCCGTTTTGGGCCTGATTTCAGGACGATCGTCCTGAAAACTCAGGACGATCGTTGGTGTGCCGCGTAGGTGTTTCCAACGAGGGCCGTTGTTCTTCCATAGCGATCGGACCATCAAAGGAATGCAGTGAGTGGGGAATAAGGTGTGTGCCATGCCGTGGTGCCACAGGGTGGGCGATTCTGAGGTGAAAACAAGCTGTTTTTGAGCCATGTTTCAAGACGATTGTCCTGACCGTGGCAGCACATCTGCAAAGCAAGCGCGCATTGCTCCACGGTGATTTCGAATGTGTTAACCAAGACTAGGACCCAGCTCGGTCCTAATCGGGAGTCTTGATGTAAAACCTCGACAGGGTGAACCCAGCTCGGTAATCAACACCCGAACTAGGACCAAACTGGGTCCTAGTCTTGCGTAACGCATTGGAAATCACCGTTGAGGAAAGACCGCTTGCTTTAGAGATGTGCCTCCATGGTTACGACGATTGTCCTGAAACACGGCTGGAAAACGGCTCATTTTCACCTCAAAATGGACCACTGCGTGGCACCACGGCGTGGTACACGCCTTATTGAACAACCATTTGCCATCCTTTGACAGCCCAATCGCCATGAAAGAGCAACGGCCCTCACCGGAAACACCTGCTTGGCGTAGCGGCGATCGTCCTGAACTTTCGGGACGATCGTCCTGAAAACAGCCAAAAACAGCCCAAAAGCGGCCATTTTTGGACACTAAATCGGCCGTAGAACGGGCTAGACGGCTCAAAACGCAACGAAACTTGTTTGTGGTGATGCGCCTTGGCTCCCCGGTCGTTTTGAGCTACTTGGATGCAAGTCTTGAGCCGCGGTGTGGTCTCAAGGACTGCTGCTGGTGCTGCTTGCTGTTGCTGCTTGCTGCTGCTAAAACGTGTTGCTCAGCCTTGGCCCCTAAAGGGTGGTGTAAAACCTCGACAGGGTAAACCCAGCTCGGTAATTACATCAAGACTTGAACTAGGACCGAGCTAGGTCCTAGTCTTGCGTAACGCATTGGAGATCACCATTGAAGAAAGACCGCTTGCCGTGCAGATGTGCCTCCATGGTCAGGACGATCGTCGTGAAACACGGCTCAAAAACGGCTCATTTTCACCTCAAAATGGACCAACGTGTGGCACCACGGCATGGTACATGCCATATTGAGCACCAATTCGCCATCGTTTGATAGCCCAATCGCCATGAAAGAACAACGGCCCTCATCAGAAACACCTGCTTGGCATAGCGGCAATCGTCCTCAGTTTTCAGGACGATCGTCCTGAAAAAAGCCGAAAACAGCCCAAAAACGGCCATTTTTTGGACACTAAATCGGCCGTAGAACGGGCTAGACGGCCCGAAATGCAACGAAATTTGTTTGTGGTGATGCGCCTCACCTCCCCGGTCGTTTTGAGCTACTTGGATGCCGGTTTTGACCCACGGTGTGGTCGCAAGGACTTTTTACTCGCCTGCTGCTGCTGCTGCTTGCTGCTGCTGCTGCTGCTGCTGCTGCTTGCTGCTGCTTGCTAAAACGTGTAGCTCAGCCTTGGCCCCTAAAAGGTGGTGTAAAACCTCGACAGGGTAAACCGAGCTCGGTAATCAAGACTCGAACTGAAACCGAGCTGGGTCCTAGTCTTGCGTAACGCATTGGGGATCACCGTTGAAGAAAGACCGCTTCCTTTAGAGAAGTGCCTCCATGGTTAGGACGATTGTCGTGAACCACGGCTAGAAAACGGCTCATTTTCACCTCAAAATGGACCACCGCGTGGCACCACGGAGTGGTACACGCCTTATTGAATACCCATCTTCCATGCTTTGATGGCCTGATCGCCATGAAAGAACAACGGCCCTCATCGGAAACACCTGCTTGGCGTAGCGGCGATCGTCCTGAACTTTCAGGACGATCGTCCTGAAAACAGCCGAAAACAGCCGAAAACGGCCATTTTCAGACACTAAATCGGCCGTAGAACGGGCTAGACGGCTCAAAACGGCACGAAACTTGATTGTGGTGATGCGCCTTGGCTCCCCGGTCGTTTTGAGCTACTTGGATGCCGGTTTTGAGCCGCGGTGTGGTCGCAAGGACTTTTTAAGCGCCTGCTGCTGCTGCTGCTGCTGCTGCTGCTGCTTGCTGTTGCTTGCTAAAACGTGTAGCTCAGCCTTGGACCCTAAAAGGTGGTGTAAAACCTGGACAGGGTAAAGCCAGCTCGGTAATCAAGACTCGAACTAGGAACGAGCTGGGTCCTAGTCTTGCGTAACGCATGGGAAATCACCGTTGAAGAAAGACCGCTTGCTTGAGAGATGTGCCTCCATGATTACGGCGATTGTCCTCAAACACGGCTGGAAAACGGCTCGTTTTAACCTCAAAATGGACCACCGCGTGGCACCACGGCATGGTACATGCCTTATTGAACACCCATTTGCCATCCTTTGATAGCCCAATCACCATGAAAGAACAACGGCCCTCATCGGAAACACATGCTTGGCGTAGCGGCAATCGTCCTGAACTTTCGGGACGATCGTCCTGAAAAAAGCCGAAAACAGCCCAAAAACGGCCATTTTTGGACACTAAATCGGCCGTAGAACGGGCTAGACGGCCCGAAATGCAACGAAACTTGTTTGTGGTGATGCGCCTCACCTCCACGGTCGTTTTGAGGTACTTGGATGCCGGTTTTGACCCACGGTGTGGTCGCAAGGACTTTTTACTCGCCGGCTGCTGCTGCTTGCTGCTGCTGCTGCTGCTGCTTGCTGCTGCTGCTGCTTGCTAAAACGTGTTGCTCAGCCTTGGCCCCTAAAAGGTGGTGTAAAACCTCGACAGGGTAAACCCAGCTCGGTAATCAAAACTCGAACTAGGACCGAGCTGGGTCCTAGTCTTGCGTAACGCATTGGAAATCACCGTTGAAGAAAGACCGCTTGCTTTAGAGATGTGCCTCCATGGTTACGGCGATGGTCGTGAAACGCGGCTCGAAAACGGCTCATTTTCACCTCAAAATGGACCACCGCGTGGCACCACGGCATGGCACACGCCTTATTGAACACCCATTTGCCATCCTTTGATAGCCCAATCGCCATGAAAGAGCAACGGCCCTCATCGGAAACACCTGCTCGGCGTAGCGGCGATCGTCCTGAACTTTCAGGACGATCGTCCTAAAAACAGCCGAAAACAGCCCAAAAACGGCCATTTTTGGACACTGAATCGGCCGTAGAACTAGCTAGACGGCTCGAAATGCAACGAAACTTGTTTGTGGTGATGCGCCTTTGCTCCCCGGTCGTTTTGAGCTACTTGGATGCCGGTTTTGAGCCGCCGTGTGGTCGCAAGGACTTTTTACTCGCCTGCTTGCTTGCTTGCTGTTGTTGCTGCTAAAACGTGTTGCTCATCCTTGGCCCCTAAAAGGTGGTGTAAAACCTCGACAGGGTAAACCCAGCTCGGTGATCACAACTTACGACTAGGACCCGGCTGAATCCTTGTCTAGTTGATCTAGTTGAACGCACTGTAAATCACCGTGGAAGAAAGACCGCTTTCTTTGGAGATGTTTCTCCACGTCCAAAATGATCCTCCTGAAACACGGCTCAAAAACGGCTCGTTTTCACCTCAAACTCAACCACCCTGCGGCACCATAGCATGGCGCACGCCTTGTTGAACACCCGTTTGAGTTCCTTTGATGGTCCAAGCGCCATTGAAGAAGAACGTCCCTCATTGAAAACGCCCACTTGACACACCGGCGATCGTCCTGAACTTTCCGGACAGTCGTCTCAAAAACAGCCCCAAAACGGCCTTTTTTGGACACTGCAACAACGGCCATAAAACAGGCTAGGCGGCTCGAAATGGCACAAAACTTGTTTGTGGTGATGCACACTTGCTTTGCGGTTGTTTTGAGCTACTTGGATGCTGGTTTTGGGCCACGATGTCATCGCAAGGACTTTTTAACGGCCTGTTGCTGCTCGTGCTGTTCCTTACTGCTGCTGCTGCTGCTTGCTGCTGCTAAAATGTGTTGCTCACCCTTGGACCCTAAGAAGGGCTGTAAAACCTCGATAGGGTAAACCCAGCTCGGTAATCAAGACTCATACTAGGACCGAGCTGGGTGGTAGACAACAAAGCTGCGTTTGAGACACTTGGTTGGCACACTGGGGATCATCCTGAACTTGCCATGTGAACAGCATGGGGCTGAGAAGCATGAACTGACAAACGAGGGCAGCCATGCAGCCATGCAGGATGGCTGAAAACAGGGCAATACAAGTTACCCATCCATGATGCAGCGTGACACAAAAGATGGAAAAAAGAATTAAATGGCTGAGAGAAACACCCGTTAACTAGCCACTATTGCTTTGTAGCAAACCCAAGATGTTCACACCCGTTGGGCCACCAGTGCCTTGTTGGCCATGACGATCTCATGGGCCTTGCAGTCCTGGCGGTGGACATGGTGCAGGATGAAGACGTACAGAGGGTCATCATATGAGTAGTGCTGCAGGTACACGGCCGCCAGCACAAAGACAAAAGAAACTGGCGTCCGGAAATCACCAAATCCTAAGAGGTCAGAGCGCAAGCGAGTGACTGGGGACTCAGATGGGGGCGTGCAGTGGGGCCTGTGGTCATGAAATACACCTCTTTTTGCCTCCATCTCCCCATCAAGTCAATGTGAAAGACAGGTGGGTGGTGTATACACAAACAAGTGAGAAGGTGGTGCAAACAGGAGGAAACATGGATCAATAGGGGCTGGGGCGAATCGGGCTGTTGCCCTTTCCCCAAGCTTGGGGGTTCAGTTCCACACCCCAACCCACACAGTGTGGGCAAGGGGGTCTAGAGGGGTTGGGGGGGGGGGGGATTTTTTTCAGGTTTTGGGGGCATTGTTGAAATCCGTGGTAATATCTTCTTTCACCATTCACCACAAATGAAAAATTGTACGGCACATGGAGGGCGGTTCATTTCAGTTCTGGATCCCAACCCCCACTGTGTGGGAAGGGGGGTCCAGATGGGGGGTGGAGGGGATGTCAAAAATTTTCAGGTTTTGGGGGGCATTATTGAACACCTCGTTTCATTCTAGCCATTTTGAATACACACAACTGGGTAAATCTTCTTCTACCCTTCATCAAAAATGAAAAATAGGGGGGTATTCCGGTGGATCACAACTAAACCAGCAATGGCACGCCAACAAGCAACAATGTAAGACACAAGGCAATATCGACAACTGCAATTCCATTGTTTGCACGTGTCCCTTCCTCCCTTCCTCCGTCCTTCCATCTGCACATACACACACACATATAACTATTTATATGTTTTTATGCATATGAACAGCGTAACGAGGCCGGGTGATACGTGGGCCCATGGTTAACTCAGAACCGCACTTCGACTCGGGATAACCACAATTGTGGCAATGGGTTAGATTACGCCTTGCCATTGCCTGCTCCCTAGCTTGAACATCCTTAGCCCATGCCTTAGCTTGGGCAGTGGGCTCCCTCAAGGCAAGTTTGGGACGCAATGGTGCTTCTTCATACACTCGCTCACACATGCCACTGAATGAACCCCAGCACTTTATACAGGTGCCTCGGGTGCGGGTGCGTTGCCGTAGCCAGCCGAATCCATTGGGCAAACATTTGAAGAAATGCCCTAGGATGAGACCATATTTTCGGCTCACACATATCGATGAACTTGCCCAAAAAGAGAATCCTAGTAACGGGCTCCGGAATCGACATGGGTGACACCAAAAACCCTGCCCTCCGCAGCACATCAACCACCTTGCGGGTCAACTCAGCCAATTCCTGAGGGCACCCTCCCGAAAGCAGGAAGGCATCTAAGTAATGAAAAAGGATCATGTGGCCCGGCACAATACCCTAGACAACGTGTTGCAAGGCAAGCTGGCAAATAAAAGGCGAGTATTTCCACCCAAAGGGCATCCGTCGCATATGGTACATCACATGTGCCCCCCCCCCCGGCCGAAAAGCAAAGCCAAACGCGCTGGCCGCCTTCGGGGGGAGCACAAAAGACCAGAAAGCATTTCCACATCCACATGACTATAGTACAGCAGGGCATCCGAGGGCCAGGAACACAGGCGCTCAAAGACTTGCTCGAACACAACGAGAACTTGCGGGGGCGTGGGACAATTTCGTTAAAAATCAACCAAGAGGAAAACCATTGACACTTTTTCGGACAATTTCTGTATAAAGAACGGCTAGCATGTCAACGGCAACTCCTCCCCCGCGTCCATTCCCATGTCTACCCCCCGCTCCAAGCACTCCAGCATGGGCTGAACCAACGCATTTGTGTCGCGCCGGCGCAATGCACCTGGCGCCGCTTCCACGTCGGGGACAAACTCGTAGCAAGCCCAGGATTTGGTGGGTGGAGGAAAGCCGCTTCGTCCACCGTCTTGCTAGGCGTATAGATGGTTAGAGCACCTTCTGGAGGAGAATGGTAGGAAGTTGGTAGCGGCAAAGAGCAAGGAAAGGGATGGTAAGATATTGGCACGCTTGTTGAATGCCTCTTTGGTCCCCAAGGACACATCTTCTATTACGGTTGATGTTCTTAAGGGGGGCAACCAAGTTGGTGCGCCACAAACAGCCTGAGGTGGCTAACTTTTTGAGGTTGAATGTCAACCGGGACCAATTGTTGGCACAATCGGAGGAGTGGGTGCCAAAGCAAGCGGAGGCACGGCGCTTCTTCGGTTTGATCATGGAGGAAGTCACACCACAGGTACACCGTGCTATGGTGTGGCACGGTTTTCTGTTGTTTCAACACTGTGCATTGCTCAACCTTCTTCATTCACAAGCTGCCGATACATCAGGAGATCGTCAAGGAGACGAAGCTTAAGGAGAACTTCAAGCAGACGAAGCATCACCAAAGCCGCCACACTTGTGGATCCCAGTCAGTGGACAGTGTTGGCCGCTGAGGAAGGGATGGGCGACCAGGTTGAATCGTATCGGTGCCTTTTCAAGAAAGGTGAGTGTATTGATGCCTTGAAGGCTGAGTGGGAGGTTTTTTGGAAGCTTCCCACCACCGCTTCAACACCGAACTTTAGAATTTTGGATTGGTGGGAGGGTATGGCAACCACGCTACCGCTCTTGTATGCAGCTGCACGCCATGTCCTTGCCGTCCCAGCAATGTCTTGCGATGTGGAGCGTTGCTTCTCGTCACTGAAGTGGATCAGAGACGAGCGACAAAGAAGTATGAAGTGTGACACTCATCGCGCCGTGGTCATGCTCCACTGCAATGGGATCCCTCAATAGCACCATTTCTTGTATTGTTGCATGTCCAATCTGCCAAATACAAGTGGAAGTTTGGTAGGATGCATTAGAGTGTGGCACGGGGCAGTACGTGTGCCCCATTGTGTGCCGCGACAGTAAGTTAAGTCGCTAGGAGGCGGGGTAAGGCGGGACCACACCAGCCACATGATGGCGAAACGTGGTGCAGAAGTGAGCCTACAACTGTGATTGGTGCCCATTTTTGCAGGGTTTTTGGTACTTGGATGGTCAAGGAAATAAGTTTTTCACCTTCCTCCACCAATTAACCCCCATTTTCCCCGTTTCCCCCCATTTCCCCCCATTTTCCCTCATTTTCCCCCATTTCCCCCCATTTTTCCTTTCGGAGTGGGAAGTTGAGCGGGTAACTGAGGTGCCACCGTGAGCGGGTAATCAGGGGCCTTGCCTGTTGAGCATTTGAATGATTTGTAGACATGACATTGCAGACCTTGATAGGCCTAGTTCGTGTTTTGGATGATGTTTTGGCAGCCCTCACGCGTCACGTCCTGCACCTTCTGGCCTCCTGGACGCTACCATACAAGAAGCTTGTAACATGCTTTGGCGTTGCAACAACCCAGCCCGGTACCAAGCAGGTAGACGGCGCATGCCTGCCATTGACGTACGTGAGGGGAGGGGGAGCAGGGGGGTAGATTGGAGGAACGTGACGATGAGGATGGTGATGATGATGGGGCTGGTGTTGGTGATGAAGCCGATGATTGAGCTCCAGACGAAGATGCTAGATATGAGGGGGACACTGCTGTGCTCGCTACAGCCCATGGTGGCGTATCGTCCATTGCTTTTGACGCGTTAGATGCACCTATACAACTGCTCGCTGAACTCTCTGACTACGACCTTGCTATTTTGTCATGTGTTTCGCATGCTAATGCGCGGTGAGTCATTTTTGTCGACCCAAATTGACACTTCATCCCCTTTTCTTAATCCAACCTTGCCTGAACTATTTTTCACGGCGAAGCGTTTTTTTCAGACCCTCTTTCTGCCCCTCTGTGAGACCACCATGTAAGGGACACGAGACGACAATGAAATTGCGGATGGGGAGAGCCTGCCTACCATGTCACAAGCTGTATGTGCAAGTCAAGCGCGGAGCCAAGCGGCCAATACTACCACGGAGAAAGGAGACGGGGATCCAAGGTGCAGTAGAGGTGCATCAGGCAATCTGGGTACGGAAAGAGATGGTCAACGTGCCAGTGATGAAGCTGAAGTTCAATCTGCACATGACACGGTGGCAGACGAGGCCGCATGATGAGGACATTGTCGTGGAGAGGTACGAAAGTCTAGTTGCAAATCCGCCGAATCGACTGCTAAGCTGTTTTTTCTCTAGAGAGATGGAGGTGTGGCCAGTGGGGGCCTCTATGGCAACTTTGCGTCGGGAACGCGCTGCAGCGCGTTCTTTGTCAACAGGCGTCATCAGCTTTCTGAAATTGCTTGTTTCCACTCAAATGGGTTCGGGTATGTCCTTGGGGATGCACATGTGGGCACAACACTGCAAAGGCTTCAAAAGGATTACACTAGACAGAGCTCAAAAGGCATTGCCGGACTATCTGCACTTTGTCTATGCCAAGGAAGCGAGCCCGATACACCACTGGAGGTGCGGGAAATGCTATCCGTTGAGCACAATGCCATCCAGCACAGTGTAACGAAATTGACGCTTGGCCAGATCGCATCAAGAATATGGGTGGAAGTACAGAAGCTTGGCAAGGCCAAGGATCGATTGATGGTGGCACTCCGCAAAGCTAGATGAATGAACTCAAAAAGCACAGCGGTGTGGAAAATACCCCCCCCCCCCTCCTCGACTCCGTCTGCCAATGTGTTCCGTCTCGTTCCGCAAGCGCCATGTCGTGCACCTTGTTGAACTGCTCCACCACTGCAGTCAAGATGCCGCATGGAAACAGTGGAGGCCGCCGGTGACACTGGTGCAGTTGAGCCATGGACGCATCGCCGACACTATCGATAGTTTCGAGAGCACTTCCAAAGAAGGTATCCCACTGTCCCGCAGTGCCGACAAGGCCCTCAGGGGTGTGAAATTCCAGCAAACTCGCATGAACGCACTGCAGCGCATTCTTTGCTTACAGCCCCCTGTACTGCAGCTCTCACCCTGTTTGCGCTTCCACCTCTCTAGGGACTCCATGGGGATCAAATCCACAATATTGTGGGTTATATGTGGTGAGCTTGTGCAGGATGGCTTTGGGCGGGTTGGAAACACTGGACTCAAATGACCCCACCTCCAACTTTGGCTAGACGGCTCAAAATAGTTGCTACGTGTTCCTTAGGACCCAAATTTTGCGCCACTATGGTTAAAGGGCCGTTTTGGGCCCTCCTCGGGGCTCTCTGAGTGTGCCTTCTGAGCCGATTTCTAGGCATTTTTGGATCTATTTTTGTGCACGCCTATCTACCTCCATGAACCCAAGTCGCGCATAGAACCGCCCCTCCCTCCCTTGTAAAAGGCATAAAACCACAACAAAAGCCTTGGGTCCTCACATGACAATTTGATGGGGACACATCGCACCCCGTTAACCAGGTGCACTTGGTCGGCCATAGGGCACAAAGGCAGAAAGACGCTGCAAGGTAGTGGAGTGGCAAGCATTGTGATAAATTTCTCTTGTCTACATCCCCATTGCCCCCCATTTTCCCCCATTTCCCCCCATTTCCCCCATTTTTCCTCGGACATGTGGCTCAATACCCCCCCCCCCAAGAGCCCCCCACGTCCAGGGAAAAGTGTTTTTTTTTTGGAGTTCTGGCGCAACATTATCCCCATTTTTCCGCAAAAAATCTCCGCAAAAAATCTGCAACTTCTCACAGTAGATTCCATTTTCCCCCATTTTTTCCTACTTGCAGCAATTTTCTAGCGGCATTACCCGCTCACTTCCGGCGGCGGGTAATCAGGGGCCCTGAACAGGTATCATACGTTGTATAGAACCAGGGAATTGCACGGTACCAGGCCAAACAGCCTGAACCGTAGATTGTTTGCTTGAGGACCATCGTACTACAGGGATCATCCCCAACTCCCAACGTTCACACAGCCTTCAGAGTCTGCCGTGAATAAGCCGTGGCCACCCTTTCGGGGATGTTACAATGTGTCAAGCCCTTTTTCTACCATCAGGGGGGTGACAAGCACAAAAAGGTCATGTACCTGCTCAAAACGATCCATGTGGGGATAACGGGCCACCTTGGCTACCACACGGTCGAGCATGGCTTCACATGGCTCCTCCCTGAACGGCAGAACCGGGTAAGCGTGAAAACCAAGGTTGGTGATTCAAGAGACATGCCACCATTAATGTACGTACATACCCACTTTGTGGTCGTACCCAAGTGTTTGACCAATCAAAACATGTAAGTAGCGGGAGTACAACACTGTGCTCATATTGGAATGGCATAACAGCCAAAATGACACTCACGCACATGCCAACCGATAATAAACAGAGCACGTACATAAGCATACAACATGTCGATCATACCTTCTACTTGCATCAACAACGCCTTACGGGCGGCAGAATGTGGTGGCGGGATAGTGCGCAAGTTACGAAGCCTTTGGTACAGACTATTCTTCCGGCGATCTACCACGTGCAGCAATACAATAACAACTCGTTCCATGTAAACTGGCTTAGGGAGACTCGGAACCAGCTTACCTACAAACAATCTACAATAGCAAAAATAAGTGAAAAGAGCAGAATATCGGCACCAACAAAGAGTTATACAGTACTTGTATGTGTGCGAAACACTGTAAAGAGCTGCTGCTCTATTCTAGAATATTGGTACATGAAACTTAGCATAACTAAGGCTGTAACCAAGTGTTAGAAGACGGTAGCGCATGTTTTCGTCCGCAAGCAAGGGCGCATGATGTTGTGTCCTCTGCTGTATGGACTATATATCGTCGAAATTGTCACATGGTCAGGGGTTGCTGACACTGTAAGATAAAACATCATCGTAACTTCCCATTGTGGACTGGACACGTGTGTACGCTTAGTGTCAAGTGGACAATGTATGTCACGTATCAGTATGGGACCTGAAATTAGATCGCTCATACCATCAACAAAACATTTGTGACTGTACACAAGCATGTCATTCGCAATTGTGGTGCGACTGTACAACTCTTGCACACTTGCGAGATGACATCAAGAGATGCAGGCATGCGAAGAACACAAAATGTGGTACAATGAAGCAAACAATTGGACTTACTGGGAAAAAGGTTAAAGACTCAACCGTAAAAGTTATCGAACCGGAGGATACATTGTGTGTGGCAAGATACCTCCGCTCTGCGTGCTCTAAAACAAGAGGGAGCATTGAAAGAGCACACACCAAAGCTTGCCAAAGTGCGATGCTGCTTCCAGCTTACAAACATCTCCTTGTGCTTGCTCTTCAAGTGAGGTTTATGCAACGGAGAGAGTAATTGATAAAGATTGGATATCTCAGCAACAGCAACGGTGTACCAATAAGGTGGCTTAAAACCGGATGCAGATCTATCCCGTTGCAAAATAAAATCACCAGCGACTCCTGTGGTTTGCCCTCAATTGCAATGCCCAGTCAACAAAGGCATAACCAGGTTCGCTTGAACCAACCACCCCACAAAGGGCACCGTCATCCTCCAAACATACGAAGGAAAATTTGGAAAAGCAAAGCATGCATACAAAAACCCCTACGGGTACCAGTAGGGGCCGATGATAAACACTTCAAGAGGGCATACAAACCTTGGAAATTGCCGAAGAGCGCGCTGCAGCACATTAATGTTGAATAATAGAAGATCGTCTGGTCCAATGCAAGCAAAATAAAAAGATCCTAAGAGAGACTGGTAGAGTAGCGGGAAAAAGACATCCCTGGCAACAGAACGAGTATGCAAGTATGACGAACATAGGCGAAGCAAAACTAAGCAAGGGAGCACATTTCTTCATTTGGTATGAAGGGGCATAACTCAACGTATGTGAATAACATATCATTTCTTGATAATACGGAAAATAACGCGCTACAACGCGTTCTTTAAAAGAAAAAGGCTTTTCAAGTACCTTCTTTTAAAGGAAGTGCATTAGACCACATGGTCTATCAACAAGGACGGTGGATGGCAAAACATCTTCATTGCAATCCACCGTGGACAACTCCATACAAGTCATGGAGATTCGGTGCAGTTCGTGCACGCACCTCTCTGTGTTACAACAAGGCTCCAATGACTCGAAAAAAATGTTGTTTTTTGAAAAGAACGCGCCGCAACGCTTTCTTTTTTGCACCTTGCACAATTGATACCATGTTTGCGTTGTTTTCGTATGGAACACCGGTATCTTTTATGCATAATGTGCGAGTCATTTTTACCACCAAGCAGGCGACCACCCCAAAAAAGAAAACCCCCCGAAAGGGGAACAAGCTGAAGTTTTGAGTTGGCCCAAAAGAGTGGCCCCCGCTCGGAGGTACACGGTCAGAAAGAGCCACCTAAGGCTGAGAAAGCACAGCGCGACGGTGATGTGCTCCTCCTTGTCCGACACCGCCCTACAGAGGAAACACAAGGAGTAGGGGCCAAAGTAGGGCTGTGACCCGCAAGGTTGACGACCCTTGGACAACCTCCAATGCATGGGGGCCACCGCGGGCCGCAACATGCCTTGGTCTTCAGCCCCACACACCGCGGAGTTGACGTTCTGCAACGTGGACCTCGCGGCGGCTTCAACGACCTTGGCAAACAGGAATTGGGACAGGCACGCTAATGTCCCAGCAGGCATTGCGCAGCTGTCGTGGAAATGGGCTAGTTGAAAGAGTATCTCTTTGTACCGTTGCGTTGTCCGCCAGGCCCAACTTCGCATGGCCGGTGTTGCCGGGTCGCGCAGGTGAACACTGGCACGGGCAGCGGACCACGCGAAGGCCGCCACACGCAATCTACCCAGTGATTGCACACAAGCCAGCATGCCGATGCCCATCCGCGGCTATGGGCTTGACTACTAGGGGCCCGGGCGCCCAACCGCAAGCCATTACCTCCGCACATCACGACTAGTTTGGGCACTGGTAGTGCTTTAGCAAGTCCTCTGGAACACCCCATTCCTAGCATTGGCGACAAGGCTGGGATGCGAATACGGTTTCAGGGACGCAACGCCCTTTTGTCGTCCTCGTGTGGAGGACCCCTGCCCTTAAAGGTGAAGCTGTCACCTCCCCTTTGGCGGGCATAAGCCCACGGCACGGAGTGGAGCGGGCTCGCCGTTTGTGACGACGATACGGCGGTGGGGTTAGCGCACTTTTGAGCATAGGCCCACTGGGATTCCAACAATACGGTCCATACCTTGTACGCAAGGCGATCCCCGGGGTCACCGCCACCGCCCTGCCAGCTCAACGGCTGCACCAACCGTCCGTGGACGGAACCCACATAATGATGCAGTGCGGGCCCACACTGGTGCATCCAAGATGCCGTGTTCGGGTTGTCCTCGATGGCTTCTGCTGTAAGGTCCGGAACCCCAGCCTTTTGCTGTGTGGAGAAGTCATTTGTCTTCAACCCTAACCCTAATCCTAGCCCTAGCCCTAATCCTAACACTAGCCCTAGCTCCAACCCTGGGCTAGGGTCAGAGTTACTAATGGGGTCGAAAATGGGAAGCAATGATGTGGCAAAAAAAGCTATGAACGAAATTTGTCCTCCCCTACTCCTGTCGGCCCCTACTTGTAGGCGCACAGCAGTTCAGATTTGTCTGCCGAGTGCTCTTTTGTAGCTGTGCTGTTTTGTATGTGTTGCCCATATTTTCTTTTAATTTGTCACCGAGAAAGAGCGCGGCTAGTTCAAGGGGGGGGGGGGGCGCCGACGCCGCGCCAAGTGATGTGACGTCGATGTCGTCGGAGGCCATGCAGACACACGTGGTGCAGCAGCAATGAGCCCTGGTGCCCCTTAAAAGGGCTGCGGTTAGGACTAGGCTGAGAGGGGCGGGGGTGGGTGTTAGGGTCAAGTTTAGGTTTGAAGATAGTGTTGGGGTGGAAAGTGGACAAATTTTCCTGTGTGCGCCTTTGGTGCCCATGGAGCAGTAGGCCCCTACAGGGACTCCTAAGAGCGAGACCTTTGGCAACAAACTGTTGGCCTGAGGCCTACTAGGGGGGAAGGGGGGGAAGGGTACTTGGCGTCCTAGGACCCGCGGAGCCGCATGCCACGGGGCTCGAGCAGAAGCTAAGCCTACAGCTTGAACTTGAACGTGAACCGGTGTGAGATGTATTGACTGCTACATCTACAAGTCTTAGGTGGGCAAAAATGGACAATGAGGCTTCCTTCTTTGCGGCACGTTAGCCTTGACGTCCTAACGCAAAACACTTCACCACTGCCGTTCGGTCATCCTCCCCAACAACGAAGTAGGGTGGAGCCATGGCGGAATGAGCTGCTTGCATGCAAGGCACAAGTGCACCTACTACATGATTTCAAAAGCACCCTGCGGGGATTCCATATGGCTGCATAACCCCTGCATTCTCCGCGTCCCCCTGGTGCGGAATCAATATGGCTACATGAACCCTGCCTTCACACGGTCCGCATAGTGAGGGGGGGGTGAATATGGCTACATAACCCGTGCCTTCCTATGGTGGGGTTAATTCAATATGGCTACATACCCCCGACCTTCTCCGGATTCCACACCGGGGAGAACGCAATATAGCTCCATAAACAGAGCCTTCTTAGGGTCCCCATTGTGAGGAGAAATCAGTATGGCTACATAAGTCTTGCCTTCTCAGGGTCGCTACAGTGGGGAGACTTCAATATGGATGCATAGACCGTACCATCTCCGGGTCTCCATAGTAGGGGGAAATCTAAATGACTACGAAACACATTGGGTGGAACCAATTCTTCGATCCCCTTTCACCAAAGGCCCAAAAAGTTTTTCCGGGTTCTACCCAAATTGGCTATTTCCTATTGCCGTGCATTGGTGTGAGTGGGGGAGGGGGGGGGGTCCAACGCAACAGAGCAGCGCCCCCTATGGCACAAGATTGCACCGTTGTTCATTTCTTTTGCGCTTGCACCACCTCTCCACTGCCCCGAAGCCTTCAAAACCGTGTTTTACTCCAATCCCCCAAAGCGGTGGGTGGCAAGGTTAACGGAACCCGCTCCCAACACTCAGCCGGTAGTAGGGCAGAAGGGGGCTAGGTTCCCATGATTCCCATACATATATGTGACAAACCGTGAAGATTGTGGTTAAAACAAGTACAGCGATGAGAATGTCATGGGCCTTGGTTACCAAGCCCTATTGAGGAAGGTTGCACGCCGCGTTGTCGGTTTACGTGATTCTGCATATGGTGGATGAAATGGTTCATTGTGCTTCGGGTAACTGCTTGCAAACAATGGAACCCATGCTCAATTGCGAAATGTCCTACATTGCTCCCCGTGCGCCTTTGATAGTTCATACGGGTGTGTTTGCTGGACAGTAGATTGGTGCGGGTGGGGCAATTTTATGTCTCGGTATGATTCATGCACGGGCATACACAAAGCGCAAATGGCCGTTCTGTCTTTGATGGTGAGTGGCCGCCTTCATGCACCCTGGGCTGTTTGCAAGCTGTGGTGCATGGCTTGGGTCAAATGGCCAGCTAAGCTGCCCGCTCACGTAATGTCAAATCACAAACACGAAATGATCATTGTAAGAGCCGTAGGAAAATTGTCACTTTGGCTTTATTTCATCAATCCGGTCACTTTTTTGGGTGAAATCCTTGCGCTCGCAATGAACCAATTACTTTAGACCAACCCGGATCTAGGAAAAGTTACTACGTGGTGTGTTTTGGGAGTGATACGTGTGGCATTAGTATAATGTGGGTAGATGTGGAGCAATGTTGGAGTATGGGTTAAGGTCCGGTGTGCGCGGAGCATGCCTAGATGTGTGGTAGTGATGGTGTATGGCTAGTGGAGTATGGGGAGGTGTTTAGCAATGATGCAGTATTTGTAGATATGTGGCAATCACATGCAGTATGAGGAGATGTGTGGCACGCATGGAGTTATCGTATGGGCGGGTCTATGACAGTCAGCTTCCGTGTAGAGGTGTTTGGCTGTAAAAACGTACCTACAAATGTGTGGGGGTGATAGATTATGGGTAGAGTTCGTGGTAGTCATATGATGTTGGGGGTCGTATGGTGGTGATGGACTATGATGGGGCAAAACCAAAGTTACTAACATTCAATTATCCAACTCAAACACCTTCAGTCAATCCGGTGGCACTATGAATGTTGAATTCCATTGTGCTTTCACTTTGCCGGGCCGTTGCACTTGATCCGCATGAACTGTTTGTTGCTTATCGTTGGACAAATTAGGTATGAGGTGCAGCGAGCCCCAGCCGGAAAAAATTGGTGTATTGCTTCACCATACCCCCATCAAGCCCTAGGTTTCTTGGGTACGAAAACATGTTCCCCACGTGAATGGGACTCCAAGGGCCCCAAGTCACAGGACATAGCCCTAGGACAGCCCTTGTGTTCATGACAACCCCATGTCTTGGTTTTACCGGTCATGTGACACCCCCTGCCATGACCCCCTCTCGGGGGCAACAAGGTGCATAGCCAAGGTCAAGTGGTGCCATCTTTGTGCTCCAGGGTCGATTTCTTGTTTCACCGAATGTTTCCCCGGACCTTTCTTGGAAAATGTTCTTCAAAAGTGGCTAAAAAAAGGAGAGGGGGGCGTGACTAGAAGGGATGTTGTTGGATTGCACCACCACCACGTGGCGCTGGAACGCACAGCATAGAAGTGAAAAAATGGCACGAAAAAATTGGGCATTTTGCAGGCATTTTTTGGAAATGCTTAGCACTTATGGTCACCAAACCACATCAGTTTCCGGTTCTGCACCTGGAAAAGTGCATTTAACCGATTTGGTTGCTGGGTGCATATATAGCTTGCAGCCCCCTGCTTCTTGACAAGTCATCAAGTGCCACAGGCGTTCAAACACTGTCTGCCACAGTGCATTGGCAGCAACCATGCAAGCCTCCAAAACAAGGTTCTGATGGAGAGGGGCCCAAATTTTGGGAGTGGGGATATTCTTTTTCTTACGCAAAAACTTTTTATACAGCTCATGCTTCAAACTTCCACGAATACTGGCATCCTGCCTGGTACTAGTCACGGGGGCATATCTTTTGGCCACCCGGAGGTCCGGTTCCCCTGCCTCGTCAGAATACAGCATCGAGGTCCGCGGGATACACCAAGTGTGGGAGCACCCATGCATATATACGGTTGCAGTGCAACCTTCCTCTGCAAATTCCGGAATGATGTGCACAATATATGTGTACCCCAAACCCATAGCTTGCCATGCTGCAGTTGCCAATGTAGTGCAACCGTAGCACAGGTGTACTATGTGGCAGAAGGCCACAACCAAAGAATGGAACGGCAATGGGAGGACCATGCCCCCCGCCAGTCTTGCCATCACATTGCGGGCCTCTCGGCCAGGTAAGCATATGCTTGCTTGGAACCTTCCTCGCACAAGGCGCTGGTGCTCCATGCTATCAGGGGGCAAAGATCCAGGGTGGTATCTCCTAGCCACTTCAGCAATTACCTTCAACAACTCATGCTTGTACGGCCCGGGTACCGTCCGGCCAATGACACCAAGGAGTCTGGAGGCTCCCCCTTTCGTGTTGTGTAATACCGGTTGTATAATATAAATGTCTGCCAGGTTGGATACTCCCTGGAACTTGTGGGAACCGCGCACGTCATTTAGACGCCCCCCCCTTGTGTAGAATCAATGTGGAAGCCCCATGCTTATTGACCCAGGGGCATGCCACGCACCCGTTCTGCGGACACTCTGACCACAAATGGTGGTGATCTGTAGTTAGGCAACGTAGCTGTACATGCAGTGTCGTAGTGTACTGTGCACCACCATACTTCATGCGGTGGTTGAATTTACACGAAGGCGGGGCCTGTAGGGCCTCTGCCCGTTTGGGTTGCCGCTCCCCATTAACAACTTTGGGAAGTTCCATCCAGGTTATCATGTGTATGGACCTAGGCACATGGCCAGACCTTGGGAACCTCCCACAAAATCAATTATACAAATCTTGGTGTTTACATTGGGACGCCCCTTGGGCTGGTATCCATCAGCATACAGGCACAAGGTTAGGGTGGCTTGTTGGGGGGGGGGGGGGGGCTGCGCCCTTGTACTGCTAGAGTGCCAAACTTCTGCAGAAGTAGATGGCAAGGTTCTAGCAATAGTCTGCTGTTGCTCATGGAGTAGTCCACTGCCGTAAGATGTAGTAACTCTTGCTTCCGCAGTGCCACCATAGACCACCCAGCACGTGGTTGTAGGCGATCAAGGGTTTGCAGCACTGCTGCTGGCACAACATGCTCATGACGGAGACGCATGGCACCTGGTGCCTTGGGACGTTGGGGCACTGGGATGGCGGGGTTGGGTGGTAAAGGGCCCATTGGGCGCCGCACGACCCGGACTGTGCCAGTGGGGCCTTGGCAGGTTGTCTAGCTCCTTGCAGTCCAAAGGGGTGGCCCCAGGGAAGTTCAAGATGAAAGCTGACACCGTGAACTAATTGGCACGCACGGAGTAGATGCTAGCAAACGCCTCCAGTTTGGACACGTCCCCATTGACCCATACAGTAAAATTGTCCACGATGAACTCGTGGTGGAACATTGTGATGTTGCAAGACTGTGGTACAGAGCATGAATGGCATACATTTTGTAACGCCCCAACCTGTACCTTTCACCGGAACGTGCTTTTGGTTGAATTGGTCACAGGGGCTTCCAGATCTAGGTCCTCCAAGTGTGCTCGACTATCCGCCCCAGAACAAAGTCCCGGATAGTCGACCACACTTGGAGGACCTAGATCTCGAAGCCACCGTGACCAATTGGACCAAAAACAGATTCTAGTGAAAGGCATAGGTTGGGGCATTCCAAATATGCTTGATTCGAAAAATCTGAATCTTGGAGTTCTTTTTCTTGGGCGGATAGTCGAGCACACTTGGAGGACCTAGATCTCGAAGCCACTGTGACCAATTCGACCAAAAACAGGTTCTGCTGAAAGGCATAGGCTAGGGCATTCCAAATCTGCTTGGTTCGAAAAACATGTGAAACTTGGAGTTTTTGTTCCGGGACGGATAGTGGAGCACACTGGGAGGACCTACATCTCGAAGCCACTGTGACCAATTTGACCAAAAACAGGTTTTGCTGACAAGTACAGGTTGGGGCATTCCAAATATGCTTGGTTCAAAAAAATCTGAAATATGGCCGCCACATAAAAAAGACTCCAGGTTTTAGATTTTTTCGAACATATTTGGAGTGCCCCAACCTATGCCTTTCACCGGAACCTGTTTTAGGTCGAATTGGTTGCAGTGGCTTCCAGATCTGGGTCCTCCAAGTGTGCTGCACTATGCGTCCCAGAAAAGGGCTCAATGTTTCAGATTTTTTCAAACCAAGCATATTTGGAATGGCCAACCTAGGCCTTTCACCAAAACTTGTTTTTGGTCGAATTGGTGGCAATGGCTTCGAGATCTGGGTCCTCCAAGTGTGCTCGACTGTCCGCCCCCCTTCACGCAGGCAAACAGACGGACAATGAGCAAAAGAGGTAGAAGATGACATCTGGAAGTCATTCGTTGTACAGGGCATATGACCATTGTGTAGGCTGAAATGATAAGATGCATTTTCATTCGAATTGCGAGGTTAGCACATATATACATATATATGTGTATTAGTCAGAGTCAAAGTCAGTGTCAACCCCCTTGCGCTGGTGGGACCCAGTAGCTTGGGTCCTTGGAGGGACAATCAGGAGGATGACCTCGCCCTGCCCGGCTGGGCTTCCATCCAGCAGCGGGAAGGGCTTCATCCACGTCTTGGGGAGGTGCCCCGTGCGCGGCACGTAGTCCAGCAACGTGCGGGGCGACCTGAAAATTCTAAGGGGGAGGGCCCCCTTTGGCCTCTCCCTCCCCTCCCCCACCCCCGCCCCCATGGTCCCACTCCAGGAAGTCTACGGGCTGGGGGCCCCAACCCGCTTGCTCTTCTTCTTGGACCCCCTCCCCCTGCCCTCTTCCTCTTTGCATTCACTCTTGTGGAGGACACAGGGGCGTCGGGGTCTAACTCAGACTGGTCCGAGGGGGGGGGTCGCGAGTCGCGGGTTGGTGGAGAACCACCATGGGAACCATGTTCTCTATGAGGGGGGCAAAAAGCATCGGCCCTTTCCCCCCCCCCCAAACAGGTGGCAGCTCCTCTGCAACCTTCGCGAATTCCTTCAAAACAGTGGACGCCCAACCAGTTCGCCGTTTCTTCATGTGGCCAAGCACCTTGACCCATTCTGCACAGGCATTCAACATGGCCCCGTCTTGAGGGGGGGGGGGGGGGGGCGCCCCCATTCTGAGGTGGGGTGTTCAAGGTGCCACAGCACCACCCGCACTGCAATATACATACAATTCTTTTTATTGCACTGCTGGGGGCTGGTGTGCACCCCCACCCGAACACACCTGGCACGTAACTCCGCGCCAACTGACTTGGAGGCATTGGTGCCTGCCAGGTCAAAAAATTCTACCCCCCCAGCATACACGGCAGCAACCAGGCGGTGCAGCTGCTCTTCCCCAACCCGAGTCGCGTCCCATTTGCCAAAAGGGGGCCGGGTAGAGGCAGGCATTGTGGGCAGGGCGGACTTGAGGAGATGGCGCTTTTTGGCGTCCCCCCGTGGGGCACGCATCTGCGCCACCAGGCCCTCTGCCTTCTTGCTGTGGGCAGTGGCAGTGTCCCTAGGCTTGCGCTCCTTCTGCTTAAGGCCAGACCCCCCCAGCCTCTTCCACCCGCACGATTCCCTAACCTTAACCTCTGCCGCCTTAAATTTCCTAAGCTCATCCTCTCTCGCTCTAAGAACCCTTACATCGTCAGCCGGTTTCCGGAACTGGGTTACAACCTACTTGCGCACCTGAGGGGTTACCCTGAAAAAACTGCAAACCCACACGTCATTTTCCCGGATGGTCAGCTCTAGCAGGGCCATCAGGAAGGCGGAGGGGAGGGCCCCAAATTTTTCAACCCTCCCCAGGGTTCGCTTACTCGTGATGGCAGCCTACGTCTGCCAGGCCACCCCAAGGCTGGGGCTGAACCTGGCCGGGACTGCCACCCACTCCATGCTCTTCTTGGTGCAGAAATGCAGGTAGTGCTGCACTTGTACCGCTGCCACGGCCACGCCCACCACTGCCGCCACCAATGCCTCCGGAGCTCCATCTGCTGCGGCCTCCTGTTGAACAGCGGCTTTCCCTTCTGCTTCTTCTTCCACTGCTGCCCATGCTGCCTCTTCTGCAGCCGCTGGGGCTGCTTCGGGGGCGGGGCGTGCCCATAGGGGGCCGACCCCGATGGCGATGGGGCTGAAGAGGGGGATTGGGAGGCGGCCAGAAGGTGGCCGGAGGAAACTGTTGGCCCGGCGCCAGCGGCGGAGTTGGAGCGCGCAGCCATGGCAGCAGAGATAGCAGACATTTAGAAAAGTGGTCTGACCAAAATAGTGCTTCCTGTGTGGCTGGGGGTGTGGACTGTTCACTCTTGGCTGGCAACCAGGAGTCCGCAACTAACAGTTTTGCCCGTTTTGGTGCAGACTAGTTTGGCTTTGGGGCGGGGGCCAAAGACACTCTATGCCCCACCCACACGGGGCCATAGGGGTGGTATGGTGGCTGCAGGTCTGTCCTAAACACCTCGCCCTCGGGGGGGGTTACCACTTTTTCCCGAACCCCCGAGGGGGCCTGGTCCCATACCCGCCACCCCTGGGTCTCCCCCATCGCCTCAGTGACATGCGTGCCACTGATAGTGGCTTGCAGCGCACTATGGATGGTGGCGTGGGGTGCTTCACGGCAGGCGTCATTGATGACGACCCTTACCACATCAAAGGGGACCTGTATAAAAGAGAGGGGGGGGGGGCTGAACATTACATGTGACAATTTTTTTACTACGCTTTTTGACCTTGGCATCTTTAAACCAGGATAACACATCACTCTGAGTCCACTTCAGCTCGCGAATTCTTGGCTCAAGGTGGGTTAAAAGTACAGACTTGAGGAATTTATAATGGTCACGGAGACGCTGATCTGCCTCTTCGGCAAACGTGTGCTCTGTGTTATATTTGGGGCCAGGGCGAACTATACAAAGATTCCTATACTGAATGCCGTAACTTGTTTCGTGCTTGGAGGGAGTTGTCTTGCCAACGGCTTCCCTGGTGGTCAAAACTAGGATCTCAAACTTGTTATGCATGAGCATAGCGAACAACGTGTGTTTGGGTGAAATGGCGTACTGCTTAGGTGTGTGGGGTGCAGCCAAGGAAGGATGGCCTAGGAACCCCCCCCTTCCTAGGGTTTTTCTACTCCTACACGTTACGACGGCACCCGAAGACTTTGAACACAACACCGCAGCTTCAATGCGCCTACTTTGGGGGACATTGGGCCCCGGGTTGTTGATGCCCAATTTTGGTGTGTTTTTGGAAACCCTGTTTTGTGCAGGAAACCCCCTAGGAAACCCCCTTCCTAGCCAGGAAGGGGGTTCCTAGGGGGGTTCTTGGGCAAGAACCCCCCCCTTCCTATACCCCTTCCTAGACCCTTCCTATGACCCTTCCTGTCCCGAGGCAATAGCACACAAATCCGTTCGCTGGGGCTTGAATTGCATTGTGCCACAGAATTGATGTTGTCAGTGGTCCAGATGCGCTTGCGTCGCTTGACAACGGCCGCACCGCGGCCTTGCCGCGCGTCGTACAATTGCAAACCGACACTCAACGCGTCAGTGCGCACCACGTGCCTCATTCCGAGGCATGTGATGCGGGGTCGCCGAAGATAGCAACCGCGCATCGAGTTTTTGAGATGCCGCTTGAACGGTTGGTTTCCGTATTCTGTCGGAATACTGCGAAAAATGTACAAACTCCCAAAGCGGCGCGCAAAATATGCGCTGTGAACACATGCCCAATGTACCCAAGGGGTCACACCCCATTGCAATTTACCCCAACACTCCCCTAAACGGTCACTCGCGGACTCTAATTCCTTGAGTTCGGCCTGTGTTAGCCAATCCCTTTTGCGCCAGAGCGCGTGCATTCCATGCATTGATAATAACACATGCTTCATCAAGAGGAAAAATTTAACGCCACCAAAGGCCACGTCGGGTAGGTTGTCCCGCAATACAGCCACAACTGGGCCATGTAATGCACTGTCTTCAAAAAACATTTTGCCACCTGTTATATCAAATTTCCCAGCCTTGGTTGGCCGGGGAGCCAACCGCTCAGCATGCGAAACGTTTTGCACCTCATCCAAAAGCTTGTGAAGCTCCAAAACCAAAGCTTTTCCTGCGTCCCTTGCGGCACGGGCAACGTCGGGTGCGCCGTTTTCAATCAAATCTTTCAATGTTTCAGTGACTCGCTGAACAATTGCGTTGGTAATACGACATGAGCCATGCTCCACGTCACCAATGCGGTTGCATGGGCCAATTGCCCTCAAAAATGAGCCCCAACTGCATTGGGCCGGTACACAATTGGCACGTGCCAAGGAATCAATGCAATGGCAGCCTAGCCCACATTTCCCCTTGTGATGATTGGCCAAAAGCATGGCTTTGCCATCACCTGTCAAGGCACATACACTGGGGATGCGATTCTCCAAGTGCCAAACATCCACAGTGGACAAAACATCCAAAACATCCTGATTAAGGTTTGCCTTAGTGTCAATGGCCCGGAGACAGTGCGTGTCATCCGGTCCGTCAAGCGCCCACCACGTCGCCCAGCGTCGCACGTCGCCTGCAGCTACTACACCCTCTGACCAAACGGTCACGTGGATGTCGCACTTGGTGGCCGAGGTCTGCCACAGTGGTGTGGCATTTGCGCAAATGATAACCAAAAGCCGGTCTTGACGAGGGATGTTAAGGGTACCGCACGCCCTGCTCAACGTCAGCTGGCTTTGCACTACTTCAAGGAGCGGTCATACAGCGGCAGATCGGCGGGATAGCACCTCCGATGAAACCTCCAGGGCCGTTGCGACATATGGCAGCAGTTTGCTACGCCCCTCCATTAATTCCCTTCGTGTAGAATGGCGCTCCAATTTTAACATGTTGCGCGTGGAGAGGCTCATTTGGTGTGCCGTTTGCAAAACTTGGATCACTTCCTAGAGACATGCTGTTCGTCGTCATCGCGCACCTCGTGGTTGTTGGACTCAATCACTATACCGTTACCGGTTGCGCGCACAACGATGTCGTCATCTCCAAGCACGGCGCCCACAACGTCGCGAATGTATTTCCGTCTCTGTCGCCGTGCATCAGCCTCCCGATCCCAATACGGGGTCACTCGAACGACACTGCCAAGGAAATTTGTAACGGCCTTTTGCATTACATTTAAAATGAAAGCTTGCCAAGAATTGTGAGGGCAGGATGTGCACGGGAAGTACCACACGAACCCCATAGGAACCCCCTTCCTGCACAGGAACCCCCCCCCTTCCTGGCCAGGAACTGTCCCAGGAACCCCACAGGAACCCCCCTTCTTGTACAGGAAGACCCTTCCTGGACCCTTCCTGGCCCCCTTCCTGCACAGGAACCCCCCCCCTTCCTGCACAAGAACCCCCTTCTTGTACCCCTTCCTAGACACTTTCTGCACAGGAACGCCCCCCCTTCCTGTACCGGGTGTTTCGGTGTACCGCCCCATCGGTTGCCCCGGTCCTCTCAAACACCGCTGTCACATCGGGGCATTGCAACCACACATGCCATGCAACTGCGTCCATGCTTGGAGAGCTTGGCAATCTCGGTGGTGCCCCCAAGGGTGAAGCTATGTGAAGCTCCCCGCACCACGTGACTACTATCCTACGCGACTGTCGCGCGCAAAATAAGATGAGGGTTAGATATGCGTTAGGGTTACGCCAAAAAGGATTATTGGCTACAAGGGTTATGGGTTAAGGTGTGGTAAGTTTTTTTGCGCACCGCGTCGCACAACCCTTGGCGCGTTCGCACAGCCATGCATGCATGCGTGCAATCTTGGGAGTGGCCTGGTCACAACACACGTGTATTGCAACCAACGGGACGCAACTCCCTCGCAGTGTGCCACCAAGGGTTGTCTCTCCACGTCTCATGCCCGTGTCGTGGAACATGTGCCCCTCCGGAAGGGAGCAACCACGCGTACCGGCCGGGCCTGTGACGGCGGCCATCCAATCCCAAGCGAACGGACAGGCAGACATTGCGAAAACCGGGCTGCCTTTGAGGGGCAGGAAGGGCCATAGGAAGGGGGGTTCCTGGCCAGAAGGGGTCTAGGAAGGGTCTAGGAAGGGGGGTTCCTACCAGGAAGGGGTCTAGGAAGGGTGCAGGAAGGGTCTAGGAAGGGGTTCCTAGGGGGGTTCCTGCCCGAAAAAAGTTGACTCCCTTGGTCCGACACCGGGGTCGTGATAGTTCCTATACGCTTATTTTGACCCCCAAATTACCCCCCATAAGTGTGGTCCGTTACGTTAGCGGTGCACTACCATGTCATTTGGAGGGGGGTTTCTAGGCCACCCTTCCTTGGCTGCACCCCATGACGGTATCTAGAAAAACCCTTAACATTCGGGGCTCCATTGTCTCGGGTGGCTTATGCCTCAAACATAGTGCCGCCAAGGCATGTTGAAGACAAGACTGTATGTCCCCGGGTTCAGGTAATTCCACATTGACAACGTCAGCATCAATCATCCCTGCCTCAAACTCCAAACTTCCACCGTCCTGGGATCCCTTGGGGTTTTGGGGGCCCGAAGAGGATGCACTGCTCTAACTGGCGTTGGACATGTATACTGCGAATGCCGGAGTAGAAAGTGCAACGTCACACAAGAGCACAACGTGCAGAGAGGTGCAAGCACAGGAAAATGACATCCACAGAGTGTGCATTTGAAAGTGCACACAAATCTTGTTCAAAAACATTGTTCATGGACCACCTTGCAGGCAAAGCACGCATCAAGCATCCAACTAAAGTTCCAATAGGTTCAAGTTCCACAGATGCCACCAAAGGTTCTTCCGAGCGTTCCATGGAACCTCGGCTGGAAGGACCCTAGAACATTCCAAGCGATATTGGTTGCGTTTTGGGGCTCGAGCTGGCTGCCAAGACTTCCGCGCGGTTTTCCGGGGGTCGTACCTGACGGTATCTAAAATGGGGGAAGCGACCCCACCGAAGCATTTCGCACGCACCGCGCCGGGTATGCCCCAAAATTGCCCTCGGTGATGGAAGAATATTGCGCTCTCTTGCAATGTTCTATGCTAGGCACCGGTGGTACGTGTGCCGCAGCCGCCGCAAAGGCACAGCATGTGCGCAAAAACTGCAGGAGTACTGGCGCAATAAGCTCATGAGAACACAGTGCACTGCGCATTGACGATGGTGATTGTAGTACCGTTTGTCCAATTCAACATTGTCCCAGGGTCAAAGCGAGGGGCGGACTCATTGTTAGCACACAACACCAAAACGAGGCACATTGTGTACCCCCTCCAAGGAGTGGGCTCCTTATAAGCAACTAAGGCGACAATGTGCTCAATGGAAGTAGCACGACAAACATTTGAGCACGTGAAATGAAGAGCGAACGCACATGAACCAGTTAAGCATCGAACGCCTCTCAACAATCGAGCATAAAGAATAGTCAAGAGGAACAGGCAAATGAGCTGTGTAGCGTCAACACGAAACAAATAGACAAATAGACAGGAAGACAAGCAATAGAAAGATCGATGTCAAAGCAACACAATAAAGCAGCAACTGCCGGCGATTCACTGAAACATGGGGTGATTTTCATTCACAAAAATAATATTTCCTTCTTGTTTGAAAATCATGGTACTTGAACGAAAAAATGTTACACATAAAAAGAGAGTCTAAGATTTAAATTCAAGATTTTGCCTTGACACAATTCCTGAATGCGCTTCTATCCGATACACACTACGGTAAAACTTCTGATAAAAATCACCAAAATTCCCCTGTGTGGGGGGGGGGGGATCACGGCTAAAAGCTGCTGCGTGCTCGCACCTATTTTTGCGGGATGCGGCTAAGCACATACCAATTTCCCGATAGAATGTCAAAATCAATATGTTTGTGTGTGATGGTCAAAGGCCTTGGTGCCCTACAGACCTACATTAAAACCAATATGCTCAATTTTCATTTTTCAGCCACGAAATGGGGTAAAAATTAACCTCTCAAATAATAACACGTTAACCCAGGTTTGGCCCGTTTGCACCGTTGTGCTGGTGCGCGCACTATGCTCATTAAGGGTTTTAGATTGTCAAAGGGTGCACAACAGACTAGCAGAGGGGTTCCACACTCTTTGAGGTAGTTACATAGGCCCACATCCTTCTTCCCGGTCGCCCTACTCACACCACTTCCAAATACCCTAATGTATTGTGTAGCTCTTGTTGTGCCTTTCTCTCGGGACACCATTCTCGAACTAAGTATGACACTCGAGCGTTTGAGTGGGGCCAAGAGTTTGCGCAACCCATTGGTCTCCCAACTCCGTGGTGAGTGGGTGGCCTCATCCCCATTGTTTAAGGCTCGTTGGTACGAGGCCACCAACGTTGCCCGACTCCCCCTCATCCGCAACAAGCAAATAGAGGCCGTGAAGCAATATGCCTCCGTCCTCTTCCCGGCACCTAAGTTGCTCGGGCTACCAATAGACTTGAATGTCCCCAAGTGCGGCTTCCGGCATGTGTCCCAGTTCATGACCCGCCGGGGGGCCGCTAACACAGCCGCGACCGGCCTTCCATTCCCTGGACCCATCCCTGCACGTGATGCTTGCACGGACGCATGGAAGGATTTGGTGAAGCCCCTTGCGCTAGATCCACCTCTGTCCGTGCCGGAGCCCTCTACAAGCGACTGCTCTTGACCGCTACAATCCTGGGCCCGCTTCATCCAACCGCGCCCACCCCTTGTGCACACCATCAATTGGAAGAGGCCGGTGACTTTCCTCCTTCCGGGGGATGCTTACCGTGTGCCACTGGAACTTGGACCCAACTATCCATTGGTCTCCTCAACCACGGCACACAGGCCTGCGCACCCGCCGACCTAGGGGTGATTGGGGTGGCGGGATGCGTGATAAGGACCCGCCGGTCAAAAGAGTCTTCGCTTGACTCCCCTCGCCCTTGACTTGGCGGCGGGAGAGGTCGTGCGGCTGATGCGGCTGCTGGCGCTACTAGTGCAGCAGCTGCTGGTTGTGGTGCTGCAGCTGGTACCACTGTGGCTGCTGCCAGGCGTGCTTCCAAATGCCCCATGTGCTGAAAAAGATGAAGAAAATTTAATGTTAAATGAGACATGCCTCAGCTAGGAGAATGGTGGGCGCATAGGCGACCCGCACAACGTGGTGGAGCGGTGATTGGTCTTCCTGTGCATCCTCCGTTGTGGCCTGGCCTTGGGCCGCCACCAAAAGGCCTTCATTGAGGCCCCCCCAAAGGACCTTCCCAAGGACAACGCCACAGCCGTGCAACGCGTGCTATACACGCACCATTAATATTCAAACACCAGATATTAATTAATATATGAATACTAAACGTCGTCGGCATTCATATTCACCCACAAAAACTTAACGAGACTGCCGAAAAATTAACACACACGGAAATATGAACACAAGCAAAGCAGGCATACCATGCGGTCCATTTGGGTTTTTCGAAGGGCCCCAAAGAGCAAGTTCAACGTTTCCCGGCCTATGTGGTTGCGAAACAAGAGCTCGGCGTGGCAAAGAGAAGGTGGAGGGCGGGGGGCTTTGGGTGGCCATGAGTTTGGCCATGGTACACATGGCGGTATGAGGCGCCCCATAGTGTCGCAATGGAAGGTCAAAATTTAAAAACCACCACTCCCAAGCCTGCAAGACCACCTCCCCCTCCCGTTGTAATGCCGTTGCGCTCGCCACTTCCCCCCCGCGGGCCGTGTGATCGATGTAGGCCCCTTAAGAATGGCGTTGAGGCTCTCAACGACATCGGCGCACACCACTCCCAAACGAACGCCAAACTCCGCCGCATTGCCAATGTCACGTCCTCCTGAGAGGAGAAGAGGTAGTTCCATTGGCAAGCGGCCTTGCAGCAATGCAAGCGGTAGGCCCGGGAGCTCGGCGGCTTGTAAGTCGGCGCGAGGTGGGGTGTCCAAGTACAAGTCACGGAGGAGGTCCCTAATGGCAACCACGGCTTGCCATCCTCCAACCTGCGGGGCATAGGAGAATAGTGGCCTAGTTTCGTCCCAGCAACTTTGCTCTGAACTTTGTGGACTATACCACACTGTGGGTGGAGGGGCATAGGGGTGAGGGAAAGTTCCGGGCCGGCAAGTGCTACGCACTGCGCAACGGCCCTCCACTTTCCCTCGTATTCATTGCTGGTAGGCCTTCCACGCCCAAAAGAACCCGCAGAGCCCAGAATCGCGAGTCCAAAAGTGAATTTTTGGGGGACAACGCCCGTGCCTCCTATTGGTCCGGAGACAGCACTGCCTCCCCTTGCAATGTGCGGCGGACCCCCGCGCCAGAGGGGGCGGCCGTGCTCGTCCTTGTATGTGACACCCCCCAAGCCCCCCAGCCCCCGCGAGTTTTGAAAGATAGCGGTGCGGGGGCCATGGTGCTAACGGCCCCAAATTCTTTGTCCCATGCTTAGTTCAAAGGGGTACTGTGCCTTTAGTCCTTGAGACCCTTAAAACTTTCTTCCCGGGAAAGACAAGATATCGCTATTATCCATACATACCTCTATACCCCCATTCCCCTAGACACCCCGTTGAGGAATGCATGTGACACTAGTGGGTTGCGTGCAGCGCCCCCCCCCGGCCAAGATGCCAAAACCCCCAGCCCCCCCCCTTCCCGCCAACCCCCCCCCTCGCTGCCTCAACTGACCCCCCCCCCCCCCTCGCAAGTTTTGGCAAATCGCTAGGGGGGGTGTCGCATCAGGACCAGCTGTAGTCGCCCGCCCGGGCCCCCGCCTTCACCAATGCCGCCGCAACCTTGTCCAACACACCCATATTGTAAAAAGAGCCCACCATGGGCGATATTGAGACGCCAATAAAGCGTCTCACAAAGGGTTGGTCCCCCCCGATGACCCACTGACCGGGCACCCAGTTCGTCCCCCAACAGAACCGCTTGGAGTCATGTACGGACTGCAACACCTACAAAAAAAAAGGGAACAAATTTTTGCATTAATTTTTCGAGGCCCATATGAGATTCATTTTTCATTGGGCGTTAATATCCGCAAAGTATTAAATACTAACCTCCAAAATTTACCACAAAAGCGAAAGCGCAAAGAAACGGCTGTAAAGCAGCAGGTTTTCGGAACAAAAAACAAGAGAAAGAAGGAGAAAAGAAAATAGAGAAGGAGAGAGAGAGGGAGAGAGAGCCAGGGGTACACCTAGGCAAGTGGAGGAGGGGGGGGAAGAGGCGCTTGATCAAGGGGGGGGGGACGGGGAGGTGGTGCAGGCCAAACCCCCAAACCCCCCCCCGAAATAACCCTCCCCCAACGCCTCCCAGCCTCCCAAAAGCCGTAGGCGCCGGGTCAGCGGCCGCGTGCAAGGCAAGGGTCATCTCTTGGTGTGCACAGGCCTTGCAAGAGGGCTATGCGGTGGATCAACCCCTGTTTGTGGGCAGCACACACGCCCACATGACTCTCGAGAGGGTGTTCTGCCGGCTGGTGTGTTGCCACAATCGCCGGTAAGGCGAAGGCAGGGGCACCTAGCGCAGGCACATTGAGCTTGGGGGCAAATGGACTTGGCGCCCACTGCTGGGTGAGCCCATGAGCCGTGTGCCTGAGGCCATGAGTGTGGGCTCCCTCAGCTCACTCAACCTGTGCAGCGATCCTCGTGGCGTGCGGTTTGGAACCGCACATTTCCTTGTCGCCTTGCAACATTCGGTCATGGTGCAATGGTGCAAGCAGTGGCCACGAGGAAAGAGGGTCCACTTCACGGCGCAGTGGACGGCGGTGGTGGCTAGAGCGCGGGCAGTATATGACCCCGACGTGGAGCACCCATAAGAGGGCACAGGGCCCGCGCAGGGCACGCGCCCCCCCCCAACGCCTTCGCAAGTCGGGCCGTGCCCGCCTCTGCTGCCCCCCCCCCCCCCCCCCCCCGGCCTCAGCCGCCGTCATGGGGGATCCTGTGTAGGCGCAGACGGCCTGCACGCTATGTCACACATCGATGCGCGCTTTCCGGGCGCAGGACACCTCCAGTGGTTTTGAGGTATTCTTGTTTGATTGCTTGTTAATTTTTCGCTAGTCCTGTATAATTTTTGTAGGTTCATGTATAATTTCTCAATCGGCGGTGCAAAAACTAAAATTAACAGGTAATATTAAGTTGGAAAAATTATTAAAGACGTCACAAATTAAAAAATGCGTGGCAAAAGTGCATCATTTCGCCCCTTGCTATTCTAAAAGCTTGTGGATATCATGGTCCACGCCGGGGATACGCGGCCAGTGCACATCCCGGGGCGTCACCGCTACTAGGCGCAGGAGTTGCCATTGGGCAACCTGCACCGCTTGCTTGCGACCGACCACGCCGACGGGCTGCCGATCCTAAGGGGTTTGAGGGGTTGGGAGCATGGGACAGTCAGCTCGGAGGTCTGGGTGGCCTCCAAGCGGTACAGGGCTGAGAAGTGGGCCACAATGGGAAAGGTGGGGTACATAGGGGCGGAGGATGAGGGCTTGTGAACAGGGATGGTGGGTGGTGATTGGGAAGGGGGGGAAGAGGTGAGGGAAGTGAAGGAAGATAACCCCCCCACCCTACCAAGGCCAAAGCACCACCACCCAAAACCCCCAGCAACCAAAATTGGTGGCAAGAAAAACCCTAAAATGCATTTTGAGTTGGATGACTCATTAGATGGAGCGCCCCCCCGCCTCCTAAAAAAGAAAGGCCCCCCTCCCCCCCCAAAGCCCCCCTACCCCCGGCCACAAAAGCCACCCACGCCCCAAGGACAAACCCCCCGCACAAGGGGGGGTGATGGTGCCGACGAACACATCTTCGGTACAAGGTCCACGTCCCGCACTCAAGGGGCGTGGAGGTGGGCACCGCGCGCAGTGTCCACCGGAGGAAGGCGGGGTGTCTGGGTGGCATACCCAAACAACCCCCAGCTGTACGAGGTTGCCCGCAACTTCCCCACCCCCACGGCCGCCTATGCACACCTTCAGCATTTTCGCAACCCGAAAGCCCAAGGGACCCCTCCGCCCCGAGCCTTTGGACCGACCTAGCCTGAAGACTAACCCCCTAACATAGCCCAAGCCAAACCCCTAGACGGACCCCAAGACTGACCCCCTGATTAACCCCAAACCGGAAAACAGCCCCAACCCTAACCCAACCCACCAATTGTGGAACCCCTAAGATGGGGCCCAAGAAGTGTGAGAACAGTTCACACTCCGGCGTGTGACACCACCTGTGGAATAGTACAAAAACTGCCCATCATGCCCAGAAATGGTACCGCAATGGATGACAAAAGAACATGTTGTCTTGTCGCGTGTTTGTAGGGTTTTTTAGGGGGGGTACATTTTTGCACAAAACAGTTAATTTTTGCGACGTCAATATGAACGTCGGCGACACTTTTACTTTGAATATTTCAAATACTGATTGAAAAATTAAAACCAAATATGAAACCCGAGGACGATTTCAACATTTGTTGGCAGAGAAACCGGTTGGACGCCCCCCCGACCCCCGGGTGAAAGTGGCACCTGATCCCGTAAAGCACCCCATGGGGGTGCTGTTTTTCTCCCCTAAACCCCTCAACCCCCCCCCCCCAAAAAAAGGTCAACTTTTGGTTGATGTATTAATTTTTGGCCAAAAATTAACAATGTTGGTTTTAACATAGGTCTCGGAGACACGGAGACACAATGGCACGCCTGCTGGCCTTGGTTTCGCTGGATGTTGGTCAACGAATCGCTATAAGTGAAGTTAGTGTAGAGGAAACACAAAGGGTTGCAATCAAAAGACAATCATCCAAGTATTAGAGTCATATTTACCGGATCTAGGTAAACGAACATGTGCATATTTGATAGGTCATAAATGTAGTAGCGAGTCATAACACAAACCCGGAAGAGGAATACAAGTGACATCCTGTTAAACTCATGCAGGATGCAACAAAAGTAGTGTTGATTGTGGAGTACATTGTAGATATGGTGGGTGTATGTGCATGGCGTGTGTGTAATAAATGCCAATGATGAAAACAACCTCAAGCAGCCGCCTTCTGCGGTAGTTGCGTGTGTGCACGACGTCAAAATCCATGCCTATAACATTCCTTCGTCCTAAAATGCTGAAGCAGTGCTACAATTGGACCAAATAGCATAAGAAAGCTGCCGCAAAGCTTGTGACGAGGGCAAACAAGAAGATCCGCAACCTTGGGCAAATCAAGATTGGCCCCTAGATGAACACTAGTGCGACCAACTTGGCCCTTAACGTCACCAACCCTTGCTGCAAGAGAACCTAGAGCATGGGCTTGAGCCAATCGTCCATGCAATTCGCAGATGCATGAAGTGGACGTACCCCGACAACCATGTACTCAACCAAGAGATGAATACAAAAGATGCCCATTCCCTGCTACATGTGAACGGTCCAATTTAGTCCGCCGAGTCAAGGCATCTTGGACATTTTGCGAATCACAATTACACCTTTTGAAACACGGGTGTTATCTGTGAATCTCCAAGGTACATAAGACCTGATTGCTTTTATTTTTGCGCAGCTTGGGGTAGACGACGGTGATGTCGCTTGAAACAAGGAATCCGATACGAAGGCACAATAGACAATCTGGGGCGCGTTTGGCTGTTTTACCGGGCTTGTGTATTGTGTGCGTTGTATGATTGTGTTGCTGTCGCTCTCTTTTTACCATCGAAACGCTCACCGTGCTACTGCACACCAGTGTGCGCAGCCAAGAGGTGATACGCTCGCACTCGCGGGACGGTGTTGTCAGGGTGATTTGCGTACCAATATTTGAGTGCATCATTGTAACTTTGTGCCGATGAGGATTCCATTTGTCGCTTTTGGTATTTGTTCCCTTGTAGACGGACCGGTCTACTTTAGTTGTCATACATATTAATGCTGCAAATTGAGGGAGTACCAAAACTATCCTTGAGCATGCAAGGACACAAACGTTATCAATCAAACATTTCCACTTGTGACAGTTGGTGCCCACGCACGATGAGGGCCTGGAATGGGAACGTATGTGCATGCCATTGGCGAGATGCTAATTTAGCTCAAAAGTATGCCAATGACCATTCAGAGAATCTTCATAAATGTGTCACTGAAATCAACCATGCATGTGAAAATGCATATATGAGGGAGATTTTCACCGCATGCAACAAAACGAGCAAGCAAATCACCGGGAGGCACTGTTTATCTAAGTCTATGGCTAACCATGTGGCACAAAAACAAATACAACGTGCTTAACAATAGGACCAATGCATCGAAAACATGAACCATAAAGAATTCCAAAGGGCGCACTACAGGTTTTAAGCACCAAAGTACTTTTTGTACTACTTGAAAAAAAAGAACCCGGGGCAACCACTGCACGGTGTATAGATTTGTTTGCAAAGATCACCAAAGACGATTCATGTACGATTAGTTGTGGAAACATCCAACATACTACGCCACCACCACTAGTACAGTGACATCCCATTTCACCGTGCAGTCTATCCAGCCACCACTGGGTTCCTTGTTGTGATATGCTTTTATTAATGGGGTTACATCCGTTGACGCGTCATCGCGTGGCGGTCACAATGGGACGTCGCTCATTCACGGACTCCGGTGCTGCATCCCAACCCCATACAACAAATTCCAATTTCGCCAAATGTGGTGAAACGGAGCTGCGTAACAAACATAAACCTTCAAGAACCAATGCTACCTCCTTTACTCCAAAAATTGACTCTTCTACCTATTGCAAATAGCGAAGTCCTCAAACCAAGGCAACGGCACATGATAAGATTGTATGACACTACCGAGTGTGTGATAGGGACACAAAGAGGGTATACATGGCAGCGGATGAACAAAAATCTACATGGGGGTCATGCACTTCATTTACCACGTGACCAAATTTCGGTAGAAGCATACGACAAGAACAATCGGGACTACAAACATCAATTGCCGCATCCCCCGAAACTCGATTTCAAAGCCAATTGCGGAAATATTTGCAGGTAATATTCCACAAGAATACTGTAGTTTTAATCCATCGCCCATAAGAACGGCACCAACATTGTCAGCTTCCAAGTTAAGAGCAATACCTAAAAAAATAGAAAGAAACTTTTCAATCCTTATTAAACACCGTACAAGAAACTTACATTCCATACGGCGTTACAAAAAACACAAAATATTTGACTTAACCTTTGCAATATATTAACTGGAAAATAATTTTTTAAGTAAACAACTCCAAAATTTCTAACACTGAATAAAACTTAAAATCCAAGATACAGACTACTTGTACTTTCAAATTTTGTTTGCTCTTTATAAAAAATAAAAAGACTACCTAATTACTAGTTACTTTAAGAGAAAAATCTTTTCAAAATACTCTCTAATTAAACAAACTTAATAAAAATAAAGTTAAGAATAAAAGTTTTATAACTTACCTAAAATATAAACACCAGTACCATCTTCAAACTCAACTAACTCGCCGGCCATTACTTTTTCTAAACCATAAATACGTGCAATACCATCACCAACCTGTAAAACAGTTCCAACATTAACGTATTTCACCTGTTGATTATATTGCTTTATCTGCTGACGAATTATACTACTGATTTCATCAGGACGAATTTTTACCATGATTAATTAAATTATAAAATTAATATACAAAACTAAAACTGACTAATTAACTAGACTTTTTAAATAAGTCAATATTTCTATTAAAGATTCTTTTCTGTAATGAAGGATTCATAGAAATAGTAAGCTTATCTAATGCTTGTTGCAATGCACTACTACTAACTTTTTTACATTCAAGATAGATTATAAAAACCCCTTCAATACTGTACATGAAAATCACCTTTCATACAGCATACAAAATAAACTTAAAGTTTAGCTTCCTAATCCGATCAAATAAAATAATTTATGATCAAGAAAATTTTCAACCACGTTTCCTAAACATTTCATTTGCCTAATTAGATTACAATTATATTATTTTCTAGCAAAGTAAAAAGAGAAGTTAACTCCTTACAGAACAAAATTTCTAAGCATTGGTCTCCTCCTCCCATCTCGTGCTACACGTCCCTCTCACTGCCTTACCTTTCCGACATTCTAGATGCGAGTAATTCTTCAGACCCTGACACAGGAGTTTCTCATGGTTTTTGTAGTTCCTCCTGTGTTGCCACTGAGTCAAGCTGTTATACCGATAGCGATGCTTTACGAGTAAAGCCACCCCCACCACCAGCACTAGCAATAGTAGTGAATCCCCGGTTCCCGTCAAATTGCTTGTGAAAAAGTTTCGCCGCCGTGGCACCCCAAGCAAGCCAATGGTAAAGGTTGCGTGCATTGACATGGATGATGCATCCTCAAGCGCACCCCCTGCAACCTTACTTCGCGAAAGTGACCATTACCTAACTAATTGCATTAACGGTGAACCGTTGATGACCTCTACCTCGGGAACCCGCTCCGTGAGGTCCCTGGTGCGGCCGGGGTATACCTCAACCGATGACACCCACCCTGAATCGGGCTGGGGCGGTGCAAATGTCGGACTTTAGCACCAGGGCCGCATACCCAACTGTTCGGTGGTGCCTGATGCGTGCGTTTTTTGCACATTCTAGGGTTTTTTGGTTTTTTCGGCGCGCACCGTACGTAATGAGCGTTGCTGGCGAATTTTGCCATGGGCGGTGACAGTTGTGTCAAACTGTGCCATGGACTCCGCTGCGTCCTTTGATATCAGGTCTGTATCAGATCCGGGCACGGTTCAAACGCAACCAATGCGTGTCGCCAAGCTGCACAGGCGCATTTTTGTATTTGGCCAGTTCCTTTCGCTGCTTTTTGGTCGGGAAAAGGTTCACACTGGCATAGTTGAATGTGGGCCGCTACCGTACCTCTGCCATGGTCGCAAGGGTCCATCGCCGCTACCCACTCCGCTTAGGCCCAAACGGGCCACAGATGCAGTACACATCCATTTGTGGCCAGCAGGCGTCTGTAGTGATATATATTGATTTGGTGGCCACATGCATGTAGCATTTGAAAGTGTGCTAACTTCTTCGCTCCATTCAAGGGCATGAGGAACACATGAAGCATGCGCCATTCCTTGGTGGGTATTTGCAGGGTACTACGGCAGATCAGAACGACAAGGTGACAAATCTAGAGGAACAAAACATGGTAAGGCTCGGGGTTTAAAATTCACTTCGAAAAATTGTCCCTCGGGTGGTGTCACGTATCGCGTGTATGTCCCAAACTCGACCTCGTCCCATCAGTTGCGTGCACCTTCCTCCTCCGGGTAGTCGAGCATGTGCAGGATGGTGATCTGCGCACGCGACACTGACAGACACTGGGGCTGGGGGTCTTCCGTGATGACGTCGTTTACTACCACGCACACCGTTTAATACAGCTTGTGCACGAAGGATAGCGGCGGGAACGGCGGCACTTTTCGCACGTTCGACGGTTTTTTCGCAGCATATGACGACTCTTCCAACCAGCCGTTTACCATCTCCGGTGTTCAGTTGAGTGTTGGCAGTTCCGGATTACGGTTGTCCTTGAAGAACTGCCAAGCTTTATACCCCCCAGTTGCCTCCGGTGATTGCTCCATCCGGTCTTCCGGAGGTGTCCGGTGCTCTACAGGGAAGGGGACGATTTCTAGGTGACTGTATGCTGTGCCGAGCGAAATCTCTTGCTTTGATGGTGTGAGATCGTTGACCGATTGGCGTGCCATCTTGAGCTCCACTTTGAACCGTTTTGCCAACACACTGTAGAACACCGTGTTCCTAAATTTGGGTTGGTTGTCCGCCGGTAAAACACGTTGGAGCCAAACGCTAAATTGATGGGGCTGCACGTACACGCGCTCTTTGTGTTGAACACCGCAGCTGGCTAGAATGGTTTGCAGATGGGTGAGCACGTGCATTTTTCCTAGCTTCTCCGGTTGGACCACATCTGCATCAACCTCAGAGAGGACCACGGGTGCAATGGCAGGCGCATTCGCGGATGCGTTCGGAACAAGTGCAGGCAACAGAGGAACACATGAGTGAGACATAATTCCACTACAAACACTACAGAAAAAGGGGGCCTGGAGCTTACCCAAGCGGTGAGTCTCTAGCGACGGAAATAGACGCGCACGGGTGCAACGTGTTGCGGCCCATGTTCATAGGGCTGGTACCCAAGCCTGACGGCAGGCGGGGGTTTGGGTTTGGGGCAGGCCATGTGAGTCAACGTGCGCACATCCGGGCTCAACCGAAGGCGCCGCCTCACAGGGGTATGGGCGGGTTGGGGAGGTGGTGGTGGGTGGGGGTGCGATGGCAGCAGCGAAGCCCGCAAGGGCAACGAGGAAGTCTGCTTGTGTTTCAGCACAGCGGGCAGTGTGGTATGACCCGGTGGCAGAGGGACTAGCGGGGCAAGCGAGGGATGCACACGGCGGGGGCGGGGGACCGAGGCGGCGAGGATGAGGCGTGCCCTCTCTAGACTACAGTCCAGAAAGTGAGAGCGGGAAACCCACTGCCCACCTTGCTAGAGCGCTACCTGCCTCCTCCGGCGCATGGCGAAGTGATACCTTGCCCACCCACTGTCAAAGTATCCAGTCAGAGACTCCAAGGACTGGGTAAGCCAGTGCTTTGTGCGGGGATGATGAGGTCGGTAGCGTTTGCGAGGGGGCGTGTTTCGGCATCTGCTGGTACCATCCTCGGTGGTGGGGTGGAGTTAGACGGTGCACAGACTTGAGGTGGCACGGATGTAGGTGTGCGTGGCACGCTGGAGTACTATTGTGAAGAAATTTGACTTTGTGGGAGGGAATGGCGTGGTTCGCACGGAGGTGTGGGAGGGGGGGGGTCAGAGTGGGTGGCACGGAAGCCAATTCCGAAAGGGGTTTGTCAGTGTCGCTGTCCCATGGAGAGGGAGGGGCATTACCCAAGAGCTGCAGCTTGGGTACCTCCCACTATGACTCCCAGTCAAGAGGACGGGATTGAAAACCCAAGACATGGCAGAACTGATAAACGGGAGGGGGTGGGGGGAGGAAAAGAACAACAACGGATGCACAAGGAAAAATAGCAAAGGGAAGCACCAATCCTTAACGACCTCGTGCTGCCACAGGGGCCAGCCTCACGCGCGTCAGAGGAGTCGTGCGTTTGCGGGGCTTGCACGGCCCGTTCCCATGGGGGGCCACGGATGGGGACTTGTGTTCCGGGAGTTCACATGGACTAGGTCGAGTGTACTCAAACCTGACCTCCCGCCGTGTCTGCCCATCAAGACGTGACATCTATTCAAAATTTGGCACCTTAGAACGCAACATTGGGCACAAAAAGAGGCAAAGGATTGAAAGTGCACATGTATTGGGCAAAGTACTTTCCCGGAATGCCTTGCTTGCACCAACGCGCACAGCAGGACATGCACAACGACAAGCAAAAAAAAAGGGGGGGGCGGGTAATCAACAAAAAGTGGAGTACATCCAACGCCAGCACCCACCACAAATACGCACATTGTACACTCTCGGCCGGCCGGTTCGGGCGGACGGGGGACAAAGAGGTGCATGTAAGTGATCAATGGTACCAAATCTGTCCATGGTCCCCCATCCCTCCAGCGCCGTACGAATAGGCACATTTATCGGACGCGGCCGGCACTCAAGGGGCTCTCCGGTCAACAAAAGATCCGTGGAAAAAGAGAATGGTGGTGGGAAGGGCACAGTGGGCAAGTCGTGTGGTGGGGGCTTAAATGGTTTTGGGTTGAGCTGAGAACAGGTAGATATGTAACTTTTCCCCATAACCCTAGGGATTCCTCAAGCCACGCGACCCAACATCCCTAGGCAGGATCCCGAGCGGGCACCGGATAAATCCCGGGCGTTTTTCTTTCACACCGAATTCGTCCTCCGCATTTCGGCAGCAACAGTTCCGAAACGCAACCGGTATTGCCGCCAATTTGGGAAAACCCCCATGAAAATCCCTAGGGATTTCGACATAAGAAGCCAAGCGATTTGCGACATGTGATGTGCATCAACGCACGTGAGCCAAAACACGGCTTGGCTATGTCATTACCAATGAAAGAATGGCGGATGTCCCGTTTGAACTCCACATTGCACGTGTCCGTTGGAATACTATAGAAAATGAAAATCCAACTGGAATGCACATGCTCTAGTGCACATAACCTCTTAGTTGCCAGTTCAAGGCATGCCAATCCGTGGTAAAATGTAGCACACTACCTATATGTCTCGACCTCCTTATTAGTCGAACCCTGCTTGATTGACCAACACCTTTGCATGTTCCCCAAACCAAAGAACATGCACTACATTACAACATCGAGGGGGATGGTGATCCGTCCCACGGCAACACGCCCTTCTGCCCCTACTTGTTGGTCAGTGGTTTGTAGAACCTTGGCATGCTCGGTGTGATCTCAAGCGAACAACCTTGCCCCCAAATCAAAATTCCCATGTTTCATGGGTTGCGGGCCCGTCGTGAATTCTGATGGTATGTGCGTGCCTGCCTACATCAGGGATTGCACACTACACAAATATGCTTCTAGTCCATACATGTGGTGGAATGTAGGTTCCGTGGCCAATTTTTTTGAGAATAGCATTCTGCATTGCACAGCAACAATGCACGATGTCTCCAACACGTCCTGTTATGGCGATAGGACGGGGGAATGCTCGCCATCAAATTGATATTATAAGATCACAAGGAGTCAAATTGTGCCCTCCAAACTCATCATATGGCAAGCCACAAAGCCCACAACAACATTTAAGTTTGGAGTGCCAAGCGCACATCCTTTTACTATACCCCAATCGGAAGCATTCCATTTCTACAATAACTAGTGGTAGGTGGACTCCGTGCTGTTGCAGCTCGTCCACTTGAACATCTAGTTGCCCAAACTTGTCAGGCAGGCATCAGGTGTCAACATCATTATATCCATCAAACACAAACAACGTTAACGACACACTAGACATCCTTGTCCCCTGTGTATTGGCATGCAAGTGCATGTACATGCCCACACAGAGCGCCAGCTTTCCATAATGGGGCGGCATCCACACAAAGTATGCCGGGTAGCTTGGGGGCAAGGCGACCTTGGGGTTTTTGCATGTAATGCAATTTCACACGCCCCTCCATCACCTCCCGAAGGCATTGGTGTCTAGTTCCATACAATTGGCTACTTTTGAACACCTTTTCCCCTAATTGGTGTTACATTTTCAACAACTAAATTACAGCACTTACAAACCCAATGTCAAACATTTCTATTGGTGACCACAAGCGTCCGCCAACTGACACACATACGCACATTTAAAAATCGGTGTCTAAAAATTGCTTTTTGTGACACCGGTGCCCAAGCGTCATGACCATATTGTATCATGTACATTGCATGCCAATGTACTGGGCAATTGATTGCTGCACCGGGGGGAAAACATAAGCTCCATTGAAAACAGGGGAACCTCACGTACCCAGAGTGGGAAAATAGCTTCTGATATTTCACGCATATGCACAACTTGCGAGCTCGTAGAACTAGCCTTGGGGGAAAGAGGTAAAACATTGGATTTTTAAGGTCATCGAAAGCCAAGATTTCTTGCAAGGTTAGGGCCAGAAATACGATGCGAGCCACCTCAAAGACCGGTTTGGTACCTTTTTGAGCTACATACATCAACGGGACCTTCCGTTTTCTTGGTTTTCCAGAGGTTAATCAAGAGGGCCTAGATGCACTTGCATCTAACGGGGCGTGCGATGCAAAATGAGCCGTCGTGATCAATGCTCGCCGTAGCTTTGCAACAAGTGATCAATGACAGCGGCATGACCCATGTGAATCCCGTCCGGAACATAGCAACAACAAAAAATGTGGTAAACACATCCAACCGGCTGTGTTTGGATCGTGACGTGTGATGATTAGCCTCATAACACATCTTATCTCGCTGCTCTTCTTGCACTTCAAAAAACTCCCCTTCATTTCAACAGACAAATAAAGGGAAACGGTTCAAATGGGACTCGGGAGTGCGGTGTGTAGAGTAAGTGGTAAATGATAGTGCAATGAGAGACGTGTTGTCCGGATCGAAACACCAAATGGCATCCAAAATTGCACAACATGCATTTTTATCATGATTGTGTTATCATGAGGTCTTAGAACAAGGCAATTATGTAAAAATGATGGTGGTGAAAACTCGGTTTCCGACAAGAGTGTGTAGCAGAATTTAGTTTAAGGAGTCGTCAAAAAGGAGACATCAATTAGTAGAAAATGTGTTCAAATGCATGTACGCAGTCGGCACCAAGTTGCCCGCCCCCCCCCCGCACCCCCAGGCTTAGCATCCCTCGTGCCACCCCCGCCCCCCCACGCCCCACCCCCCTACCCCGCGCGTCATGCGCCTTCCTCGCACACGTTTCGTCTCGTCTCTATCCGACAAGTGTGCGTGAACTAGATGTTTCCAAAATGGCACAACCTTGGGTCAAAACTCAAAAAAAGTTTTACGCGTTGTGGGAGCCGCAAATCGGCCTCTTTTTATCCCCTTTTAGCAAAGGAAATTTCCATTTTGAAAGGTTGTACGTAAACGGCTTCCTAAAATGGATCTTTGCGCAAAAGCGCAGGTGCCTGCATGACAACCATGCGAAGCCACTGAAACCAGACAGTGGCCGCGTCCACCGGTAGCTAGCCCAGCTCCCCACTTCCACCGCCACAGTGGGGTTGATTTTGTCGAAACCCTTCATCAGTGCCGCACGCATGCCTACACTACCTCACAAGCATATGTATGCCAACACTCCGTCACTTCCACGCTCCATCACCACTAGACATTAGGTAATACTTCCTTATTGCCGCACATCAGCCCATCGTCCATCACTGCCACATATGTGCCCATACCCCATCACTATAAAACACCTACTCGCACTCTAACGCCGCTTTTATTCCACCAACACATACACTCCATTGATGCAACAGAAATCGCCATACTCCATCACTACTGCGTACCTATTCGAACTCTAGCATTGCCTATACCCCACTGCTACCACAAACCTACCCACCATGTCCTTGCCACACATATGCCCGTACTAACTCGCCGCAAGCACACATCTCCGCACTCCATAACTGCCACAAAATATGTAAAACTTAGACGGCCCATGTGGTCACTTGGACAAATTGACTCAAAACAACCACAAATAGTGATTTTGGCCTGTGCGAAATTTTGTTACCTGTTTTTGAACTCTTCACATTTGTACCTATTTCTACCCATTTCAAATTCAAGATTTTGTGGTATGTTGCATACAGGCAGAAAGCAAGCATCGGGGGGTTCAACTTGTACGTTGTGGTGTGCAAGGTGCAAGAGCTGCTTTACGCCTTGCTTCGTTCGTCAACTAGACAATTTCACTGAATTTTCAAAAAGTGTCAAATAGTCATTTTAACGTCACAACTAGCAAACCAGCTTTTCAAGGTATTGGTGTTTGGTTCTAGACAACTGACCAAACATGCAAGACTAGGAACACATTCTTTGCGAATTGGCGTTTGGTTCCCGAAAGCTGTGGAAAATTCACTATTATCAAACCTGCCAGTGTCTAGTTCTAGACAACAGGGGACGGTTGCATGCTCTTAGACACGTTGTTTGCTGCTTGATGTATGGTCCTAGAAAACTCTTTACAATTCATTCCTGTGAAACTTAGTTTCAAAGGTCTTGTTGTCCACTTTTAGCCAACTTCCTAAAGTTGCATGTTTTTGAACCTTTTTTTGACCAAATGGTGCGTGTTTCCCGAATCCTTTGATTTCCACTATTATCCAACCCATTTCCCAAGGCATTGCTTGGTGTCCGGTTCTAGACAATGACGATTGTCAAACCCAGTTTCTACGAGAGTGGTGTCTAGTTCTAGACAATTTGAAGTTATGTGCCTTTGAACGCTTTTGACGCCAATTGGTATGTGGTTCTCGGATACTCTTTACACTTCACGACCATCAAGCCCAATTTCAAGACATTGGTGTATGGTCGTAGGCAAATTGCTGCAGCTGCATGGTCTTGAACGCGCTTGTAGCAATTAATGCCACGTTTCAGATAACTCTTCAAGTTTCACCGCGGCCAAAGCCACTTTCCAAGCATTTGTTGTCTTGTTCTAGACAAATAGCAAAGATGGCATGAACCGCCCCCCCTCGGGCGGGGTACGCAGGGTGTACGAGAGGGAGGACAGCGGTGAGGATACCGTGGGCTTTGGGGAGGTGGTGTCCGGTGCACATGAGAAGGCGGCACATGATTTGTAGACGGGGTCCACCGCATGTAGATGCGGTTTGCTCATGGTGGACTTTGGTGGCATGTTGTAAACGCGAAGTACCAAAAACGGTGCACGGTGCACACATGCACTTCTCTCGAGCGAGGGAAGCGAGCAAGGAAGGTGTATTGGTACAGCTCCCCAGCAAGCAAGGTACAACAACCAAGGCATCATGCTGCACTAGGGTACAACGGTGACCTTCCATGGGTCACCCCTTCCAACTGATGTCAAATACCAGTCCAAAATGAAACGTTGCATCAAATAATACAATCACGTAAAGACAAATTAAACACGTTGCCTGCCGGCACATGCCCCCGGCATAGGGCACCAAAAAAAGAAAAGAAATTTGTATATAGGTGTAGAAGCGCCCTTGTATATTCAAAGCTAGCATGACTATGTTCTAAAAGCCACTTGTGACGACACAAGGACGCTACAACGCGCCTTTCTTTCAAAACAACAATCACCACACAACATGGCTGCCATGAACTTGCCCATACTGAACACAACCAATCATCATGCACACGAGCCCACATGTATGACGCCTGTACATCTTTTCATACCCGACCATGACCACACATGTGCTTGTACTCCATCAATGCAACACACCTACCCATAGCATAGCACTGACTATATTTCATCGTTGCCACGGACTTGCGCATAATCCATCCACTGTGGGCCAAGTGTCTAGGGCAACAAAGAGCATTGCAAACCAACAAAAACATACCCTACGGCACACATATCACTTATTCTTACTTTGACAGGCGACACATTTTGTGAGTGCAATGGGCTCACTACCTCCCTTGGTACACGCTAGAAGACCTAATCTCGTTCTAGCCTATACGCCGCTAGAGTGGCTAGAATGAAAAAAAGTAGTGGTTGCCGCGACCCATGGGCATAGGGGGGCGGGGGTATGAAGGGTGCAAACTGGACCCCTATTACCATACTAGGGGGTGCATACCTTGTTTTTTAGAACAACACATTTTTGACGTGAAATTCAACAGGTACAAAAAACCGTTCTAGCGACGTTCTAGCGCCCTTCTAGCGCCGCCCCGCTAGAACGGCGCTAGAACGTCGCTAGAACGCTTCGCTAGAACAACGGTAGAACAAAAACATGCACACACATTTGGGAAGTAAAACACACCAATGTGGGAAGGGGGGGGTTCCAAGACACATAGACACAAAGAAACCATCACATTTGGTACATGTCTACTCATATGTGCACACACACACACACACACACACACAAACACACACACACACATGCACGCATACATTTTGAGATAGGCACGGGCCCTGTGGGGCTGCCCTCCCTTCAAGCGTTGGTTGGGGGGGGGGGCGTCTTTGCTTTCGTCACACATTTTTCATGGGGGGCTTGAGAACTACCTTGGGGGGGGGGTTGACCTCAGCAGTCTGGGACGGTGTTCTTTTCTTTGTTTCACAAGTGGTTGTTTATTGGATTTTTTTGATATTGGACTGACGCAATGCAATTTCAAATTGCAGATATGCCATGCAATGTGTGCAGTGTCCTCTTGTGTTGTGGCCTTGTAACGTGTAAAGTGGTGTCATGTAGTGTGGTGTGCTGTGGTGTGTTGTGGTTCGCTGTAGTGTGTGATCTACTGTGGTGTGCTGAATTGTGCCGGAGGGGGGGTAATGTGTTGTGGTCAGATGACGTGCCTTGTGGTGCTCTGTTGTCATGTGGTGCGGTCGGGTGTCATGTGGTGTGGTGTGGTGTCATGTGGTGTGGTGTGGTGGGGTGGGGTATCGTGCGATAGGGTTGCCTGTCTCGTTGGTTGAATGGTGTGTTGGTTGCTTGGCAAGTTGGGTTGTTTGGCAGGTTGGGTTATTTGTTGGGTGTTTGGCTTGTTGGGGCATGTTGCGTGGTGTTTGCACCCTGTGGATTCGGTGCCGTATGCTGTTGTATGCTCTGTGAGGTCATGCGTGTGGGGACCCATGTAATTACTGCCATTCCAAGGGACGGGGGGGGGGGGGCTTGATAAGCAGTTACTATTTTTGTTCTAGCGGGGTTCTAGCGGCGCTCTAGCGGCCGCTAGAGCGCCCCTAGAACAGTTCCCGCGAACGCCGTTAGAAAAAAAATGATAACTGCTCATTGGACACCCCCCTCCCTTGCGATGGCACTAATTACATGGGTACCCACACACATGACATCACAGAGCAGACAACAGCATACGGCACCACACACCACAGGGTGCAAACTCCACATAGCATGGCCCAACGAGCCAAACACCCAACAAATAACCCAACCTGCCAAACAACCCAACCTGCCAAGCAACCAACACACCATTCAACCAACCAGACAGGCAACCCTATCGCACGATACCCCACCACACCACACCACACCACATGACACTGTGTCGTAGTCTGTTGTGGTGTGTGATTTGCTATGGGGTGTTTTGCTGTGCAGTGGCGTGGTGTGCTGTCGTCACATGACGTGCCCTGTGGTGTGCTGTGTTGTCATGTGGTGTGGTCGGGTGTCATGTGGTGGGGTGTGGTGGGGTATCGTGCAATAGGGTTGGCTGTCTGGTTGGTTGAATAGTGTGTTGGTTGCTTGCTTGGTTTGGTTTGTAGCTACGTTGAGTTGTTTGGCAGCTTGGATTATTTGATGGGTGCTTAGCCGTTTGGGGCATGTTTTGTGGTGTCTGCATCCTGTGGTGTGTGCTGTGGTATGTTGTTGTATGCTCTGTGATGTCACGTCTGGGGGTACACATGTATTTGCTGCCATTCCAAGGGAGGGGGAGGGGCTGATAAGCATTTACTATTTTTGGTGTAGCGGCGTTCGCGGGAACTGTTCTAGCGGCGTTCTAGCGGCGCTCTAGTGGGCCGCGAGAGCGCCGCTAGAACGCCGCTAGAGCAGTTCCCGAGAATGCCACTAGAACAAAACTAGTAAATGCTTACCAGCCCCCCCCCCCCCTGTAATGGTAGTGATTACATGTGTACCCACAGACATGACATCACAAGAGCATACAACAGCATTTGGCACCACACACCACAGGGTGCAGACACCACACAACATGCCCCAACCGGCTAAACACCCAACAAATAACCCAAGCTGCCAAACAAACGAACGTGCCAAGCAACCAACACACCATTCAACCAACCACACCAACCACACCACACGAAAACACCGCACGTCATGTGACCATAACACACTATCCCCCACACAGCACAACACACCACAGCCAATCACACACTATAGCAGGCCGCAGCGCAACATAGCACACCACACCACACCACATGACACGGGCCCACAGCACATGACACCAGACCACACCACATTACACCGCAACACACCACAACGCACCTCATGTGACCACAACACAACACACCACGCCACTACACAGCACAACACACCACAGCACATCACACAACACAACACACTACAACAGAGCACACCACACCACTTTACACCTTACGAGACCAAAACACACCACAACACTGCATTGCATGGCATACCTGCAACTTGAAATTGCATTTCGTCAATCCAATATCAAAAAAATCCAATAAAAAACCACCTGTGAAACAAAGAAAAGAACACCCTCCCAGACCACTGAGTTCAACCCCCCCCCTCAAGCCCCCCTCCTGAAAATGTGTGACAAAAGCAAAGACGCCCCCCCCCCCCACAACCAACGCTTGAGGAGAGGGCAGCCCCGCAGGGCCCGTGCCTGCGTCAAAATGTGTGCGTGCATGTGTGTGTGTGTGTGTGTGTGTGTGTGTGATAATTTGTTTTTTGTGTCCTACCCAGGCTATTATATCGTTCTAGTATCGATCTATTTTAGGCTAGAACATCTAGGCTAGAGTGTTCTAGCCTAGAATGAGATTGGGTCGTCTAGCGTGTATCAAGGGCTTATCACCACTCTTTCCGTCAGAATGAGGACCTTTGGCCTTTTTGGCACGAGACTCCAAAGCGGCAGTTTTTGGTTTTTTTGCAGATGCAGCTGGTTTTGGGGCATTGTTGTCCTCAACGTCATCATGGGAATCTATGGTGCGGTTAGCATCTTGTGCTCCACTGCCAACAACAAACGCAAAACCTAACCCGACAACCATCCTTTGCACATACCCCATTCGATCACGTAGGTTGCATCGAACTCCTACAGACACTTATTCGCCCACAGGCACTATTCATCCAGCAGGCCTGATGTCCCATGGAACGCAACAGCGACATTTGCCGTAGCCTTTAGGCACGTTGCAAGCAAGGAATGCGGAGTAACACAAACAACAAGATCTCCTGGTCCTCGGCAGACGTTACAATTTTCAGTTCCCGCAGTAGCCAAGCAACTAGTGACAACAAAATGCTACATTTCATGGTCTTCTGTGAGTAGGACACATAGTTTGGTTACCTTAGCACGCACACGGTCGGGTATGGCAACAACACAACTGTGCTAAGTGAACAGTTGCGCTGGGTTGGACCCTTCAAATGCGTACAGGTGTGCAGTCACAAACTGCCTACAACTAGTGGCCTCAAGGTCTCTGAATTGCTGCATAGCAAATTGAAAGAGCCACGAACATAAGTGTTGTGCCCTTTTCCTTTGCAGTAACGGGTAGGGGATGCACATCAAAATTAGCCACATTGTCTGGGATATCAACCACGATCTGCAACAACATATAAAACACATAGTAGTACGCAATCTTCAAAATTAATTAACGTGCCACGGGTGTTTTGCATACCATGCTGCAGTTAAGAGCGCACAGCTTCTGCGCCAGAAGCTTGCGAGACACAACAAATGCAATGGAGACTTGTTGCATGTCACCCTCTCCCAATACCATTGTTCTCCCTTTGTCCTTGGCAGTTGTGACCAAGGTGGGTGGTGCAACAAATTTTCTCCAAATAATATGAAAAAAATTCCCATTCATCCACACACCAAATTGGAGCCTTGGCACTTGCATCGCAGTTGCGCCACAGACTGGCTTCGGACCACACTCACTTACCCAAATTCACTTTGTTGCCACCGGTCTGTACCTTTTCCAACTCCTCGTGATTACCTAAAGCATTGCAACGCCGCAGCAGGAACCAGAAAATCAACACACGGCCGCATGTGGATAGTGGCTACTACATAAACATCCGCCTGAACTCATGCACTATGGGGTTCTCCGCATGCAAAAACAATAGTTCCCATGTGCAGTTCCTTTTGATACTGCGAAGCACGGCAGACCGCCATCGCATGTGCAACCCTCATAATACATGTACGTCAAGTCAAAGAGGAACACAAATCAAACAAATAAGTAGAACGTCCCATGAGGAGGAAAAGGTGAAGTATGTACATACTGGCACATAAGCAAGAGTCTTTGCTTACTTCACCTACAAGGCAACACCACACAGCTCCCCAAAATCAAGCCCATAGGATACTCGAACGTACTCCAAAAAAACAAAACCAAAAAATAATCATACAACCCATTGCCCACGGCTCCACCCAAGGAGGATCTTGGGGAACCGGGCAAGCCTAGTAAGCCTCAGACCAAAGGCATACCCTGTGGCAGCTTAGGAAGGACATACCATCCTGACCTTCATACCCCACAAGGGAATAAAAGCCTTGACCACCACCGCAAGTAACACATAGGTCGTGGCGCCTGCGCATCGACCAGCCCTTGCTTGCCACCTCATGACATCTCTCATTGCAAACCTGGCAAGATCTATGATAGCAATGGAAAAACCACTTCACAATGGAATGATTGTAGGCGACTTGCAGTAACAATAACTTCCACCATCACCTGGCTCAGCCACTGAGGCACCCCTTTGCCACACTTCACAACATCCTTCCACCTATTAACTAGAGAAGATGACGCATACTGGCCCCCAAGTACCTGGTGGTTCCGAGCTACAAAGAAAAAAGCATCTTGTGGCAATACAACAACAAAAGCACGCTGCAGCGCAGAAACAAGACGAAGGACGTTGCCCAAATTGGTTTAACAGCACACAACACACAGCACACACGAGCTTCCAACTAGCACCGTGCAATAATAGGTGGAGTAGGGGGACTGGCCACCAGGTTCTCCGGGCTTAGCACCGGCATTTTTGGGTCTCACATTGTGGTCTGTCCATAGTGTAGGCTCCCATCAAACCTCCGTTCGGATATTGGTACTATCTGTACATCCTTGAGTACCCGTTTGCCACGTCCCTCTTCTTTCAGTAAATTATTATTTTTTCTTTTGGCCGCAGGCTTTCTGGGACCGGCCCCTCGGGGCTTGGGCATGATCTCCCTCAAGAAGAGATGCTCACGGGCCACATCGTCCAACAAGTGTGCTGAATTGGTAGGCACAGCACTTGGCGTTACGAAACAGTGGTCTTTTAAGAAAGGATGTGCCCCACCCACAAATAGAAACATCTTCAAAAAAAGGCAACCGGCAGTTCCCATGAGCATGTTGAGAGCTACAACCCAAACGAGGGTTTAAACCTCCTCATCGGCCAGGTCCTAGGTCCTAGGTCCTAGGTCCTAGGTCAGATAAAAACTATGTAGGGAAACTTTCAGCGAGCAAGACGGGCTGGGGTGCACTTTTGTTAGATTCAACAACAATGACCCCTTGTCCCAGACCAATGCTTGCCACACCCCCCCATCCCCCACCGTGTGTGTACGCTTTGCCAACGGCCGGTAATAGAACTTTTGAATGGGGAGGGAAAATCGCGCGAATATGGTTGCACAAATGAACAATTCTGACCACGAACAACTATTTTCACACAGTTGGGATGGTAGTAGGATTTCTAAAAATTCTACAACAACAAAATCCGGGTGCCCATGAAAAGAAACAGCCCACGGTGCCCCACAGAATGCCCCAATCCTACCGTGGGCTTTCCTTGTGTTTGCGGCGTCAATGCGAACGTGAATATACAACAAATTCGAGCGAATATCGCACGAATTTTAGCGGTCATTTTCGCGCGCGCACAGGCGCACCTCCACCGTGTGGCGTGCACCAACTAAAATACATAGAGGCACCACAACCCATGGTCCCATGTCCGTATGTCCTAGGCCCGCCGCTTGCGGCGGCGTCTGAAACGCTGTGAGAGGACTTGTACATAGTTCAGGTCACCAAGTGCCCTCTTGCGGGCACGCCGTGCCAAATGCCGCACTGTCATGGACCCTTGTCCATGCATGGACCTCTTGGTAACATCCCATCCCTCTCGACGGAGGTGGTCATCGTTGGTGTGGTTGTCAACGACAACCTGCACACCTAGGCAGCAACGCAGGAGGCTTAGGCCCCTACTATTGCGCAGCATGCGCTTTAGCCTACAGTGGCTGCGTTCCATAGCAAAGCATGAAAATTTGGAGAGGATTCTGAAATGCGGGCAAAGAAACACATGTGGTCAATCCAAAAGTGTGACCTCAGCAACTTAGGCGACTATAACACTAAGTGGGCCTTGCAGATTCGTATGCTACATTCGCAAAGCCTTCCTACGTCCCCCCCGGAGAGCCATCCAGTTTGCCATGTAGACACACACATCCTGGCAAAATTGTCCTACCACTCCCTGCAAACATCACCCCTATTGCACCCACATACCCAACACACCATGGCTTGGGGAGCCTGGGCTTTCCAATTCTTGCAATTGGAAATTCAAATCTTTGCCTTGCCATCGGCACAGGGAAAAAAAAGAGTTTCGCCACCGAAAAGAGAAAGAAGAATGGTCCCCTTGCGGTTCAGCAGCAGGGAAGTACTGATTCAACGCAATCATGTCCATGCCGGGGGGGGGGGGGGGGGCAGTGGAGGAGGTAAGTGGTGGGGTAGACGGTGCAAACCCCCGACTTCAACTTCCCCGACCCGTGCTGCAACATGAACCCCAAGAGGGAGTCAACCTTTTTGGGGCGGGGATAAGGCGGACGGCCCTCAACTCGGGGAGGGCAAGCTGCACCTGGTGCCAGACGTCCGTGGTCCATCCCTTCTTGCGCAAAGCACCGTCATGCGGGGATTCCCTCATGTCAATGTGGCTGAGGGTGGGGGAGGCGCGCAAACCCTTTGCCCACACCACCACCTCCCCCACTCGCATGCCCCCCCTGTATGTGGCCTCATGCAGCGAGTGCGGGCGGCGGGGGAGGGCCAAGAAGTGGGTGTGGGTGTCAGCGGCTAGGTCCCGGAGGCTGCCATATGGCGAGAGAGACATTGCAAGAGAAATGAGAGCCGCATAGGGGAATAAAAGCATGGAAAGGAGCAGAATTTGAAGAACCTTGGACATATTCGCGCATTGTTCGCGCAAATGGAAATTACATGCGAATGCGAACAAGACATGCGAACGAGACATGCGAATATGCGCGCGAATTTAACAATTGTCTACGAATCTAAGCCAGGTTAGCTACCACTCGGGCTACATTTTGTGTGCCTTTAGTTTTTTTTTAATTTTTGGCGAAGCAAGCGGGGCAAACGGGCAAACAGGCACGGAACAACGGGCAGAGCGGACCAAAAGTCATTGATGTGCGCATGTTCATTCGAAATTGAGGTTCGTAAAGGGTACACGCACCGCTGCGCGCTTGTTGACGGAAACGTGCTATAGCAGCCATCCCCCCCCCCCACGGCCGCCAATGTGTGGTTACATACCGGTGCACTACGTTCGTTCTATCAAGCATGTCCCCAATGATAGCAACATGGTTCCCTTGGTTGCTATCTATTCAAAAGAGTATGTGAACGTTCAGCGTGGCAGTCAAGGCCTCATTAACATCACTAGGGGAAACTGGTGTTTGCAACCATTTTATAGCCACGTTAGAAAAATAGTCGCGGTTATTGAGCTGCGACGGTGGTGTTGGAAAGGAAAAGTCTTCAGGCCACACACAAGAAACTTTACCTTTTTTGTGCTGCAACGCACAAATAGAACAAGACTCTGTATCGAGGCCCTTACAATCCGCTAGACCAGTCGCACACTAGCAGTGTGTATATTGGCTTGCAGTCAATCACCCATCTTAGTGCTAGCACGTGAAGCTAGCAAAAACTCATCGAAACACTACCAAACGATGTCGCACCCGCGCGGCAAGCAAAGCGATGTACCACAAGACTCAACAATGCCTCACAAGGCTCCTCCCAAAATGCCCGTGGAGGTGGGCCCTCATGCCAGGGTGACCTCAACAGGCGGGCAACCAGAATGGACCGTACATACTCAATATCATACTCCTCATGGGGTGCGCCGCTGGAAGCGCTCCGCTGGAACCCCCCCCTTCTAGCAGAAATTTTGATCACATCTTGGTTTCCTACACAAAACCTGTTGACTTGACCTAATGCACCCCCAAATGTCTTACACTATGACCCCCTTGCTAGTACAAATCTTGGCCGTTCCCGGTCACCCCGCCCTTGTAAAGCACTGGGGGGCACAAAAAACGCTGGAACCCCTGCTAGAACCCCCTTCTAGCGGGCTTCGAGCGACTTTTTAGGCCCCCTTCCAGCGCTGGAACCCCCCCTTCCGGCACATACCCCAACTTCACAACAACACAGATTGGGGGCAGAAACACATTCAATGTGGATTGACTTGTTCAGCACAACATCCTTGCCGATCAACGGCGTTGTCGTTTCAAAAATGCATGACCCTTGCGTGCAACATAGTGACGCAAGCCAATTTGCATGGTCTCCATGTTGAGGACATGGCGCAAGCCCCGTTTTGACAGACGGGGCTTTTGTAGCGACCATCCACGCATGGAGTTTTTCACCTGTACCTTAAATCGGCGGTGCCGGTGTTCGGCCGGCACACTTGAAAACAAATATAACGTGCGATATTTGGCTAGGAAGTAGTGGGAATGGGCCACAGTCCAATGGACCCATGGTGTGGGCTTCCAACCCAACGCTTGCCAACATGTGCCAATGCTTTGGCACAAAGTTTTGGCGGACGCCACCTCAACATCTGTTAGGGGTTGCTTCTTACACCATAGCTTTTGAAGTGCACAAAAATCGCGCAAAAAAACAGCAACTAGAACATACATACATACACCGTTGCAAACAATAGTTGGAAAGTGGGTTTGGAGGGCTGAGATAAGCCGTTGTTGAAATGTGGGTCGGTCCCCAAAAAGTCGAGCAGTGCTGATGTCAAACGTTCCCTCCTTTGCCTTTCGAGGGAGAAGCTCCTTGCGCTCCGCGGCAAGAATAGAGCGGGCCTCATGCAGCAAATCAGCCCAAAATTTCATGAAATTCGCGAGCCATGGAACGTTGGCCAACTACACCAACCAACCACCGTGCAATATCATCAGCAAACCGTTTTTTGAAAGCGTTGGTCACTCGGCAAGCACCATGGACCACATCTCCTGCCCGACGATCCGTCTTGATAGTGCGCAAGAATGAGCCCCAACGAACGTTCGCAAGGACATGATCCAATGGAACTAGAATAGTCACATCGTCACTATAACAACATTTCCCCCCTCCGTTGGTTACTGCCATTAACTTCCCATCCCCAGACAAGAACACCACAAACCACAAGGACTCACCATCAATGAACACAGTGGTGTCCCTTAGCAAAGGAACCACTTGTTCATTGAGTTTGCCAATGTCATCGATAGCCAGCAGACACCCGGCATCGTCCGGCCAATCCATGCACCACCACATTGCCCAACGGGCAATGTGGCCAGCCGCTTTCACCCCCCCCCCCAAACATGGACAAACACGTCCGCTTTGGAAACACTAGTTTTCCACAAAGGAGTTGCATCGGGCACCACAACCACCTAGATGCACTTTCAGTCCCATTATGTTTAAAATTCCCCTCCGCTATGGCAAGTTGAACTTGGTTTACCACCACGTCCTTCAACTGCGTCACGGCTGCGCTCCTCTGGTGCATGGAGCCTCCACTGACGGTCAATGTTTCCGCCGTGTAGCGGGTCAACCGTGTCGTCATGTCGGCAAGGTCACGTTGCATGCATTGCCGTGGCAACCGTAGTGTTTGCCGGATTGAGAGGTTGGAGTCCAAGGCGTATTTCCACACCCGAATGGCGGCCCGGTACGCGTGGCTATCCTCCCCCTCAGCGTCAGCCTTGCTGCGCACGAACAACACATCTACGGTTTCTTGGACTAGCGGGCTGTCCTCCACAAGAAGGGCAGCTAGAACTTTGGCGATGTGCCCACGCCGCTCATGTCGGGCACGGTCCTTCAGTTGGGAATAGGCCGTCATCGGTGGCAATGAATGCAGAAACGCTGCTACAGCGTTGTCCATGGGGTCCACCTAAAGACCAGGAATGGGTGCTAGAACCCCCTCTGGAACCCCCTTCCACCGCTGGAACCCCTGGTGGAACCCCCGCTGAAACCCCCTTCCAGCGCTGGAACCCCCCCCTTCCGGCGCTGGAACCCCCCCTTCCAGCGCTAGAACCCCCCCCCCTTCCAGCGCTGGAACCCCCTTCTAGCACCCCTTCTAGCAGTGACCCCCCCCCCCAACCCCTCTTGCACCTTTTGCCAACCATTCCGTCTCTGGCACGCTTTGCACAAAGAAAGGCTTAGGATAGTATTTTGGGCAATCTTGCAATTCGTAGTTCGTAATTCGTAATTCGCAATGCGTAATTTGCAATTCGTTTCATGAAACAACCCCCATATCTCAGACAGCCAGTCATGGGACGTTAGGAGCAAGGACCTCCGCCCGCACCGCAGCGCCGGCACACATCGCGCAAGGCGAGTAGAAGGTCCGGTCCTTCTTAACCAACATACCTCATGACCACCAACGTTCCAAATAGGAAAATAAGTGCTTTGTAATTTGCCAAAAAAGTCTTTGCCAAAGTCCAAAAATAATGCAACAAGCGATTAGTCACCGGGGCCGTCAGGGCCGTCAAGCACAAAGAATGCAAACTGTGGCCTCGGCGTTAAATCAGTGCATCAAAACACAATAAGGGCAACACTGGCAGCGGCAATCTGGAAGCGCGCATGCTGTACCAAGCGCATTTGCCCCCAGTGGCCTTTGGTGACAGGACAAACAGACTGACAAACACCGGTACCACCAAACAAAATAACCTCCCTACTTCTGCTTCTCCAAAATGGTGAGGTACTTGGAGGACCGCTCCTTCTCCTCCTCCCACTTCTCTCGCATGTGCTTCAGCTCACCCTCTACCTCTATCTTCTGCCTCTTGCTATCCTCAAGTGCGTCCTGGAGGTCCTGTGCTCGCTTCTCTGCGGCCTTTGCGTGACTCTTGGCTACGGCCAGTTCATTTTGAAGCTTCTGCATTTCACGGGTCGCCCGGGTTGAGGACTCTGTCTTCATGGCCTCACGAACTGCCGCGGGCAGATTATCCCGCAATGTGGACTGCACATTTCCCTCCAACGTACGCATCACCCCATCCGAAATGCCACAACCGTCACCTCCATGGGGAAGGGAATTGGGTCGGGGGTCGCTGGTGGGGCTGTGACCTTTGCTGGTGCCTTGCCCTTTGGTGCGGGCCTTGGTGTGGCCCTTGGTGTAGACTCCTGCTTGACAGCGGTCTTCCCCTTGGGGGAACCCTCGGACTTCACAATCTCAGTATCATCAGCCTCATCATCGACAACCATGGGGTCAGCCTTGTACCCCCGCCCTGTCAACGGTTCAGCCACCCGCTCAGCCACCCAATCACTGACACGAGTCTGGACTTCGGCGGGAACCCGTGCACCACCGACACCGCCAAACCGCTTCAAAGAGTGCCAAACCTCCCACTCACTCGCCTCAGCATCCCACAATTGATAGGTGTATGTTGCAGTGGCAGTGGCAGCAGCACACAAAAATAACTCGCGCCCTGATGGATGACGCAGGTCCGTGATGCGCAAAGGCAAATGCAAAATCAGCACATGTGGAGGCTGTGTTTTAACCCGCAAACTTAGGCACCGGTACCAATTAGTCTGCCCCTTCAAAAACAAGCTCTCGGACCAATCCTCCGGACTCAAAGAGGCTGTTGGTGGCCACGTAAGTGGTTGGGTATCCACTTGCCCGCCAATCTCGCTTGACACCGCCTTGGCCTTCGCAACCACACACGTTAATGAAACCGGAGCCTTGGCTATCTCATCGGCCTCCTCAGGGGCACTGCCCTCCGTATAAGTCACCGATGGCCCGATGTCCAGTGTGGCCTGAGGCACAAGGGTAGGATGGTCAATTGACTGGAGGGATGGAATGCATCGCTGGAACCCCTGTACCCAACTGCTAGAACCCCCTTCCAGCGCTGGAACCCCTGCTGGAACCCCCTTCCAGCGCTGGAACCCCCCCCTTCCAGCGCTGGAACCCCCCCTTCCAGCGCTGGAACCCCCCCCCCCTCCAGCGCTGGAACCCCCCCCTTCCAGCGTTGGAACCCCCCCTTCCAGCGCTGGAACCCCCTTCCAACACCCCTTCCGGCAGCGAACGTGGGACAAATTTCATTCTCGAAACGACCCAAAACAGGCAAACGTAGTAATAAACGACAGTAGTGGTCGGCTACCTGCTGGCATGCGCACCAGTACTCGCCTGCCTCCTTCGGATTCTCCACCACTAGGCCTGCCTGCCTGCCTGATCATGGGGTCAACGACGTTTGGGGTGTCCAGTGGTACTTGATCCCCTCGCAGCACGCGGAGTTCATCACCATCTGGGTCCCCACAATAGGCCGTACCGCCAAATCTTCCCGAGCGGATGACGAGGATGGTGCCGTGGTTTGTTCTGAGCAGTGGGTAGCAGGCACCAGGTTGTGGAAGGTGCTCCTCCTCGTGGGTGTGTGGACCAAAAGGGCGCTTCTCCGGGAGGCATGGTGTTGCTTCTACGTCAACGGGCTGTTGCGAGGTGATGGGCTCCGGAGGCTGTGGTAGGTGTTGTGTCAAGAGAACAGTGTTTCCGAGCAGCATGAGGCAAGTGGCGGCGAAGCTGCACACAGAAGCGTCTCCAACAGATGCCGCAGAGGCTGCAGAGCCTTGTGATAGTCCACGAAGGGGTGAATCCGGAGGAGGTGCTTGAAAGAGTTCGGGCGTGGGGGCAGTAAGTGTGGCGTCGCAAAATGAACAAGTACCGCTTGCATGGTTGGGGCACAGTGGGACCTGCTGAGACATGAAGCATACGGACGGGGGCTGTGCGACCTTCTTGCGGGACCGGAATGCCCACATTTCACCGATTCTTGCACTTCCGATTCCGCATAGGCCCACGGTGGGGGGGAAATGGGGACGGTGTTGTTGTATAGCACATTGTAATTCGCCAGCGCAATGAAGGCAATTATGCGAGGAGTGCCTTCAGGCAGCCCAACGGGAACAGCTCCTCCAACGTGGATCAACTCCGACGTGAAGACGGTCATATCCCCAACCTCCATATCTATCGGGCACTCGAACCAGGGCTTAGGCACCCCCTCATGGGACAATGGCACGTATCTACCACATGAGGCGTCGGCCGGGATGTCCACATTGCACGGCACAAATATTGAAAGGGCTCGGCCCTTAATTTTGTGTGTCAAGGGGCGAGCGCGGTGCCAGTGTTGCCGCTTGTTGTTTGTTGCCCGAACATAGCCGGCCCGAACAACCACAACATCCTCGAAGTCCTTCACCTTTTGAATCTCCCACTGCACCTCTTTGGCAAGGGCCTCCAAAGCAGGCAGGTCGTTCCCCTCTCCATCTGGTAGTGGCAATCCCAAACGACTGTAGCAGGCACTTCTACCGGGGCTGTCTTGTGCACGGCCTGGAGCCGGCGCATTGTCGTTGAAAACTGATCCCCACTTCTGGCCCGGAGTGGTGAGGCACTCGTCCTTGGCGGCACTGTGGACCGGGGAGTCGGCAAAAAAACCACGGTAGCGGCAAAGCCCAAAGTCCGAGATGGCATTGGGGTTCTCGTTCGTGGCGGTACCAGTTGCAGGGCCAGGAACAACCTTCTCGTTACTGCCAATCAATGGAAGGGGGTGACACATAGGAAAGGGTAGGAAGGACTCCGCGTCGGTAGTGGACATCATGGTGGGAGTGGTAAGGCCAATGCGGTTGTCGGGTTTCCATTGCAATTGCTTGGACGTGGGCAAAAAGTAGATTGGGATCTGCCTGTGTGCGTCTTTGAGGGAGAGGAAGCGGAGCGTGTGGCTGGTCGGTTGGGGGAGTAAATAATTGTCCTTGCCCAGCTTCTTGCTCGTGGGGCGCCTCCTAGCAAAGAGGACGTCACCGGACTGGTCGTCCCCCACATGGAGCTTCACAGTGCCGTTGGAGTCGGTGGGGAGCCTGCACTTGATGCTGAGGTCCAAATCCTCTTGGTCCTTGGGGGAAAGGGTGGACTGGAAGATGGGGACGTGGGGGTTCTTGCCCAGGACCTCGGCGATGTAATCGCTCACCACGCGCGGCTGCCGGTCATGCATGATGGACCCCTTGTCTTGAACACGACCAACGGTGGTGGTGGGCTTGAAAATAACGCCGGCACCTGTGGTTGCGGCTGTGAGGGATTCTAGTTCACAACCAACAGGGGCTGCATATCCACGCGTCCCCACGAAGCCCTTGGCCTTGTCAAGCCATGATGCAAGCACCGGAAAGTCCGACCACTTCATGATGAAGCTATGCTAACACAACAATGTGAGAAATGTGGTGCACGCATGAGGGCAGTGGATGTACTGTGCCTAGGTGATGTAGTGTGCCTAGAATCGGTGCTGGAACCCCCGCTGCAACCCCCGCTGGAACCCCTTCCAGCGCTGGAACCCCCCCCCTTCCAGCGCTGGAACCCCCCCTTCCAGCACTGGAACCCCCCCCTTCTAGCGTTGGAACCCCCCTTCCAGCGGAGTGCTGGAAGGGGTTCCAGCGGGGGTTCCACTGGTTTTGAACCTACCTTAAATTAAGCACCCGGGCAACGGTACACCTTGTTTCCACCACAAACGAACACCATACACAACATATTTGCACCCCGAGTGAATGTCTAATGGTAACCTCCACCCACCATGTGTGCCAAAATGGGGGGGGGTTCCAGCGGAGCGCTTCCAGCGGCGCACCCAACAGGCAAACCCATATGCATTATTATGTGCAGACTCCCATCCAAAATGTCTTGTGTAATTTGGGTCGTGGCCCCACCCTAGTAACAGTCCCGAACCTAGGTAGCAACCACAAACAGGGCAAACACGTACTCATAGAGATGTAGCTTAGAGCATTTAGTTGGAATAGCTGCAGCTAGGTTTTGAAAGAATGCATCCTAGCCCGCCTGGAAATAGCCGTTACCTGCAGAATTAGCATGTCCCGTACATTATCACCAACGACCAGCATGGAGGCAAATGACCACTCCTTTAAAAACACCTTGTGTGACGTAGGTATCTCATGTCCATCACGCAATTTGCCATCAGCAACGTACATCAAGAGCAGAAGAAACACATGATAAGACTAGGTTACGGCATACTTGTAGGTGTGCTAGATGCCGTACAAGGGGGGGGGGGTTAGCCGGCCTAGGAAGCTGCCTCAGCTCTAGCATGCATACAACTGCCCATAGACAATCTTACAAATGCGGTATTGTTCTCATCAACAACAAGTGGCACAACACAACCCGTGAATTCTTGTACCTCCCGCAACATGTGCACAAAGTGTGGCAAAATCCCCTGTGCACCAACCCCTAGTTCTGACAACAAAAATGCTTCACAGATAGCTGCGTACATGCCTCTCGCTCACATCAAGAGGGCAGTAAATGTCCTTTAGTGGTACCGTTCCAGCAGCAATAGTATGAACAGCACTGCAAAAATGCCTGTGACTGTTCCGCAATGCACCCACAACATCCCGGACACGGCTAAAAAAGGAAAACAGTGAGGGAAACCTAGTATACATGTCTAGCGGCCAAGGCATAGCAAGAATGGTAGCAACCCTGCAATTGAGGAACACATCATCAGCCCCGAGTAGAGGTGGCAATCGCCGCCTGTAAAAATTGTCCAATCAAAGGATATGCTGCCAACCACACAATTGTTCCCACAGCGGTGCGGCGACAACAAAAGTGTGACAAGCGTGTGATTCAACCCCGGCGGCACACACTCCAGCTTTGCTCAGAAGACACCGTGCTTTGCGGCTAATCCCACTCATTATCTCCAATAGAAGCTTTGACCAAGGCAAGCATCGTGCATGCACCAATCTCCAAAATTTGAAAGCTTTTTGTAGGCTTGTATTATACCACAAGGGGGCTGTGAATCCCAGATGGACCCGTTTCCTCTGCTGCAAGAAATCACCCAATGTATATCTAGAGCGCTCATTCCCACACAACAGAACGGACCAAGTGAAAATTTTCCCAATAGCAGTGCCTTGCAATGCGGCAAGTGCCGGGTCATCATCACAGTTGAACACCCATTGTAATAAGAACTCACCGCATGGTATATGTTCCATGGCCAAAGACAGTACCCATATCATCAAGGCGTACGCAAAGTGCCGTGAGTAGTACAATATGCAGTGTGGGGAGTTCAAAGCAACCCATGACCATCATTGTATGATTGTCACAAAGAACATCGAATTTGTGTGGATCATGTGATCTCAGAACTTAAACAGAAATTAGTGTACCCCAAAAACAAATACGGACAAATACGCACAAAGATCCACTTTTCATACACAAGTGCATCCAACAATTGAATCAAATCCACACCATATCAGTGACAAATGATCAGTGAAAATCGGGTCTCCTGAAGGATAGGTGTGCAACAAAGAGAAGGGCGTGAAAATTAAAACCAATTTAAAAAGGGTAGTAGCCCGCTTTTGGTTGGAAATTTGGTTTTGAAATACCTCTGGAACCATTGGTCAAAAAAACAATTCGGAAAAAAGTGCGCTATAGCGTAGTGGATGTACGGAAACTGGCAATCCCCCCCCCCCCCCCGCAGTGATAGGTGTTTTCATGCGGGGAACAGTGTTCCGTGCTAGTGGTAGATTGAACGACACAGGACTTGGGTACTAACATTTCCTCTAGCCGCGATTACTGCTAATTACAAACTCGCTTTTCAGGGGTTCAAAATGCAAAATTTGGGTGGGGGGGCTTGTTGCACCCCCCAAAACCTGAAAATTGTGCGTGTAAATGGTTGCCTAAGTGCATGCTGCCTTGAATGGTAATAACACTACCAACCTTGGGCACGCAACACTTGCTGCCAAACCCAATGGGGAAAATCGAAAAAAAAAGTCCAAACCCCCCCAAAAACTCCTTTTGGCACCCCAAATAGTACTTTGGCCACACCCTTGATCCACGCTAGAAGATCCAATCTTGTTCTAGCCTAGAACATCTAGACTAGACGTTCTAGCCTAGATTAGATCAATACTAGAACGATATAATGTCTACCAAGATGTGCCGACTTCTTCATTGCTCCGCCGTGCATGCTTGCCATTGCCCACAGTGCATTGTGCCATGGTCCCTTGTCTCGCGCTTAGATACTACACATTTTTTGGCAATGAAACGCCCCGCCACTTCCCCCCTTGCTCCCTCTTCAACTGGGAAGGATACTTCCCTCTTGTCTAAGGCAGTACGGGTCTTGAGTGGGGCTGCGAACCTCAAGGATGAGCGGGTGGGCCATTACTTGGCCACGTGGGCGCTATCATGCCCCTTAGCAAAGCGGCAATTCAACAACCTCGAACAGAGTCTTCAGTACCAGCAACATGTCCGCCCTGCAGGATTTGATCGAGGAGATCTTGGAATAGGTACTTTATCGTGCGTTTTAGCGATGATCTAGGGAAGCGTTCTCGCGTCGATCTGGGCAGTGCGATCGGTCGCTAGAACGTCCCTAGAACGCCGCTAGAACAGTTGCCTAGAACGCCGCTAGAACGGTGCTGCGATCTTTATTTTAGCAACGCCACACCGCGGAGTTGCTGGCCAAGGTGATGCACCAGCAGGCTGTGGCCAAGCCCAAGGCCGAGACCGAGGCCAAGGCCAAGCCCAAGCCCCAACCGCAAGCCCAACATCCTCCGTTGCCACCCCTTCACCCGTTGGCCGCCAAGAAGTCGGTCAAGGCGGCCACGCAGGAGGGGGACGAGGAGCCGGAGGAGCTGCGGGGGGGCTGCGAAGTCTCTCCTCTTCCCTCGCGGCGCAGAAGGGGGGGAGGGCCAAGGCGGAGGCCAAGGTGGTGGGCTGGGAGGGCAAGGTGGATGTGCTGCGCGCCCAAGGGGAGGTGGAGCGGGAGGCCCCCGCGAAGGCGAGGGAGAAGGTGAAGGAGAAGGAGAACAACATCCTCCAGCTAGAGAGGAGCGTCAGGCAGCTGGAGGGGATCGTGGCGGCGGAGGCAAAGGTGAAGGAGGAAGTGGAGGATGAGGTGGTGGAGGTGGAGGTGGCGGAGATGGTGGAGGAGACGGTGACGGAGGAGGTGGAGGAGAAGGTGGTGGAGGAGAAGGCGGTGGGGGCAGGGCATTGGCTGAGGGTTTTTTTGGGGAGTAGGGAGGCGGGGGCCATCGAGGACCTGCCATGCCACCTAGCCGTCGTGGCTCGCCCCCACCCCCCAAACCTGGACCATCCCCTCCTTGTCCCCCCTGAAAGTCCGGTTTGGACTCTCCGTTTTTTGATGCAGCGGGTGCATCAAAGGATTTTGGGGCACGGGAGGTGGGTATGAATGGACCCGGAGGGGGTGGTCCACCGGGACAAGCCCGGGGGGGGGGGGGGGGCACGGGGGTGGTGGTGGCAACCGGAGTTGCCCGGGCGGAAGTGGGGGGAGGCGACCCCCCCCTCAGGAAAGTGGGTGAAGATGTTTGAGTTGGCCCAACTCAACCTCTTCACCCCCGAGGTAAAAAAGCAGGGGGCAAGCCACTGGCGATTCATCGCCAAGTGCTGGCAGGCGCTAGGACTTGGGGGGGATGAAGTTTGCGGGGAGGACCTGGACCTGGACGCCGACGTGGGTGGCAATTATGGAGATGGGGGGGGGGGGGGTTCGACTTGTCAGCGGCCAATTGGGGGGGCGTATGCCGGATTGGTGCACGGCATCACTTCCCGCCCCAAGCCCAAGCCCAAGGTCCCCGCAACCCCTGCAACTAGGGGACCACCGCAGCCGCACCCCCCCAACCCCCGGGACGCCTTCGCCAAGGCTCTGGGGGCCATCTCCCCCGCCCTTGACCGGCAAGGCACGGTATGTTGACTGCGTTCTAGCGTTGATCTAGGGAACCATTCTAGCGCTGATCTAGTCACCGCCACCGCCGCTGCTGCTAGAACGTCGCTAGAACAGTTGCCTAGAACGCCGCTAGAACGCACCTGCCTCTTGTTTCTCTTGTTTCTGTTCTTAGGTTGTGAGCGTGCACACGTGTGAAGCCGACCCCCGCGGGCTGCGGGTGGAGTGGCGCGATCGCGGAGGCCGGACGCGCCTCGTGGGGGTCACCGAGTTGGGCCGGATGGTTGGGAATGACCCCAACTTGGCCGTCTCGGTGCTGTACGGGTGGGGTAGGTGGGAGGCGGGCAGGAGTGGGGGGGGCATGGACCCGCAGCGCAAGGGTTGGGTGAGGGTGGAGGAGGGGGGAGGGGGTACGAGCAACAGCAGCAGCAGCAGCAGCACGACGTTGAACGACGTTTTTGACGCACTCATGGTCATTGTGGGGGAGCTGATTTTGAAATGGGAGCGTCTGGACACACGCGCGACAACGGGCTCCTTTCGCCCCCGGCATGAGACGGCCCAGCAAATTCTATTGCCTTCGGCAAGGCACCTCAAAGAGGGGAGAGGGACAACCATTCTTGAGCTGCTGAGGCAGAAAAAATTGCATGAGCAGGTTGTGCCCTAGACCCCTTGGGAGCCAGCCCACCCCCAACACCCAAATAGTGTGAAAAACACATAAATAGGGGCTAAAACGTGCTTCACATGGGATATTTGATCATTTTGGATGGTCAAAGTATCAAAAAAATCAGTTTCGGAAATCACCTCGCATTTCCATTTTTGAGCTGCTAAGGCGGGAAAACTGCATAGGCAGGTTTTACCCTAGACCCCTTGGGAGCTACCCCCCCCCGCGCCCCCCAAAACACCCAAATAGGGTGAAAAACACATAAAAGGGGGCTAAAACATGCTTCACATGGGATATTTGATCATGCTGGATGGTCAAAGTATCAACAAAATTGGGTTCGGAAAATTTCCATTTTTGAGTTGCTAAGGCGGGAAAACTGCATAAGCAGGTTGCGCCCTAGACCCCTTGGGAGCCCCCCCTCCCCCCAACGCCCAAATGGGGTGAAAAACACATAAAAGGGGGCTAACACATGCTTTACATAGCATATTTCATGAATGTAAGTGGTCACAACATCCAAAAAATGTTTTGCAAAAATTCTGTTGCCTTCGGCAAGTCCACCTCGCAGAGAACCTACCGCGAGCAACACACACCCAAAATAGGGTGGAAACTACATAAATACCGGCTAAAACATGCTTTACATACCTTGGATGATCATTTTAGGTGATCACCGTATCATAAAAACAAGTTTCAAAAACTTCGATTTTTGAGCTGCCCAGTGTGACAAACTGCATAAGCAGGTTGTGTACCAATCCCTTGGGAGACCCCCCCCCCCCCCTTGGACCTAATACCCAAATCGGGTGAAAATCATGTAAATACGGCCTAAAACATGCTTTACATACCTTGGATGTTCATTTTAGGTGATCACAATATCACAAAAGCAAGTTTCAAAAACTTCGATTTTTGAGCTGCCCGGGGTGAAAAACTACATAAGCAGGTTGTGCACCCGTCCCTTGGGAGACCCCCCCCCCCCCGACCTGATACCCAAATAGGGTGAAAAACACGTAAATACGGCCTAAAACATGCTTTGCATAGCTTGAAATGTCATTTCGGGTGGTCACAATATCAAAAAAACAAGTTTCGAAAACTTCGATTTTTGAGCTGTCCGGCTTGAAAAGCTGCATAAGCAGGTTGTGCACCCGTCCCTTGGGAGAACCCCCCCCCCCCCCCCCCGGACCTAACACCCAAATAGGGTGAAAAACACGTAAATACGGCCTAAGACATGCTTTGCATAGCTTGAAATGTCATTTTGGGTGGTCACAATATCAAAAAAACAAGTTTCGAAAACTTCCATTTTTGAGCTGTCCGGGTTGAAAAACTGCATAAGCAGGTTGTGCACCCGTCCCTTGGGAGACCCCCTCCCCCCCCCCGGATCTAACACCCAAATAGGGTGAAAAACACGTAAATACGGCCTAAAACATGCTTTGCATAGCTTGAAATGTCATTTTGGGTGGTCACAAAATCAAAAAAACAAGTTTCGAAAACTTCGATTTTTGAGCTGCCTGGGGTGAAAAACTGCATAAGCAGGTTGTGTACCTCCCCATTCACTAGGCCATTATTGGTGGAAACAGTCATTTCGCGTCTTTGGCACGGGTTGTGAACGGCCATAAGCAAGGCTAGACACTGCAAAAAACGTCCTTTCGTATCCTAGTAGGCATGTGGGGCCGCTCACGCATCGCCCACGGGACCAGCGGCGAGTTGAGCAGGAAGGAGTGGAGCCTATGCCCCGCTCGCGTGGGCTGCCGGTCCTCCTCCGCCGCGTCCCCTGCCCTCAGGAACCCACATTGTTCCCACAGGGCCGTGAACCTTCTTGTTGTGGGGTGTCCTGGGGACCCCACCCATATGTTGAAGTCCCCCCTGATGAGCACCGGCCTCGTGCCTCCCGCGCTTTTGGCCGCCGTATACATGGCCACGTCAGCCCACAAGGACGCCTTAGACGCCCGGGAGTCACCGCCACTGCCCGGGCCGTGGACGTTGATGACCGTAAGCGTCCCACTCGCGGTCACCTTATCGAGGTCCATGGCCTTGCCCGGCACGATGTCCAACACGTGTCGAACCTCCTCCGCAGCGAACACGTCCGCTCGCAGGGCAATCAAGAGACCGCCACGTACCGCCGCCGTCGTCGCGGGTAGGGCATCTACCCCCAGGAAGGCATGGTACCCATGGTATTCCACTGATTCTCCATATGTACCATGCCTTGGGGGTCTTGCAGGCCCGTCTCCTAGAAGAGACCCATAATGGCGCCTTCGGCCTTCAAAACGCCCGCCGCAACCGCCTTACTGTCGAGCATACCCGGGGCCGTGGGCACGCCGTCAGCCCGCATCGAGCCTTGGACGTTCCAAGACACCGCAGTCTGGGCGTTAGAGGCGGGATTCCTTCACAGCTGCTCCGCCGGATCGTTGATCAGCCAGGTCCGGCACACCAAAAGGAGCGGGGCCGCCCGCACCTGGGGTGGGTGGTGGGCGCAACGATCCCCCAGCCCGACTGGAGGTCCTCCTCCGCCCATCCCCTGAGGATGCCGCTGCTGGGTGCGCACCACTTCGCAACGCACCTTTGCCCGTTCCCGTGCCCCCCGTTGAAGACACCGCTGTAGGCCCGCGCGCCCCACTCGACGTCGCCGAGGATGACGCCTCTTGCGTCCCCGAGGGATGGGCTCCCGCTGGCAATGCCCGCGCCTTCGATCCACCCTTGGCTGCCGCAAAGGGCCCTGCTAGTCCTCCAGAGCTGAACGTCTGCCCCTAATCTAGGCTAGAGGGGGCGGGCCATTGCAAGTGGCGGGGTGGCAAGCACGTGCTGCCTAGCCACCTCCACCCGAAGGACCTCCCGGACCACCTGGCGAAGGACCATGGATCGGACCCGGCTCAGCGTGAACAAGCGGAGGCCATGATCAAGGGCGTCATGCCCGTGACCCATGCTGCTCTGTGGCTAGCTCTCCCCCGTAGTGCCGCAGCACTATCCTGACGTTGGCGTAGCTGCCATGCTGCGGGGGGAGGCCCTTCTTGGGGGGTGGCTTCGGCACTGCCTTTGGGACCGCCTTCGCCACAGCGACTGCAGGGGCGACTGGCCGGACCGGCGGCACATTGGGTGGCTGCGGCAGATGCAACATCCCTCCCACGGGAAACTGCCCCTCCATCAGCGGCGCCACACATCGGCAAACTTCTCTCGGTCACCCCGATGTTTTGTAAATTGCCGGGCCTCAGGGTTTTCTACTGCGGGGGACATCCCGGGACTGGCAGCGCCCAGGTTGGTGCGCGCCAGGGGGGGCGGGGGGGTGGTGTCGTCGGGTCCTCGTCGGTGACGACGTCCATCCACTCAACGTCGGGGCCGTCCCCCCCGGCGCCATTGTTCCAGACGTTTTGTCGGATCAGGGTGCGCAGTGTGTGGAGCGTGAGGTCTTCGGCTTGCGTTTCGCGCGGCGGCGGAGCTGTGCAGAGTCGATGCGGTCGCCGGCAGAGTGGGCATGACCACAAGTTCGCGATGCACGGGCTGCAGAACCAGTGCAGCTGCTTGGTGCCGCCGCAGCCGAGGTCATGCCCACGGAGCGGATTGCCGTTTTCATTGTTCACCTCCCAGCAGACTCCGCACGGGCTTCCCGGACGTGGATGCGGAGCTTCACCTTCGGGCATCCTGAGGAGAGGTATTGTTTGCGGGACGATCGGGCCTCTACACGGGGGGGAGTGTGCGCGCTCCGGTGTAGTGCGGCGTGGTGGGTGGTGCGACGGCAGTTGCCTGGCGGTTGCCGCGTGCCCGTGTGTGTGGTTAGTCGCTGGGCTGTGCATGTTGGTAGTGGATGAGGAGGTTGTAATACATACGGCGGTCGTGGGTGGTTTGCTTCTTGCGCGTACACCTGGGCGGATCCCACGATTTACGTCCCCGACAACGAACATTACGACGACGCGCCACGGGGCAGTCTACCCCCCATTGGCAATGTGCCAGACAGTTGGGGCCCCGTCACCCCCATGAACCTCAACAACTACCGCACCACCGTCGTCACTCTCACCACCCGCCTCCCATTCGCCTTTGGCTGGCTGGTGGGGGACGCGGAATGGGCGATGGCAATCGTCCGCGGCGCCCATGGCGGGGGGGGGGGAAGGCGCACCCTGGGAGCGACAACCCGCCCTGTGCGCCAACTGTGGTCAACAACACGGGGCGTCGGTGCAGTCACGACTAGCATGCTGCCCCGCCTGGGGTGAATTCTGGAAGCTGTGGCGCAAGAGCTGGACTGAGTGGACCCAGCACGCCTGCCAATGGCCGAAACGGCCACCAGCCACGAACTCTGGTTATGCGCCAGACTACTCATCCCGCTATCCCTCATGGATGCCATACCCACGACAACACGACACAAAGTACGGGCAGAGGTAGGCCTCTTCCAGTTCCACATGATCTAGGCCGTCCAGACCCTGTGGCGGAAATGGGCCGACTCCACACCGCAACAGCCGCCATCACCCCTATGGCTGACCAGGTTTGTTGCGCAAACAATGCCTGGGAACCAGCACAAAACCTGCGCAACCCATTCAGAGCGCCAATGTGGTGTTACGCCCAGAACCGTAAACGTAAGGCAGAAACGGCGACAACGGAGCCCATAGACCCCGAACTGTGGCTCCAGGCAACACACGCCGCAAACGATGATGAGATAGTGTCTTGGTTTGCAAGCATACATGGAACAAGCGCACCGACGCACGAATAACAAACATCAAAATGTGGGCGCCTCAACAGCCCTACCACACGGTGTGGATACTATATAACGGCCTCCGACAAAGTGGCTAGGCAGCACGCACAACGCGCCCGCGACATCTACTGCAGTGCACACGCCCCAGATATAGCACGACGACATATGCAAGAGCGACAAACAATATACACCGACACACTCACAGCCAAGAGAGAATACCATCTGCCGGTAACAAACCTGCTAAAGGAACATATAGAAGCACAGGGACTGCAGAACACATATACAACAATGTGCCTTGAACGCCGACAATGGTACTAACAGGCAAAACACGACACAGTGAGACGGTACGCAGACATAAAAACATCACCCCCCACATACGAGAGGTTTGAGAGAGTGCGCACAGACACCGACGTGCTGCAGGCTCACCACATGCAACAGGCACAATACCGTGGCTCCAGCACGAACGCATTATGAATTTAATGCAAGAGACAAAAACAGCTACCAACCGAAAACGGCATTGTACTGGGATGTGTCCAGGCAGGCACGACAGACGGTATTCCTCATACGGAAACGACCACGGGAGCAGTGGGACCCCACCTTGTGGGAAGTCCCATTGCAGGCATTACCAAAACGACAAAAAGCGCAGTGGGATTCAAACGAGTGAGAAATCGAGCTAACATGACAACGCCAGCCTCAACAGGAAAACATGGGGGCCCAGCCATGAGCTGAAGCCCGTATGCACACCCTGGCATTGCCGAAATCTGTATTTAGCTTCGAACTTGGCCCACGGCGGCACCTGGCACTCTCTGAACTGGCCTATTTCATAATAAAAAAAAGACACATACGCCGTCATGGCGCGCTCGGGAAACCGACAAAACCATCCCCACCTCCGCCGTACAACTCACCGAAATCACAACTAAGGGTGTTTCTTTTGCTGACCTTGTCTGGTTTGGCTAGGATCGCCATTACGCATGACACCCCCCCGCCGGTCATCCATAGGTGCCCTTACACAACATATGTAACCTTTGCGAACGGCCGGAAAGGGATCTTTTGAACGGGGACCGAAAATTGCGCAAATGTGGGTGCACAACTCAACGATTCTGGCTGGAAACAACTATATATATATATATATATATATATATATATATATATATATATATATATATATATATATATATATCCTATCCCCACAGCCAGGGGATCCACGCGTTTCGTCTATAGTGTTTCATGGGGAGCAAGCTCACCCAGTGTACCTGCGGGGTGTGTTTTTGTCTACGCACTTGCATAATCCATGCCTTTGTAGGCGTGGGCATGATTTGTCCGATGAGCACAATATTGTGTGGTTGTGGTTGTTGGGAATCCAAGGGCAGGTTGTCGCCCATATTCGCAAGGACATCAGAGTGGTTGTTTCCTTGTATGTCCTTGTAGTCGCTATACGTGGTTGCTTGTTTGAGGGTGCGGTGCCCACGGGTCCACCTTATGGTGAGTCGCTTCGTCGAGGCATTGTGGTAGCCTATGTCGCGGTAGTCTTGGTCTTTGACCACCCCTTTGCGCTTCATAGGGGTGGCTTTTACCACGCTTTGGTTGTTGAGTATGATTTCGTCTCCTTCGCTGGCCAGTTCAGAGCCCAGCATGCAGGCGATTGTCTCAGCCCGGTACACCTGTTGAGGTCCGTGTCTGCGGAAAGCTGCGCGGTAGTTTCCGTTGTATATTCCTCCTCCTACTCTTCTTTGTCGTTTCAAACCATCTTTATACCACCTTGTGGTGGTGGGTTCCCCCGTGTAGTGTATGGTGATCCCGTGGAGTTTCCGTTGGTGTGGTAGTGTCTGGTGCACTTCTAGGGTTTCCTCGAGGGTTGGTTGGTCAGGTGGATTCATCGAGCCATAGTCCAGACGGTTAGTGGCCGGCCGCATTTTTTTTGGCGTTTATTTCCTGGTCTTCCTCCAAGCTCTGTGAGTCGTACAGGCCCGCACACAAGGGGGGTGAGGTGGGGGTGACAAGGGGGGTGAGAAGGAAGGGAACACGGGGGGTGAGAAGGGGGGTGCCGGGAGCAAGGATGCGCCCCGGCAACCCCCCACCACGCAGGAGGGGTAACCTGTGTGTCGCGACTCGCGAATGGGGGTCTAGTGGGGCAGGGGGGCTAAGCGGGCTAACCGGGCTAATCGGGCTAACCCACCACCAAGTGACCCCGCGCCGGCCCGCCAAGTGACCTTCCAAGTGACCTACGGAGTGGGGTGGGGGGCTAACCGGGCTAACCTGGGGGGGGGAACCCGGCGCTCCGTGAGTCGGGTCGAGCATCGCGACCCTATGATTGGCCACGGCTGGCCATGGTAGCCGGGGTAGCTTCTCTTGGAGGAGTGGCGGAGCATTCATATATATATTGTTCTAGCGAAGCGTTCTAGCGACGTTCTAGCGACGCTCTAGCGGCACTCGCTAGAACGTCGCTAGAACGAAAAGTTTTTGGACTCCAAAATCAGGTGAACACAGTGAAATTGTGCAAAAAAAAACATGGGCCCCCGAGTACGGATAGGGGGGCCCAGGTTACAACCCTCAAACCCCCCCCACGTGGGGGGGTTACCCCCTCTTTTTTTCGTTCTAGCGTTCTAGCGCCCTCTAGGCTAGAACGAGATTGTGTCTTCTAGCGTGTACCTAAGGGATTAGAAATGAACAAGAGAGAGTGGAATATTCTGAATTGCCATATTATTCAGTGTATATACGGGTAGTGTAGATTATGTTTAAGGCAAAATGGTGATTATTGATAGTTTGGTTTGGATACTATGAAATGATGTCATATCCCATTTTAATCTCTTTCAAGCAATAACTGCAGCATAAATCAGTAAATGGGCAGCAAAGGATCCTTCCCATGTACATAAATGCATACCCCAAAGGGTGCCTGCGATAGCGTGATTCCCCAAGCATGAACACAATGCACTGGGTGGCCCTGGGGTGGTGCCAGCAATGGCGCGTATGCAAGGCTGTCCAATTCGCGTCAGTCTCGGCCGCTTTGCTGGCCCTCCCCAGCCCAGTCTATGACCCAGCAGCGGAGGACACCTATGAGGGTGCCGGCAGTTGCACCCGTGCTCCACCCACTGCAGCCCAGCCCAAGCCCAGCCCGCCCCTGCCCAATCAAGCCCCTCCGCCACACCCGAGGCCCCCATCCCAGACCCTGTGGAGGCACTCACAGCCTCCACCCATTTCAGGATAGCCATGGGGGATGTCAAGCCCAGGGGGCCCCAGCTGTATTTGTGGTGTTCCTGTGTGTGTGAGAGAGTTAACTTTTAGGACACCGCTGTTAATTTCTGCCTGTTAATGTTTAATTTTTGCCCTGGCGTTCCAGAAATTAAAATTAACAGTTAATATTAACAGACAAAGTTACAGAACGACGCTGCAAAAAAAATTTTTTAGGCCCTCGCCGTTGTAAATGCCACAGATGCGCGGCCTGCGCACATCTCGTGGCGTGATCGCGAGTCGGCCCAGGAGGTGTCATTGGGCAGCCTCCATCGCCTGCTCGTGACAGATCCCTCGGTGGGTTTTGCGGTTTTGAAGGGGTTGATGGGGGTGGGAACAGGAGAGAGCCTGCTGGGACATCTGGCAGACGTCCGAGCAGTTCAGCGCAGGGGATTGGGCCAAGATGACTGAGGTAGGGTACATAGCAGCGGTGGACGGGGAATTGTGGGCAAGGGTGGGTGGGAGTAGTGGGGAAGGAGAGGAGGAAGGGGAGGGAGGGGATGAGAAAGGCAACGACATCCCCCAAACCCCCAGCCCAAGCTCCAGCCAGCAAGTCTGCTCGCAAAATATTTGATTTTGAGTCTGATGACTCATCAAATGGAGCCACCCCCCCAAAAAGAAACGCAACCCCCCCCCCCCCCCCCCAAAGAAACGCACCCCCCCCCCCTAAAGAGACCGAGGCGGCCCCGGCCTCGAAGGCCACCCCCACCCCCAAGTCAAACCCTCCACCCAAGGGACCCAAGGGACGCAAGGGAAGCCCAACGACCCCCTTGTCGTGACGGAGGCCCACGTCCCCTGCCCCAAGGGGGTGGAGGTGGGCACCGTTCACGGTGTCTACCGCAACAAGGGTGGTGTTGTCTGGGTGGAGTACCCAAGCAGCACCACCCTATATGAGGTAGAGCGACACCTGATTTTCCCCACCCCCGAAGCCAGCCAAGAACACCTCAAAGCGAACTCTGCAGGGGTCCGCACACAGATTCAGGGCGCCCAGCGCGCCCACACTGATCCACTCTGCCAGCAGACTAAGGGGCTGGCCTGGCCGGGGCTGCCATGTCCAGGGCCCCCGCGGTCCGTATCCTTTTTCCAGGCACCTTTCCCATCGCCCAAGCGGCGGATGAGACACCGGACAAGGCGCCAGAAAACCCATTGCGGGGTCATGTGGGCGTGGGAGGCGCCCACAAACAGTGGCTGGTCCCCTGCACAGCCCTGCTGCAGGGCCAGTGCAGACCAGGGGACCCCCACAGCCTTGCGGGCGGTGGAGGTGGTTGGTTCCAGGGCTTTTAAAAGCAACTGGGGCAGGATTAGATGGACTTGGGGGGGGGGGTCCATGGCCATGACATCCCCCTTGTCATCCCTCCCTTCCTCGACCACCATCTCCCCATCACCTCTGCTTTAACACCCTCCCCCCTTGACACCCCCTGACTGTCCCCCTGGCTGTCCCTCTCCCTCCTCTTCTTCTCCTTCTTCTCCTTCTTCTTCTCCTTCCTCTCCATGGGTTGGTGGGGGTGCGGTGGGGGCCCGGGGTTGACTAACTACTTGTGCCATCATTCCAAGCGCAGGTCACCATTGCATTTTGACTTGGACTTTGACATAGTTGTCTGTTGTTATCTTTTGGTAAGGGTCATTTGTTTGTACCAAGGCCTGCCCAGGCCAACCCCACTGTGCCCCCCATTTCTCATCTCAAAGTACTGGGTGTTGTCAGGCCTAGAACACAGGTACAAAAATTTCGTAGGGGCACATGCAACTTCTCTGCAAGTAGGAGTGAACGTCTGCTGCCACAAATGTGTCGTGTTCTCCCCTTATTGCGTGCACAAAGGCAAGCGATACCGAGCCACCAGAAGTCAAGGAATGGCTCCTGCTTGGAGGCCTCAACAATAGGAGGGAAATACATGATGGTCTTGATCAACATGATACTCCATAGCAGGCGCACGACGTACCACCACTTGTTGTTGCCCAGCCAGGCTGTGGTAAAAAGAAGAGGGCGATGTTACATGCATATTTGGGTGCACATGCAGTGAAATATTGTCTTGAGCGACCATTCTGGCTCAAAAGGCAATCAGCAACCGTCAGTTTTAGCAATAACCATGTACACACATGTAGCGGCCCACTCAAGCTTGCACCCGCTGAACAAATCTCTGGGAACATTGCATTACACAGATTGGCCTACAGGACATTCCATCATGCTATCCTGCACCAAATTACAATGTATTGCATTAAATTGCATTCTAACAGGTAATTGCGATATGATGCCCCCCCCCCCCTGATTAGGTGGGGCTTGGGGGCAAATAGGGACAACACGCCCTATTTCGAGGGTGGGGAACTCAAAAAAGAATGTTTTGGAGGGAGAGCAGCACCAAAAATAGGGAAATTAGCATGAAACCCCCCCCGCCCCCCCTAGCCCTTAGCCCTTAGCCCCAGGGCCACTGGCCTTTAAGCATCAAGGTAGCCCTTGAGGTTGCTCTCGGGGAGAAGCGACAGCAATGCCTCCAACCACCCCACTGGTGGGCCGGAAATCCTGAGAATGGTCCTAAAGGCCCTCACCAGCTGCTGCTGCACCAAATATTTCGGCTTCCTTTAAACACTGCCCCGTGCCACTGCACAACTTCTCCCCTGCAACTGAAAACCACTGCACCTTGCTGCCATGAATATTATTTCACCTGAGCGACTGTCCACCCGTAGCAGATGTACATGATTCCTGTGCATGACATGCACATGTGCCCACCAACTTAGACATTAACAAACTCAAAAGAGCCACAAACAACACTTCATCAAGCAGTGACAAAGACATTCAAAACCTCAAAGGAGGAACAAGCAACAGTTTGTGACCGGTTGACCATTGATTCATAGACTCAGATCCGCATGCACACTGACAATTTGGGCACACACTGATTTCATCGGCCACATGCAGGGCCCAGAGGGCGGTGATCAGCATGGCCACAGTAAAGATTGTAAATATGCCAGAGGGTGGAGTGGCTGCCTGCCAAAAGACCCACACTTTGAGCACGAAAGGGGCCACGTAAAACCGAAGGAACCTGCATCAAACAAAAGTGGATCTACCTGCACAGAGCTTCGTGGACATGTGTGCAAATTGAGCATACACAGCTACGCAGATATAGATAAGCTCATGGCTGCAGCTATACGAGGGATGGGGTGGGATCCAAAAGCCCAGCCACAGGCTGTCACAGCCTCTGCTGTAAACTGGAAAAAATGCTGGATTTATTTTCGCTCAGGAGACGTCGCTTGCCATGTTCTTGGGTGGGGGCAGGGGGGAAGGCGGGTGGCTTTGGGTGGGTGGGCTTGTATGCCTGGCAAAATGCGGACTGTCGCAGCAGTCAGATGGTGATTCCACTGCATGCCTTTGTCACTGTTTTCACCTTCTGTAGTGTGAAATGCTGTACAGTGCCCCTTGACATGTCCACAAGAACGAGGCTTGACGACTGGTCTGCAAAAGCCTGACCCCCCCACCCCTGTTCAAGCACGGCCACGGCCCCAGAAAACCAGGCAAAACAGCGTTTCAACGCCAACCCCATGCTTAGACAAGGCTGTGCTTGCATGTGACACGCGCAAATGAAAAGAGCGTGCACACCAAAAACTTCTCCAAATCTTACCCAGACCATGATGCAATGTGCAGGCAACATTCCCCATGTTCTGGCTGTCCTATTGGCCATTATGGGCATCAGGGGCTGTGGAATAGAAACCCTTTCCAACCTTGCGCCTCATCTTAAACAAGTGCACATGCTTGACCTTTGGCTTGCCTTTGAGATCTAGGAATGGGTTGGGGCTTCCTATTCTTTGGCAAAGACCTATCATCTGCAGCATCCAATCACATCACAACAATGGGTGGCAGAATGTTGCTATTAAAAGAAGGAACAATCACAGGCAGGACTGAGCCCCTCTTTCCCTTTACACCGAACGAAAACATTTGGGACCCAAAAAATTGTGGTCCAAAAAAATCCAAAAACAGCGGTTCAACACCCAACACCCACCCTGTGCTTAGACAAGGCCATGCTTGCGCTAGCGGGAGGGGTGGTACAGGAATGCCTTGCTGTCTGTGTACAATTTCCCACTCACGGGGTGGGGCGACCCCTCGGTTCTGGACGCCAACTTCCCCCCCAACTAACTGTTGGCCGGAGGCCCCTTGGGGGGGGGGTTCAGGGAGGAGGAATGGGGGGGGGGGTATAGGAGGGGCTGGGGGGGGGGGGGGGGCTCCGAGAGAGTCGGTTGGGGGGGGGGTCCAAGTGGGGCAATTCGGGGTGGTGGTGGTGGGGGGGGGGTCCAGGTGGGGCGATTTGGGGTGTTGGGGGGGGAGGGGGCGCACAGGCTCCCCTTACCTCCCCTTGCCCTCCCTCTAACCATACCATCACCATAAATCTAACCCTAACCTTTGCAGCCAGCTAGTTTGGCCATGCCAGCCATATTGATTGGGCTCAACAAGATTCTCCAAATCACCTCGCAGAGGTTGTTAGATCAAAGCCAGGCAGGCGTATATAGGGGAAAACGCCACATACCCCCCCATTTTGGCCTTTTTGGGCCTATTCGCGTACCCTACCCCAAGGGGTTGAATTGTTAGTTCAACCCCTTGTAAAATCATTATTTTGTCCAATAAACGCATCCCCCAATGAGTATTTGGTCCGGACCCCCCCCCAGACCCCCCCCAGTGAAACCCACTTTTTTCAGGTTTTCTGGGAGGTGGGGGGGGGGGGGGTCAAAAATGTGGAAAAAATGACCCCCCCTTTTTTTGGGTCGAAAATCATGAATCTTTTGGTTTTTTTTCCGATTTTGAGCCGAAAAAGTGTTTCCGGGTCCCGACTCCATAGGGTTTGTATGGGGCGGAGTGGGACGAGCGCTAATGCTGTTTATGCACTTTTCAGCCAATTTTTGGTATGTTGGCGGTTTTGGCGACCTCGGTGACCCCGTGCTACCCACTCTGAGGGGTGTGAGTGGGGATGTTGTGACAGTATATGCCTACTAGGATATGGAAGGACGTTTTTTTGCAGTCTCTAGCCTTGCTGAGAGCCGGTCACAACCCGTGCCAAAGACGCGAAATGGCTGTTTCCACCAATAATGGCCCATTGAATGGGTTGGTACACAACCTGCTAATGCATTTTTTCACCCTGGACAGCTCAAAAATCGAAGTTTTTGAAACTTATTCCTACACATGTCACTCCATCGCTTTGCTTCTTATGTCCAAATCGCCGGGGATTTTAAATGGAAAATGCCTAGGAACGTGCTCGGATACACCTAAGGCTATACCGAATATGCTTGGGGATCTCCTGAGCGGCCACCGGAAAAATCCCAAGCGATTCCCCGAGCGGCCACAGGATAAATCCCAAGCGATATCCCGAGCGGCCCCCGGATAAATCCCAAGCGATATCCCGAGCGCCCACCGGATAAATCCCAAGCGTTTTTCCGAGCGGCCATTGGAGAAACCCCCGGTGAGAGTTGGTGCACCCACAGAAAAAATCGCTCGTGGCGCGTACTAACAAAGAAAAAAGAAAAATTGTACAAAGTGCCACAAAAAACATGTGTCGGACACCTCCGAACAGTTGGGTATGCGGCCCAGGTGCTGCAGTCCGACATTCGCACCGCCCCACCCCAAAACAAGGTGGGTGACATCTTGGGTATACCCCGGCCGCACTGAGGACCTCAGGGAGTGGGTTCCCGAGGTAGAGGTCAGCAAAGGTTAACGGTCAACCCCACTTTCCACTATGGTATTTGAGTGCTTTTGGGCAAGGGAAATCCGTACTTTCAATCGCAAATTCACAGTAATGCAACATCCCATGTCTCTTGGGCCATTCCACTATGGTATCCACAGGTATCCACAGATACCATCATCAGTGCACAACTGTGCACAATCAGTCACCTCCACAACAATCATGGTTTGACTCTACCAGGGGGTGGCCCCTCCTGGGCTTACTCACCTTACCTTACCTTATATGTCCATGGTCCCCCATCCCTCCAGTGCCGTACAAATAGGCACCTTCATCGGACGCGGCCGGCACTTAAGGGGCTCTCCGGTCAAGAAAACATCTGTGAAGCACAACAATGGCGATGCACAGTGCACATTGGGTATGTGGAGGGAGGAGGGATGTTAAGGGTGGGGGTTATGTAGCAAAAGATCTGTCAAACAAAGGAATGATGGTGGGTTGGGCACATTGGGACATGCATCTCGTGGGGTGTTCAACGGGTTGGGTCTGACCTGACTTTTCTGAAAACGCCTACCGATTGGGTAAAGCACGTTGGCAAAATTCCCTGAGGAGGATCCGAGCGGGCCCCGGATAAATCCCAAGCGATATCCCGGGCGCCCAACGGAAAAATCCCAAGCGATTTCCCGAGCGCCCACCAGAAAAATCCCAAGCGATTTCCCGAGCGGCCACTGGATAAATCCCAAGCGATATCCCCAGCGGCCACTGAATATATACCGAGCGTTTTTTTTCGGGTCGGGATTTATCCTAAGAATTTTGGCAGCGATGGTTCCGAATCCCGGCGCGTATATCCGGGTATTTTCGCTAAATCCTGTGGGAAATGGGTAGGGATTTGGACATAAGAAGCAAAGAGATTTGCGACATGTGATGATATTGTGACCACATGATATGACCATCCAAGGTATGTAAAGCATGTTTTAGGCCGCATTTACGTGGTTTCCACCCTATTTGGGTAATAGGTCCGGGGGGGGGGGGGGGGGGGTGACTCTCAAGGGATTGGTACACAACCTGCTTGTGCAGTTTTTCACCATGGGCAGTTCAAAAATCGAAGTTTTCGAAACTTGTTTTTTTGATGTTGTGACCACCTAAAATGACCATCCAAGATATGTAAAGCATGTTTTCGGCCGTAGTTACATGTTTTTCACCCTGTTTGGGTAATAGGTCCGGGGGGTCCCAAGGGGTTGGTACACAACCTGCTGATGCAGTTTGGCACCCTAGGCAGCTCCAAAATCGAAGTTTTCGAAACTTGTTTTTTTGATATTGTCACCACACAATATGACCATCCAAGGTATGTAAAGCATGTTTTAGGCCGCATTTACATGTTTTTCACCCTGTTTGGGTGTATAAAACCTGCTGATGCAGTTTTTCACCCTAGGCAGCTCCAAAATCGAAGTTTTCGAAACTTGTTCTTTTGATATTGTCACCACACAATATGACCATCCAAGGTATGTAAAGCATGTTTTAGGCCGCATTTACATGTTTTTCACCCTGTTTGGGTAATAGGTCCGGGGGGTCCCAAGGGGTTGGTATAAAACCTGCTGATGCAGTTTTTCACCCTAGGCAGCTCCAAAATCGAAGTTTTCGAAACTTGTTTTTTTGATATTGTGACCACCAAAAATGATAATCCAAGGTATGTAAACATGTTTTAGGCCGTATTTACATGTTTTTCACCGTATTTGGGTATTAGGTCCGGGGGGGGGGGGGGGGTGTCTCCCAAGGGATTGGTACACAACCTGCTTATGCAGTTTGGCACCCTAGGCAGCTCAAAAATCGAAGTTTTCGAAACTTGTTCTTCTGATGACCATCCAAGGTATGTAAAGCATGTTTTAGGCCGTATTTACGTGTTTTCCACCCTATTTTGGGTGTGTGTTGCTCGGGGTAGATTCTCTGCGAGGTGGACTTGCCGAAGGCAATAGAATTTTGGTGGATGATACCTATGGGTGTGAGGGACAACCACACAAAGTATGAGCCACAAACTCAGCGGTGGCGGCCACGAACAGCTGTCACAGGTGGCGGACCTCGGTTTCAAAAACTGCAGTTTAGGGCCAAAAACAGCCATTTTTGGGCCAAAAAAGCCTTGGAACACATTCAAAACGGCCAAACAAAAGGAAACGGTGGGTACACTCCATGTGCGAGTTGACTTTCTTGTGTCAACGAGCCCTTTGTAGCCCTCTAACTCCACCATATGTCCCGGAAACGGCCCAAAAAGGCCCCCAGAAGCCCCAAATTTTGTGCAGATTGGCTGGCGACATCCACAAACCAAGAACAGGCCATATCTTTGGCTACATGGCTCAAAATGCGATTCCGAGGGCACCTACTCCACCCACAACCCCCCACTTTTTGTGGTTTCCATCCCTCAGAATTGCCCAAACGGACGCCTAGACCCCCGTACCTAGGCCCACTAGGCTGCGGCAAGGTGCAAGCTCAAGCCCAAATAGGTGGGTGCCCAAATGGGTCAATAGGGTCCAATAGGGGCAGAAAATGACTTTTCTCAAAAATGATCCTAGACCATGTGTGATGCTAAAACAAGTGTTTTTGGACTATTTTTAGCTTGTGGTGGCCCATTTTGGTCCTCCGAAAATCCCAAAATGCCTTGAAGATGCGCTGTTTTGGGACCAAAAATGGGTCAAAAATGGGTCAAAAACGCATTTTTCTAAAAACTCATGCTAGACCATTTGGGGTGCACAAACGGGTGAAATGAGCCCATTTTGAGCCCATTTTGGGGCATTTTGGCCCCTCACTAGTCCACAAAAGCCTGGAAAGTGGGCCTTGTGGTGAAGGGGATCACTTGCAAGCTGATTTCACTCTGTCAACGGCCTTCAATGTGTGACTCGTTGGTGTCCCTCACCATTCATATCTAATGTTCCCTACCCCACCAGCTCGGTCCCAATATTCAGTCTTGATTAGGGTCACCGAGCTGGTGGAACCAGTCTTGGTTTTATAACCCTTTTTAGTGTATAGGGTGGACCTACCAGGTTTAGCAGCAGCAGCAAGCAAGCAGCAACAAGTAGCAAGCAAGCAGCAGCACGCGCCAAATGGGTAAAAATCAGAACTCCGCCGTGGTGCTTTGGATTTGGTTGAAATCACCTCGCAAAGGTTGTTAGATCAAAGCCAGGCAGGCGTATATATGGGGAAAACGCCACATACCCCCCCATTTTGGCCTTTTTGGGCCTATTCGCGTACCCTACCCCAAGGGGTTGAATTGTTAGTTCAACCCCTTGTAAAATCATTATTTTGTCCAATAAACGCATCCCCCAATGAGTTTTTGGTCCGGACCCCCCCAGACCCCCCCCCCACTTGAAACCCAGTTTTTTGAGGTTTTCCGGGAGGTGGGGGGTGGGTGGGGGGGTTGGGGGGGTGGGGGTGGGGTCAAAAATTGACCCCCCCTTTTTTTGGGTCGAAAATCATGAATCTTTTGGTTTTTTTTTCGATTTTGAGCCGAAAAAGTGTTTCCGGGTCCCGACTCTATAGGGTTTGTATGGGGCGGAGTGGGACGAGCGCTAATGCTGTTTATGCACTTTTCAGCCATTTTTGCTATTTTGGTGGTTTTGGCGACCTCGGTGACCCCGTGCTACCCACTCTGAGGGGTGTGAGTGGGGATGTTGTGACAGTATATGCCTACTAGGATATGGAAGGACGTTTTTTGCTGTCTCTAGACTTGCTGGGAACCGGTCACAAGGCGTGCCAAAGACATGAAATGGCGGTTTCCACCAATAATGGCCTAGTGAATGGGTTGGTACACAACCTGCTTTTGCAGTTTTTCACCCTGGGCAGCTGAAAAAGCGAAGTTTTTGAAACTGGTTTTTATGATATTTTGACCACACAATATGACCATCCAAGGTATGTCAAGCATGTTTTAGGCCGTATTTACATGTTTTTCACCCATATGGGTATTGGGCTGGGTGGGGCTGGGGGGGGGGGGGGGGCTCCCAAGGGATTGGTACACAACCTGCTTGTGCAGTTTTTCACCTTGGGCAGTTCAAAAATCGAAGTTTTTGAAACTTATTTTTTTGATATTGTGACCACACAATATGACCATCCAAGCTATGTAAAGCATGTTTTAGGCCGTATTTACATGATTTTCACCCTATTTGGGTATTAGGTCCGGGGGGGGGGGGGGGGGGCTCCCAAGGGATTGCTACACACAACGTGCTTATGCAGTTTTTCACCTTGGGAGCTCAAAAATCGAAGTTTTTGAAAACTGGTTTTTATGATATTTTGACCACCTAAAATGACCATCCAAGGTATTGAGACCATGTTTTAGGCCGTAGTTACATGTTTTTCACCCTATTTTGGTATTGGTCGCATGGGGGGGGGGGGGTTCGCAAGGGATTGGTAGACAACCTGCTTAGGCAGCAGTTTTTCACTCTGGACAGCTCAAAAATGGAAGTTTTTGAAACTCATTTTTTTGATATTGTCATCACTCAAAATGACCATCCAAGCTACGTAAAGCATCTTTTAGGCTGTATTTACGTGTTTTCACCCTATTTGGGTATTGGGTGGGGCCATGAGGCAACGGAAACTGGGCTCGCATACGCCCCCGTGTCACAGGCGCATGGTCATAACCACATTGTTCAGTGTTTTGCTTGCTGCACTGCAGCGTAGACCAGTTCTGTACCACACCAGGTGGTTGCTGACTGTGCATAGGCACTGGTCCTCTGGACATTTAGGTCAGCTCGCACCCACCACCCACCCACAGTGCCGTATTGGGTGGGTAGGGGGGGGGTCCTCCCAAGGGATTGGTGCACAACCTGCTCATGCAGTTTTTCACCCTGGGCAGATCGGAAATCGAAGTTTTCGAAACTTATTTTTTTGATATTGTCATCACCTAAAAGGACCATCCAAGCTACGTAAAGCATGTTTTGGGCCGTATTTACGTGTTTTTCACCCTATTTGGCTATGGGGGGGGGGTTGTCTCATGGGATGGGTACACAACCTGCTTGTGCAGTTTTTCACCCTACGCAGCTCAAAAATCGAAGTTTTTGAAACTTATTTTTTTGATATTGTGATCACCTCCAATGACCATCCAAGATACGTGAAGCATGCTTTAGCCCGTATTTATGTACTTTTTACCCTATTTTGTGTGTGTGTGTGTGTGTGTGTTGCTTGGGGTAGATTCTCTGCGAGGCGGACTTGCCGAAGGCAATAGAATTTTGCTGCATGATACCTATGGGTGTGAAGTACAATCACACAAGGTTTGAGCAAGAAACTCGACGGTGGCGGCCGGGAACCGGATTCGCAAGTGGTGGACCTCAGTTTCAAAAGCTGCAGTTTAGGGCCAAAAACAGCCATTTTTGGGCCAAAAAAGCCTTGGAACACATTCAAAACGGCCAAACAAAGGGAAACGGTGGGTACACTCCATGTGCGAGTTGACTTTCTTGTGTCAACGAGCTCTTTGCGGCCCTCTAACTCCATGATATGTCCCGGAAACGGCCCAAAAAGGCCCCCAGAAGCTCCAAATTGCCGACAACCACAAACCAAGAATAGGCCATATCTTTGGCTACATGGCTCAAAATGCGATTCCGAGGGCACCTACTCCACCCACAACCCCCCACTTTTTGTGGTTTCCATCCCTCAGAATTGCCCAAACGGACGCCTAGACCCCCGTACCTAGGCCCACTAGGCTGCGGCAAGGTGCAAGCTCAAGCCCAAATAGGTGGGTGCCCAAATGGGTCAATAGGGTCCAATAGGGGCAAAAAAAATGACTTTTCTCAAAAATGATACTAGACCATGTGTGATGCTAAAACAAGTGTTTTTGGACCGTTTTGAGCTTGTGGTGGCCCATTTTGGTCCTCCGAAAATCCCAAAATGCCTTGAAAATGGGGTGTTTTGGGACCAAAAATGGGTCAAAAATGGGTCAAAACCGCATTTTTCCAAACCTCATCTTGGACCATTTGGGGTGCACAAACGGGTGAAATGAGCCCATTTTGAGCCCATTTTGAGCCCATTTTGGGGCATTTTGGCCCCTCAGAAGTCCAAAAAGCCTTGAAAGTGGGCCTTGTGGTGAAGGGGTTCACTTGCAAGCCGATTTCACTTTGTCAAGAGCCATCAATGTGTGAATCATTCTTGATGTCCCTCACTAGTCATAGCTGATGTTCCCTCCCCCACCAGCTCGGTCCCAATATTCAGTCTTGATTAGGGTTAGGTGTAGGTGCAGGCTTAGGAGTAGGCTGAGGGTTGGGGGTGGGCGTTAGAGTCAAGGTTGGGTTTAAGGATAGTGTTGGGGTGCAAAGTGAACAAAATTTTCCTTAGGGCACCTTTGGTGTTCATGGAGCGTCGGGCACCTTTGGCGCCCATGGACGCCTGAGGGCGACACCTTTGGCAACTAACTGTTGGCCGGAGGACCCTAGGGGGGGGGGGGGGGGGGTAGTTGGCGTCCTAGGAGCCGCGGAGTCGCCCCCCCCCGGGTTCCCACTGCAAGTGGTCAGGTCTGCAATGTGTGTGCACAGCCTGCGGCTGCATGTCACTACTGCTGTCTGGCCGGTTTTTCAACCTTTTGCTCAGTTTAAGCTTGTGCTTCTCACCAATGTGAGACCAATCCTTGTGTAAGTGGTTGGGGACTGCTCCCTCTGAATGGCAAAATGGTCACATGGATCAAGGGGAAAGCCCAAAACAACGCCCTTGGTTTGCCACACCTACCACTCACTGCGATGCATTATATCTCACCGCATACCACGGTCCCTTCCCCCGCTGAACCTTCCCAGAGATGTGCCATAACATACTGCAGCCAGTCCATGGGGCTGCGCGGGTGCTCTGTGTAATCTTTGGCATACGAAGGAACCGGCAGAACTTCATACAGGAGCCCAGGCTGTCGCGAGTGACGTGCCTAAACACATGGAACACAACAGTCAGGCTCTACAGTGCAATTTCCTGTTTCCACTGGACTCTGATCGAATACCTTTATGGTTCCATCGGACTCCTCCTGAACTGCTGAGCTCATAGACACACAATCAGGTGCACTCATTGGTGTGAGTGCATGCATGCAGCCTGGGCATCAACAAGCGAGCCTCATGTGCCAGACTGAAGACATACACGCAACATTCTATACATGGACAAAATATTAGCAACATTCTATACATGGACAAAATATTACGTTCCTTATATCATGTGAGGGAAAGTACATGTGAGGGCAAATACTTCCACACGGTGGTCGATAACAGCCAATAGCCAGTTTGTATTTGCCATCCTTGCCTGGGCTGTTGCTAGTTACCTTGAATGGAACCACTTGCTTTGCCTATGCCACCGTGTTCTGCCAATCGTTGTTGCCAACTCAACCCGAAATCCCCATCATCCATCCAACATCATGTGGCAATAGTGTGCTATGGAGTACCCGCTACTAATCCAAGATGCAGAGCTGCAAAATCTATTGCAGACCCTCCAATGTGGAGCATTTCAGTATCATGACACTTGATGAATACTATGTAGATGGAACCTGGGATGATATGAAGGCGCACAACAACAGATTTGCCACAAACCAGGTGCCATGAACCCTCTGTCAGTCTAGAGATATGGGAGAGATGGGCAGTTGACATGTAGGCCTAGGGAGTGGAGTTTGGGACCATACAAAAGTGGATTTGGGATCTTTCGCACGAAATCTTTTCTGGTCAAGCAACATCAAATGAAGCATGGGAAGTGGCTGAGGGCTATGTCCAGGGACAGGTGTTGGAGAAGCATACAGAACGCATCAGGGCTGCTGGGCCGGTGGACGGAAACAAAATTCACCACAACAACATCAAATTGTGGCTATGGTTTTGTGGACAATGCACCAAGTGGATTCAAACGACAGCTCAACAGTTACCCATGAAGGCAGATGAATTGGCTGAGGAAACTAGGTGTGTTCTGTCCAAAAAGTGATTGCAGAGGTTGGAGACGTTGGAGAGGTTGTTGAGCTTTGCTACAAAGGTGTTAACAACAATATTTCCAAATTGTTCAGTTCTTTGGGGTACTGTGGTCCCAAGTTTGCAAGTTGCATGTTCCCTTTATCTTTTGGCCACCAGAAGTGGCCTCTGTTGTGGTACACAGGAATCCAAGGCCTCCTGCAAAACTAGTGCTCAGTGGCCACATTCTTTGCTATGGGGGAATCCTTGCACTGCGCGCGCACGTCGCGCGCACTGCGCGCTACTGTTAAACTAGGTCCAAATGCCCCTAAATTTAGGTCACCCAAACTACCCTGGCTAAAGACAAATGCAAGCTACCTTCCCCTCACATAAGAAATCATGCAAAATGCGGGAAGCCACACACATATCCTCTTTTCTGTTCAATTGTCAACTAAACGATCTTGCTGCAGGTGCACCATCTGACCACTCCTTTTTCCCCTTCTCCTGGCACCTTGCCAGCCCCCAGTGGTGGGAGGATTTGGGCATCGCCCCTTTCCATCCCACCATCCCCCCACAGGTGCACATCCCCGACATCACCCACCCCACCTTCTACAGTACAAGTTCTTTGCAAATACATACAATATACATACTAAATACAAAATTAGAATGCTCCGGAGTGGCGGCATTTGAAAGCTCACTCACCCTACCAGCTAGTGCCAAAGCCTCGTATGTGTCCACCTCATCCTCAACTGGACCGGGGGGCAAAGTGGCTTGCAATAGGGAATCCACGTCAAACTCTAGTTTCCACTTGTGGCACAACCACGCATCCTCATCAGCACTGATGCGGCCTCGCATAGGGCATTCGACCGTGGTCAGGCAAAAACTGGGGAGTCCATCACCCCGGTGGAGATGAGCAAAAAAATGTGACAAGGGGCGGAAATGGGTGAAAGTGGGTGAAAATCCAAAAATGCCATATCCCCAATGTGGAAGAAGCATCAAAACCTACGCTAGGGGCAACAATCTTGCCCCTAGTGTCACAAAGTATGGGTCTTCAGTACGGCTAGACGCCCAAATAGTTGCACTGCGCCCGCACTGCGCGCACACTGCGCGCGCATTGCGCTTAAGGCGCCCCCTATGCAAGGCATTTGCTGATTTCAGACTATCTGCAAGGGGCGAGGGCAGCCCCACCCCACATCCTAATGAAAATTCTCACTCAAACACTCAATCCCACCACACCACAGCACAGCCCACAGGTGTGGGTAGGAAGGACAGAGTGGATGTAGTGGATTGTAGGAATATTTTGGTTTTGCACGGTACAGTCATTTGGCAGGATGGCAGTGCGCCAGATGCAGCTACACAGGAGCGCATACGGGGCAAGCAGGTAGAAGCAGAAGGAGAACCAGCGCCGCCAGCAAAGACATAGGAAGAAACACGGCTTGGGGAGCTGGTGCGTTGCGCCCCCTGCCCAAGCCTAACCACTGCACCAGGGCCCAATATTGCCTTTGAATTGATTTTTTAATCTCATTTTCTTTTTTGTAAATAATTTGAGTGAGATTTTCCTGGTGTGAGTTTATGGTCGTCGGTTTTTTGTTTTTCAATCATATGGAGCACAAAAATTGAGTGGGGTAGTCTGAGAAGTTGTCAAGCACACTTCTTGGTTTCACAAATGGGAATGACTAATGGTATGCAATGTGTGCACTGTGCATTGCACACTGTGCATGGTGGTGTAGTGTGCATTGTGTACCAGAGGAGCTTGTTCAGCAGTGTATAAGGTGTGGGGTTTGCAATGTGTTGGGTGTGTGGTGTGCAACATTCCTTTCCCCACTAGCGCGGATTGGGCGCATGCACGCAGGCAATGGGAACCGCAACAAAGTACAACAGAGCAGCAAGGCAGAAAGACAAGAAAACTCCTCAAAAGCTGTAGAGCAGCCCTAGGTGTCTTTGTGCTGCATGAAGAAGAAGAGTGTGTGAAAGATGCCTTCCAGAAAGCAGTCTGGTCATTTACTGCAAGAAAACTCCTTAAAAGCCGTAGAGCAGCCCTAGACGTCTTTTGTGCTGCATGAAGAAGAAGAGTGTGTGAAAGTTGCCTTCCAGAAAGCAGTCTGGTCAGTTGCTGCAAAGCAAATGGACCTGTCACTGCTGGCAGGACCCCCCCCCCCCATACACTGGTTCCCCACCCCCATGCAGGATGGCTGATCTTCACAAGCACCATGCCATGTGAATCGATCAATCATTGTGTCATCCCCCACCCCCCCCACCCACATACAGACACTGCAGCATGTCGGCAGCATCATGGGGAGAGGGGCAGTTAGCCAGCACACACTTCTCTCTCTTTCTGTTGCTCCCTCAGCATTCTCCACTGCACCACCTTCAAGTCCCTCTGTGCAATGGCCTATACCTCAGCAATGTCAGCCTGTCTCTCTGCCAATATCTGACTGAAGGTACGCTCCGGACCAAGGCGAGCCCCAAAATGCGGTGGGGGAAAGATCTGCAAATGTGGGACATGCACATTGGTACTGAGACCCTAACAGCTAACCGCACCCACCCCCACTCCTGGGAGAGGGGGGGGGGGGGGCGTCTTGATGCAGACCACCAACTGTGTGACAAAACGGGGGGGTTGGCTGCTGGGGGGCAGGGGGGGGGGGGGGCTGGAGAGGTTGGCGGAAGGGTGTTTTTTGAGGGGGAAAGGGGAGGGGCGAGAAGGCGGGTCCAGGGAGGGGGTGGGTCATGGGGGGCTGGTATTTGTGGGGAAGGGCACATGGTCCCCTGGTCAATTTCGGGCATGCCACCATGCAACAGCGGCATGTGCCTCAGCCAAACTTCTTTTATCAAAGAGGGTCCCTCCCAAAGGAAACATGGGAGGGCAACATAACCAATGATTAGTGCGGAGGAGTTTCCTGATGCTAGGTTGGGTTTTGTTACCTAAAGGTTAGATTTAGATGGTAAACGAAAAATGCTGCTAAAACGGTTAAAAAAGGTAAAACAATTTAAAAACTGGCCCATGCCAAATTCCATTGCCTTCGGCAACGCTCCTCGAAGAGAGACAAGTGATGTGGAGACTGAAACTGCTGTGGAAAAATCGTACACTATAATTTTGCCCACCACAGTGTGAACAGCCAAAACAGCGTTTTCGGGAATAATAATCACCAGTAGGAGGCTTAGCTGGTGCTACATGGCTCCCTATGGGTTTACACGTACTCCAATTGTCACCAAATTCACCCGACAACGGCCCAAGGGTCTCCGGGGCTTGTCAGAGGTGAACCCCAAAATCCCGATTTTTCGACCAACCCATGCCTGAAACCGGCTAAGTCCTTGCTGGTGGGCCAGTCTTGGAAACCTGTTGATAGCATGGTTGGTACGCAAGCTTGATTCCTTTGCCAAAGTGTTCCTACGCAATTCAGCTGGCTCACTAGGACAACCATACAACATCAAAGTAACCGGGGCATGCATTCGTTTGTTATGCATAAGAACCTGAGGGGAGCACATCACATGGTCTCCACAATAAAGCCGCATGCCTTGACCATGGAAAATTCCTCTTGTCCTTTCACACAATCTTTGCACAAGAGGTGTTGGCTGACATGGGTTCACACACGGGGGGCAACTACAACTGGTCCTGATACAACCCACCCCCCAGCGATCTGTCAAAACTTGGGGGGGGGGTTGGTGGGAGGGGGGGTACAGCCAGGGGGGGGGGGGGCTTCCTGCACACCATGCAATTCCTTCGCTTCAGCAACTTCGCAAGGTCAAGTGTTGCCATGTCGTGGCACTGGGCTGTACAAAGGGCGCAGAACAAGGACCAAAGGCATAGTACCCCTTTCAAAGAAAGCAGAACAAGGACCAAACACATAGTACCCCTTTCAACTAAGCATGTAATAAAAAAATTCGGCGCTGTTGGCGCCATGGCCCCCACACCACTATCGCTCAAAACTCGAAGGGAGGGGGGGCTGGGGGGGTCGCATACAAGGACCGCCCCCCCCCCCCCATGGGTTCACATGCATGCACAAGGCTACTTGCACTGCAAACCATGCACCATGGGAAGCACAAAACATTGGTCATCAATGCCGCTTCTCGTTGTTCCAAGGCGACACATTCTAGCTAGCTTGTGTGCTGCATATTACCATCTAGGGGATCCCCAAACCTGGGATGGAAATCAAAAATGGCTCTTGAAACCCTTGCCGTCCCAGAGTGGGGATGGAAATTAGAAGTGGCTACAGAACCCCTGCCATTGCAGGGTCCCCAAAGCGGGGGAAGAGAAGTGGCTACATAATGCCTGCAGTCTCATTGACCCCATGGAGAGGATGAATCGAAGTGGCTACATAACCCCTGCCACTCTCAGGTGGATAAATCAAAGTGGCTGTGCAACCCCTGCCGTCTCAAGGGACTCCAAAATGAAATTAAATCAATTGGCAACACAACCTCTGCCGTCTCAAGGCAGGGTCTGCTCAAGGATCCCTCAAAGTGGCTACATAACCTGCTGCCTCAGGGACTTCAAAATGGCCACATAACCCCTGCCGTATTGGAGTCCCCAAAACTGGGGTGAATCACTAAAACGCTATATTCAGAAATTTCTTTAATGTTTGAATGGTGCATCCAAATGAGATGATGTTGACCATAGACATCTGGGGGCAAACAAAAAAATTGCCCCTTGAGCTGGGCATAGATCCCAAGGAAAAAAATACCCTTGAGATGGCGCAATGACCCCAGCACTATTTCTCTGAACACAGGGGGTTGCGACCACTGACAGTACAGCACCGTGTGCTTGGTCAGAAGACGTTCACCTTGCGCTGACCATTGTGGCCTTGCAGTGCCGACACTGGGGGACACAGTGCTGGAGCGGCAGGAAAAGGTGGTGGTTAGCGATGAGGACGAGGGTGATTACGACCAGGAGCCGTTGCCAGAGGTGCTGCGGGTGCACGTGCATGTGCATGTGTGTCCCAGTGCGTTCACCGGCTATTGAAGCTGAGGCATGTCATGCATTGAAATGGTCTCTGCACTGTGGTGGACTAGGTGCAATTTTTTGTGCATAGATTGTGATATCCAGCGATGTGCACTCATAGCTCTCTCAGGTTTCAGAAAGATCCCTGGTCTAAGATTGCAGCATCTGTGTTCCTGTGCTCCTGTGCCCATGGTGAGGTTGCCCTTTCCAGCACCGGGTCTGTGGATTCACAGGATGCAATGCTCACACACTCTTGGTTGAGGGGGCCAGTCAATGTGCTATGCATCGCCTGCAATTTCCGTTTCAGTTCCTCCCTTTCTCTGCGCCTTCCTCTTTTCCTTGCCCCCCCCCACCCCCACCCCACCCCGTTTTTATCCCACGACCCCTCCCTCCCTCCCTCCCTCCCTCCCTCCCTCCCTCCCTCCCTCCCCCCCTCCCTCTCCAGAGGAAATGTTCGTGTTGTGAACATCCAAATGCAACAGATACTATCATAGAAACAAACTTTGGTCACGTGTTGGCCTGGCGTGCCCCCGTGCAGGTACATGGGATAGCAGGGAAACCATGATGGGGCGCAAAAGGGTTCCTCCTGGCGGCATTGTGCAACAGCAGCAGCTGTAGGTGCACTCCTGGTCCATACCTCCCTCACACCCTCGTCGCTCTCTGACAACAATTGGCTGGTTGGGCGCTCGGAGGATGATAGGGGGCGTCTGACTCCAAAATGCCTCTGGGATCGGTAGTGCATGCCGATCACTGCCGTCAAGACGAATGCCTCAAACAAATCATAGGCCGTGGGTTCAATGGTCAAATAGTCGTGGTACACTCCCCAGAACTCTTTGGCCACCTCTGTGTTGGGGCTGATGGGCCACTGTGGGACACAACAGGCACAGTCAAGTCTGGTTCATATACCAAAGCAACGCAAATCAAGAAGGTGCAAGGGGATGCAGTGTAGATACCTACGTCCACTATGGTTTGAGTCCCCTTGTGCCATTCAGGCCTTATGGCCATTCAGGCTGCACTCGTTGTGCTACAGGGCTACAGTGCAAAAGGACGCTTGCCTTTATGGGCTACAGTGCAAAGGGACACTTGCCTTCGTGTCACTACTACCACCCCAGGAAAAATGCTTCGATCACAACCATCTTTGCCTCTTGTCGGTACACTCAGTCCAGTCCATGTCCTGTATCGCATTATTCTGCAAAACACCGTGCATTCATAGAGCCTGGTTATCTCAACAACGTTTCAGGCTTACTGTGCTGTGGTGCTTAGCCCTTGCAACCTGATACTGATGAGCCTTTCAATTATTAACAAAAACCACCTGAGTTGATGAATGACGGAGTTTGTGCAATCTTCAAGCACTATGCTTACAGCGTTTCCCTGCCCTGCATACTACATACTATGCACACCATTACATTGCTCACAGAAATCCCACACGGTTCCTACAGACATTCCAGGGTCCCAATACACCCCAATTCTATTGCCTTTGGCAAGGCACCTCGAAGAGGGGTGGGGAACATGTATGACTCAGGCGTATGCCCAATAGATATAAATGCACCATGCAATACATGGTCCTTGGGGTACCACTTGCAATCCAAAGGTATTGTCAAGGAAATCAGAGGTTGCATATTGTGCTTACCAAAATTGACCACAACTAATGGGGAGGATGGGATTTGGCATCTAGACAAAAGATTTGTTGCATTAGATGGCAAAGCGAGCCTCCCACACAGTATGCATATCATCCTGGGGAGTTTCATGTATTTCTTCCACAGCTGTAGTGCATGCGTTGCTTGCGAAAAGATTAAAATCATCCATTGTTTTGAAGGCAAAGTGCATTGCAGGGCCTCCAGCAACTGCACCTAGCAGAGAATTCCTCCTAGCAATGCTCCACCAAGTGGCCATAGAGTTGTGCCTGTCCATCAAAACAAAATGGGCTGATAATACTTGCAAACAGGCTGCTCACGGACCCATGGACCGGTACTCTTGGGGTAGTGGTGCGGTGCACAACTCAGCCGCGCACAGGAGGCAAGGCGCGGATCAAGGAGCCCCTCAAAGAAGAGCAAGACCAACAGGCACCTCTTGGAGCAGTTGATTGAGTCGGCCAAGCACGAGCCCTACCATGGACCACCACAAAGGTGGTTGTCAACGCAAAGATCAAGGCACTCAAGGAGGGTGTGTGGGATTTGGGCTCTCTCATCAAAGAAACACCAATTGCGCCGAGTGGCCGAATGATCTGCACAGCACAGTTATTGGTGGTCTATGGGATTTGGGCTCCCTCATGAATGAAACACCAATTGCGCTGAGTGGCTGGATGGTCCGCACAGCGGAGGGGCTAGTGCTATGTGGGATTTCGGCTTTCTTATCAATGAAACACCAATTGCCCTGAGTGGCCGGATGGTCCGCATGGCAGAGGTACTAGTGATATGTGGGATTTGGGCTTTCTTATCAATGAAACACCAATTGTGTTGAGTGGCTGGATGGTCTGCACAGCAGAGGCACTAGTGCTAAATGGGATTGGGCTTTCTTATCAATGAAACAACGATTGCGCTGAGTGGCTGGATGGTCTGCACAGTACACACACAAGTGCTATGTGGAATTTGGGCTTTCCGATCGATGAAACACCACTTGCGTTGAGTGACCGGATGGTCTCCACAGTGGAGGCACTAGTGCTGTGTGGGATTTGGGCTTTCTTATCCATGAAACACCAATTGCCCTAAGTGGCCGGATGTTCTGCACAGTGTAGGCACTAGTGCTATGTGGGATTAGCGCTTTCTTATCAATGAAACAACGATTGTGCTGAGTGGCCGGATGGTCTGCAGAGCAGAGGCACTAGTGCTGTGTGGGATTGGGGCTTTCTTATCAATGAAACACCAATTGCCCTAAGTGGCCGGATGGTCTGCACATTACACACACTAATGCTATCCGGGATTTGGGCTTTTTGATCAACGAAACACCAATTGCACTGAGTGGCCGGATGGTCTGCGGCAGAGGCACTAGTGCTACGTGGGATTTCGCGTTGCTTATCAATGAAACACCAATAGTGCTGAGTGGCCGGATGGTCCGCACAATACAGGCACTAGTCCTAAGTGAGATTCGGGCTTTCTTATCCATGAAACAACGATTGCATTGAGTGGCTAGATGATGCGAACAGCAGAGGCACTAGTGCTATGTGGGGCTTCCTTATCAATGAAACACCAATTGCGCTCCGTGGCCGGATGGTCCGCACAATACAGGCACTAGTGCTATGTGGGACCTGGGCTTTCTTATGGCCGAAACACCGATCGGGCCAAGTGGCCGGGATGATCTGCACATTAGGGGCACTAGTGCTATGCGGGGTTTGGGGTGTCTCATTAAAGAAACACCAATTGCGCTCAGTGGCCGGATGGTCCGCACAGCGGAGGCCCTAGTGCTATGCGGGATTTGGGTGATCTCATTAACGAAACACCCATTGCGCTAAGTGGCCGGATGGTCTACACAGCATAGGCACTAGTGGTATGTGGGATCTAGGCTCTTTCATCAATGAAACACCAATTGCACTGAGTGGCTGGATGGTCCGCGTAGCAGAGGCACTAGTGCTATGTGGAATTTGGGCTCTCTCATCAATGAAACACTAATTGTGCGGAGTGGCCGGATGGTCTGCATAGCAGAGGCAGTGGTACTGTGTGGCATCAGGGCTTTCTTATCAATGAAACACCAATTGCGCTGAGTGGCTGGATGGTCTGCACAGCAGCGGCACTAGTGCTATGTGGAATTTGGGCTCTCTCATCAATGAAACACCAATTGCGTTGAGTGGCCGGATGGTCTGCACAACAGAGGCAGTGGTACTATGTGGCATCTGGGCTTTCTTATCAATGAAACACCAATTGCGCTGAGTGGCCGGATGTTCTGCACAGCAGAGGCACTAGTGATATGTGGCATATGGGCTTTCTTATCAATGAAACACCCATTGCGTTGAGTGGCCGGATGGTCTGCACAGCAGAGGCAGTGGTACTATGTGGCATCTGGGCTTTCTTATCCACGAAACAAGGATTGCGTTGAGTGGCCGGATCGTGTGCACAGCAGAGGCACTAGTGATATGTGGGATTTGGGCTTTCTTATCCATGAAACACCCATGGCGCTGAGTGGCCGGATGGATCTTAGGAAAAAAGAATTCCGTGCGGTGCAGGTGTGCGACATGTGTAATTGCTGCTGCACGGCTTCCCACGGGTTTATACGTGCTCCTAATGTCTCCAAATGATGACCCAAGCTTGGCCCAAGGCCGGGAGTCGTCATTGGAGGTCACCCCCAAAAATCGCATTTTTTCTGCCAACCCATACGGGCGTTAAAAGGGCAAAGTCCAAACTTTTGGGCCCTATACAGGGGGCTGATTGAGGGTTTCCACACCTATTGGGTGTTCCATCCCGGTCACCCCAGTTGACGACAATCGGCATTTTCACGTCTTTTTGCCATTGCACAAGTTGATGACAACCCTCTTGTAGCACACGGTGGCCCCCTTGGAGTCCCATGTGGCGTGTGACGGCGTCCGCACCACTGCACTCGCAGACGGCACTGAGTCCATGTCCTCCTCACCCGTCATGACCCGGAACTCGTGGGATGCGGGTAAAATGGGGGCCTACGCGGAGTTGCTCTTCTATCCCGTAGCCACAAATGGGCACAAAGCGCCACACTGTGGGAACCATAGAGGTCATCACATCCATGGGCGGCGGAACCTCAACGGAGGGTTGAGATGCAGGAGGAGGCAACCTGATCAGACATGGTACAAGACAAGTTGCCGTGGTCGGATTGGCATGTGAGATAGGGTCCAAGACAGGTTGTCGCACGACAACAAAGCTGTTCGTAGGCCCGTCGGGGAGGTTTGTTGTCTTGGGGCTTGTTGCGGGCGGCCGTCACACCATGCAAAGCAAAGCAAATGTATCGAAAACAACAGACGAAGAGTTAGGGGGGGTTTCCGGGTGGTGCACCTGATGATATGGTGTCCAGTACACAATGTCCTCCCCATCACTATCATTGGCCTTAGGCTCAGCATATTTCCTATATCTCGCCGTTGAGGCCTTGGCCCTTGTGGACTGCTTTAACCAGGTCCTACCCAACCATAGAACTTGGCAGGGCAGTAGTCTAGCACTAGGGTTTGCGGAGGAACAAGCATGCACCACAAAAAACGGTCTTGCATGGCTCAGAACTTTGGATCGGTGGTGGAACGTGCACTAGAATCACCGAATTGCGCGTTGCGGAGACGAATACCCAGCCTAGGACGGACATGAATGGTGGCAGGTGCAAGGTACGAATGCGGCGGTGATGAAGTTGACATGGCAAAAATCCCCTAGTGGGTTGTGCTCTGGCTCTAGTGGTCATCCACCATGCTGCAAATTATAGTAACCGGTGGTGGCATCTGTAACACGGTGAGGTACGAGTGGGCATTCTCACGGCAAATCATCAAGATGAAGAAGCTCGCCGTACGGGGTAGACTTGGGGTCGGCAACCGTTGTGGACCGCCCATCCAAGTTCCAACCGGGGATGCTGGGGCACATCCCACAACACACACTTGCCTGGGTATAAGACGGAAAAACTAATTCTTTTTGAAAGAGAACATGGTGCCCTGCTGCTTTGCTTCTTGGTGCATTCCGTGCATTGACGCACTCGACCAAGATCGTCGGCTCGTGGTAGCATGGCCGCATCAAGGGGAGGCAAAACACGAAAGCCAACCCTTTGCCTTGTGCAATGTGTCTCAAAGCCCATCACCACGAGGACAACGGGCCGGGAAGTCGAAAAATGCAGCTAGACGGGCACACAAGGGATTCACCAGGTTGTGAGCAAAATGTGCCACGGCTGTGGCAAATCTTTGCAACGTCATGGCACAAAGTACCCATTTGTCGGACTGCCCACCGTGTGCAACCTGTTAAGGAGAGTGTAGGATGTGAGGAAGATCGCACCAGCAGGACCAAGACATCCGGTGATTGCACATTGAACATTCTCGGGCTTCTCGATATCAATGCACACTAAACTCACGAACAAAAGGTTGAGCATCTTTTGGCCGCGCGCAAGCAGCGTTTGAACCTTTTCAAGTTGTTGGATAGCAAACCCACAAAGGTGTTGTAGGGCAGCTTTGCAACCACCTGAGGTCTCCTTGGTCTCCTCATTGGTAAGGCCGGGCACATATGAAAAGTACAGCTCGGGGGGGTCTACAGCTTGACCCCAACCCCTGTGGCGTGGGCGGGGGGTCCAGTGGGGGCGGGGGGGGGGGGGTGTCAAAAGCTGTTCTCCATTTTGGGGGCATTTTTGAATTCCCTGTTTCATTCTAATAATTTTGAATATACACAAGGGGGGTGAAATTTGGTTTGACCACTCACAACAAATGAAAAACGGTACCGTATTCCAACCGATGTACCTCTGAATGAGCAAAGGCATCCCAACTACAAGAAGACACGTGGCACGGCATTTCCCAACTCATTGTGAGCATTTTGAATGTAAACAAGTGGGGGGAAATCAGGTGTGTGGCAAATTTTCCGGGCTCAAGAAATTTTTCGAACGCTATTGGTGCCGAAGTTGTCAGTTCTAATCAAGTGCCAACTAGCATGGGTTGGGGGGTCCAAAGGGGGGGGGGGGGGTCAGCCATCACTAGTAAGTGCGCGATGTGTAGCATTCCTTGTCGGGTGGTTGGTGCACAACAATCTCGCACTGAAAAGCGTCGTACGATAACCTGGCCGCTTTTTGCAACTCCGCAACGGTGGCCTCATTCATTTGCTTCAACTAGACATAGTGTCAACGGGCTAGGTGCTCTCCTTGCTCCTCAAAAAAATGGTACAATCAGCCCCTTGGACACGGTCGTCAGATACCCCAATAAGGAGTGGTGGTGGTAGAGAGGCGATGGCAATCGACTCGTTGTTGTGCGTCACTCATAGAACTGCGGATGATGTCCCTGGCTTGTGTTGACTCCATTGGTGAGGGCAATCGCTTTGGAGGGAGTACAAAGGTCCGGATAACTTGGATCTTTTTCAACGGATGCGAAAAGCTTGTGTTGCAAGAGTGCATGCCACGGTGTGTTTTTTCCTAGCAGCTCCTTGGGGTGCAACCGAGCAAAGATCTAGCAGACCCTCCTGTAAATGCTCCAAATACACGGTCTCTTGACCTCCCTCGGAGTCAACGGTTGGAGCGGTGTACTCAAACAAATGATGGGTGTCCTCCCCATTTGGGGGCATCATGGCAACCTTTAAATTTGAGTTTGTTTCCAAAAGATTCTGCAAAACATCACTAGAGCAACCGGGTGTCCTCTTGGCCGTGAACGATGGGACGCTCTTGACATTGGCCATTGCACCACCGTGCATTTGGGCAACATGGACAACTACTGCCACATCTTGGTCCCGACACTTGCAATCCATGACTTTGCAACGTTCTCAACTTTTGGCATCGCGACAAAAGGAAAGACACCTTAGAGTGTCTAGGTGACAGGGGACACAGACACGAGGCAAGATAGGGGGCTGTACAACGGCAGAGGGATCCGACAAGCATCAAGACAAGGAGCGATCAAAAGACATAGGGGGAGTATCTATGCCGCGAACGCACCGCGCGGTACTTTTCCAACGAGTTTACCTGTAAGGGGCTGGCTTTGACACACCTCCCTAAATGCCCCCTAAGGAGAGATAACCCTTGGGTACCATATGTTGTGCGTGGTCAGGCTAGACCACTACATCTCCGTGCCGTGCGCACCGCGTCAGGTGATCCCCCATAGAGATCCGACAGGTGTCAAGAAGGGGTGGTGTCGTAGAACGGTGCTATCGTAGAAGAGGGGTACAAAAATAGGGGGCTATCCTAAGACATGTCCTCTGTCGGTCGTGGCTTGTTGTAATTGAAATTTAAGTGTTCCAAACGGAAAAGTACAACTCAACAATGTCCGTGAACTGCTATAACGCTCCTAAGGTCACCCAAACCCATACGGCTTCACAACTAAGGGGTATTGGTACCAACAAAAAGCTACCACGACAGGGTGGTGTCCGCCTCATCTTGTTTGGGTGCACCACAAATCTTGCTTATGACTGCTAGCAAGTGCATGATACTCATCCCTAACATCACATATTTTTTGTCCGTGTAGCAGTAAGCGCACACAGCTTACTTGGTATTACTTCGACAACCCAAATTGTACCCCTCCCCCAAAATTCAACACCCCTCTCAAAATCCCGACGACAAAATATCATCAAAATTGGGTCTGACAACCCTAAAATTCAACTTTTTTGAAGAGGCCAGAAACAGCGTAATTCTACAGTACTCCCAAAAACACATTTGCCTGTTTCCGTACAATGTGACTTTTGTGTTGAGCACCGTGGAACACTTGAAAAGCACTGAAGTTTTGAGGCGACACACACAACAATGAATGCACGTCACTCATGGGAGGTAGTAGCAAAAACCATTGGATGGATTGTATACAACAACATGGGTTTCATATTGGGTCTTCCAACATCAAACTTCGACAGTTTCTTCGGAAATAGGCACATTTCAACAAAATTGGTCAAACAGACACGTGAAAGAAAAAATTGTTAGGTTCAAGACAAAGAGACGAGAAAAGAGAATCAAAATTGTAGCAATGTGCAGGGAAAGATGCCATAACCAACCAACGTCACCGAAGACAACACTTGTACATGAGATGTGGCCCAAGGGAAAGGAAAATGAGCAAAGCGGCGATAGCACCAGACGGCAAGAGATAGCACCCAAACATAGCATCATGAAATTCAATTAACGACAACATGTTCCCTCTAAAATTAAAAAAAAAGGATAGTCCGACAAAAATCTTTAAGAAGCACAACTATTGACCGAGTTCCAAGGCATAGGTCTCTAGTTCTAGTGAACTTACTAAGATCACATGCTTTTGAACATGGGTTCCCCCAAATGGTGTGTGGTTCTTGAAACCTCTTTAGATTTCACTAATGTCAGACTCAATGCCGAAAGTATCCGTGTCTGGTTGTAGACAACTTAGTAAAACCGCATGCTTTTGAACAATTATTTGGCCATCAGTGCCAGGTTCTAGACAACTCTTCAGATATAACTGTTGTCAAACTCAGTGCCAAAGGTATAGGTGTGTGGTTCTAGACAACTTTGTAAAGGTGTAAGTGTTAGATCACGCTTCGATTAAATGCCGTCCCGTTCATAGCAACTCCTCAAATTTCCCTGTTGTCAAAGCCGATTTCGAAGGTAACATTGTTTGGTTCTAGACAACCCAGAAAAATTCCATGCTTTTAGAACACTGCTTTCTACCAGTTGGTGTCCAATTCGAGACAACTCTTTAAATCTTACTACTGCCAAACCTAGTGTGCAAAGCATGCACCTAGTTCTCAACACCCTCTGAAAAAATACATTCTTTTGAGCGCTTTTTGTACTAATTGGTCTCTATTTATAGACTTAGTAAATTTGCATGCTTTTGAACAAATTTTCTCCCAATTGTTGTCCGTTTCTAGACAACTCTTTAACTTTCAATGTCGTCACACCTAGTCAAGGGTTGCCATGGGTTGTTTAGGATCGCCAAGAGTAATGGATTTTTCAACCAACCCGAGACCATTCATTGGTCATGGCGACCCTTGGATTCACCAAATGTGCTTTACCACAAATTGGATTCACCTCCTAGAAAATTTTCGTAGTCCGTAGGCTACGCAAACTACCCACCCCCCTGCCCCCGCCCTGGGCTTCTAGGGGCCATACTGGCCCAGAGAGGCTACACCCAGAAATGGAGTATGAATTTTGCACTGAGAGGACCCCGTGTGTGAGTGCACAACAACTTTCGACTGACTGTCACTCGAATTTAGGCATTACAAACGAGTTCTCTATCTCATGGAAAACGCATGGCTAGGGCTTCATCAATGCGTTTGACCACATATTTGTGCGCCTGAAAAACAAGACAAAGAACCAGGAATGTGATACATTCTGAATGAAGAGCTGAACATTTTGGTGTACTTGTCTACGGACTTTTGAGTCAACACACTGGCAAATTTTTTTGTCCCGGTAGTGTGGATGGGAGCGTTCAAAAAATGTCACAAGTTTATTGGACCGACCGCGCATTGCCAACCACCTTTGACCTCATGAGTAGGCGGCTCAACATTGCTTCGCCATACTCTCCAGAAAACAAACAGCCAAGTGCCCGGCTGTGCCACTTAAACCACAACAACGGTGCACCATTATTTGTACACACGTATTCAGTAGTGAGCTACTTGTCAAATGGTATTCTGTGCATCAGTAGAACGGTACTCATTGCAGTACGTTCTGTTGCAACGCTGTTGGAATGGGCTGTCCGCCCATTCCAATTACATTCACGAACGAGAACACCCAGGGCAAGCAGTGCCGAAAAGTAGAAAGTAGGAATACAACAAGGCTTTTAGTCCTAGGAGGTATCCGAGACCAACCCTTTGCACATCAGACAGCTCCCCATAATTGTCCATGAATACCTATGTGGTACTATCTGACCGAGCTTTGTTGGCAGCAGTGGCAACCGGTAGCCCAACGATTGATTTCTCCATGTGACGCAGCTTCACTTTCAAGGGCACCACAGCCCAGGGCTTCAGCTCCCAACCTTCCTCAAGAAATTTAATAATTGGTACAAATGCTTTGTAGGTCATTTCATCAAAGTACTTGTATACGTGCCAGCATCCATACATCAGTGGGCGTCCGAAGAGAATCTGGTCTACGTGCCCGGGGGCGTAGCTAGCTCCGTAACACATCTTTAACAATGCATAAATAATCTTCATGTCAAGCAAAAATGGCACAATATGTCTTGTCTTCAGCTGTAAACAATCGAGCCCCGTGACAAATTCAAGTAACTCAACATGAGTTCCACATTTCAATTCCGATAACAGAAAGGCCTCTAGTTGACACTACTGCAGCACAAGCCAAGTCAAGCGGTGCACGAACCCAGGTCCTTGGAATAGGGCCATCTAGTATTGTACTCCGTTGTAGCAGCAACCCAAAACATCGGACAACGTAGGCAATCACCTGAGAGACTTCTTCTGCAACAACATCTAAACTAGGGAGACCTAGGTATTGTGGCAGCTCAATAGTGTGCAACACAGCGATGGCAGTCACATGCAAGCTCTTATCAGAGTTGTGGGGGTCCACCCCACTGATGTAGCGACGGTAGTTGTCATACCACAATGTAATATGTTGTCTCTCAAATAATCCCCAGAGATGTGCAGCTTGAATAGTAGCAACCTCTGAAAGCGCAGGTGCGTTGCTGGTGCATTCCTCTGCCATGGCCAGTTTGCGTCTGATGGCTTGAGTTATAGTGCCCCGGTGTGAAGCCCTTGTTGCCCTCTCAACATGCGGATACGTCAACACTCGCCCAATGTCATACAGTGAGAACAGCTGCTTCTGCAGTACAATCGGCCATCTTGGTGGACGCACACGATCCCACGCAGCACGCACATCCCCCACACTACGCGTGGTCTTTCTATTGTGTTGCACCTCAAGCGCCAACTCTAACAGGGGCAGGGTCTTGCCTTTGTTCACTGCCAGTGGAATCAGAGCCTTTGGGGTCCGGGCCCGTGTACCTGCCACAGCTGTTTGAAGAAGTTGAATGTCAATCATTCTGAAGGCATCAGGCACAAATCTCAACAATAACAATCACAACATAATTCAATCAGGCATGGCAAAGGTAACACAACAAGGTGTGTAAAGCAGTAGAAATTTCGTCCAATACAACTGCTTGGGACTAAAATTGCTAAACACAAGCGGGCAATGCAAGTGGGGGGAATGCAAGTGGGAGCAATGCAAGAGCATTTGGGGGGGTGGGGTGTTGGCCTAAATTGCATTCAGAACCAAGTAGTGTCATTTTGGAGTTTTTATTTCGGGAGGAAGGGAAGGTCTGGCCTAAAGTTCGTCCAGCTTGATAAAATATCTAAAATATGTATACCTTTTTTGCTATCCTCGGAGGGCTGGCAAAAATTTCGTCTAAAACTAATTACAATGCCAAATAGAGAACTCAAATTTGAGTTTGCAGTTGTGCACGCACAGAACACGCTAAAAAAAATACACATTCTTTATACACCATCTGTTAATGTAGAGACAATAACCCAAAAACATAGGTAGAAAAGGACACAAACAACATGCAAGAAAATGCACATAACGGGGTCCTAAAGGGTGGGTAGTTTCCCCGGCCTAAGTACTTGGGAAACCTCCAAAATCTCTACCTTGTAGAGATCGTTGGGCAGGGAAGCACGGCGCCACAATCAAGTCAAATCTAATCTATTCGGAAATGCATCAGGCATATTGCCCCTCCTTAGCTTGCAGCCGACAAACGAAACTACCATACCAAATCAAGTAATCAATGGAGATGAATCCATATGCAACGATCCAAACAGTAAATAAGAAATAGCCATGGTTCAAATGGCGATCACTAGTGCCGCCGAAGAGCGCGCATGCGCCACCCATGGAAAACTCTCCCCATATTCAGCACGGTTATAAGGTGGCAAACAATTTGTATCTGATAAAAAATTTAAATTGTTAAGGAAACCTCTGACATTTCTTGTGAAAGAAATAGGTACATTGCCATGGTGTGGCACCCAAAGTGCATGAACTCAAACTCTTTTCATGGGTTTGGTTGTTATATTCGTGTGTTTTGATTTTTCCTTCTAAGCAACTTTTCGTTTGATGGTGATGGAGGGGGGTCAACCCTACTGAATGAGCGCCCCTCTTGAGAGGTCCCAAGATAGCATGCAGAATTGTTTGTGGGAGCACAACAACATCTTGGGGTGCACTATGTGCACACATAGCGCCATAAACCCCCAAACCCACAGCGCCGTAAATAATGCACTCTTTTTAAAAACGTGTGCACGGCACGACTTTAACCCCCTAGAACAAAAATGTTTGACCAATGAAAATTTTACGGTGCCAGCGCCGTAAACATTGACAAATCTCGGTCAAACGAGTTTTTTGTAAAAAAAAAAAGGACGATGCAAGCGGCACTTTGGACAGTGTAGCATCCCAAACCCCAAGATTTTTTCAGGCGAGGTACTGCTTACCACCTGTAAACCCTTGTTTGAATTGCTCCCTCTCATTCTACGGTGCCAACGCCGTCATTATCAACGGCGGTGGCACCGCAAATGTGTACCCACTAGCGAATGATCCCCCACCCACCGCTGCCCATTGGTGGTGCTCACCGGTGTGTCCAGCTGCCATACGTTATGAGGGAGATCGCATTTAGCACATATGAAAAGTAGCACTGGATTATGCAAACCCCCCCGTTGTCCATCTCCGCCCTTCTGTGTCGAATAGAGAACATGTTTCAATTATTGTATTGTATTATTGCCAACCGCCAGGCAAACAAATTTTTCTACAGTGCTAGCGCCAGAAATATTTCCGCGGGGAGACTTGACATGGAGGATGAATCCTTACACCGAAAATGACAAAACATGGGAGGATTGAACAACCATTTGGGTCACATTTCATGAACAATTCCCCCATTGCACTTGCCCAATTAGGGGGACATCTTCTAGCTTGTCCAAAAAATGCACCGTATAGATGTCTACCCTTTTGTGGATCTATTTTACACATTTGCCTCGGGGTGCCGATGCCACATTGTACCATTTCCAAGGTTGCGTGTTTGCATGGGTTTGCAGGGTGGGGAGTGTACATTTCCCCAACACAGAATTCCCCCACACATCCCCTCCGCCGCTTGCTTGTTTTTTTTTCCAACCCCTGTGAAAAGTGATGTGGACTTTCTTAACCCTTGTGCATAAGGAGATTGGTGATAGCCCCCACCCCTCAGTTCTCATGGCGGCATTTTTCTTCTACCTGTGGTCAATTGTATGCACACTACAAGCAATGGGAATAGTTATTGTGCAAGGGCCAGCTGATCCGGCTATCACATGCTCAAAGAATAGAAAATAGAAAACCACAAAACATTCATCGGTTTGTCACGGAGGGCTTGCACAAAGCTATATAAAAAAAAAGCAAAATGCTTCCTTCTTGGGTGGTCCCTGTTCTTGGTCTATGTTCAGACTTTCCCTCAAAATCCTATTTTGTCGGTGTGTAGCCATGACATGCCTTTATTGCACCCCCCTACATAGGCAATAATACGAAATTGCGGCCAAGCCCTCCCTGCATATTCCTTGCGCACTTGAATGCGGAAATTGAGTGCATTGGGGGGACTAGATAATGTGCCTTCGAATCAGTCGCTTTTTGCCTACGGACGGAAAATTAACACTACTTCCTGCCCCCAAAAAACACTTTCAGTTGAAAAATAGAATTTTTACCAAAAAACAACCATTTGTGAGAGCAGCACAAATGTGCAAGTGTGTTGGGGGCAAAAAGCAGTTTGGACACCAATGCCCATCGGTGCTGTGTGCAAGTCGAGCAAAAAAATCACAGCCTGACAGCAACGCAGCAAAACAAGAGCACGCCAGAAATTGTGCAACAGCCCAAAACTGCCGCCTCCCAATGTGAAAAAAAATGTGGTTTGTGACTGAACGTTTGTGAAACACCTATGACCATCGACTAACTGTTTCCTGGTGTGGCTGTTATGTGTGCGCCCCCTTTCAACTGTGTTTTACGGCGCAAATGCCGCAAATATTCATGGTGCTTGTACCGCTAACGAATGCAATGAACCACAACTAGGGGAAAACACTGGGCAACAAGAAGTCGGGTGGGGGCAAACTATCCCTATTCTGTTGGGGTTGGTTCTTGATTGTTTACAGCGCTGGCGCCGTAAGATTTTATAGCACTGTACCGTAAAAATTTACAGCTCTGGCGCCGTAAACAGTAAGGCTATGCACATACCTTGCGTCCCGGGCAGCAGGTAGTTTCAGTATGGACACTGACAGACTGACCCCACCCCTGCAGCTCCCCCATTGTGGCGGGTACCAGTGCTCACCTTGCACACTCCTAACCTGCTAGCCCTTACCCAAACCCTTACCATTTGCATTGGCCCCTCTGAAAAGCTCCCTGCGGACTGTGCAGATTCCCCATCCCCCATCCCACGAGTCCATCTCTGCCCTGCACCTGACCCTGCATGCATCTCGCCTGCCTGAGGCAGGCTGTTAAAGTCCAAATTATTTTGTGACTATTTAGTGGTTTGGTTTGTATCTGTAAAGAATAATAAGCACAGTAAAGGGTGTAGTCTCTGGGCCGTGTGGGGGGGTTTCACTTCTCCCAGCCAACCCACTGGGTTATCTCCCACACCCCTTCCAGTTTACGGTGGTTGCGCCGTAAACGCTTGCGTGTGCCAATCCGCCTACCACCCCCCTTTTGGCATGCTCTAGACTTCATGAAAACCTCCGTTTACGTCACTTTTGGCACCTGCGTGCATAGTGCACCCCAAAGATATGTAATCATTTGGTCCAGCGTGCTTATTGGCCCCAAAAAGTGGCATTTCGGGCTGATTTGCAGCCTGGTGGGCAAAACTAGGCTGGCTTATTGTGGCCATGCATTGATCCAGTCCCAGGGACGATCTTAGGTTCCGTCTTGGGAGGGGCTAGATGGAGGGGCGGCATCGGCAAAGGGTGGATTCCCATGAAGGCATGAAGGAAGTGAAGGAAAATGCAACGACACCCAGCAAATATTACGTCTCTTTTCATCGCCTACCCAACAAAAATTGGCAGGCCATGTGCCATCGGAGAGTATCGCAGGCATGGGTCACAAGAACAATGAGGTGCACGCATGGGTCACAGAAACAATGAGGCTTGGGTTGCAAGGCTCGGTTGACATACATTTGGAAGATTGGCGAACTCAGGCAAACCCAAATACAGCATGAACTCCAAAGATAGATAGCACGACGCAAACAATAGGACGAAGCTCAACTTGCGCCCTTGCAGCAGCGAGTTCTGAGATCACGAGGGGGACATGTATCAGGGTGGTAGTTGGGGTTTTGCAGGTGTTTCCGTGCACATGTTGTGACTGTAATGTCTCGTAATTTGGTCTGGTCATGCGAAATGGGTGTTTTAACCAGTCAAGAACCAACCAGACTGGTTAGACGGCGTTTAAACAACTGCTTTTTCAAAACCTGGGCTCAATCAGTTGGTTAGATTGCGGTCAACTCTAACTGTAGTCGGTTGGTTATCAACCACCCTGTCTCGACCGCCAACCGCTGCCATTTAGGAAGGGAATCCGAAGCAAAACGGGATAAGGACCTGTTCCCTCAGGACAGGTCTGCAGCTTTACCACACTGGAATGCCAGCGTGAAGACCGCAGCTGCTGCGAGTTTCTGTCCCTGCACTGCCTCACAATCTTGTGCGCAACACCCCAAATGGTCCAGAACACACAATCATTTTCACAAAATCACAAAATCCCAGAAATTGCTGAAAAGTGATTCAAGTGTCAAAAGTGCTGAGCTGGCCTTGGCCATTGTTTGCTTGTGTAAGGAGGGAACCCCCTATTGAAGATAGACCCACGCTAACTTGATGCAGCTAAAACCCTGGAGACTGCTGTTCAACAAAGCCGTTCATCAGCACCTTCTGGGCCTGGTCCCCTCCATGCACTTCCTTCACGTTCTCTGACCTCTGCTTTAGCTTTGGTATCAGCCCTCAAGCAGTTTCTCTGAGATGGGCGTAGGGGATATGCACTGGTGAAACCCAATACCATTCCACATCACATGTAGTGCAGAGCAGGAGTACATTGGCACCAAAAGAAGGTGTTGAGGGACAAAGACAATACCCAACGAGCAGCAGCTCCCGCAAAGAGAACTTCGACGATAGCCCAAACCGTAGGCAGACCACTGGCCCCACACAACAGCAAAGTGAAGATCACAATGTCTGCACCCCAGGACTGCATTGCTGAATCCAATACCCAATTCAGCGCCGGCAGTACGACGTGCGTCAAATGTACCAAGAACCGTTTTATCCCATGTTCAGGCATCTGTGCAGAGCGAAACAGAAAGCACTGTGAAGCAAGTGGTGGTGCTATTTCAAAATGCACGAAGCAATCGATTTGCCGGGAAGCGATCTGCCTCTTGAAGGAAACCGGCTCTCAGTAAATACAATGGAGTCCCGAACAGTCACTCCCTCCTGTCCAGTGGCTTACGCCAGGTGGAGGTGCTGCGCTATCATTTCATAGCTGCCATCATCACAACCAGGCCATTGCTTAGTGATCCCGGGGGGGTGGGTTTTAAGTTGGGCCTTGGCCAGGGCTCAGCCACCCACCCACCGCCCATCCACCCAACCCCCCCCCCCTTGGGGGGGGGGGGGGGTTAAGCCCTCCACCCACAGTCACATACAAGCAGAGCAGAACTGACCAGCAAAAGTTTGCCAGCAGTAGGAATGGAACCTGGGACCTTAAAAAGGCACTATCAACTGAACTACAATCCAGTTCTTGCACAGTTGCGCAACAAAGGGTTAAGATTTCTGACATGTTATGAAAAAAAAGTGAAAAATTCAGGCCGATCTCAGAGCCCTGCACAAACCCAAAACCCCCCAAAAGCGCTCCCGCACCCCCCCTGAGGGGGGATCGCCCAAAATGCTGAAATTGTGGGCCAACCCAACCACCCATCCCTATACCCCCCCCCCCCCCCCCCGGGGGTGGGGTATTTTGTCCACTAAGCAATAGCCTGATCACAGCACAAAACCCTGCCCCCTATCCCCTGTGGTGCAGTTTCTGGTGACATCAGGTACTCCTAGGTGGAGAGGAGTGGCGCACACACTTTTCCATGCACCATGTGCACGTTTGTGGAGAGAAGAGGCCCAAAAGGACCAACACACTGCATAGCAGATGTGACAAAATGCTACCTAGGGGTGTAATTGAGGTAACAACCGGTGATACGTACACACAATTACAATTTCCCTGTTGTGGAATAATCACCCCTCCCAAAAAACTGTGTGCCGCAAGGTAAGAGCCTGCAGGGGCATCGACTTTTCACCCAGAAAGATAATTGGTTTGTCGCAGAATAGTTTGCAACATTACCAACCTGGAGGGCCTACACTGCTGGCCTCTAGTTCCCTGCTAATTCGTTCAAGGTGGACCGTAGGCAATGCGTGAATTCGGGTGAGCAGGATGGGGGAGTCATGCTTTCAAAAAAACTACCAGCATCATAACATTGTGTTTTCGAAGTAATCATAACAATGCAATGCAGTTTGGTGACCACTCCAGGCATGATATCAGCTGCAACAGCTGCAACAGCAACACCAACTTGCAAGTTCTACCTCATAGGTTATGATTGTTGGATGAAGGTAGGCAATTCTGGAAGACTTTTTCAGTTGTTGTGGGGCAGCCATCACTAGGCTGGGGGAGGGGGGCTGGGGGGGGGGGGGTCCTGTTTGCCCCGTCAGTGCAAAACGTGCCCCTGGGACGCAGAAAATAATTTTTCAGAGAGATATCATCCTTAAATAAATCTCATCCATCCATCCGGGCATTCTTTGTATCAAAATTTCAATTAAAAAGCAAAACAGACTACAACTGCCTGGGGGCCGCTGTTTGTTATTTTATTTGCCCCCCTTCAGGTATTTTCTGCACCCTTTCTTGGGGGTTGTGCACCAGCACTGCTAGAACTACTTGCACTGTCTGAGTTGCTACTGCTGCTACTGGTGCCTGCCCTCACTGCCACTGCCACTGAGACAGCAGTGGATTGGGTGGGGATCAGGTTTTTCGACATGCTTTCCCTGCCAACATCCTAGTTCATGGAAATCTCTTGGTTCACTACCCAGCTCTTTGTGTGGCCTGGGAAGAGGAAGCACAATTGGTTCTTTGTATGTCACAGCCTCCACTTATGACAGGGTGAGACAACTGTTTGGTTGAGATAATATTTGCACTGCCAACAAGGTCTCCACCATTACCGCCCAAAACGAGGCCTGCCGTAGCAAGAATTTCTCCCTCCAACCTACCAACCCCTGTAGGCAGGTGAAAAAGGACCCCTCTCAGGAGATTCACCGCCCCGCTCCGAAACAATACCACAGCACCTCCACAAAATTCAGACTATCCTGCTCTCACTGCAGGTTGACCACCCACCACCCACCTCCCTCGCACTGGGGACCAGCAATTATCATACAAACTGTGGGCAAAAGCGACCACATAGGTGCAGCAGAGCCATGAAAAGGAAATTCAATCGGCTCAAAAATCACATGCCCATATTCTGGGTCTGGTCGAAAACAACGACAACAACAACAACAACAACAACAACAACAACAACAACAACAACAACAACAACAACAACAACAACAACAACAACAACAACAACAACAACAACAACGGCAACAAAAACAATGAAATAAAGATCACACATGACAAGATCGACAATGAGCCAACAATGGCAACATACAAAGAGGTGACATCAACGTCACAAGTGCACAGGAACAGCCAAACATACCTCAGGAAGCCCAAACTCCTCCAAAAGACCAATAAGCAATGGTTCCCCTTGCTGCTTCATTCGACGGCGCCAGATTAGCGTTTTGGTTTGCATCAGCACCACCGCAAACACACCCACATGTGGCAGCAGGAATCGTGCAAGCATCCCCTGGAAGAAGTAAAGGGGTGCGCAGACTTTCGCTTCAGGGGGGGGGGGTCATTGGAGCTGGACCCTCTGCCCCCCAAAAAGGGCTCCCCTGACGGGAAACCCAGGAACATCCTAGGTTTCAATGGAGGGGGCAGGCAGGGGGGGTGCCCCAGGGGGCAAAAGGCGGGGGGGGCGGGGGGCAGAGCAGGGTATTCGAAGGGGAGGGGGGCACTTATTTACGGTGGAGAACATCTAGCTCAAACCCTAACCAAGATTGAATATTGGGACCGAGCTGGTGGGGGAAGGAACATCGTCTAGGATACTTCAACGACAAATGAGGTACGCATTGGAGAGTGGATGAGAGCGGCTCAAAAGGGGCTCAAAATGAGCCGTATTCATCCGTTTGGGCACCACAACTGAGATAGGATCATTTTCGGAAAACCATGGTTTTGACCCGTTTTTGAGCGATTTGTGGTCCCAAATTGGCCCATTTTCAAGGCCCTTTCGGCCTTGAGAGGGGCCAAAATTGCTCAACATGGGCTCAAAATGGGCTCATTCCACTTGTTTGTGCACCCAAAATAGTCCAAAAGTATGCTTGGAAAAACACATTTTTGACCCATTGTTGACTGGTTTTTGGTACCAGGGCAGCCCATTTTCAATGCATTTTGTGACTCTGGAGTGGCCAAAATGGCTTGCAATGGGCTCAAAATGGGCTCATTTCACTTGTTTAGGCAGCCCAAATGGTCTACCATTATTTTTGGAAAAACACATTTTGACCCATTTTTGACCCAATGTTTGTCCCAAAACAGCCCATTTTTAAGCATTTTGGGATTTTAGGAGGGCCAAAATGCGCCAAAAACACTGGTTTTGGCATTCCACGTGGAGAGGATCATTTTTGAAAAAAGACATTTTTTTTGCACCCGGTGGACCTTGTTGACCCATTTTGGCATCCACCTCTTTGGGCTACCTCTTGCAGCTTGCCGCAGCCCACTTGGCCTAGGTACGGGGGTCTAGGCGTGGGTTAGGGCAATTTTGAGGGGTGGAAACCACCACAAGTGGGCGGTTGCGGGTGGACTAGGTGCACTCAAAATCCGGTTTTCAGCCACGTAGCCCAAGATATGGTCTGTTTTCAGTTTGGGGCTGTCGGCGGCCAATGCGCACAAATTCTGGTGCTTTTGGGGACCTTTTTGGGGGCGATTTGCGGACATCTTGTGGCGTTAGAGGGCCCTAGAGGGCCCCTCGGCATGGGGAAATCTAGCTGCATGTGTAGAGTAGCCACTGTTTCCCTTCATTTGGCCATTTTCAGCAGGTTCTAGGGCGGTTTTCAGCAAACAAGGCTCATTTTGGTCCGAAATTGCAGATTTTGAAATGGAGTTCCGGCACTTGCGATGCCTGTTCCCGGCCGCCACCGTTGAGTTTGTGGCTCATACTTTGTGTGGTTGTCCCTCACACGCATAGGTAGCATCCAACAAAATTTGGGCCGAATCCGAAGCACCACGACGGAGCTGTGATTTCCCCCCATTTCGCGTGTGCTGACTGCTTGCTTGCTGCTTGCTGCTTGCTGTTCGCTTGCTTGCCAAACCTGTTAGGTCCACCCTAGACACTAAAGAGGGTTACAAAACCAAGACTAGTCAAGACTGGGTACAAAACATTTTTCTTATGAAATTGAGTCCTTACAGCATTTAAAATTGCATTACGACACTCAGACCCATCACATGTGATTTTTGTGTGTCCTTTTAAAGCCGCGGTTGTCAAAACTTTGATGAAAAGCCAAGGTTGAGGTGAAGTCCAACTTTGGGGATGCTTCATAGAAAATGCATATATGTGTGTGGATCACCACAAGGTGTGGATCACCACAAGGTGTGTCACATGAGGGTTCCGTTGGGTTGAAATTCTGAAGCATTGAGCCACCACTTGACCAAATCAAAGCGGTCATCCTGTGGTGGCACCTCCTGCCTGAAATACAAAGTCAACTCTGGTCTTGTCAAAGAACTTGGTAGGTTTGACAGAACGGACACACAAATCACAGACATTTCCCTCATCCACGTCAACATCATCTTCCCTTTTTTTTTTTTGCAACAATAGCTGCTCCTTGAGTTGCAGATCATGGAATTCACTCACGGATGCCCCCTTGGAGCCACAAAAACAACATTTCAACATGTCTGCCAGTGGATGGAGGAAGAAAAGTGTTACCGGCAAACTGGATGGGAACTGTCGACAATAGTAGCAAGCGTTTTCACTGAAAAACATCAAGCCTCACAGATCCACAACGTTCTAGAAAAATGTTCCGGCACGTTTTGGGAATTCCGGCAACCGGAAGAGAGGGGGGTTGTACTTGGGGTCAGGTAGGGCTAAATCAAACTCTATCCCTCACCTAACCCTTCCTATACCATAACCAAGATTGAATATTGGGACCGAGCTGGTGGGTGAAGGAACATCGTCTAGGAGACTTCAACAACAAATGAGGCACGCAGAGCAAGCACAAAAGCAAATGCGTCACAACATTCCAGAAAAATCCAGAAGCGGTTCAGATCCTAAGATTGACGTGTTCCGGGTGGGTGGGTGGCGCCATTCTGTATGTAATGAATATAACAAATAGTTTGAGTACAATATACACAGTGCAAAACTTGAGTTTGAGTGTGTCAAACTTCAGTTTTGCATAAAGGACAGAGCAAGCACAAAAGCAAATGCGTCACAACATTCCAGAACGGGTTCAATGCATGCCGCAGAACAAAAACGTGAGCTGTACATGCTTGCTTGTTGCTTGCTTTCTTGGTGTTAAACCTACCACGATTGAATGTTGGGACCAAGCTGGTGGGGGAAGGAACATCGTCTAGGATACTTCAACGACAAATGAGGTACGAACTGGTAAGTGGATGAGAGTGGCTCAAAAGGGGCTCAAAATGAGCCGTATTCATCCGTTTGGGCACCACATATGGACTACGATGTTCTTTGGAAAACCATGGTTTTGACCCGTTTGAGCCATCGCTGGTCCCAGAATTGGCCCATTTTCAAGGCCCTTTCGGGTTTTAGATGAAGCCAAAATTGCTCAACATGAGCTAAAAATGGGCTTATTCCGCTTGTTTGTGCACCCCAAACGGGCTGTAAGTATCTTTGGAGAAACACATTTTTGATCCATTTTTGACCGATTTTTGGTCCCAAGAAAGCCCGTTTTCAAGGCATATTGTGACTTCGGAGGGGCCAAAATGGCTTGTAATGGGCTCCAAATGGGCTTGTTTCACTTGTTTAGGCACCCCGAATGGTCGAGGATCATGTTCGGAAGAACACATTTTTGACCCATTTTTGACCCATTTTTGGTCGCAAAACAACCCATTTTCACTGCATTTTGTGACTTTGGAGTGGCCGGAATGGCTTGCGATGGGTTGTCCCTGGCAACCATAGGGAGCATCCACCAAAATTACGGCTGAATCCGAAGCACCACGACAAAGATGTGATTATTCCCCATTTCGCGTGGGCTTGCTTGCTACTTGCTGGCTTGCTTGCTTCCTTGCTAAACCTGTTAGGTCCACCCTAGACACTAAAGATGGTTATAAAACCAAGACTGGTTCCACCAGCTCGGTGACCCCAGCCATAGCCGTAATACGGATACATCGGTAACAAGGGCAACTGCATACTTGCTGCTCAATGCATATACCCTGGTGAGAAATCTTTCCAGCAACATGTGGCGGAAAAGCATGCATCGCCCTTTTTAATGGCACCATTGTTGACAAAAATTTCCTTCTGGTGCCCTTGGCGAGAATGAACATCATGGCCCCTCTCATGGGAGCCCTTTTCCCCAAGAGCCCCCCAGTTTTGGGCGGCTCTCCTGACCCCCTCCCCCCAAAGCAAAAAGCCGCAAACCCCAAGAGAAGTGGCTGAAATTTCACAGAAAATTGCTTCTTCACCTCAAAAGGCTCAATTGACAAGGCCCCCCAAAACAAGCCCAGGAACATGGGGCCTTTTGTTTCTTTATCCGCCCCCCCCCTCATGGAGGTGGAAAGTTAGTGTTGGAGTGTACATTGTGCTTGCCACAGTATTGTAACGGGGGCGGGGTCCGTCACAACTGACCAACGGCAAATATGCAACAACAAAAAACAGATAACAGGAACCACTGATGAGAAGCCCCAGGCAAACCCCAGTCATCAAAGGACCAAGGGGCCATATGTTGTGCCCAACACTGCGGCTTAGGGTAGGCCTACCTATGTGAAGCCACAAGAGGTGGGAGAATGGTGGTGTCTCAACTAGATAGTCGGCACAAAGTCGCCCCCCCCGTACCCCCTCCCCCCTTAACCGCCCCCGTACCTCCCCCCCATACCCCCCCTGTACCTCCCCGCCGTCCCCCCCCCCCCGGTACCCCTACCCCGTACCCCCCCCCCATATCCCCCCCATAACCGTACCTCGCCTCGCTTCGCTCAATGCGGGGGCCAGCCCCCGCACTCCCGCTTAAATAACAAGACTCCTGCGGTGGCCACAGACCGCCTGGTGTGGGCACCGCCTTGTGTGTGCCCCGCCTTGTGTGTGCACCGCCTTGTGTGGCAACCTTCCCTTGCCTTGGCTGGCTTGGCTCGACAAACGGCTCGCTTCGCTCGACGCGGAGGCCAACCCCCGCGCCCCCGCTTAAATAACAAGACTGTTGCGGTGCCTACAAACCGCCTTTTGTGTGCACCGCCTTGTGTGTGAACCGCCAAACCTTCCCTTGCCTCGGCTCGCTTCGCTCGACGCGGGGGCCAGCCCCCGCACCCCCGCTTAAACAACAAACCTCCTACAGTGGCTACAGACCGCCTTCTGTGTGCACCGCCTTGTGTATGCACCGCCCTCTGTGTGCACTGCCTTGTGTGTGAACCGCCAAACCACCCCGTACCCCCACCCCGTACCCCACCATACCCCCCCCCCCGTACCTCCGAGGCACGAGGGGGGGGGGGGGGGCAACTTCCTGCTGTATATGCTCAATCAATTGACAACTCTAGAGCCCCAGCTGAAAGCCAAATGGATCAATGCCAGGACTGTGGCTGCAGCTTGAGACATCATCAGCTACACACACATAAAAACAACCCAAAGCCTTCAAAAGCATGGGGCCAACTAGGTGATGAATCTCAACTGGGCAACAAAGCTTATGCATTGCCACATGCTGACCTCAAGGGTGGGTACAACAACAAGAACTGTTGCACTGGAGATGAGCAAATAATACTGCTTTTTCCCTAACCGGTGGGTAATGTATCTGAATCTTTGTCAAGGTTTACCTCTGGTTCCAAATTGCAGATCCCCTATGGTTTTTCTGGTTGTATTTTAAGTCTGTTGTATGTTTTTATCATGACAGTATCAGAGAGGCGATAGAGCCTCTGGGGTGTACTTAAATCAAGACTCGAACTAGGACCGAGCTGGGTCCTAGTCTTGCGTAACGCATTGGAGATTACCGTTGAGGAAAGACTGCTTGCTTTCGAGATGTGCCTCCACGGTCGGGACGGTCGTCTTGAAACACGGCTCAAAAACGGCTAGTTTTCATCTCAAAATGGACCACCGCGTGGCACCACGGCGTGGTACACGCCTTATTGAACACCCATTTGCCATCCTTTGATCGCCCAATCGCCATGAAAGAGCAACGGCACTCATCGGAAACACCTGCTTGGCGTAGCGGCGATCGTCCTGAACTTTCAAGACGATCGTCCTGAAAACAGCCGAAAACAGCCGAAAAACGGCCATTTTTGGACACTAAATCGGCCGTAGAACGGGCTAGACGGCTCGAAACGGCACGAAACTTGTTTGTGGTGATGCGCCTTGGCTCCCCGGGCGTTTTGAGCTACTTGGATGCCGGTTTTGAGCCACGGTATCATCACAAGGACTTTTTACTCGCCCGCTTGCTGCTTGCTTGCTGCTGCTGCTCCTAAAACGTGTTGCTCAGCCTTGGCCCCTAAAAGGTGGTGTAAAACCTGGACAGGGTAAAGCCAGCTCGGTAATCAAGAGTCGAACTAGGACCGAGCTGGGTCCTAGTCTTGCGTAACGCATGGGAAATCACCGTTGAAGAAGAACCGCTTGCTTTAGAGATGTGCCTCCATGGTTACGGCGATTGTCCTCAAACACGGCTGGAAAACGGCTCGTTTTAACCTCAAAATGGACCACCACGTGGCACCACGGCATGGTACACGCCTTATTGAACACCCATTTGCCATCATTTCATAGCCCAATCGCCATGAAAGAACAACGGCCCTCATCGCAAACACCTGCTTGGCGTAGCGGCGATCGTCCTGAACTTTCAGGACGATCGTCCTGAAAATAGCCGAAAACAGCCTAAAAACGGCCATTTTTGGACACTGAATCGGCCGTAGAACTAGCTAGACGGCTCGAAATGCAACGAAACTTGTTTGTGGTAATGCGCCTTGGCTCCCTGGTCGATTTGAGCTACTTGAATGCCGGTTTTGACCCGCGGTGTGGTCGCAAGGACTTTTTATGCGCCTGCTTGCTTGCTGCTGCTGCTGCTGTTGCTGCTAAAACGTGTAGCTCAGCCTTGGTCCCTAAAAGGTGGTGTAAAACCTCGACAGGGTAAACCCAGCTCGGTAATCCAGACTCGAACTAGGACCGAGCTGGGTCCTAGTCTTGCGTAACCCATTGGAAATCACCGTTGAAGAAAGACCGCTTGCTTTAGAGATGTGCCTCCATGGTTACAACGATTGTCCCCAAACACGGCTCAAAAACGCCTCATTATTACCTCAAAATGGACCACCGCGTGGCACCACGCTATTGTACACGCCTTATTGAACACCCATTTGCCATCCTTTGATAGCCCAATTGCCATGAAAGAGCAACGGCCCTCATCGGAAACACCTGCTTGGCGTAGCGGCAATCGTCCTGAACTTTCAGGACGATCGTCCTGAAAAAAGCCGAAAACAGCCCAAAAACGGCCATTTTTGGACACTAAATCGGCCGTAGAACCGCCTAGACGGCTCGAAATGCAACGAAACTTGTTTGTGGTGATGCGCCTTGGCTCCCCGGGCGTTTTGAGCTACTTGGATGCCGGTTTTGAGCCGCGGTGTGGTCACAAGGACTTTTTAACCGCCTTCTGCTTGTTGCTGCTGCTGCTGCTGCTGCTGCTGCTAAAACGTGTAGCTCATCCTTGGCCCCTAAAAGGTGGTGTAAAACCTCGACAGGGTAAACCCAGCTTGGTAATCAAGACTCGAACTAGGACCGAGCTGGGTCCTAGTCTTGCGTAACGCATGGGAAATCACCGTTGAAGAAAGACCGCTGGCTTTAGAGATGTGCCTCCATGGTTACGATACTGTCCTGAAACACGGCTCAAAAACGGCTCATTTTCACCTCAAAATGGACCACCGCGTGGCACCACGGCGTGGTACACGCCTTATTGAACACCCATGTGCCATCCTTTGATAGCCCAATCGCCATGAAAGAGCAACGGCCCTCATCGGAAACACCTGCTTGGCGTAGCGGCGATCGTCCTGAACTTTCAGGACGATCGTCCTGAAAACAGCCGAAAACAGCCCGAAAACGGCCATTTTTGGACACTAAATCAGCCGTAGAACGGGCTAGACGGCTCAAAATGCAACGAAACCTATTTGCGGTGACGCGCATTTGTTCCCCGGTCGTTTTGAGCTACTTGGATGTCGGTTTTGAGCCGCGGTGTGGTCGCAAAGACTTTTTAACCGCCTGTTGCTGCTGCTGCTGCTGCTGTTGCTGCTGCTTGCTGCTTGCTAAAACGTGTTGCTCATCCTTGGACCCCAACAGGTGGTGTAAAACCTCGAAAGGGTAAACCCAGCTCGGTAATCAAGACTCGAACTAGGACCAAGCTGGGTCCTAGTCTTGCGTAACGCATTGGAGATCACCGTTGAAGAAAGACCGCTTGCTTTAGAGATGTGCCCCCACGGTCATGACGATCGTCCTTAAACACGGCTCAAAAGCGGGTCTTTTTTACCTCAAAATGGACCACCGTGTGGCACCACGCCATGGTACATGCCTTATTGAACACCCATTTGCCATCATTTGATAGCCCAATCGCCATTAAAGAACAACGGCCCTCATTGCAAACGCCCACTTGACACACCGGCGATCGTCCTGAGTTTTCAGGACGATCGTCCTGAAAACAGCCCAAAAACGGCCATTTTTGGACACTACATCGGCCGTAGAACGGGCTAGACGGCTCGAAATGCAACGAAACTTGTTTGTGGTGATGCGCCTTTGCCCCCCGGTCGTTTTGAGCTACTCGGATGCCGGTTTTGAGCCACGGCGTGGTCGCAAGGACTTTTGGACCTTCTGCTTGCTGCTGCTGCTGCTGCTGCTGCTGCTTGCTGCTGCTAAAAGGTGTTGCTCAGCCTTGGACCCTAAAAGGTGGTGTAAAACCTCAACAGGGTGAACCCAGCTCGGTAATCAAGACCCGAACTAGGACCGAGCTGGGTCCTAGTCTTGCGTAACGCATGGGAGTGACCTACTTATTGCGGAATAAAAGAAACAATCGGACCAAATGTCCCGGAAAATTGAAAAATGATTGCAATGTCGGGATACAGCCCATAAGGTCACAATGACCCAACTCTACTCCCCCGACTAGAGTAAATCCCCCGGTCTTATGTGCTATGCTGCTCCGATGGGCTGTTTGTATACCAGAGGGGGCGCTTCCCATCGGCCAAAAGCATAGCACCCGTTGCCCCCCATCCTCCGTGCCGTTGGCATAAAACCACAAGTCTTGGTGAACCCAGATATGTTGAGACATCCGCATGTTCATGAGGGTCTTCCAAAATGTGCCCCATGAAGTGTGATGGCTGCGCCAAACCATATACAACATGGATAGTAGCACTTCCAAACTTCTCGACCCACTTGCGAGTTTGTGAAATTGCATCTTATATTCAGTGGCAAGGGAAAGCCCCCTTGCCCATCTGAACATGCCCCAACAAAGACCACCTTGTACAAACGCCCAACCAATGCTTGTTGACTCCAACCAATGCTTTGTTCAGCAGCAAAGGAAGGCTCACTTGCCCACTCTGAACATCCCTTCTTCAAAAGAGTGCAACTTCTAAAAAGCCGATATCCATGTTTCTTGGCCCCACTGCAATTCTTTGTTCAGCAGCAAGGGAAAGCCCACTTGCCCACTCTGAACGTGCCCCTCTTCCACAAAGTCCACCTTGTAGAATCGTCCAATCCATGCTTCTTGACCGCGGCCAATGCTTTGTTCAGCAGCAAGGGAAAGCCCACTTGCCCACTCTGAACATGCCCCAACAAAGTCCACCTTGTACAAACGCCCAATCCATGCTTTTTGACTCCAGCCAATGCTTTGTTCAGCAGCAAGGGAAAGCCCACTTGCCCACTCTGAACATCCCTTCTTCAAAAGAGTGCCACTTGTAAAACGCCCATATTCATGTTTCTTGACCCCAGTGCAATGCTTTGTTCGGCAGCAAGGGAAAGCCCACTTGCTCACTCTGAACATCCCTTCTTCAAAAGAGTGCCACTTGTAAAACGCCCATATTCATGTTTCTTGACCCCACTGCAATGCTTTGTTCAGCAGCAAGGGAAAGCCCACTGGCCCACTTTGAACATGCCCCAACAAAGTCCACCTTGTACAAACGCCCAATCCATGCTTTTTGACTGCAGCCAATGCTTTGTTCAGCAGCAAGGGAAAGGCACTTGCCCACTCTGAACATGCCCCTCTTTTACAAAGTCCACCTTGTACAATCGTCCAATCCATGCTTCTTGACTCCGGCCAATGCTTTGTTCAGCAGCAAGGGAAAGCCCACTTGCCCACTCTGAACATGCCCCAACAAAGTCCACCTTGTACAAACGCCCAATCCATGCTTTTTGACTCCAGCCAATGCTTTGTTCAGCAGCAAGGGAAAGCCCACTTGCCCACTCTGAACATCCCTTCTTCAAAAGAGTGCCACTTGTAAAACGCCCATATTCATGTTTCTTGTCCCCAGTGCAATGCTTTGTTCAGCAGCAAGGGAAAGCCCACTTGCTCACTCTGAACATCCCTTCTTCAAAAGAGTGCCACTTGTAAAACGCCCATATTCATGTTTCTTGACCCCACTGCAATGCTTTGTTCAGCAGCAAGGGAAAGCCCACTGGCCCACTTTGAACATGCCCCAACAAAGTCCACCTTGTACAAACGCCCAATCCATGCTTTTTGACTGCAGCCAATGCTTTGTTCAGCAGCAAGGGAAAGGCACTTGCCCACTCTGAACATGCCCCTCTTTTACAAAGTCCACCTTGTACAATCGTCCAATCCATGCTTCTTGACTCCGGCCAATGCTTTGTTCAGCAGCAAGGGAAAGCCCACTTGCCCACTCTGAACATGCCCCAACAAAGTCCACCTTGTACAAACGCCCAATCCATGCTTTTTGACTCCAGCCAATGCTTTGTTCAGCAGCAAGGGAAAGCCCACTTGCCCACTCTGAACATCCCTTCTTCAAAAGAGTGCCACTTGTAAAACGCCCATATTCATGTTTCTTGTCCCCAGTGCAATGCTTTGTTCAGCAGCAAGGGAAAGCCCACTTGCTCACTCTGAACATCCCTTCTTCAAAAGAGTGCCACTTGTAAAACGCCCATATTCATGTTTCTTGACCCCACTGCAATGCTTTGTTCAGCAGCAAGGGAAAGCCCACTGGCCCACTTTGAACATGCCCCAACAAAGTCCACCTTGTACAAACGCCCAATCCATGCTTTTTGACTGCAGCCAATGCTTTGTTCAGCAGCAAGGGAAAGGCACTTGCCCACTCTGAACATGCCCCTCTTTCACAAAGTCCACCTTGTACAATCGTCCAATCCATGCTTCTTGACTCCGGCCAATGCTTTGTTCAGCAGCAAGGGAAAGCCCACTTGCCCACTCTGAACATGCCCCAACAAAGTCCACCTTGTCCAAACGCCCAACCCATGCTTTTTGACTGCAGCCAATGCTTTGTTCAGCAGCAAGGGAAAGCCCACTTGCCTAGTCTGAACATGCCCCTCTTTCACAAAGTCCACCTTGTACAATCGTCCAATCCATGCTTCTTGACTCCGGCCAATGCTTTGTTTAGCAGCAAGGGAAAGCCCACTTGCCCACTCTGAACATCCCTTCTTCAAAAGAGTGCAACTTGTAAAAAGCCGATATCCATGTTTCTTGACCCCACAAAGTCCAAAATGTGAAACACCCTTCGACCTTTGGCAAGCAACGGCAAATGACTATATTGCTGCCGGCGCCACCGGCTGCGAAGCTCAAGCCATTGCTATTACTTAAGTCCGGTCGGTTGAGGCGAAGCACATATGAAGCTTTTCAATGCAACTTATACTTGTCCTTCAAGAGATTATATGCCTTCAAAAGCAATTGAAAGCGATCCGTGGCCCAAGAGTCTTTAGACTTATCAGGATGCAGTTGAACACTGAGCTTCAAGTAATGTTTGCGAACATCTTGACCTGTGGCACCCAGCAGAGTTTGAGCCATGGTGACCTTGTCCTTGGACTTCGACAATAGTGATCCAATTTCAACCAATGTGGATCCCGGCACGGCGGAAATGTGGCATGGAACCCAAGGTGTAGGCGGACCATGCATTGATTGGGAGGAAGAAGAAGAAGATGACGATGATTGGATGGGCGTTGCACATGCAGGGGGTGCGGAGGTTTGTGGCGATAGTGAAGAGGCTTTAGGAGGTGAAGTTGCGTGGCATGTTGTTGCCAGTGTTGAAGCGGATGAACGGTGTCTCCGCTTTGAAGGTGCGTTGGGTGAGATTTCATTGTCACGTACACGTTGCTTTCCTTTCTGTTCTAGTCTTTGTTGTCCGCGTTCATCTAGCAACGTTCGTGCTTCGGAAGCGGCGTTGATGAAAGAGTCTTCATCCAATGCGGGTTGCAGCACCGTGTCAATGATATCCCCTTCCATTTCTTGTCTTTCGTGGGTGTGTGTATGTGTACCCGTACATTGCCTTTTGCGGGCTCCTGGAGACGGTGTATTGATTGGTCGTTTGCCACTCCAGTGGGGCTCGACGATGGAAGCATGTTGTACATTCTCCTCTTCGCCAGCATTGCTGGGATTATGTTTGCAACTTGCTTCATGCAGTCGCCGATGATGTGGAGTGGCGAACACCCGACCACATTGCCTGCCGCAAAGAAATGTTCCTTTTTTAGGGGACTTCTTGGATCCCTTGCGATGCATTCTCTTGTCGTGGCCTCTCATGTCGTAGTCAATATCCCATTCCGATACATGGCCTTCAACAAGTTGTGAGCATTCTCATAGCTCGTTTTCAACATATATCGAACAACCATGACTTTGGGAACAAGTGACTTCAATCGACCCCGCCAATATTCCGGTGCCTCTTCATGGTTCCGCAAGCGAATAACACGAAGACCATCACCTGTGCAAACCCGGCTAATGCCCACGTAGAAGGCGTTGTACGTCAACGCAGGTAGGCTCTTGTCATCCACCACCAAGATGATTTTATCCATTGACCTACATTGCACCCCATGATATGTTGATCCAAAGGTCAATCGGAAGGGATGTGCGTGAGTGTACAAAGGCCCACCGCCTTTGGTGCGCACAGCAATGTACCGATGAATGTTGATCTTGCGTTGCACTTGCATGAGAGGGACAACGACCTTTGATGCATCCTCATGTTGCATTCCACCCGTACTTAAGGCGGAAGCATCAATGGCAATGGTGACACAAAATGGTGGGAACTCAAGCATCACTATAGTACCAGCACGCGCATCACAGATCTCTTGCGCTCTACTTTGCGCTTCATCGGCATGCAGGACAATGCTATGCAACCGTCCTTGGGTGCCGTTGGACAATCCTTTCTCTGGTCTTAAATTGCTTGTGAGGCAACAAGGTGCTTGTGGGACAAAGTATGCGGTCATGTTTTTCACTGTGTCATATATGAAATTTGAATTGTGTCCAAACTTCTTTTCATACTTGTCAACCATTGGCAACCTCCAAGCTATAATGGGCAATCCTCGAGCAATAGCAAATCGTTGAAGCATGACTTCGTTCACAGCGTGAACGGTCTTTTGATCAGTGCTAACGATTGTGGTTTCTTGCCAGGTAGGGTCCTTGAATTCCTCTGGGGTGATTTCCACAATGGTATCCAAGAATTCCATGCGTGTTTGCAGAGCACTAGTGGTCCACTCACGGAAGGCGGATACCGATGCAGCATATTGTGGATCCGTGGCTCTATGTTGTTTCAAGAGACTCACCTCATCAAACTTTTGGAACAATTCCCGGCCAAATACATCATTCAAGTCTTGCCCACCAACTTGGACTTTTACGGATCCAAACAATTCCGTTTGACCAACAGGCGTTAATTGCACGAAATCACCCATCAATACCACACACATACCGCCAAATGGTTTATCTTGGCATTGCATGATCTCACATAGGCGGCTATGAATATCCTGTAGCATGCGACAACCAACCATTGAGACGTCATCCACTATCAACACTTTGCAACCTTCAAAAAGTTTACGCAAGCGGTGCAACTTTGCCTTGTCGCTCTCACATTGCAGTATTTCACTGTCTCCATCAAAAACAGCAAGGCCCAATGCATGATGGATGGTAGATCCCTTTGCTAGATTACTTGCGGCGATTCCTGATGGAGCAACAAATCGCACAACGTTCCAACCAAAGCTTTGTCTTAATCTTGCATGGATTTCCCGTGCCACCCAACTCTTTCCCGTTCCTCCGCCAGCATGTAGGAAGACTAAAGGTGCAATTGGCTTTGCGGATGAGTCACACGTGGCCTCTAACCTCACGTAATTTGTGATCTTGTCGACGATCTCTTCTTGATCTGGACTTCCTGTTGATCTCATGTGACCAACACATGTGGAAGAAACATCTGTCTCCGGTGACTCCTCCTCAGCCTTGATATCATCGAATACTCTTTGGGCATGGGAGTAAATATCATCTCCATGTGGGTAATGATCATCATCGCCCAAAGCATAAAGAAACTTTGTTTCTTTTTCCCCTGAGGCATGACTCATTGCTGGTGCCAACCCCAATTGCAAATTCAAGGCTTCTTTGAGGATATCAAACTCCTCACTTGAAGCCGAACGTCCTCTGTGATTTGCGTTTTGGGCTCTTTGAATTGCTTCTTGCATATCTTGCACTGCTTCGGCGAACCTGGTATCTTTCACCTCCGTTCTCGTTTCCTTGAGCTCCGCCATCTCCTTACCCGCGTTGAAATCAACATCCAACGGGTGCCTCACACCCCAAATCTTCCTACAACGCTTTCGAATGTCATCTGTCAATGACTTTCGCAAGCGATCATAGTGCCCAATCTTCTTCAACCGGACAACCATGGAATGCCGACTGCGCTCCAAGTAGCTTGCATGTGCGGTCTTGCAATGTTCCTCCCATTGCAAGTAATCGTTCCAAGTGATTTGGGGCGGTAGTTCGATATCCCAAGGAACGAAATTGCACATGACAAACTTGGCCCATGCCTTCTTTGTGCGAGCACTACCATCCACACCGGGCCACACGGGCATGCGCTTCCCTGCCAAGATAGGGCACCTAGATTGTGACACTAGGTATTGCACGTAATTACTATCATCAAGCACATGCCGGGGATGGAAATCAAACATGGCATTTTCAGGGCGTCCATCATTGACTCCGTCGGTAACTTCAATAGGGTCCGTTGCACGCCGTTGCTCTACTTTGATGAGACAATAATACTCAAGAGCGCAGAGGGCCCTAAGGCGCTTCCCACGACAATTATAATTGATGGCGGGCGTGACAGCCATTTGCCTGGCTTCCAATCCTTCACCCACTGTGTAAAGGTACGCTCGGCATGTTGCATCCGCATCGGATTGCGCCACATCCATTGTCAAAGAGTTCAGGTGTTCCACAAGAGTATTGTTGTCTTCTTGGTCATCCTCTGAAGAACCTGTGCCATTGTCATTGGGAGGCGGATGTGTTGGCGTTTGTGATGCTTGCTGCATATCAACATTTGATGTTGCCAAGGGATCATCATCCACCACATCTGACACAGATGACGAAATGGATGGTGCATCTACACAAATATTCTGCAAGTTTGCATGACCTTCATCATCACTTGTACTCTCCCCGCCTCCATCTTCCAACATTGCACTGAATAAAGTAGGAATGGTGGTTACAGTGCTCCAAGGATGCACAACGGCAAACTTGTGAGAGCAATGCCATGAGGGATATCCCAACAAGGAGACGGCTGCCATTTGCGCACTAAATTCCACCTTCTTGTCCAACGAGTTGATGATGCGCTTTAGCAACAAGGCCTCCTTCTCTCCGGGTTGTGCAAACTCCGTGGTGTCCATTTTGTCCACCTCACGAGTCACTTGACGAATTGTGCTCAACACATTGCAAATCCTTACCGGATTCTTGCTACAGTAACCAACAACGTATTTGGCCACAGCAACCAGCACGTCCTCACCTCCGAGGAATTGCACATTTGTGTTGCTAGCATACAGGTAGGCCAAGAGTTTGTTGGTTTCAACCACACGTCCATCACATAGATGTGGCCGCCGCAACTCCCATATGACGAGAACACAGCTTACCTTTTCATCATTGGCATCGAATTCTACTTCCGACTCATACATCCGGATGTTGTGCCTTCCTGAAGGGGTATGATACGCCACAAAGAAACGTGGCCGCGTTTCACTGTACCCTTCTCCTGCTGCACGAGGCAACCCAAAACGACACCCGCTCTTTCCTCCTGGTGGTTTACCGCAACTAGCAATGAGACACCTGTGGATTTGAATGTGTCCAAAGACCTTGGAGGCAAACTGTTCAATTTCCCGTGCCGCTTCATGGGGGTCGTCCGGCAATGGAGGCAAAAGTTGCTTCTCCTCTAGCATATGTGGGGCTTCAACCTTGTGCTTTAGTCTATGCTCAGAATCCTGGTGAATATGGGCATCCAATGCGGCACATATTTGTTGATCCAACACCGTGGCAACGGCTTTCACAAGCTCGCTATTCCCCACAACCATGTCCAACAACCATGGGGGAATGCCACCCCAAAAGAGACCATGGAAATGGAGAGAGCCTTGGCCTTGGCACTCGTAGCATGTGCAATGGGCCACACATGTACCAAACAGACCCTTCTTACGGTTGCACACCGCACGATCTTTCTTGGTTTGCTTGGAACTCGGACGACCTAGCAAAACCTCCAAGAAAGCCCGCACTTGTCGCTCAAAAATGCGTGCGGCGGCCACAGGGTTCTTGGATAACGCTTCAAATCGCCGCGAAACCTCCGGCAATGGAACACGGGCTTGCCGATCACCCATCGACAAACATAAAGACAACTCGTTGTCTATATCATTTGGTGCAACCGTGTAGAAGAGACTTGGAGGCCCAAAGAACAGCATCATACTATTCATCTTCCCCATCACTGCATACCGCTCCGACGTGCTGAAGGGCACCGCTGCATGGCAAGTCCGCAACAAAGGCATGAATGTGTGCACAAGGTGTCGTGCTTCTTTTCCTTGGGGGTTTGCTTCTGCCTTCTTCAAATCTTCCTCAAGATTGGGCGTGTTGATGGCCGTCTCAAATGCCTTCATTCGATTGGGATCGGCATAAATGGCATCCCTAACACTTCGCAATGCTGTGTGGCGGAACTTTTGATTAAAGAGCAACAAACAAAAGTCGCGGGCCTCAGCAAAGCGATTATCGTATTGCAACAACATGTGCCTTGTATCCGCTTCTAAAACTCCACATGGCCGCTTGATACCACTTCCAAACATAAACAACGAGGGAAAGGACAACGTCAGAATGCGGTCATGGGCCTCAAACTCGTTCATGGCAACTTCTTCTCGTGGAACTATACTGTTACGACGGTCCGCTAGCATCTCCTTGATAGATTGAAGAACTTGTGGCACATTGTTCCCATCTCGATTCAATAATGCTCCATCCGACAGCATAACGGCATCCAATATTACCTCACCATCATCCAAGTCACCTTTTCTTGCACCTGCAATGTCCGCACCAGATTGCTTTTCGGTTGCAATCACGTCCGGATGATCACCACCGGACACATTGTCAAAAACACCACTTGGAAAATCAACAACTTCAGGTGGTGCAACCTCCAAGATTTCGATGTTGGCATATTCCGGATTGATCACTTTCATAACTCGCAACCATTGAACCAATCGATCCCATCGCGGTGTGAAGATTCGCTCTACTCGTTCTTTGCAGTGTTGATCACGACGCATAGCCTCCGCATCACGGCGCGTTCCCACAAAAATTACCTTTGTACCCACAAGAGCCTCTACATCCGGTAGACGTGCTGCCAACACTTCGGGTCCATCATGCGGTACAGAAATAGCGTGCCCTCTAACACCCCATTGCGCTGTTGCACCAATCTTGGCACTAACAAGCTTCACGGTGTTTACCGTCGTCCGCAGTCGTCCCAACATATGCTCCTCCAAATCGTTAACTCCGGTAAGATCGCATCGCTTACCAAAATGCTTGTCACTAGCAATGGCATTTGGTGGCACTTGACCTTTCTTTGGATGAAACAAACTCCGATGACATGAATTACACAATTGCACTACACCATGAGATACAAGATCATGGTGCAACCAATATAGCCTTGTGTCTTGTTCAAAGACCGCGGCATACTTGCGGTACTCAGTGGAAATCCCATGGTACCATGAAATTTGTGCTGTGTCCAACCTTAAAAGGTCCAACTTAGATACCTCCACTTCCTTCACTTGCTGGAAGTCCCGCACTCCACAGCACCCGCAAGTTTGAATGTCCTCGCATACTCCCACTTTTTTGTGCCACTCTTTGGCCAACGCCACCATATCTGCAGTGTCCACCTTCTCATCCAGTATAGCTCGCACCAAGGCCTCCAAAGACTCACAACTCTCCAAATTGGCTGCGGGTTGAACCGGAAATCTATCCATCCCGGTTTGCTCCCAAAACCCCCGCACAGTCGAAGCAAGGGATGTGCCAACCTTTGATCCCGTAAACTCATCAGGTGATGGGCTTGCAACCGATTGCAGCATGGCTTCCTCTTCTTCATCCACAACAGAACCGGAGGGTTCTATCTCATCGCCTCTGTCCCACATGTGTTGAATGGCTTGCGTTGACTGGCTGGCCAAGGTTTCACGTGCATAATTCAAAGCACGCCAAACGGCCCCAGCTTGCCCTGCCCTTTGCTTATCCTCCTTAGCGCCTGCTTGGCCCGCATGCTGCTTCACATGGTGCTGGGACGCACAGCATAGAAGGTAAAAAGTGGTAGGAAAATGCTGAGCATATTGCTCAGGATATTTGGGGATGCTCAGCATTCATGCTCAGCAAATGGGACTCATATTGCAGGGTTGATCTCGGAAGTCCCAGCCAAAATTTCTTCCGAGCTCCCCCGGCACGGTCGGCTGGGGAGCCCATGGAACATTCCTACCGATATCGGTTGCGTTTTGGGACCCGATTTGGCTGCCAAAACTTCCGAGCATCTTTCCGAGGGATTTAAAAAACTTCCAAGCGTTTTTCCATCAGTTTTTTGTACAATGACCTACACCGTTCTTGGTTCCCAAATCCCACACCTCAGCAAAGAAACACACAAAAAGACAAGCATGACCGTTCACTTACGCTTGAAATGTGAATGCTCAGTGCCTTGCCTGTTCATTTCAGCTTGAACTGTGAATGCTGTAATCTCCTTCGCTGAGCATCTGCACAGGACAGCCATCGCTTGACATGGCATCCACATCCACCACCACACGGCGATACTTCTTGGGTTGAGGTTGGGGTTCAGGGTTGTCACTGGATGATGAGGAAGAATCTGAGGCACTTACTGTGGAGGCACCAGATAGGTGCACAGCATCATCATCCGAATCATTATCCTCGGGACTGCTACTGCTCCCACTATCACTGCTGCTGCTGCTGCTGCTGCTGCTGCTGCTGCTGCTGCTGTTGCTACTGTTACTGCTGCTACTGCCACTGCCACGAGGGCACACAAGTTGCTGCTCAATGTCGCTATCAACAATGGGTACACGCGCCAACTTCGTACGCCTCATGGGTTGAACACGCTGCTGCTCGTTCAAACCCGTAGGACCTTGAAATGAAGCAGCACTGTCCTCGCCCTCCGAAGGGGGTACAATATCAACTGTCGCAGGGTTAGAAACTCGGCTTTGAGGGATGGGCCCCACACGTCCCTTACCCTTTCCCTTGTCCTTCAGCGCCTTACGGCGTGCAGCACAGGACTTAAATGTGGCACGGCTCTTCAAACCCAGTTTGGGCCACTTGCAGACAGCTTCCCTGTCCAGTGGTACCCATTGACGGACACCACGCTTTGAGCCACAGGTCCCACACAGACATACCACATCACTCTCGGGATTTGCACCTGGAAAGGCGCATTTCACCGAACGGGTGTCTGGGTGCATATATAGGGAGCAACCACCTCCCTCCTGGAAATCCAGCAAATGCTCTAAGAGGCGTTGGAAGACCACATGCCACACGGCATTGGCAGCAACCATGCACGCCTCAAGAACAACGTTTCGTTGCACGGGCGCCCAAATTTTGGCACAGGGGATCTTCTTTTTTTTCTGCACGAACTTCTGATACAGCTCATGCTTCAAACTTTCACTAATACTGGCATCTTGCCTGGTACTAGTGACGGGGGCATATCTCTTGGCCACCCTCAGATCCCGCTCGCCGGCCTCATCGGAATACAGCATGGGTGTCCGTGGATTAAACCATGTGTGGGACCACCCATGCATATATAAGGTTGCAGTGCAACCTTCTTCAGCAAACTCGGGGATGATGTGCACAATATATGTGTACAACATCCCCATAGCTTGCCATGTGACAGTTGCCAGGTTATTACAACCATAGCATAGATGCACCATGTGGCAAAATGCCACCACCAAGGAATGGAAAGGCAGGGGGAGCACCATACCCCCTGCTAGTCTGCCCATGACTGTGCGGGCCTCGCGACCTGTGAGGCTAATGCCTGCCTGAAATCTACCTCGTACGTGACGCATGTGCTCCCTGCTATCAGGTGGCAAAGATCCAGGATCATACCTCCTTGCCACATGTGCTATGACCTGGAGTAGCTCACGGTTGTAGGGCGCTGGTAGTGTTCGACCTATGACACCCAGGATCCTGGAGGCTGCTCCTTTGGTGTTGTGCAATACAGGTTGCACAATATATACCTCTTCCAGGTTAGAAACCCCCTGAAACTTATGGGATCCACGCACACCATTGAGACATCCCCCTTTGTGCAAAAAGAGTTCTCCCGCCCCATCCTTATTCACCCAGGGACACGCCACACAGCCCTTTTGCCGGCACTCAGACCACAAATGGTGGTGATCGGCAGTGATTGCCCCGAGCCTTATCTGCAGGGTGGTGTTGTACACTGCACCAGCATACTTCATACGTTGCTTAAATTTACAAGAAGGCAGTGCTTGTAAGGCCTCTGCACGTTTGGGTAGCCACTGGCAATCACTGACCTTGGGAAGCTCTTGCCAGGTCAACATGTCTGTGCACCTAGGCACATTGCCAGACATTGGGAACCAGTGTCCCTGGAAATCAATTATACTGATTTTTGTGTTAATATTTGGACGGCCCCGGGGCTGGTAACCGTCGGCGTAGAGTCCTAAGGTCAGGGTGGCATGGGGTGGTGGGGGTTTCTGCCGGCCTTGGGCAGCCAATGAGCCACACTTCTGTAGAAGTAGGTGGCACAGCTGTGGTAACAACTTCCTGTTGTCCAGGGAGTAGTCCACTGCAGGAAGATGCAGGTCCTCCTGTTGCCTTAAAGCAACCATTGACCAACCAACCCCTGGTTGGAGATGGTCTAAGGTGCGCAAGACAGCGGCTGGCACCACATGCTCATGGCGAAGGCGAAGTACAGCGGCCTGGCACTCTGGTGCTTGGGTGACTGATGTGGCCTGTGTGGTAGGCAAAGGGCCAAGGGACCTACGCACAACTGTGAAGGTGCCACTTGGGGGGCGCTGTAGCTGGTCTAGGTCCTTGGCCTGCAAGGGGGTGGCCGTGGGGAAGTTCATGGCAAAGGCTGACACCATGAATTGATCAGCTGGAATAGGGCATATGCTGGCAAATGCCTCCAGCTTGGAGATCTCCCCCTTCACCCATATAGCATGGTTGTTCACAACAAATTCATGGTGAAACATGGTGCCTGGAAAACAGAAGATTGCAGTGGGCCACTGTTTTGGTAGGTTTCAAGGAAACCATGTATGGAAAGCCCCAACCAATACCTTTCACCAGAACCTTTTTTTGCCAGGATTGCTCCAACCAGTTTCGAGATCCAAGGGTCCAAAGTGTGCTCGACTATCCGCCCCCTCCCTCTGCGCCACTGTTTTGGTAGGTTTCAGGGAAACCATGTATGGAAAGCCCCAACCAGTACCTTTCACCAGAACCTTTTTTTGCCAGGATTGCTCCTACCAGTTTCGAGATCCAAGGGTCCAAAGTGTGCTCGACTATCCGCCCCCTCCCTCTGCGCCACTGTTTTGGTTGGTTTCAAGGAAACCATGTATGGAAAGCCCCAACCAGTACCTTTCACCAGAACCTTTTTTTGCCAGGATTGCTCCAACCAGTTTCGAGATCCAGGGGTCCAAAATGTGCTCGACTATCCGCCCCCTCCCTCTGCGCCACTGTTGTGGTTGGTTTCAAGGAAACCATGTATGGAAAGCCCCAACCAGTACCTTTCACCAGAACCTTTTTTTGCCAGGATTGCTCCAACCAGTTTCGAGATCCAGGGGTCCAAAATGTGCTCGACTATCCGCCCCCTCCCTCTGCGCCACTGTTGTGGTTGGTTTCAAGGAAACCATGTATGGAAAGCCCCAACCAGTACCTTTCACCAGAACCTTTTTTTGCCAGGATTGCTCCAACCAGTTTCGAGATCCAAGGGTCCAAAGTGTGCTCGACTATCCGCCCCCTGCCACAGGCACAACAAGCACAAGCTGGGCTGGAAGCATGAATGGATGCCAACAGGCAGTTCAGGTGCAGCTGCAGTTCATTTCAGTGCCTTGAATGGGAATATATACCTCCCTCTCAGTCCTCCCCCTCAGACTCAGGCTCAGGCTGAGGCTGTGCCTTGTGAGAGGCCTCGGCCTTGGCCTTAGGGGGCACAATGAGGAGAATCAACTCCCCTGGCCCGGAATCACCCCCATGGATGAGGGGGAAGGACCTCATCCAATTGCGAGGTCGGTGGGCAGACCCCGTCACATAGTCAATGACAGTCCTGACCTGTGTGACTATGCGAAGGGGCAGTGACCCCTGGTCCCCTGTTGCCCCAGCACTCCAGCCTACATATGGGCTGCGGCTTATCTTCTTCCTCCTCTTACCTGAAGGGGCCCCAGAGTCAGGGGCCGCCCGCCCTCTCTTCACGCCTGCGGAGGAAACAGGCACCTTGGAATCTGAGTCAGATGACTCAGGGGCCACCTGCCCTCTCCTCACCCCTGTCGAGGAAATAGGCACGTTTGAGTCAGATGACTCAGAGTCTGAAACCACCACCTCCTCCTTCCCCTTCTCCTTCCCCTTCCCCTTACCCACTGCAATCTCTGGGGCAGAGTCTGAAGAGTCTGAATCACCCCCCCCCTTCCCCTTACCCTTACCCTCCTCCTTTCCCTTCCCCTTACCCACTGCAATCTCTGGGGCAGAGTCTGAAGAGTCCGAATCCCCCCCCCCTTCCGCTTCCGCTTCCCCTTCCCTTTCCCCTTACCCACATCAGGGATAGCAGGGCCAGAGTCAGGGTTCGCGATGCAAAAAAGTACCACAATGGGTACCATGTTGCCGGAGAGGGGGGCAAAGGGGACAGGCCCTTTGCCCCCCCCAACTGGGGCCAGCTGCCCGGAGACTTCTTTCATCTCCTTCAGGGCCGCAGGGCCCCAGCCAGTGCGGCGGCACTTCCAGCTCCCCTTCACCTGAGCCCATGCCAGGGTGTTGTCCAGCAACGCCCGGCACTGCCGCCCCCACATGGCAAAATGGCTCAGGGCGGGGGGGGTGTCCCAAACACCCACACGGTGGCTCATGTGCCACAAAATTATTTTAACCGCCACATACATGCAGTTGTGGCGGTTGCAGGAGTCGGGGGCGGTGTGCACCCTCACCGAAACCCCCCTGTCCCTCAGCTTCTGGGTGCACGACCTTGAAACAGCCGTAGCTGCAAGGTCGTACACCTCCCAACCCCGAGGAGTCCCTGCAAAAACCACCCCATGCAGGAGCTCCTCCTCGTGTCCCTCTGTCACCTCCCATTTCCCAAAGGGGGGGAGGGTGCTGGGGGGCATCTTGGGGAGGGGGGCCTTAAGGAGGCGGCGTTTCTTTGCCTCCTCCCAAGCCCCCCGCATCTGCCCCAGCAGATCCTCTGCCCTTCCCTGCTGGGCAGTAGCTGCTGCCCGCAGCTTTCCCTCCCTGCTCTTCACCCCCTGCCCCCCCTGCCTCTTCCCCCCCACCCCCTCCCGGACAGCCTGCTCAGCCTTCTTGAAGGACTGGCAGGCCTGCTCAAACTGCCCTCTCAACTTGGAGTACCGATCGGCTGGTGATCGGTACTCCTTGTGGACCAGTTTCCTCAACTGGTCCGGAACCCCCAACTCCCCACACACTGCCACACTCCGGTCAGAAATGGCCAGGTCCAGAACCACCTTGGCCACGTTTGGGGGCAGCTGCCCAATTGGAGCACGATGCTCCACTTGCCTGCGGGAGGTCACGGCCCCCCGAGTCACCCACACCACCAACCCCTCCCCCTCTGGCCCGTGGGGTGCCCCGGCCGCGAACCAGGTCACTGTCTTCTTACTCAGCTGTGCAAGCACCATCTGGACTTGCACAGCTGCAACAGCCGCCAACAAAGCTGCGCAGTGGGCAGCCCGCATGCCCTTGGGGTCCTCCGCATCTTCTGCTGCGGCGGCGGGCTCTGCTGCTGCTGCTCCTGCTGCTCCTCCGACTGCTGGCGCCTCCCACAAAGCGGGGGTGGCTGGCGAAGGGTTGCTGGCACCGGCACTGCTATCGGCGCTGGGGTTCCCACTCCCAAGTTCAGCCAGTCGACCCGAGGAGATGGGGACGGCGGCAGGAGCTGGTGGCTGGGCGCGGGCAGCCAGGGCAGCAGAGATGGAAGACATCAGAGCGAAAAAGAGGGCTGATGAAGACCCAACACAGTGCATCCCCAGCTTAGGCAGGGGGGGGGGCTTCTGCGGACCCAACCTGGCCCTGGCCCTCACCCTTGGCCTGCAACCATGCACCTAAGATGGTAAGTCGCTGCCGCTTTGGTGCGCCCTCGGCAGAAGGTTTGGGGGCTGGGGCCAAAAGAAACTCAATGCCCCACAAGACACCGTGCGCATGGTACGTGGGTTGCTGGTCTGTTCTGAAAACCTCACCGTCGGGGGGGGTAACCACCTTTTCCCACGTGCCTGAGGGGGCTTGGTCCCACACCCGCCAGCCGTCCTTTTCCCCGAAAACCTCTACCACATGTGCACCTGTGATGGTGGCTCTGAGGGCGCTTTGAATCGTTGCATGTGGGGACTCGCAGAAGGCATCGTTTATGATAACCCTCAAAACCTCGAACGGAACATGAATAAATGAGAGGGGGGGGAACTGCACGTTGCAGGAAACTACTTTTTTGGACCGCTTCTTGATCTTGGCCTCTTTGAACCAAGTAACTACATCGCTCTGGGTCCACTTTAACTCGCGAATGGTACTGTCCGGGTGTGTGGACAGTATTGATTTCAAGTACATGTAATGTACACGCAGCCTCTCTTCAGATTCCTCTGCAAAGGTCCGGTCCGTGTTGTATTTCGGATCCGGACCAACAATGCAAAGGTTTCTGTATTGTACACCGTACGAGGTCTCATGTTTGCTGGGGCTTGTCTTGCCCACAGCCTCCCGTGTCGTCAAGACAGGGATTGAAAAATGCTTATGCATAAGCATAGCCAGCAAGGTATCCTTGGGCTGGATGCGGTATGCATCAGGGACGACCCTGTCCAAAAAAACCCTTAGCATTCTGGGTTCAATGGTCTCGGACGGCTTATGCCGCAGGCACAGTGCTGCTAGGGCGTGTTGGAGGCGCGATTGTGTATCACCCGGTTCGGGAACTTCGGTATTGGCTGTGTCCGCGTCAATAAGCTCGCCCTCAAGCTCCAAATCTTGTTCCGGGAGCTGCTGAACGGGCTGGGGGGGCTGAGCGGACGAAGACGAGGCACTAGCGGCACTGCCTTGACTACCAGACATGTCTGTTGCAGGTGACAAAAAGTGTTCTGAGCACAAAAAGGGAATACATTAGTGAGTCTACTCAAAGGGGCCTAGGTGAGAAAGCGACACACATGCAAAAAGAAAACCACAAAAGCAGGCACAAAGCATCACAAGGCACAAAGGGCAAACATTCATAAGCTTGAGTACAGTGTTCTCGATGCAAGTTTGTAGGCAAAGCAGCCACCAAGGATCAAACTGGCGTTGCACATGTCAAAAGCAAAAGTCCAAATTCACAAAGGGGCACAAAGGGGAAGCAATCATAAGCTTGAGCACAGTGTTCTCCATGCAGTTTTGTAGGCAAAGCAGACAAAGGGTAGACAAACATTAGCTTCAACGTGCTGTTCTCCATGGCATCTTGCAGGCAAGGTAGGCACCAAGCATCCAACCAAAATTCCACTGGGTTCGGGCTGAAAAATTTCTTCCGAGCTCCCCCGGCACGGTCGGCTGGGAAGCCCATGGAACATTCCTACCAATATTGGTTACGTTTTGGGACCGGATCTGGCTGCCAAAACTTCCGAGCATCTTTCCACCAAGCATCCAACCAAAATTCCACTGGGTTCGGGCTGAAAAATTTCTTCCGAGCTCCCCCGGCACGGTCGGCTGGGGAGCCCATGGAACATTCCTACCGATATCGGTTGCGTTTTGGGGGGCCGATCTGGCTGCCAAAACTTCCGAGCATCTTTCCAAGGGTTTTCGAAAACTTCCAAGCGACGGACCGAAGCATATCGCATGCACGTCGGTACAGATTTCCTAAAATTGCCACCGGTAACCGGACAATATTGGTCTCTCTTTCAATGTTCTATGCTGGGCACCGGTGGTACATGTGTGTCCTCCTTCGGGCTAGCCTGTCCCGCCTGCTGCTTGTCCTCTCGGGATGCCACCACACCACCCGCTTGCCCTGCCCGCTGCTTGTTCTCCTTGGAGCCCGCTTGCCCTGCCCGCTGCTTGTTCTCCTTGGAGCCCGCTTGCCCCGCCCGCTGCTTGTTCTCCTTGGAGCCGCTTGCCCTGCACGCTGCTTGTTCTCCTTGGATCCCGCTTGCCCTGCGCGCTGCTTGTTCTCCTTGGAGCCCGCTTGCCTTGCCCGCTGCTTGTTCTCCTTGGAGCCCGCTTGCCCTGCCCGCTGCTTGTTCTCCTTGGAGCCCGCTTGCCCTGCCCGCTGCTTGTTCTCCTTGGAGCCCGCTTGCCCAGCCCGCTGCTTGTTCTCCTTGGTGCCCGCTTGCCCTGCCCGTTGCTTGTCCTCTCGGGATGCCACCACACCACCCGCTTGCCCTGCGCGCTTTTTGTCCTCCTTAGATTGTGATGCGTTACAAGTAGAGCAAACAAAGCCTTGACTCTTCATTTTTTTGTATGTACGATCAAAGGTGGTGGTACAACCCCAACATTGCCATCGCATCACACGAATTGAGGAAATGAGGGAGTCATCTACATGCACGGTATTGTCCACAACCACCCCCAACCAATCACATCCATATTCTGCCGCAAGTTGATGGCAATGCAATGTGGTGACGGATGGGCGACCATCTTTTACTTTCGCATTTGCCTCTTTCTCTTGTGGTTGAGATTGTTTTGAACACTTGTGCTTTCCCGGACCAAACTTCTTCATATTATCAAACCGTACATCCTTTGATTCTCCACAAGATGCACAAGTCCAACGCATGACCGCCTTGGCCTTCATGTCTTGGTTGTCTTGGCGTACCCACTTCCATTCCCATAGGCGAGCCACATCATGACAATCTTTGTCGGTCAGTGAAGGCGTAGGCATGTCTCCAAATGGAAAATACAATACGATCCACACCAAAAGGATGGTGACAAAAAAAGCAACTAAGCGTCCAAAAAGGGGCACACATTGGCAATGCTCCAGAACATGGTCAAACATCATAGGTGAACTAGTTTGATTGCCGTGAGACGGGCTACACGGCGACCAAGGTACCCACATAACAAGCACGTTTTGATGCCATGAGAAAGCCTACATGACAACGAAGCCACATATGAAGCAAGTGCATGCAACCAATGAACAATTGTAAGGAATGAGCATGGTCAAACAAACACTGGTGTGCTCCACCGGACAAGGTCAATTTGTTTGATTGCCGTGAGAAAGCCTACACGGCGACCAAAGTTCGTACATAACAGGCACTTGGATGCCATGAGAAAGCCTACATGGCAACAAAGGCACATATGGATCGCCAGGTGTTGCCAGCTACGACCAAAGTACGTACATAACAGCCACTTGGATGCCATGAGAAAGCCTACATGGCAACAAAGGCACATATGGATCGCCATATGGAGCCCCTACGGTGTGCGCTCTTGAACGCTAACTCAAAAACGCCCATTGTTCACCCCAAATGGACCGTGAACTAGTTTGACTGCCGTGAGACGGCCTACACGGCGACCAAGGTACCCACATAACAAGCACATTTTGATGCCATGAGAAAGCCTACATGACAACAAAAGCACATATGAAGCAAGTGCACTCAACCAATGAACAATTGGGAAGAATGAGCATGGTCAAACAAACAATGGTATTCTCCACCGCATTGTGTCAATTCGTTTGATTGCCGTGAGAAAGTCTACACGGCGACCAAAGTACGTACATAACAGCCGCCTGCATGGATGCCATGAGAAAGCCTACATGGCAACAAAGGCACATATGGATCGCCAGGTGTTGCGAGCTGCTTGCCCCTACCGTGTGTGCTCTTGAACACTAACTCAAAAAGGCCCATTGTTCACCCCAAATGGACTACAGGAAGACACCGTGGTCTTGCGTAACGCATTGGTAATCACCGTTAAAGAAAGACCGCTTGCTTTAGAGATGTGCCTCCACAGTCATGACGATGGTCCTAAAACGCGCTCAAAAACGGATCGTTTTCACCTCAAAATGGACCACCGTGTGGCACCACGCCATGGTACATGCCTTATTGAACACCCATTTGCCACCATTTGATAGCCCAATCGCCATGGAAGAACAACGGCCCTCATTGCAAACGCCCACTTGACACACTGGCGATCGTCCTGAACTTTCAGGACGATCGTCCTGAAAACATCCCAAAAATGGCCATTTTTGGACACTAAATCGGCCGTAGAACGGGCTAAATGGCTCAAAATGCAACCAAACTTGTTTGTGGTGATGCGCCTTTGCTCCCAGGTCATTTTGTGCTACTTGGATGCCGGTTTTGAGCCACGGTGTGGTGGTAATCACCGCTGAAGAAAGACCACTTGCTTTAGAGATGTGCCTCCACGGTCATGACAATGGTCCTAAAACGCGCTCAAAAACGGATCGTTTTGACCTCAAAATGGACCACCGTGTGGCACCACGCCATGGTACATGCCTTATTGAACACCCATTTGCCACCATTTGATAGCCCAATCGCCATGGAAGAACAACGGCCCTCATTGCAAACGCCCACTTGACACACTGGCGATCGTCCTGAACTTTCAGGACGATCGTCCTGAAAACAGCCCAAAAACGGCCATTTTTGGACACTAAATCGGCCGTAGAACGGGCTAGACGGCTCGAAACGCAACGAAATTTGTTTGTGGTGATGCGCCTTTGCTCCCCGGTCGTTTTGAGCTACTTGGATGCCGGTTTTGAGCCACGGTGTCGTCGCAAGGACTTTTGGACCTTCTGCTTGCTGCTGCTGCTGCTGCTGCTGCTTTGCTGCTTGCTGCTGCTAAAAGGTGTTGCTCAGCCTTGAACCCTAAAAGGCGGTGTAAAACCTCGACAGGGTAAACCCAGCTCGGTAACCACATCTACATATCACCAAACAAACACAGTTGACAGCCGACCCCTGGATGCTAAGGTGACAAAGATGGCTCGTGCTATTCCAGCTGCCAGCTCAGTAGTCTGCAAACTTCATGCACACAGATAAAGGAGTTGACGTTGACAGCTCACCCAAGGCATTCTGGAATCAAAGGGCACAAAATCAAAAGCGGAAAAGGGCAATAATTCAATACAGCGCTTGGGCTTCATGTACAGCAATTCACAGCGCTGAAAAATGCAACAGGCTACCAAGAGCCCACACCTTGCCTATCACGAATCAACGCAAATTGGGAACTCTGTGCACTCCTCAGGGGGTGCGGCAGAAGAAGCAACGAAGGCAAAGAGCTGGTGTAACACTCAAGCCGAAAATTAATTGTTGACATTCTCCCTCCTTTTTGCAAATTGTTTTGGATGTGGTCTGAGAGCTCGGTTTGGCTTTTTGATTCCTCAAGGGGGTCCAGGGCTGTGCCTTTTGGTTCCAGGGATGTCCAGGGCCCTGCACTCCGTACAAAACACGTGCTTTAGTGAAAACAACATTGAGCACAGTGACTGAGGGTAGAACATTTGCAGAGCATGACAACACACCAGGACACAGAATAAAACTTTTTGAATTGGAATTTGTTTCCGCGAATACTTTAGATTTGCATGCATTACCCCATCTGAAAATGCACCCTGTTTGGCGCCGTCTCTAGCCCATTTTGCCAAAAGATGCTAAGATTTTGGTGATTGTGGAGGCCTGGCCCTGGTATCAGCCTCACCCTCCCCCTACCCGCAGTCATGCAAGAACCCCAGTATGGCACACACCGGGGACGTGGCCCTCGCTAAACCAAAATATGCCAGAATCGAAGAATCCATGTGGCTCAGCATCTCCGAGAACAGCGAAAATTGGTACAAATACACGCAGAGCACGACCCCAACTGAGACAGACAGTAAGAGCGACACTGCTGCAATTGCTCAGTGGAACAATAGTGTGGAAGCAGGCACACATTTATGGACCAAGCAATAAGGATCTCCCATTCAAAGTACACCTATGAAATAGGCATGCTTGGATTCATGCGAGCTGCCTACCACGGTGGTGATGCATCATGCACCAATGGCTTACATGCCATTTCAACCATGCAGCGAGGGGGCAAAAATACCTTTCCAGCCGTTGCATGGTCGCCAGCGCCCTAGGGGAAGCGGGGATGCATAGCGCAAAAAGCCGTCACCTATTATGAGGCGCTCATGGCGACAAGGATCATTGAGGGAAATCATGGTTCTCACAGGGGGTGGTAACATATGGCCATCATGTCTGCATGGACTTTTGCATACGCTCTTTCTTGCTCCACAGAATGTTCAGGCTGAATCAGCATGATTGCTCAGCACAGGGTTGTTGTGTGTTGTGGAGGGCTGGGCAGGTTTGAGGGGTGTGGAGGTTATGGATTGTGAAGGCTCGCTGATGCTTTTACACTGCCTTCCATCCTTCATGCACTCAACAACCGTTGACAATCCTTGTCAACCCTCGACATTTTTCAACAGCCTTCTTCAAGCCTTGGTGTCCCTCAACAATCCTGAACAGTGCTCACACAACCCGTCAACCCACAACACCTCGGGGAGAGGACTGGAGGGGTCATTATGAGCCATTTCTAGGGCCAAAGGATGGGTCCAAGGTGCCAATCGGGCAAAAAAGGTGCTAAAACTAAGCAACAATGATTCTTGGTCTTTGACTATGGTTTCTTGGTGTATGCCCCCCTTGAAAAGCATCCTGGGCACCCTAAACCAGTTGAAAAATGGCTTTTTTTTGGAACTTTTTAACAGGTTTCGAGATCTAGGACCACCACCTACGGTACCCGTCCTTAGTTAGTGTTGAGTTTCTGGCTCAAATTTCACAGGATTGCACTTCATACTCATAGGGATCAACCATTGAAATTTGGTTCAAATCTGAGCCACAATGAGGGAGTGCAGGTTTTTTGCCATTTTGCACATGCTGCTGCTTGCTGCTTGCCGCTTGCTTTCGAAGGTTGCTGAGGGTTGTTGAGCCTGCAGAGGATTAGCAAGGCTTGGTGGAGCGAAGAGGTCTGTGGGGAACCAGAGAAGATCGTTGAGGTCAGTCTGGTGCTGTTGAAAATCGTTGACGCTTGTTGCGAGTTCTTCAAGGCTCCTTCACAACCATGCTCAACCTCTCCCCTTACTCTTTGCAAATTAGCAAAGTGCAGGACCATACTGGAGTAACAGAAGGTGAAGAAGATAAGCGTTGGGCTGAGGTCTTTGGAGTAGTTGAAGGCTAGCAGGAGGATCACGTAGACTGTGGATGACACTGTAGCCCGCAGAGTCACAGTAGTCATGACAATCATTGGGGACTGCTCCTCACTGCCACGGAGGTGCTGACGCGCCTCGTACTGAGACTGGCAGTTGGTAGCAGCGAGGAAAAGGACTAGCAGCAGCACTTTCGGGAGATGAATAACAGATGCTCGCCGCAGAAGGGCCAAGACCTGAAGAGGGAAACAAGCAAATGCCATCTTCATGCACTACACAACTTGCCAAAGCAGCAAAGCAGGACTGTTGAAGACAGGGACCCACCCACAACAAATCAGCCGCGTTCCTTTTGAGCCTTTGGGTGTAAAAGGCCAGTGGCACCGCTGTCTTTGTTCTTGACAGATCCGAAGCCACACAGGCAAAGGTGGATTTCTAGCAGTTGATCCAACTGTCGGACTAAATAGGAGCTGGGGTTTTGGCTGGGCGCTCACCTGCGCCTTCTGGCAACGCCCTGCAGAGGAGTAAGTCCGGCAACCGGCTGGTTGCCATGTTTTCAGTTGACACATAACCATGAGTACCAACGCAATGGTAGCACATTATGGCTTCCGTTTGATCCCCTGTGCAATGCTCGCTTCGTGTTTCAGTAGCGGCTTGTTCCGCAACAAACACAAAGCTTCCGGCAATGGTGATCTGTTCCCCTCTGTTTCATTATTTTGTTGTAAAATTTCACCTGTGCAATTGGTTCCCTGGCGAATAGCAGGGCAGTCTTTTTTGCAGGGGGAAGTCCTGTTGCCTTAAGCAAATCCAGCTTGAGAGAATTTGCCCCGAGCAATGCACCACCAAGTGGCCCCAGAGTACTGCCTGCATGTGACGGCCACAAAGCTAAAATGTGACAGCAAAGCTCGTTCTGCCCCTACTCTCAAGCTACATGACATGGACTTTGCACACCTTCAGAGTCCAAGAGTTGTCGCTGTGGCTGGGGCCCATGGACGAGGACATTGAAATGTTGGACTCCCTATCTTGAGAGCTCTGAGGAGAAAAATGTATGATGTCACAACTTCAATCGTCAGGCTTGGGACCAAAAGCTCCCAACCCCTTTGGCCCCTGCCCCCTGTCTGCATGGCCTGCAAACACAAGGTAGAGAACCACAATACTGAACCTTAAGGCAGCAACTCAACAGTAACAGGTAAGCCAACGCCCCCTATCCTCCTACAAAGCAACCCAATCAGCGGGACTCTAACCCCAAGGGCTGTCCTTGCTCTCTTGCCCTCCTTCTCAACTGCGCCTCCTGCCCACCCTGTATGACCATCCAACCGCACCATGTGGCTGCTCATGTGCACTCCTCAAGGCTGGAGATAGGGTGGCGCCGTGTTTCCTAAGTCTCATCTGCTTTTGATGTTGACCCGCATTGTTTGTAGGGCGCAATGGTGTGTTAGAACTAGGAGCAATGCTATGGGGGAGCAGTGTTGTCCGTACGGGGGAGAGTTGGTGGATTACATTGACTGTGTTGTGCCGCTGCAATTGTGCTGCCCAATGCTGTGTGTGGACAGGGGAACCTACCTGTGACTGCTCTTGTCCCCATCAAGAACACCTGTTCCAAGATCTGGCCTCTCGATTAAAAAGCAGGACATGGAAGTTGCACAGGGTGCTTACCCAATGGCATTTACACACACACAGACACACACACACACACACAACACTGTGCATGCACATGCTTTTGCATACGCTTTTTCGCCCACAAATGTGTGCACAGAAAGACAGGTGGACACACATGCAGGGGCAGTATGAGATACCAACCCTATGGTCTGGGCATGAGAGAGAGAGAGAGAGAGAGAGAGAGAGAGAGAAATCTAGGGCAACTCTGGTGGTCACGTGTTATGTGAAACCAGATTGAGCGATACCAACCAAGTGCATGAACATAGAGGCATCTACAGAAGAAGCTTTTTTCACTCGGCATGTTGTATGCATACTAGTAAACCTGAGGCATCCAGAAGCTAACAAAAATGCCAACCATGGTATGTGCAGCAGTGTTATGGTGATGGGAGATCAAGACTTTTTTTTACAATATGCTGGGATGAGCAGTTTTGCTGTGAACTGTTGAACTGTGCACTTCTGAAAATGACACATACCCCCCGCCCCCCTTGCAATCTCCCCCGTTAGCGCGCGACGGTCTCCCAGGTGCGGTCGCCAAGTGACAGTCTCGGGGGGGGGGGGGGGATTGCAAGGGTATTTCAAAGCAAACTGTGGTACCCTCCACTGATGCAAGCAGCTGGGGGCAGCTACCAACTTCTTTGGGGGCACCAAATCCTAAGGGGTCCACTTTTCCTCACATATATCACGAGTGAAGTACAGTTTCCCATCAAACACATGCCCCAAGCCCCAAACTCCACGTGCACTCTTTGCCCATACTACTCCACATCATTATCCTCCTCTTCCTCCTCTTCCTCCTCTTCCTCCTCACTACTTGAAGGCATGGGTCTGAAATAGCAACACAACACACCCACACAACACCTTTGGAGAGAGAATATCACAGAACACACACAGGTGATTGATTTGAAGTAACGGGAAAGCAATGCAAGGCCATGTGTAAGGCAGATGGGCAACACAAACCAGCGCAACAGATGTTAACTAGAAAAACATGGAAGTGACGGTCTCCTGGGGGGGGGGGGGGGTGCAAGGGGTGGGAGATTGCAAAGGGGGGGGGGGGGGACAATGACCACTGAAAATTCTATCGCCTTCGGCAAGGCACCTCGAAGAGGGGTGGAGAGCTACTATGCACAAAAAGCAATGCTGCAGCTTTCGGGGAGCCCATAGCCCTGGGTACATGGGCCTATCTAGCTACGTTGGTCCCCATGGGCACTATAGTACCCTTATGGTCACGAAATGATGGGATTGCCCACCACTGTGCAAAAAACCCCAAACGGCCCTTTAGACACCAGTGGGCACCACTAGGAGGGCCTAACTGGTGCTGTCTCCATGAGGACGTGCCACACATGAACAAACGCACACACACACTATGCAATGGATCCAACACAACAACCCTGGAGGCAAACAGGGTACTGCACTAGACAGCTTCAGCTCGTCAGGCCAGCAAAAACAATGAGTGTGACATTGTCATGTGGCTAGGCGCCTTTCTGCATTGCAAGGCAAAGAGAGGTGCTGTGGGAGACTCAGATCCTACCCCCCGCCCTACGCTGCTCAGCGACCGTGACACAGGTGCACCCCTGGAGGTTAAGCGGTCACTGTATCAAAGTCACTGAAGAGAAGGGAGGAAGCGAATTTGGATACCTGTCGCAACGCATACCGAATCCCTGTTTTACACTAACTCAAACTAGAAGCACAAAGCAGCAAATGCCCGAGCAGCCTATGACGGCCACGCAGGACAGCCCCAACCTTCCTGGTCCACCTCGCTGTGGCAGGGTCGCTGCAGGCAGACCCGGCGAATATAAAGTGACTGCCTTATCCGCGATACGGACGTGGTTCATAAGAACCAACAGGTCCCCATACATGCGCGGGGCCGGCGCCCACGTCAGCGCACTGCAGCAGTGTTGAGGCAGAGCAGCTGGCTGGCGACCAATTCGTCATCACTTCCTAGCACACACACACACACACAAACACACACACACACACACACACACACACACAAAAGCGCATCTGTTTGCGCGGTAATACTGGCATACACAACTGTCCGGTTGTTAATACCTGTGCACATGCGCCCTCCATGCCAAAAGATGCGTCACCTTTCAACAACAATGGTTTGCGCCAAGAGGACACTCCACCTCTCTCAGAGCAAGCATCCGACCCATGCCTGCTGTGCCCACCATTTCATTGTGTGTGCATGCGCACGACGCGCGGGTGCCAATTATCCATTGTCGTTTGTGTGTGTGTCCGTGTGTATGTGTGTTTATACCCCCACAATCACCTATACACATGCGCAACTCCACCAACAACCTGTGGATACCCACAGACATGCACACAGGCACACACGTGTGCATGCACACACAAACACAAAGCACAAGGCAAACCTCTCTCAGGGCATGCACTCCTTTGGAAACCCCAGCAGTGGACACAGCCAGCACAAGCGCCGCAGTCCACGGCAGCATGGCCAGCTGCAGCGTGTGGTATCGAAAGAGACCAAGGGTTGCTGAAACGAAGAAGATGCCAAAGGCAAAAAGTGTCTACACCCTCTGCACCATCAAACCTGACTGGTGACCGCATCTCACTGACTGGTGTGTAGGACCACCTGTAACTCATGGGTAGGCAGTGAAAATGTTGTACGAAAATGTTGTACACAGAAAAGCGAGCCTGAGTGATCGGATTGTTTTGCAGGGTTCATTGGATACAACAAAAAAATTCATGTTCTCTGCAGTTTTGGGTCTGGACAAAGCAGGCGGAAGCAACACAACACAATGCGTGCATTTGTTGCAATGAGTCAGGTACGACAGCCGAGACAGCAACCCAGCCTATCCCCCTCGCTCAGCTCTGGAAAGAGGATATACAAATTGGGTTGAGCCATTTGTTCCATCTACTTCAAAAAGAAGGGGTTGTGGGCAACTGCTTGGGCACTGTCTTGAGTTAGCCATCCTTTGACATCATCGATCGAAAAGAAGCGAACCTGCGGATAAGCCAAAGGAATCCAAGAATATTTCGAACAGACGGTCGGCGCCCTCGAACTGATACACATAAATGGTGACAACCACTGCCGCAGTAAAGATGACAATAATGAGCCACATCCACCGCGCTACTGATGGACGCATGTTTAAAATGATCATCGCCGTGACTCCCAAGAACACCAAAAAGAAAGCCAGGCTAATGATGGAAATGGGGCTCTGCAGAACAAGTGTGTTCGTGTCTGGCAGTGATTACTGGGCATCCATGGAGAGGAGCATTCTCTAACACAACCACGTTCCCAAACCTTGTTTTGTCAACTTGCTTCCTTGCTGCATTGAATCCACGATAACCAACCTCTAGCCATAGCCACAGGCACAAATGACACAAAATATGTGGTGCCAACAGTATTCGCCGAGCCATACTTGTACATCAACGCCCTGACTCCAATGTCCTCAAACCTGCATTGCCTTCTCACAATATGCGTTCACCTTTTCTCGCAATGCGAAAGGATGGCCTTGCCCACGCAGAGGAACGGTGTACCCCGCCCCCCCCCCCTTGTCCAGCCCCCCCCCCCTCCCCCAGGGACGATGGTTCCCCCCCACCCTGGGGGGAACGGTCGCCAAGTGACGGTTCCTCCCCCCCCCTGGGGGGGGGGGGGGGCGTACACCACTCCGGACCAGCCAGCCACTTACCGGCGCATACTATGCAGATTTCAGGACCGGTCAGTTGCTGTAGGTTGCCCAGTCTGGGATACACGCTGCACAGATGCTGATGGTGCCATGCACACATGCAAATAAGCAAAATTCTCAATGTACTGCATCCATTCATCAGTTTTCTGCCTGCCCCTTCTTCTGAACAGGGACAGTGTAGAACTTCCTCTTGCGTTCCACATAGTCTTGAACAACTGCACATGTCCCCATCAGCGACAGGGATGGACGAACTGGCTGCAGCTCCACATTTGGGTGCGGGCTTGGGTGCAGGTTTAGGAACTGTTGGGGCCACCAGTCTTTTGGCTCCTTTGTGGAACGGACATAGCGCACAACAGCGCCTTGAGGGAACATTTTCAGAGGTCTGAGGAGGGCAATGGGTAACTAGCTGGTGACGCCTTTGCAGACCCTTGCTGGTGCTTTCGATGAAGACGGGGTGGAAAAATGCATGGACAAGGGGTGACTTGCTAAAATCAAAGCAGCACACAGCGCTGTTGTGCAGCGACTGTTTCGCTGCCGGTGATGATTGAAAAACAGACAGCACAACAGCTCTGACAATGAGGTCTCACAGTTGCGCGGCTCTATGCAATATGGCAGGGACACGTTTTTTTGCAGGAACTAGCTAGTGACGGTTCCCCCCCCACGGGGGGGGGGGGGACTACCTTTGCAGACCCTTGCTGGTGCTTTCGATGAAAACAGGGTGCAAAAATGCATGGACAACAGGTGACTTGCTGAAATCAAAGCAGCACACAGCGCTATTGTCTAATTGTCAGCGGAACAATCGCTGCAGATATTATCTGCAGCGATTGTTCCGCTGCCGGTGATAATTGAAAAAGAGACAGCACAAGGTCATGCAGAGAATCAGGGGGTAGCAGGTTGGAGCTCTGCAACTTCCACAAATGATGACTGCTTAGGATGGTAAAATTTGGTTCCTGACCATTGGCAGTCCATGGCTGGTCTAACTTAGCACTGACAGTTCCTAATGGAGACCAAATTGCTGGGAAATCAAAAAGCAATTGGTGGGGCCAAGGGTGTAAGGGTGTGTATACAATGTCTAGCTTTGGTTGCCTGCCAGCTTGATACAAATACTGCATCTTGAGGAGGTTCCAGCTGTGACTACTCGATGGAGGTGTGCGCCATGGAGTCTGTGACAGGGGGCTCATGCGAGCGGGTTTCAAAAAATTGGCGCAACATCTGCCAAAAGCAATGAAGACCATGCAGCACAGCAAATTTGTTCTTTGAAGTCCAGCTTGGGAGGCCTGAACCTTACCTCAGGAGTCAGCATGGGACTTGTCCTGAGCTCTATGCAAATCCCCAGCCTTTGCAACGTCTCTCAACCATACCCGCAGCCAACAGGGTATCAGCCTCATACCAGTAAAGCAATCAGTAGGTAGCAAACAAGGCACAAGCCTCGGAGAACGTTATGCTTCAGCTTGAGCACCACTGGCGTCGTTTTGATTTCCGGCACAACGGAGGCATATAAATTGTATTGGATGGCGGCACCCAAATACAAAACCATGTATGGCACCTACCAAAAAATACAGTGCATCACTGCATCACAGAAGAAATCCCAGGGCCACACTAAAATGCAACACACAAATGCACGAATGCAGACATCCGAATGCACACACTCGTAGGAACCAACTATTTTTGTGTATGTTCAACCCCCCAAAAGGGAAGGCAGGGCCTTGGCCCACTTCCAACTGCACCCCCAGCTCGTCTAGAAGCTGACATTGTGGTGTTCTGTGTACACACAAAACATTCTGCTGTACAATACCCATTAAATCTGGCAATGCAATACTAATCACAGGCAGTGTATCATTGAACACTGCTCGTTTTAGTGAAGCACTGTTGCAGGCCAAGAGAGAAACAAACGCACCGCGTGCACCGCGCATTGCACCGCGCGTGCACCGCGCGCTCGTTTTTGGTTCGTGTTTTACGCATTCTTGGCAGATTTTCAGGGTGGAAGGGACGCAGTGGCCTCAGGGGTAGCATGCAACTCTGCCTTCCCACCAATGTCATGGTGGTTGTAGCTGCCCACACCCTGCCGGGGGGGGAGGGGGCGTTGAGCACAAAGAGACCTCCTTGGCACAGCCCGCACCGAAGAGGGTGCCCCACAGGGTGCCCAAGCCTGCAGACGATTCGTTTCGACATGTTTCGCAGTTCAAACCTCACGGGTTGCTCATTCCTGTAGGGTGCCCCTTGGTTGGAGTACTCCTCCTCATTCTCTTCACCCTCCTCCTCAGCAGAAGTAAGGGATGTGCCCGATGTGGATGACGAGTCCGCTGATGACTTGCGCAAGGAGGTGGGTGATCGCAAATTCTATTGCCTTTGGCAGTGCACCTCGAAGAGAGGTTGACAGTCAGCCATCAGTCAGTTAGACAGGCCAGCAGTCAGTCAGACAGAAACACACACTTTGGGTTTTTTGTCAGTAGCAGACACAGGATAAAGCAATCGGAAGCACAATGTGTGTCAGAAACAGCAGTGGCCGAGTGGTAATGCAGGCGTCTGCAGACATTTCAGTCGGTGGTTCGAACCCTGGTGCGGTCAATGTTTGCAGCGGCGCCGCCGGCGTCTGCCAACCAGGATTCGAACCGGCCGACCTACAATACTGCGGCCGAGTGCATTACCATTCGACGGGGAGGGGTTTTTCGAGCGCACAGCCTTCCCACTGCTTGAAGCCTTTTAAGCGAAAACTTTTGACCCCCCCCCCAAAAAGTGTTATCCAGTTTTAGGGCATAGAGGCCGCAGAATCAAAAAATCCATTGGGGGATGCTCTTATTGGGCAAAATAATGATTTTACAAGGGGTTGGACATCAAATATCATGCCTTGGGGTATGCTACGCGAATGACCCCAAAAAAGGGGGGTATATGACGCCCGCGCCTGCACTTGATCTAACAACCTCTCTTCGAGGTGATTTTCGATCCCGTTGCCCTCCCACAAGCTCTACTTCTGCTTGTGGGAGGGTGGTGTTTACAGCCCGCTGTGACTAAATGAAAAACTGGTGTGTTCATAAAACAACGCGCACCAAACCATGCGCCCTGCGCATTGCACCGTGCGCACCGCGCGCTCGTTTCTCTCCAAGACAAGGGTCAGCAGGCATTGGCAACTGGCCAAGCAAAGTGCACGGCTATTTCAGAGGGACCATAGCCTGGAAACCTTCCCAGGCCACCTGGGAAAGCTGAGTGCCCAAAGGATCCAGGTGTGTGCAGCAGCCGTCAGAGACCCAAAGATGAGAGTGCCCTAGGCCGGCTTCACCTTGATTGTGGGCGCGGAGGGCTATCGCAGCCACCCAACCTCTCTCCCTCTAAACCCACCAGCCCACCCCAGGGGGAATCCTTGCACTGCGCGCGCACTGCGCGCTACTTTTAGAGTAGGTCCTCCCTAAAGAACCCCAAGGCACACCCCTTCCAAATGCCCCCAAATTTAGGTCACCCAAACTGCCTTCCCCTCATGGGGTGCGCCGCTGGAAGCGCTCCGCTGGAACCCCCCCCTTCTAGCAGAAATTTTGATCACATCTTGGTTTCCTACACAAAACCTGTTGACTTGACCTAATGCACCCCCAAATGTCTTACACTATGACCCCCTTGCTAGTACAAATCTTGGCCGTTCCCGGTCACCCCGCCCTTGTGGAGCACTGGGGGGCACAAAAAACGCTGGAACCCCTGCTAGAACCCCCTTCTAGCGGGCTTCCAGCGACTTTTTAGGCCCCCTTCCAGCGCTGGAACCCCCGCTGGAACCCCCTTCCAGCGCCCCCTTCCAGCGCTGGAAGGGGGTTCCAGCGGGGGTTCCAGCGGGGGTTCCAGCGCCGGAACCCCCCCTTCCGGCACATACCCCAACTTCACAACAACACGGATCGGGGGCACAAACACATTCAATGTGGATTGACTTGTTCAGCACAACATCCTTGCCGATCAACGGCGTTGTCGTTTTAAAAATGCATGACCCTTGTGTGCAACATAGTGACGCAAGCCAATTTGCATGGTCTCCATGTTGAGGACATGGCGCAAGCCCCGTTTTGACAGACGGGGCTTTTGTAGCGACCATCCACGCATGGAGTTTTTCACCTGTACCTTAAATCGGCGGTGCCGGTGTTCGGCCGGCACACTTGAAAACAAATATAACGTGCGATATTTGGCAAGGAAGTAGTGGGAATGGGCCACAGTCCAATGGACCCATGGTGTGGGCTTCCAACCCAACGCTTGCCAACATGTGCCAATGCTTTGGCACAAAGTTTTGGCGGACGCCACCTCAACATCTGTTAGGGGTTCCTTCTTACGCCATAGCTTTTGAAGTGCACAAAAATCGCGCAAAAAAACAGCAACTAGAACATACATACATACACCGTTGCAAACAATAGTTGGAAAGTGGGTTTGGAGGGCTGAGATAAGCCGTTGTTGAAATGTGGGTCGGTCCCCAAAAAGTCGAGCAGCGCTGATGTCAAACGTTCCCTCCTTTGCCTTTCGAGGGAGAAGCTCCTTGCGCTCCGCGGCAGGAATAGAGCGGGCCTCATGCAGCAAATCAGCCCAAATTTCATGAAATTCGCGAGCCATGGCACGTTGGCCAACTACACCAACCAACCACCGTGCAATATCATCAGAAAACCGTTTTTTGAAAGCGTCGGTCACTCGGCAAGCACCATGGACCACATCTCCTGCCCGACGATCCGTCTTGATGGTGCGCAAGAATGAGCCCCAGCGAACATTCGCAAGGACATGATCCAATGGAACTAGAATAGTCACATCGTCACTATAACAACATTTCCCCCCTCCGTTGGTTACTGCCATTAACTTCCCATCCCCAGACAAGAACACCACAAACCGCCAGGACTCACCATCAATGAACACAGTGGTGTCCCTTTGCAAAGCAACCACTTGTTCATTGAGTTTGCCAATGTCATCGATAGCCAGCAGACACCCGGCATCGTCCGGCCAATCCATGCACCACCACATTGCCCAACGGGCAATGTGGCCAGCCGCTTTCACCCCCTCCCCCCAAACATGGACAAACACGTCCGCTTTGGAAACACTAGTTTTCCACAAAGGAGTTGCATCGGGCACCACAACCACCCAAATGCACTTTCAGTCCCATTATGTTTAAAATTCCCCTCCGCTATGGCAAGTTGAACTTGGTTTACCACCACGTCCTTCAACTGCGTCACGGCTGCGCTCCTCTGGTGCATGGAGCCTCCACTGACGGTCAATGTTTCCGCCGTGTAGCGGGTCAACCGTGTCCTCGTGTCGGCAAGGTCACGTTGCGTGCATTGCCGCGGTTACCGTAGTGTTTGCCGGATTGAGAGGTTGGAGTCCAAGGCGTATTTCCACACCCGAATGGCGGCCCGGTACGCGTGGCTATCCTCCCCCTCAGCGTCAGCCTTGCTGCGCACGAACAACCCATCTACGGTTTCTTGGACTAGCGGGCTGTCCTCCACAAGAAGGGCAGCTAGAACTTTGGCGATGTGCCCACGCCGCTCATGTCGGGCACGGTCCTTCAGTTGGGAATAGGCCGTCAGCGGTGGCAATGAATGCAGAAACGCTGCTACAGCCTTGTCCATGGGGTCCACCTAAAGACCAGGAATGGGTGCTAGAACCCCCGCTGGAACCCCCTTCCAGCGCTGGAACCCCCCCCTTCCAGCGCTGGAACCCCCCCTTCCAGCGCTGGAACCCCCCCTCGTTCCAGCGCTGGAACCCCCTTCCAGCACCCCTTCTAGCAGTGACCCCCCCCCCCCCCAACCCCTCTTGCACCTATTGCCAACCATTCCGTCCCCTGGCACGCTTTGCACAAAGAAAGGCTTAGGATAGTTTTTTGGGCAATCTTGCAATTCGTAGTTCGTAATTCGTAATTCGCAATGCGTAATTTGCAATTCGTTTCATGAAACAACCCCCATACCCCAGACAGCCAGTCATGGGACGTTAGGAGCAAGGACCTCCGCCTGCACCGCAGCGCCGGCACACATCGCGCAAGGCGAGTAGAAGGTCCGGTCCTTCTTAACCAACATACCTCATGACCACCAACGTTCCAAATAGGAAAATAAGTGCTTTGTAATTTGCCAAAAAAGTCTTTGCCCAAGTCCAAAAATAATGCAACAAGCGATTAGTCACCGGGGCCGTCAGGGCCGTCAAGCACAAAGAATGCAAACTGTGGCCTCGGCGTTAAATCAGTGCATCAAAACACAATAAGGGCAACACTGGCAGCGGCAATCTGGAAGCGCGCATGCTGTACCAAGCGCATTTGCCCCCAGTGGCCTTTGGTGACAGGACAAACAGACTGACAAACACCGGTACCACCAAACAAAATAGCCTCCCTACTTCTGCTTCTCCAAAATGGTGAGGTACTTGGAGGAGATAGCCAAGGCTCCGGTTTCATCAACGGGTGTGGTTGCGAAGGCCAAGGCGGTGTCAAGCGAGATCGGCGGGCAAGTGGATACCCAGCCAATTACGTGGCCACCAACAGCCTCTTTGAGTCCGGAGGATTGGTCCGAGAGCTTGTTTTTGAAGGGGCGCTCCTTCTCCTCCTCCCACTTCTCTCGCATGTGCTTCAGCTCACCCTCTACCTCTATCTTCTGCCTCTTGCTATCCTCAAGTGCGTCCTGGAGGTCCTGTGCTCGCTTCTCTGCGGCCTTTGCCTGACTCTTGGCTACGGCCAGTTCATTTTGAAGCTTCTGCATTTCACGGGTTGCCCGGGTTGAGGACTCTCCCTAAGTTTGCGGGTTAAAACACAACCTCCACATGTGCTGATTTTGCATTTGCCTTTGCGCATCACAGACCTGCGTCATCCATCAGGGCGCGAGTTATTTTTGTGTGCTGCTGCCACTGCAACGAAGAACAGGTCATACACCTATCAATTGTGGGATGCTGAGGCGAGTGAGTGGGAGGTTTGGCACTCTTTGAAGCGGTTTGGCGGTGTCGGTGGTGCACGGGTTCCCGCCGAAGTCCAGACTCGTGTCAGTGATTGGGTGGCTGAGCGGGTGGCTGAACCGTTGACAGGGCGGGGGTACAAGGCTGACCCCATGGTTGTCGATGATGAGGCTGATGATACTGAGATTGTGAAGTCTGAGGGTTCCCCCAAGGGGAAGACCGCTGTCAAGCAGGAGTCTACACCAAGGGCCACACCAAAGCCCGCACCAAAGGGCAAGGCACCAGCAAAGGTCACAGCCCCACCAGCGACCCCCGACCCAATTCCCTTCCCCATGGAGGAGACGGTTCGTGGCATTTCGGATGGGGTGATGCGTACGTTGGAGGGAAATGTGCAGTCCACATTGCGGGATAATCTGCCCGCGGCAGTTCGTGAGGCTCATCGGCCTCCTCAGGGGCACTACCCTCCGATGGCCAGATGTCCAGTGTGGCCTGAGGCACAAGGGGAGGATGGTCAATTGACTGGGGGGATGGAATGCATCGCTGGAACCCCTGTACCCAACTGCTAGAACCCCCTTCCAACGCTGGAACCCCTGCTGGAACCCCCGCTAGAACCCCCTTCCAGCGCTGGAAACCCCCCCCCTTCCAGCGCTGGGACCCCCCCTTCCAGCGCTGGAACCCACCCTTCCAGCGCTGGAACCCCCTTCCAGCACCCCTTCCAGCAGCGAACGTGGGACAAATTTCATTCTCGAAACGACACAAAACAGGCAAACGTAGTAATAAACGACAGTAGTGGTTGGCTACCTGCTGGCATGCGCACCAGTACTCGCCTGCCTCCTTCGGATTCTCCACCACTAGGCGTGCCTCACTAGGATCATGGGGTCAACGACGTTTGGGGTCTCCAGTGGTACTTGATCCCATCGCAGCACGCGGAGTTCATCACCATCTGGGTCCCCACAATAGGCCGTACCGCCAAATCTTCCCGAGCGGATGACGAGGATGGTGCCGGGGTTTGTTCTGAGCAGTGGGTAGCAGGCACCAGGTTGTGGAAGGCGCTCCTCCTCGTGGGTGTGTGGACCAAAAGGGCACTTCTCCGGGAGGCATGGTGTTGCTTCTACGTCAACGGGCTGTTGCGAGGTGATGGGCTCCGGAGGCTGTGGTAGGTGTTGTGTCAAGAGAACAGTGTTTCCGAGCAGCATGAGGCAAGTGGCGGCGAAGCTGCACACAGAAGCGTCTCCAACAGATGCTGCAGAGCATGCAGAGCCTTGTGATAGTCCACGAAGGGGTGAATCCGGAGGAGGTGCTTGAAAGAGTTCGGGCGTGGGGGCAGTAAGTGTGGCGTCGCAGACTGAACAAGTACCGCTTGCATGGTTGGGGCACAGTGGGACCTGCTGACACATGAAGCATACGGACGGGGGCTGTGCGACCTTCTTGCGGCAACCGGAATGCCCACATTTCACCGATTCTTGCACTTCCGATTCGGCATAGGCCCACGGTGGGGGGGAAATGGGGACGGTGTTGTTGTACAACACATTGTAATTCGCCAGCGCAATGAAGGCAATTATGCGAGGAGTGCCTTCAAGCAGCCCAACGGGAACAGCTCCTCCAACGTGGATCAACTCCGACGTGAAGACGGTCATATCCCCAACCTCCATATCCATCAGGCACTCGAACCAGGGCTTAGGCACCCCCTCATGGGACAATGGCACGTATCTACCACATGAGGCGTCGGCCGGGATGTCCACATTGCACGGCACAAATATTGAAAGGGCTCGGCCCTTAATTTTGTGTGTCAAGGGGCGATCGCGGTGCCAGTGTTGCCGCTTGTTGTTTGTTGCCCGAACATAGCCGGCCCGAACAACCACAACATCCTCGAAGTCCTTCACCTTTTGAATCTCCCACTGCACCTCCTTGGCAAGGGCCTCCAAAGCAGGCAGGTCGTTCCCCTCTCCATGTGGTAGTGGCAATCCCAAACGACTGTAGCAGGCACTTCTACCGGGGCTGTCTTGTGCACGGCCTGGAGCCGGCGCATTGTCGTTGAAAATTGATCCCCACTTCTGGCCCGGAATGGTGAGGCACTCGTCCTTGGCGGCACTGTGGACCGGGGAGTCGGCAAAAATACCACGGTAGCGGCAAAGCCCAAAGTCCGAGATGGCATTGGGGTTCTCGTTCGTGGCGGTACCAGTTGCAGGGCCAGGAACAACCTTCTCGTTACTGCCAATCAATGGAAGGGGGTGACATATAGGAAAGGGTAAACCCCCCCCCCCCTACAAGAACACGCAGTCAAAATAAGAACACGCACGGATGTTCTTATTATTTAGTCAAAAATAAGAACACGCAGCCCGGCCCGGACTCGTATGGTCCCAATTTCATCACCTATCGGCCCCTGCTGGCATACCAGGAATTTTTCATTTTTACCCTGATGCATCAACGTGGTCACTGTCACTGCCACCCTCACTAATACTACCAGCATAGTTTGAGGCATCTGTGGCCGCCTCGTAGCACTCATCCACAATGGCCTCATCCTCATCTCTGGCAGCCAAAACATCATTAAACCAAAAGGAGGGGTCATCAACATTCCAATCTGCCATATTTCTGCAAACAAGGAGCTCCGGGAACACTGCACATGGGGGTCTCACAAATAAGAACACGCAAAAAATAAGAACCTTCGAATAAATAAGAACACGCGCATGTTCTTGTACGGGGGGGGGGGGGTTAGGAAGGGCTCCGCGTCGGTAGTGGACATCATGGTGGGAGTGGTAAGGCCAAAGCGGTTGTCGGGTTTCCATTGCAATTGCTTGGACGTGGGCAAAGAGTAGATTGGGATCTGCCTGTGTGCGTCTTTGAGGGAGAGGAAGCGGAGCGTGTGGCTGGTCGGTTGGGGGAGTAAATAATTGTCCTTGCCCAGCTTCTTGCTCGTGGGGCGCCTCCTAGCAAAGAGGACGTCACCGGACTGGTCGTCCCCCACATGGAGCTTCACAGTGCCGTTGGAGTCGGTGGGGAGCCTGCAGGTGATGCTGAGGTCCAAATCCTCTTGGTCCTTGGGGGAAAGGGTGGACTGGAAGATGGGGACGTGGGGGTTCTTGCCCATGACCTCGGCGATGTAATCGCTCACCACGCGCGGCTGCCGGTCATGCATGATGGACCCCTTGACTTGAACACGACCAACGGTGGTGGTGGGCTTGAAAATAACGGCGGCACCTGTGGTTGCGGCTGTGAGGGATTCTAGTTCACAACCAACAGGGGCTGCATATCCACGCGTCCCCACGAAGCCCTTGGCCTTGTCAAGCCATGATGCAAGGACCGGAAAGTCCGACCACTTCATGATGAAGCTATGCTAACACAACAATGTGAGAAATGTGGTGCACGCATGAGGGCAGTGGATGTACTGTGCCTAGGGGATGTAGTGTGCCTAGAATCGGTGCTGGAACCCCCGCTGGAACCCCCGCTGGAACCCCTTCCAGCGCTGGAACCCCCCCCCTTCCAGCGCTGGAACCCCCCCTTCCAGCGCTGGAACCCCCCCCTTCTAGCGCTAGAACCCCCCTTCCAGCGGAGTGCTGGAAGGGGTTCCAGCGGGGGTTCCAGTGGTTTTGAACCTACCTTAAATTAAGCACCCGGGCAACGGTACACCTTGTTTCCACCACAAACGAACACCATACACAACATATTTGCACCCCGAGTGAATGTCTAATGGTAACCTCCACCCACCATGTGTGCCAAAATGGGGGGGGGTTCCAGCGGAGCGCTTCCAGCGGCGCACCCAACACATAAGGCATCATGCAAAATGCGGAAAGACACACACATATCTTCTTTTCTGTTCAATTGTCAACTAAATACAAAATCAGAATGCTTCGGAGTGGCGGCATTTGAAAGCTCACTCACCCTACCAGCTAGTGCCAAGGCCTCATATGTGTCCACCTCATCCTCCACTGGACCGTGGGGCAAAGTGGCTTGTAGGAGGGAATCCACGTCAAACTCCGGTTTCCACTTGGGTACAACCACACATCCTTATCAGCAGTGATGCGGCCTCACATAGGGCATTCGGCTGTGGTCAAGCAAAAACCGGGGAGTCCGTCACCCCAACTCAAGGGCCCACACCAAAGTGTGGGAGTCCATGGTGGGGATGAGCAAAAAAGTGTGCAAAGGGGCGGAAATGGGTGAAAGTGGGTGAAAATCCAAAAATGCCATATCCCCAATGTGGAAGAAGCATCAAAACCTACGTTAGGGGCAACAATGATGCCCCCTAGTATCACAAAGTATGGGTCTTCACTACGGCTAGACGCCCAAATAGTTGCACTGCGCCCGCACTGCGCGCGCACTGCGCTTAAGGCGCCCCCCCACTAGCCCACCCTGTCATACGGTAGCGGTAGCGGGATAGCTTCCATCTGACCTATGATGCAATTGGACTCATTAAGCAATGAGGTCCTGTGGCAATATATGTGCACTGTGCCACAGCAATGACTGGTGTTTACAGGGACAGGTGCTCCCATGCCATGGCAGAAGAGGAATGCACCATGCAGCATGTGCCACCACACTTGAGAACTCCCACTGGGAGATGGACCCGCCTACTTTAGTAATGCACAGTGAGTCCAGGGTAGGGACACCCTAAGATAAGACTTGGCAAAGATGTCATAGTCAGAGAGCATCTGGAATGGCACACTGACATCAAGCCTCCCAAAATTTGTGGCCTGAGATTATGCATAACATGCAGCGCTGTATTTTGAAGCTGTATTTTGAAGCGCCAATACAAAAAAAATGCACCTGCTTCCCATATGCAAATAAAGATGCTGCTGCTGCTTGCTGCTGACAGGGACAGCAAAAAAAAAGGCACAGTGCAATGCCAACTTGAGGTGTGGAGTAGCATCCCACTCCACCCTGCTTGGGAGCGGAGATCTGATGGGGAAGGGGGGGTGCTGTATGTATTTTAGGCGGCGGCGGCACGGGAGGGGGGGGGGCTCGTTGGGATAGCACGGCACAGAGATCTCCCCGAGATGTCAGCCTGTTATGTTGATCCTGTGATGACAACGAAAATTTCAAAAAGATAAATTCCCCACAGCTTGAGACACAGCCATAAGAGCCTGAGAAAGGGAAAATCAATGTTGGCAACAGGCTCCAAAAGGCCCCACACTTCAATTTGGGATGGAGACCGGGCCTCTGTGTTGCTGTGCTTCATTGTTGTCGTGTCGTGGTCTACGTGGCTCAAAAACCAAATCTGAGAGCTCAGCATCGCCAAACTGGACGCCCAGACCCGGACGTTTGAAACAATTTTCAAAAAAGATGCACAAATTTTGAAAATACATTTTTGTTTGTGGGCACAAAAGCCTCAGAGGATTTGGATCAGTTTTCAAAAATGAGCCATCTCACATTGCACCACATTGCATTTCATCACATCAAATCACAGCAAATCACGTCACGTCACATCACATCACATGATATCAAGTCAGATCACATGACATCACATGACATCACATACATCACATTGCCTCACATTACATCACATCACATCACATCACATCACATCACATCCCCTCCTATGAAATCACATCACATCACATCACATCACATCACATGATATGTTGTGAAAACATGTCAATGTGTATCACATCATACTGGGTCAGATCACATAACGGCCCCCGCAACCCCAAGTCAATGCCTGTTGAAAAACCTTTCCTAATGGCAATATCAATGAAATTTATGGAAGCTTTAGCAATGGTGTAAAATAGTGATGACAATAAATCCAACAACCAGTTTTGAACAACGTGACGCAAAAAAGTTTCTGGCACGCCACTTTTGGGACATCTGGGCTCCACTCCGAAGCCATGTGGCAGGATACGGCAGGATACGGCAGGATACACGTAATACAATACGTCCGTATTAGAGAAACCCCACTGGCCCCACTGGCATGCCCTGTAAGGCAAACGATCCCAGCCGTGCACCCTGGACAATTAGCAGCTCCGAGCCGGCAACAGGAACCCCTCCAGGGCCGTTCTGACCTACAGGGATGAGCCCTCCCAGGCCCACTAGCCAGGGAGTCCATTGGACCCGCAGCCACGCAAATCCACAGCACACCGTGTTCACTGGCAAGACGAGGGAGTGGGGGGAGGGGAAAAAGCGCGCCCACACGCAGCGGAGGCATAATCACCTACCCATAGAGGACGGCGAACGCCCCGCAGCCTCAGCGCAACACACCCCTCGGAGACTCCTGACCACTAACCCCGGTAACCCCGATAACCCATACCAGCTAAGGGCAGGGACCCACACTCCCGCCACACTGGGAGCGAGAACGCACGGGGACGCAACACACCCCACGCATCAGCCCTGGAGCTGGGGTCAGCGGCCCCTCACGCAGGGCTACCCACTAATCCCCCACTCACAAAACCTCCCGCACCGGTGCACACTGGAATCTGCCAGAGCTCCGCACAGAGCTGCAACCAACACGGGCCAAATGGGCCCAACGGTGGTTCACAGGGGCTCAAAATGACGTCCCAAGGCTGTTCCCACACCAATTAGGATGCTCAAACAACTGTTTCCAGCCCGTTTATGGCCCGTGGTCACCCATTTTGGCCCTGCGAAGGTACCCAAAATCCTTGAAACCAGGCCATTTTGGGACCAAAATAGGGTGAAACAGAGGGTCAAAAAAGTGTTTTTGAAAATTGACCTTGGACCATGGGATACCCAAACAAGTGTTTTGAGCCCTTTTTAAACCGGTTTAGACTTAGGCAGGGGAAACAAGCGTCAGCCTTCAGAAGGCAGATGAGGAAAGAAGAAGAAGAAACGGGGACAGGACACAAGGCGCTCAGCTTTAAGGGTGATTTAGAAGTCCTCACAAGTTAAGATGAACTTCGAAGGGAACATGCTGTTATCTGCAATGGCGTTTCATTGTTGGTGGGCTGAGGACAAATTGCAATCCTTCTGGAACATCACTTGTACCATTTCATACACCTGCGGGTGCCTTGAATTTTTCCCAGTTTTGCTGGGTAGATATTTGAACTTAATTTTTTTCCCGCTAGGGTGGTAGCGGTAAGCGCCTTTTTTCCTGCAGGACCATAATTTGAAGGGCCGCAACTCCCCAGACATGACAAAAATGGGTGACAAGGGAAAATGGAAAACAGCAGGGGCAAACAGAGAACACAAAAGGGCAAAGGATTTTACATGAAAAAAGGAACACCGGGGAGAAAACACACCAATTCCGGCTATTTTTGGACTGCCAGCCACGGGGTTTGGGGGGCGTTGCAGCGCACGAGCCCTGCTCAATGACATTTTGTGCCTACGAGTATTGACATCTCCATTTTTCTTTCACAGCGTCCCTGATTTTCCTGTGTGCCGCATGCTCCAATGTCACATAACTCTGTTGAGCCTTCGGGTATTATGCAATTCGGAATCAGAACTTGATGACGAATCAAAATCAGAGCCATTTTGAAAGCTGGGTGCAGTTGGCAGGCGAAAATACAGCTGTACACGAAAGCCAGCATGCACCAGCTGCAAAGCATGCACCCGTCTACTGCTGCCCACTCTGCTCTGCTTTCCACAGACCGAACTCAGGCATGCACTCGGGCCTTCAACACAGTCCAAACGGACATACCAGTTCCCACACTGAATTCTTGGAGGCATGAAGCCCTACAAGCTTCATGGCTGGGCCCAAGTGTTTGGGCAAAAGCATTGCCAGGTACAGAGACATGATAACCACGAATGTGTATGCAACCTGAAGATGGTTAGAACGATTGTCCTGACCCGTGTCACAGCCCTGTGCGGAGCCATTCTCAGCCCGCCAGCCCCGCAACACTCACCAGAGCAGGGGGGCAAGCAGGTAGGCAAGCACATAGCCCAGAGGTGAACAAATTGCACCTCTGGACTCTACCCCGATATCATCTACCTCCCCTATTTGAGAACAAATAAACCTAAACCCGAACAACCCCACAGAAAAAATTATCACTCATGCCCCGAAACAAGAACTGCAACAGAAGAAGCTCACTACAAATCATCATTGTGTTAGCAGGCCACCAGGGGTGTCCTTGAGAGCAAAAAGAAACAAAAGAAAGCTTTCGTAACGCCAACACAAACAAACTTACACGGGGACGCTCTCGGCTTCATGGTCAAGACAGGGGCAAGACACAAGACCACAGAAACAGTGTTGAACCATAGTTGGCGGTTGGCGACGGTGGCGGCTAGCAGTTGGTGGTTGGTGACATTTGGAAGTTGGCGCTTGGCGGTTGGTGGTGGTTGGCGGTTGGTGGTTGGTCGCTGGTGGTTGGCCGCTGGTGGCGGTTGGCGGCAATTGGTGGTTGGCGGTTGGTGGCCTTTGGTTGTTGGTGTTCGGTGATCCCTGGGGGCTGTCCTGAACAAAAAATTACTAGGCTCCTTAAAGACACCCCTGTAGCAGACCAAACAAAAGGTTGGGAGGATGCATGACCAGCAATCCAAACAAGGCCTGAAAAAATAACGCGTGCACTGCAAACATTTCCTCAATCCCTGTCAGACCCCTGCCAAAGTGCATCCCTCGGGGAGCCAATGTTTACATGGAAAGATACAGGTCCTGACCGTCGTGCGATTCATTGCGTCTTGGTTGATTCGGTATGTTATTTGGCCTTGTACCACTCTGTGCCACAACCTGGAGGTACCAGGGAGTACTTGTAGTGTGAGCAGGCCATGGACTGAATGAATTCGGAAGTGGACGAGGACTGAAGCTGGTATCTGCTCTGGTGCCGCGCTACCAAACCCCTACCAGCCGCTGCATGCTGCAGAAAAGCAAGGGTGGTATCCACAGTCAACGGCATATACACTGGACAGCAGTGGCACTTCCACAAACAACGCATCAGCTAAGGCAACTTGGGGTCCATTAAGGTCCCCTTCCCATGCCTAAGATGCCCCAACATCACAAGAGGAGGTGTAGTGTAAGGTCTCAGAGGCACAGGCACAACCAGTGCATACCAACAGGAACCAGGTTTTGCGGGCCAAATCCGGATTCACGAAATAGATGATGAAGAAAATCATGAACACGGCGCTGAGAAGGGTCACGCTCCGGAAACCCACCAGGAAAAGGAGCACAAGAGTGACTTTCGATGCATGGTAAAGGACAAAATCACGCAGGAATCTCTGAGAGTGAACGCCGAGGATGGTGAAACCTTGCACTGTGCGCCCATGGCTTGCGTTAAAAAGCCCAAGGTTTCAATGCCTTGTGCTATCTTTGACAAAGCACAACAAAACTTTTCCAACAAGCACTGTGCCACTGTGGCCTGCTTTCGCTGTGCGCTGTGGTTTACCTTGCGCAAGCACCAGGAAAGTCAGGAAAACGATGGTGCCTGGACAAGGCGGTGCTTGCGAACGGCACGCAGTACCAAAAGAACATATGTCACCAAAAACCTACCCATACCTCACCCTAAGCACAATTGTCGTAACAGGGCACGAGAACACAATGTGCAGGCAAATTTCACCAAGTTCTGGAGGTCCTCACTGCCCATCAGGGGTATCAGGAGCTGTGGAATAAAAACCCTTTCCAACTTTGCACCTCATCTTAAACAATCGCACATGCTTGCCCTTTAGGGCAGACTTTGGAGCAGGCTTGGCTTCAGGTTTGGGAATGGGTTTGGCTTCCTATTCCTTGGGACAAAACTGTCATCAACAATATCTATGGTGGAGGAAAGCTTGCCCCGCTTCGGAAACCCACTTCCCAAATTGTGCATGTGAAGGATGGACTGGATGTACGTGACAGCCAGGGCAGGAGTAACGAGTAGTCATGGCTGAAAATCACATCAAAACAAACAGCAGTGGGTTGCAGTACCAAGCATAATGTTGTTATGAGCAGGAGGACTCATCCCAAACATGACACAGCCCCTGTTTCCCTCTACAATCGGCACACAATCGCGTTCTGCTCAGTTTCTGACCATAAAAACTGTGGTCAGAACAACGGAGGAAAGCGTAGCTCGATTGTGGAAATAAGCGTAACTTGCTTTTTTATTTTTTTTGGCGTAAGTCGCATAACTTTTTTTTTTTGGCGTAAGTGGCGTTTTTTTTCGACGGAAATTTGTTTTTTTTTTTGGTGTAAGTTGAGTAAACTTTTTTTTTTGGCGTAAGTCGCTTATGGAAAAAAAAACTTTTTTCCAAAAAAAAAAGGCGGGGAGACACAAGAAGCACCCAACAACCGCCATTGCTACCTGAGGAGGTGAAGCATATAGCCCCCGCGGACATTTTGGGTATCTCCGGCACGGGTAAAGCAATGGACCGTGGCGTGAAGGGTGGTTTTTATAGTCATTGCCGGCACATGGCGGAAATAACGTGGAGCACACTCATCATGACCGCAAACAAAAAATGCAATTTGCCCTTCGGCCTTTGGCAAGCGGTATCAAAATGACTATATTGTTGCCGGCCCCACCGGCTACGAAGCTCAAGCCAGCGATACCACCTGAGTCCAGTCACCTCGGGCCAACTACATTCTTCGCATGCAACCATCATGGCGTGGGGTGTCACCCCTGCATTCTCGGGGATCCCCAACGCCAAGCACGGGGAGCAAAAAATCAGAGGTGGTCCCCAACGAAGGGGTACCTCACCCCTCCCTTCTCGGGGGCCCAAAAGAGGGCGGAAATGCTACGTCACCCCTACATTCTCGGGGATCCCCAACAAAGGGGAACAAAATCAGAAGTGGGTACCTCACCCCTTATTGTCATTTTTTTTGGCAGTAGGTCGCGTATCAAAATAGCGTACATCGCGTAACAACACAAGTGTACCTCGCTTTTTTTCTAAAAAAAAAAAAAGCGTACCCGACTTATTGATATATTTTTTTGCTGCAGGTCGCGAATGAAAAAAAAGCGTAGGTTGCGTAACGAAAAAAGCGTAGCTCGCTTTTTTTTTTAAAAAAGCGTAAGTCGCGTAGCTTATTTGTTTTAGGTGTAGGTCGCGTCACAAAAAAAGCGTAAATCGGGTACCATACATTTTCGAGTTTTTTTTCCACACCAGACTTACGCCTAAAAAAGAAAAAATAAGCGATTTACGCCAAAAAAAAAAATAAGCGACTTACGCTTGACACGGAAAAGCAACGGTCACACCGGGTCCCGGTGCCCAGACGAGGAGGTGTTCCACAACGGGGGGGGGGGGGGGAGGTGGGAGGGTGTGCACGCAATACACTGTAGATCAATACATTGTAAATCGCCACGGGCAGGGGCATTTGGTAAAACCTAGTATGCGCCGTAGTAGTACCTAGTAAAATGTGGTAAAAATTAGAAAAATGTAGTAAAAGCTAGTAAAAAGATTTAAAAAAAACTTCTTGCTAGGTAAAAAGAGCAAAAATTCTAAAAAATTTTCCTTACTATGTTAGTTATTGGGTAGTCACAAATTTGGACTTGAATTTGAACAAAAAACAAAGTATAGGAGGGGGGGGGGGGTCAACGGTAGGTGGTATTTGTGTTTAGAGGCATGGCTGTCCATGGTCGATTCCAGGCCACTTGTGTAAGTGGCGCGTGGATTGCGAGTCCCTAACCCCAACTCAAGGGGCCATGCAACAAAGCGTGGATTGTGCGTCCCTAACCCCAACGCGAGGGGCCATACAACAAAGCGTGGATTGTGAGTCCCTAACCCCAACTCAAGGGGCCACGCAACAAAGCGTGGATTGTGAGTCCCTAACCCAAACACAAGGGGCCACACAACAAAGCGTGGATTGTGAGTCCCTAACCCCAACTCAAGGGGCCACACAACAAAGCGTGGATTGTGAGTCCCTAACCCCAACTCAAGGGGCGGCGCAACAAAGCGTGGATTGTGAGTCCCTAACCCCAACTCAAAGGGCCACCCAACAAAGCGTGGATTGTGAGTCCCTAACCCCAACTCAAGGGGCCACGCAACAAACCGCGGAACGGGAGTCCCTAACCCCAACTCAAGGGACCACACCACAAGGCGTGGATTGTGAGTCCCTAACCCCAACTCAAGGGGCCACACAACAAGGGGCCGCACAACAAAGGGTGGATTGTGAGTCCCTAACCCCAACTCAAGGGGCTACAAAACAACGCGTGGATTGTGAGTCCCTAACCCCAACTCGAGAGGCCGCGCAACAAACCGTGGATTGTGAGTCCCTAACCCCAACTCAAGGGGGCACACAACAAAGCGTGGATTGTGAGTCCCTAACCCCAACTCAAGGGGCCACACAACAAAGCGTGGATTGTGAGTCCCTAATCCCAACTCAAGGGGCCACACAAAAAAGCGTGGATTGTGAGTCCCTAACCCCAACTCAAGGGGCCACACCACAAAGCGTGGATTGTGAGTCCCTAACCCCAACTCAAGGGGCCAAACAACAAAGCGTGGATTGTGCGTCCCTGACCCCAACTCAAGGGGCCACGCAACAAACCTTGGAATGTGAGTCCCTAACCCCAACTCAAGGGGCCAAACAACAAAGCGTGGATTGTGCGTCCCTGACCCCAACTCAAGGGGCCACGCAACAAACCTTGGAATGTGAGTCCCTAACCCCAACTCAAGGGGCCACACAACAAAGCGTGGATTGTGAGTCCCTAACCCCAACTCAAGGGGCCATACAACAAAGCGTGGATTGTGAGTCCCTAACCCCAACTCAAGGGGCCACGCAACAAAGCGTGGATTGTGAGTCCCTAACCCAAACACAAGGGGCCACACAACAAACCGTGGATTGTGAGTCCCTAACCCCAACTCAAGGGGCCACGCAACAAAGCGTGGATTGTGAGTCCCTAACCCAAACACAAGGGGCCACACAACAAAGCGTGGATTGTGAGTCCCTAACCCCAACTCAAGGGGCCACACCACAAAGCGTGGATTGTGAGTCCCTAACCCCAACTCAAGGGGCCAAACAACAAAGCGTGGATTGTGCGTCCCTGACCCCAACTCAACGGGCCAAACAACAAAGCGTGGATTGTGCGTCCCTGACCCCAAATCAAGGGGCCACGCAACAAACCTTGGAATGTGAGTCCCTAACCCCAACTCAAGGGGCCACACAACAAAGCGTGGATTGTGAGTCCCTAACCCCAACTCAAGGGGCCAAACAACAAACCGTGGATTGTGAGTCCCTAACCCCAACTCAAGGGGCCAAACAACAAAGCGTGGATTGTGCGTCCCTGACCCCAAATCAAGGGGCCACGCAACAAACCTTGGAATGTGAGTCCCTAACCCCAACTCAAGGGGCCACACAACAAAGCGTGGATTGTGAGTCCCTAACCCCAACTCAAGGGGCCATACAACAAAGCGTGGATTGTGAGTCCCTAACCCCAACTCAAGGGGCCACGCAACAAAGCGTGGATTGTGAGTCCCTAACCCAAACACAAGGGGCCACACAACAAACCGTGGATTGTGAGTCCCTAACCCCAACTCAAGGGGCCACGCAACAAAGCGTGGATTGTGAGTCCCTAACCCAAACACAAGGGGCCACACAACAAAGCGTGGATTGTGAGTCCCTAACCCCAACTCAAGGGGCCATACAACAAAGCGTGGATTGTGAGTCCCTAACCCCAACTCAAGGGGCGGCGCAACAAAGCGTGGATTGTGAGTCCCTAACCCCAACTCAAAGGGCCACCCAACAAAGCGTGGATTGTGAGTCCCTAACCCCAACTCAAGGGGCCACGCAACAAACCGCGGAACGGGAGTCCCTAACCCCAACTCAAGGGACCACACCACAAGGCGTGGATTGTGAGTCCCTAACCCCAACTCAAGGGGCCACACAACAAGGGGCCGCACAACAAAGGGTGGATTGTGAGTCCCTAACCCCAACTCAAGGGGCTACAAAACAACGCGTGGATTGTGAGTCCCTAACCCCAACTCGAGAGGCCGCGCAACAAACCGTGGATTGTGAGTCCCTAACCCCAACTCAAGGGGGCACACAACAAAGCGTGGATTGTGAGTCCCTAACCCCAACTCAAGGGGCCACACAACAAAGCGTGGATTGTGAGTCCCTAATCCCAACTCAAGGGGCCACACAAAAAAGCGTGGATTGTGAGTCCCTAACCCCAACTCAAGGGGCCACACCACAAAGCGTGGATTGTGAGTCCCTAACCCCAACTCAAGGGGCCAAACAACAAAGCGTGGATTGTGCGTCCCTGACCCCAACTCAAGGGGCCACGCAACAAACCTTGGAATGTGAGTCCCTAACCCCAACTCAAGGGGCCAAACAACAAAGCGTGGATTGTGCGTCCCTGACCCCAACTCAAGGGGCCACGCAACAAACCTTGGAATGTGAGTCCCTAACCCCAACTCAAGGGGCCACACAACAAAGCGTGGATTGTGAGTCCCTAACCCCAACTCAAGGGGCCATACAACAAAGCGTGGATTGTGAGTCCCTAACCCCAACTCAAGGGGCCACGCAACAAAGCGTGGATTGTGAGTCCCTAACCCAAACACAAGGGGCCACACAACAAACCGTGGATTGTGAGTCCCTAACCCCAACTCAAGGGGCCACGCAACAAAGCGTGGATTGTGAGTCCCTAACCCAAACACAAGGGGCCACACAACAAAGCGTGGATTGTGAGTCCCTAACCCCAACTCAAGGGGCCACACCACAAAGCGTGGATTGTGAGTCCCTAACCCCAACTCAAGGGGCCAAACAACAAAGCGTGGATTGTGCGTCCCTGACCCCAACTCAACGGGCCAAACAACAAAGCGTGGATTGTGCGTCCCTGACCCCAAATCAAGGGGCCACGCAACAAACCTTGGAATGTGAGTCCCTAACCCCAACTCAAGGGGCCACACAACAAAGCGTGGATTGTGAGTCCCTAACCCCAACTCAAGGGGCCAAACAACAAACCGTGGATTGTGAGTCCCTAACCCCAACTCAAGGGGCCAAACAACAAAGCGTGGATTGTGCGTCCCTGACCCCAAATCAAGGGGCCACGCAACAAACCTTGGAATGTGAGTCCCTAACCCCAACTCAAGGGGCCACACAACAAAGCGTGGATTGTGAGTCCCTAACCCCAACTCAAGGGGCCATACAACAAAGCGTGGATTGTGAGTCCCTAACCCCAACTCAAGGGGCCACGCAACAAAGCGTGGATTGTGAGTCCCTAACCCAAACACAAGGGGCCACACAACAAACCGTGGATTGTGAGTCCCTAACCCCAACTCAAGGGGCCACGCAACAAAGCGTGGATTGTGAGTCCCTAACCCAAACACAAGGGGCCACACAACAAAGCGTGGATTGTGAGTCCCTAACCCCAACTCAAGGGGCCATACAACAAAGCGTGGATTGTGAGTCCCTAACCCCAACTCAAGGGGCCACGCAACAAAGCGTGGATTGTGAGTCCCTAACCCCAACTCAAGGGGCCACGCAACAAACCGCGGAATGTGAGTCCCTAACCCCAACTCAAGGGACCACACCACAAACCGTGGATTGTGAGTCCCTAACCCCAACTCAAGGGGCCACACAACAAGGGGCCGCACAACAAAGCGTGGATTGTGAGTCCCTAACCCCAACTCAAGGGGCCACAAAACAACGCGTGGATTGTGAGTCCCTAACCCCAACTCGAGGGGCCGCGCAACAAACCGTGGATTGTGAGTCCCTAACCCCAACTCGAGGGGCCACACAACAAAGCGTGGATTGTGAGTCGCTAACCCCAACTCAAGGGGCCACGCAACAAAGCGTGGATTGTGAGTCCCTAATCCCAACTCAAGGGGCCACGCAACGAAGCGTGGATTGTGAGTCCCTAACCCCAACTCAAGGGGCCACACCACAAAGCGTGGATTGTGAGTCCCTAACCCCAACTCAAGGGGCCACGCAACAAAGCGTAGATTGTGAGTCCCTAACCCCAACTCAAGGGGCCACACAACAAACCGTGGATTGTGAGTCCCTAACCCCAACTCAAGGGGCCACACAACAAAGCGTGGATTGTGCGTCCCTAACCCCAACTCAAGGGGCCACGCAACAAACCGTGGATTGTGAGTCCCTAACCCCAACTCAAGGGGCCACGCACAAACCGTGGATTGTGAGTCCCTAACCCCAACTCAAGGGGCCAAACAATAAAGCGTGGATTGTGAGTCCCTAACCCCAACTCAAGGGGCCACGCAACAAAGCGTGGATTGTGAGTCCCTAACCCCAACTCAAGGGGCCACAAAACAACGCGTGGATTGTGAGTCCCTAACCCCAACTCAAGGGGCCACGCAACAAAGCATGGATTGTGAGTCCCTAACCCCAACTCAACGGGCCACACAACAAACCGTGGATTGTGAGTCCCTAACCCCAACTCAAGGGGCCACAAAACAACGCGTGGATTGTGAGTCCCTAACCCCAACTCAAGGGGCCACGCAACAAAGCGTGGATTGTGCGTCCCTAACCCCAACTCAAGGGGCCACGCAACAAACCGTGGATTGTGAGTCCCTAACCCCAACTCAAGGGGCCACGCACAAACCGTGGATTGTGAGTCCCTAACCCCAACTCAAGGGGCCAAACAATAAAGCGTGGATTGTGAGTCCCTAACCCCAACTCAAGGGGCCACGCAACAAAGCGTGGATTGTGAGTCCCTAACCCCAACTCAAGGGGCCACAAAACAACGCGTGGATTGTGAGTCCCTAACCCCAACTCAAGGGGCCACGCAACAAAGCGTGGATTGTGAGTCCCTAACCCCAACTCAAAGGGCCACCCAACAAAGCGTGGATTGTGAGTCCCTAACCCCAACTCAAGGGGGCACACAACAAAGCGTGGATTGTGAGTCCCTAACCCCAACTCAAGGGGCCATACAACAAAGCGTGGATTGTGAGTCCCTAACCCCAACTCAATGGGCCACGCAACAAAGCGTGGATTGTGAGTCCCTAACCCCAACTCAAGGGGCCACGCAACAAAGCGTGGATTGTGAGTCCCTAAGCCAAACACAAGGGGCCACGCAACAAAGCGTGGATTGTGAGTCCCTAACCCCAACTCAAGGGGCCATACAACAAAGCGTGGATTGTGAGTCCCTAACCCCAACTCAATGGGCCACGCAACAAAGCGTGGATTGTGAGTCCCTAACCCCAACTCAAGGGGCCACGCAACAAAGCGTGGATTGTGAGTCCCTAACCCCAACTCAATGGGCCACGCAACAAAGCGTGGATTGTGAGTCCCTAACCCCAACTCAAGGGGCCACGCAACAAAGCGTGGATTGTGAGTCCCTAACCCCAACTCAAGGGGCCATACAACAAAGCGCGGATTGTGAGTCCCTAACCCCAACTCAATGGGCCACGCAACAAAGCGTGGATTGTGAGTCCCTAACCCCAACTCAAGGGGCCACGCAACAAAGCGTGGATTGTGAGTCCCTAACCCCAACTCAAGGGGCCACACAACAAAGCGTGGATTGTGCGTCCCTAACCCAAACAGAAGGGGCTACACAACAAAGCGTGGATTGTGAGTCCCTAACCCCAACTCAAGGGGCCACGCAACAAAGCGTGGATTGTGAGTCCCTAACCCCAACTCAAGGGGCCACGCAACAAAGCGTGGATTGTGAGTCCCTAACCCCAACTCAAGGGGCCACGCAACAAACCGCGGAACGTGAGTCCCTAACCCCAACGCAAGGGACCACACCACAAACCGTGGATTGTGAGTCCCTAACCCCAACTCAAGGGGCCACACAACAAAGCGTGGATTGTGAGTCCCTAACCCCAACTCAAGGCGCCAGACAACAAACCGTGGATTGTGACTCCCTAACCCCAACTCGAGGGGCCACGCAACAAAGCGTGGATTGTGAGTCCCTAACCCCAACTCAAGGGGCCACACAACAAACAGTGGATTGTGAGTCCCTAACACCAACTCGAGGGGGCACACAACAAAGCGTGGATTGTGAGTCCCTAACCCCAACTCAAGGGGCCACACAACAAAGCGTGGATTGTGAGTCCCTAACCCCAACTCAAGGGGCCACGCAACAAAGCGTGGATTGTGAGTCCCTAACCCCAACTCAAGGGGCCATACAACAAAGCGCAGATTGTGAGTCCCTAGCCCCAACTCAAGGGGCCACGCAACAAAGCGTGGATTGTGAGTCCCTAACCCCAACTCAAGGGGCCACGCAACAAAGCGTGGATTGTGAGTCCCCAACCCCAACTCAATGTGCCACGCAACAAAGCGTGGATTGTGAGTCCCTAACCCCAACTCAAGGGGCCACGCGACAAAGCGTGGATTGTGAGTCCCTAACCCCAACTCAAGGGGCCACACAACAAAGCGTGGATTGTGCGTCCCTAACCCAAACAGAAGGGGCTACACAACAAAGCGTGGATTGTGAGTCCCTAACCCCAACTCAAGGGGCCACACAACAAAGCGTGGATTGTGAGTCCCTAACCCCAACTCAAGGGGCCACGCAACAAAGCGTGGATTGTGAGTCCCTAAGCCAAACACAAGGGGCCACGCAACAAAGCGTGGATTGTGAGTCCCTAACCCCAACTCAAGGGGCCACGCAACAAAGCGTGGATTGTGAGTCCCTAACCCCAACTCAATGGGCCACGCAACAAAGCGTGGATTGAGAGTCCCTAACCCCAACTCAAGGGGCCACGCAACAAAGTGTGGATTGTGCGTCCCTAACCCAAACAGAAGGGGCTACACAACAAAGCGTGGATTGTGAGTCCCTAACCCCAACTCAAGGGGCCATACAACAAAGCGTGGATTGTGAGTCCCTAACCCCAACTCAAGGGGCGGCGCAACAAAGCGTGGATTGTGAGTCCCTAGCCCCAACTCAAGGGGCCACACAACAAAGCGCGGATTGTGAGTCCCTAACCCCAACTCAAGGGGCCACGCAACAAAGCGTGGATTGTGAGTCCCTAAGCCAAACACAAGGGGCCACGCAACAAAGCGTGGATTGTGAGTCCCTAACCCCAACTCAAGCAGCCATACAACAAAGCGTGGATTGTGAGTCCCTAACCCCAACTCAAGGGGCCACGCAACAAAGCGTGGATTGTGAGTCCCTAACCCCAACTCAATGGGCCACGCAACAAAGCATGGATTGTGAGTCCCTAACCCCAACTCAAGGGGCCACGCAACAAAGCGTGGATTGTGAGTCCCTAACCCAAACAGAAGGGGCTACACAACAAAGCGTGGATTGTGAGTCCCTAACCCCAACTCAAGGGGCCATACAACAAAGCGTGGATTGTGAGTCCCTAACCCCAACTCAAGGGGCGGCGCAACAAAGCATGGATTGTGAGTCCCTAACCCCAACTCAAGGGGCCACGCAACAAAGCGTGGATTGTGAGTCCCTAACCCCAACTCAAGGGGCCACACAACAAACAGTGGATTGTGAGTCCCTAACACCAACTCGAGGGGGCACACAACAAAGCGTGGATTGTGAGTCCCTAACCCCAACTCAAGGGGCCACGCAACAAAGCGTGGATTGTGAGTCCCTAACCCCAACTCAATGGGCCACGCAACAAAGCGTGGATTGTGAGTCCCTAACCCCAACTCAAGGGGCCACGCAACAAAGCGTGGATTGTGAGTCCCTAACCCCAACTCAAGGGGCCATACAACAAAGCGCGGATTGTGAGTCCCTAACCCCAACTCAATGGGCCACGCAACAAAGCGTGGATTGTGAGTCCCTAACCCCAACTCAAGGGGCCAAACAACAAAGCGTGGATTGTGAGTCCCTAACCCCAACTCAAGGGGCCACACAACAAAGCGTGGATTGTGCGTCCCTAACCCAAACAGAAGGGGCTACACAACAAAGCGTGGATTGTGAGTCCCTAACCCCAACTCAAGGGGCCACGCAACAAAGCGTGGATTGTGAGTCCCTAACCCCAACTCAAGGGGCCACGCAACAAAGCGTGGATTGTGAGTCCCTAACCCCAACTCAAGGGGCCACGCAACAAACCGCGGAACGTGAGTCCCTAACCCCAACGCAAGGGACCACACCACAAACCGTGGATTGTGAGTCCCTAACCCCAACTCAAGGGGCCACACAACAAGGGGCCATACAACAAAGCGTGGATTGTGAGTCCCTAACCCCAACTCAAGGGGCCACACAACAAAGCGTGGATTGTGAGTCCCTAACCCCAACTCAAGGCGCCAGACAACAAACCGTGGATTGTGACTCCCTAACCCCAACTCGAGGGGCCACGCAACAAAGCGTGGATTGTGAGTCCCTAACCCCAACTCAAGGGGCCACACAACAAACAGTGGATTGTGAGTCCCTAACACCAACTCGAGGGGGCACACAACAAAGCGTGGATTGTGAGTCCCTAACCCCAACTCAAGGGGCCACACAACAAAGCGTGGATTGTGAGTCCCTGACCCCAACTCAAGGGGCCACGCAACAAAGCGTGGATTGTGAGTCCCTAACCCCAACTCAAGGGGCCATACAACAAAGCGCAAATTGTGAGTCCCTAACCCCAACTCAAGGGGCCACGCAACAAAGCGTGGATTGTGAGTCCCTAACCCCAACTCAAGGGGCCACGCAACAAAGCGTGGATTGTGAGTCCCCAACCCCAACTCAATGTGCCACGCAACAAAGCGTGGATTGTGAGTCCCTAACCCCAACTCAAGGGGCCACGCAACAAAGCGTGGATTGTGAGTCCCTAACCCCAACTCAAGGGGCCACACAACAAAGCGTGGATTGTGCGTCCCTAACCCAAACAGAAGGGGCTACACAACAAAGCGTGGATTGTGAGTCCCTAACCCCAACTCAAGGGGCCATACAACAAAGCGTGGATTGTGAGTCCCTAACCCCAACTCAAGGGGCGGCGCAACAAAGCGTGGATTGTGAGTCCCTAACCCCAACTCAAGGGGCCACGCAACAAAGCGTGGATTGTGAGTCCCTAAGCCAAACACAAGGGGCCACGCAACAAAGCGTGGATTGTGAGTCCCTAACCCCAACTCAAGGGGCCACGCAACAAAGCGCGGATTGTGAGTCCCTAACCCCAACTCAATGGGCCACGCGACAAAGCGTGGATTGTGAGTCCCTAACCCCAACTCAAGGGGCCACGCAACAAAGCGTGGATTGTGCGTCCCTAACCCAAACAGAAGGGGCTACACAACAAAGCGTGGATTGTGAGTCCCTAACCCCAACTCAAGGGGCCATACAACAAAGCGTGGATTGTGAGTCCCTAACCCCAACTCAAGGGGCGGCGCAACAAAGCGTGGATTGTGAGTCCCTAGCCCCAACTCAAGGGGCCACACAACAAAGCGCGGATTGTGAGTCCCTAACCCCAACTCAAGGGGCCACGCAACAAAGCGTGGATTGTGAGTCCCTAAGCCAAACACAAGGGGCCACGCAACAAACCGTGGATTGTGAGTCCCTAACCCCAACTCAAGCAGCCATACAACAAAGCGTGGATTGTGAGTCCCTAACCCCAACTCAAGGGGCCACGCAACAAAGCGTGGATTGTGAGTCCCTAACCCCAACTCAATGGGCCACGCAACAAAGCATGGATTGTGAGTCCCTAACCCCTACTCAAGGGGCCACGCAACAAAGCGTGGATTGTGAGTCCCTAACCCAAACAGAAGGGGCTACACAACAAAGCGTGAATTGTGAGTCCCTAACCCCAACTCAAGGGGCCATACAACAAAGCGTGGATTGTGAGTCCCTAACCCCAACTCAAGGGGCGGCGCAACAAAGCATGGATTGTGAGTCCCTAACCCCAACTCAAGGGGCCACGCAACAAAGCGTGGATTGTGAGTCCCTAACCCCAACTCAAGGGGCCACACAGCAAACAGTGGATTGTGAGTCCCTAACACCAACTCGAGGGGGCACACAACAAAGCGTGGATTGTGAGTCCCTAACCCCAACTCAAGGGGCCACACAACAAAGCGTGGATTGTGAGTCCCTAACCCCAACTCAAGGGGCCACGCAACAAAGCGTGGATTGTGAGTCCCTAACCCCAACTCAAGGGGCCATACAACAAAGCGCGGATTGTGAGTCCCTAGCCCCAACTCAAGGGGCCACGCAACAAAGCGTGGATTGTGAGTCCCTAACCCCAACTCAAGGGGCCACGCAACAAAGCCTGGATTGTGAGTCCCCAACCCCAACTCAATGTGCCACGCAACAAAGCGTGGATTGTGAGTCCCTAACCCCAACTCAAGGGGCCACGCGACAAAGCGTGGATTGTGAGTCCCTAACCCCAACTCAAGGGGCCACACAACAAAGCGTGGATTGTGCGTCCCTAACCCAAACAGAAGGGGCTACACAACAAAGCGTGGATTGTGAGTCCCTAACCCCAACTCAAGGGGCCATACAACAAAGCGTGGATTGTGAGTCCCTAACCCCAACTCAAGGGGCGGCGCAACAAAGCGTGGATTGTGAGTCCCTAACCCCAACTCAAGGGGCCACGCAACAAAGCGTGGATTGTGAGTCCCTAACCCAAACAGAAGGGGCTACACAACAAAGCGTGGATTGTGAGTCCCTAACCCCAACTCAAGGGGCCATACAACAAAGCGTGGATTGTGAGTCCCTAACCCCAACTCAAGGGGCGGCGCAACAAAGCATGGATTGTGAGTCCCTAACCCCAACTCAAGGGGCCACGCAACAAAGCGTGGATTGTGAGTCCCTAACCCCAACTCAAGGGGCCACACAACAAACAGTGGATTGTGAGTCCCTAACACCAACTCGAGGGGGCACACAACAAAGCGTGGATTGTGAGTCCCTAACCCCAACTCAAGGGGCCACACAACAAAGCGTGGATTGTGAGTCCCTAACCCCAACTCAAGGGGCCACGCAACAAAGCGTGGATTGTGAGTCCCTAACCCCAACTCAAGGGGCCATACAACAAAGCGCGGATTGTGAGTCCCTAGCCCCAACTCAAGGGGCCACGCAACAAAGCGTGGATTGTGAGTCCCTAACCCCAACTCAAGGGGCCACGCAACAAAGCCTGGATTGTGAGTCCCCAACAACAACTCAATGTGCCACGCAACAAAGCGTGGATTGTGAGTCCCTAACCCCAACTCAAGGGGCCACGCGACAAAGCGTGGATTGTGAGTCCCTAACCCCAACTCAAGGGGCCACACAACAAAGCGTGGATTGTGCGTCCCTAACCCAAACAGAAGGGGCTACACAACAAAGCGTGGATTGTGAGTCCCTAACCCCAACTCAAGGGGCCATACAACAAAGCGTGGATTGTGAGTCCCTAACCCCAACTCAAGGGGCGGCGCAACAAAGCGTGGATTGTGAGTCCCTAACCCCAACTCAAGGGGCCACACAACAAAGCATGGATTGTGAGTCCCTAACCCCAACTCAAGGGGCCACGCAACAAAGCGTGGATTGTGAGTCCCTAAGCCAAACACAAGGGGCCACGCAACAAACCGTGGATTGTGAGTCCCTAACCCCAACTCAAGCAGCTATACAACAAAGCGTGGATTGTGAGTCCCTAACCCCAACTCAAGGGGCCACGCAACAAAGCGTGGATTGTGAGTCCCTAACCCCAACTCAATGGGCCACGCAACAAAGCATGGATTGTGAGTCCCTAACCCCAACTCAAGGGGCCACGCAACAAAGCGTGGATTGTCAGTCCCTAACCCAAACAGAAGGGGCTACACAACAAAGCGTGGATTGTGAGTCCCTAACCCCAACTCAAGGGGCCATACAACAAAGCGTGGATTGTGACTCCCTAACCCCAACTCAAGGGGCCACGCAACAAAGCGTGGATTGTGAGTCCCTAACCCCAACTCAAGGGGCCACGCAACAAAGCGTGGATTGTGAGTCCCTAACCCCAACTCAAGGGGCCACACAACAAAGCGTGGATTGTGCGTCCCTAACCGAAACAGAAGTGGCTACACAACAAAGCGTGGATTGTGAGTCCCTAACCCCAACTCAAGGGGCCACGCAACAAAGCGTGGATTGTGAGTCCCTAACCCCAACTCAAGGGGCCACGCAACAAAGCGTGGATTGTGAGTCCCTAACCCCAACTCAAGGGGCCACGCAACAAACCCCGGAACGTGAGTCCCTAACCCCAACGCAAGGGACCACACCACAAACCGTGGATTGTGAGTCCCTAACCCCAACTCAAGGGGCCACACAACAAGGGGCCATACAACAAAGCGTGGATTGTGAGTCCCTAACCCCAACTCAAGGGGCCACACAACAAAGCGTGGATTGTGAGTCCCTAACCCCAACTCAAGGGGCCAGACAACAAACCGTGGATTGTGACTCCCTAACCCCAACTCGAGGGGCCACGCAACAAAGCGTGGATTGTGAGTCCCTAACCCCAACTCGAGGGGCCACACAAGAAACAGTGGATTGTGAGTCCCTAACACCAACTCGAGGGGGCACACAACAAAGCGTGGATTGTGAGTCCCTAACCCCAACTCAAGGGGCCACACAACAAAGCGTGGATTGTGAGTCCCTAACCCCAACTCAAGGGGCCACGCAACAAAGCGTGGATTGTGAGTCCCTAACCCCAACTCAAGGGGCCATACAACAAAGCGCGGATTGTGAGTCCCTAGCCCCAACTCAAGGGGCCACGCAACAAAGCGTGGATTGTGAGTCCCTAACCCCAACTCAAGGGGCCACACAACAAAGCGTGGATTGTGAGTCCCCAACCCCAACTCAATGTGCCACGCAACAAAGCGTGGATTGTGAGTCCCTAACCCCAACTCAAGGGGCCACGCGACAAAGCGTGGATTGTGAGTCCCTAACCCCAACTCAAGGGGCCACACAACAAAGCGTGGATTGTGCGTCCCTAACCCCAACTCAAGGGGCCATACAACAAAGCGTGGATTGTGAGTCCCTAACCCCAACTCAAGGGGCGGCGCAACAAAGCGTGGATTGTGAGTCCCTAACCCCAACTCAAGGGGCCATACAACCAACCGTGGATTGTGAGTCCCTAACCCCAACTCAAGGGGCCACGCAACAAAGCGTGGATTGTGAGTCCCTAACCCCAACTCAATGGGCCACGCAACAAAGCATGGATTGTGAGTCCCTAACCCCAACTCAAGGGGCCATACAACAAAGCGTGGATTGTGAGTCCCTAACCCAAACAGAAGGGGCTACACAACAAAGCGTGGATTGTGAGTCCCTAACCCCAACTCAAGGGGCCACGCAACAAAGCGTGGATTGTGAGTCCCTAACCCCAACTCAAGGGGCCACACAACAAAGCGTGGATTGTGCGTCCCTAACCCAAACAGAAGGGGCTACACAACAAAGCGTGGATTGTGAGTCCCTAACCCCAACTCAAGGGGCCACGCAACAAAGCGTGGATTGTGAGTCCCTAACCCCAACTCAAGGGGCCATACAACAAAGCGTGGATTGTGAGTCCCTAACCCCAACTCAAGGGGCCACGCAACAAAGCATGGATTGTGAGTCCCTAACCCCAACTCAAGGGGCCACGCAACAAAGCGTGGATTGTGAGTCCCTAACCCCAACTCAAGGGGCCACGCAACCAACCGCGGAACGGGAGTCCCTAACCCCAACTCAAGGGGCCACACAACAAGGGGCCATACAACAAAGCGTGGATTGTGAGTCCCTAACCCCAACTCAAGGGGCCACACAACAAAGCGTGGATTGTGAGTCCCTGACCCCAACTCAAGGGGCCACGCAACAAAGCGTGGATTGTGAGTCCCTAACCCCAACTCAAGGGGCCACAAAACAAACCGTGGATTGTGACTCCCTAACCCCAACTCGAGGGGCCACGCGACAAAGCGTGGATTGTGAGTCCCTAACCCCAAGTCAAGGGGCCACACAACAAACAGTGGATTGTGAGTCCCTAACCCCAACTCAAGGGGCCACACAACAAAGCGTGGATTGTGAGTCCCTAACCCCAACTCAATGTGCCACGCAACAAAGCGTGGATTGTGAGTCCCTAACCCCAACTCAAGGGGCCACGCGACAAAGCGTGGATTGTGAGTCCCTAACCCCAACTCAAGGGGCCACACAACAAAGCGTGGATTGTGCGTCCCTAACCCAAACAGAAGGGGCTACACAACAAAGCGTGGATTGTGAGTCCCTAACCCCAACTCAAGGGGCCATACAACAAAGCGTGGATTGTGAGTCCCTAACCCCAACTCAAGGGGCGGCGCAACAAAGCGTGGATTGTGAGTCCCTAACCCCAACTCAAGGGGCCATACAACAAAGCGTGGATTGTGAGTCCCTAACCCCAACTCAAGGGGCGGCGCCACAAAGCGTGGATTGTGAGTCCCTAACCCCAACTCAAGGGGCCACGCAACAAACCGCGGAACGTGAGTCCCGAACCCCAACGCAAGGGACCACACCACAAACCGTGGATTGTGAGTCCCTAACCCCAACTCAAGGGGCCACACAACAAGGGGCCATGCAACAAAGCGTGGATTGTGAGTCCCTAACCCCAACTCAAGGGGCCACACAACAAAGCGTGGATTGTGAGTCCCTAACCCCAACTCAAGGGGCCACGCAACAAAGCGTGGATTGTGAGTCCCTAACCCCAACTCAAGGGGCCACACAACAAACAGTGGATTGTGAGTCCCTAACCCCAACTCAAGGGGCCACGCAACAAACCGTGGATTGTGAGTCCCTAACCCCAACTCAAGGGGCCACGCACAAACCGTGGATTGTGAGTCCCTAACCCCAACTCAACGGGCCACACAACAAAGCGTGGATTGTGAGTCCCTAACCCCAACTCAAGGGGCCACACAACAAAGCGTGGATTGTGAGTCCCTAACCCCAACTCAAGGGGCCATACAACCGACCGTGGATTGTGAGTCCCTAACCCCAACTCAAGGGGCCACACAACAAAGCGTGGATTGTGAGTCCCTAACCCCAACTCAAGGGGCCACACAACAAAGCGTGGATTGTGAGTCCCTAACCCCAACTCAAGGGGCCACGCACAAACCGTGGATTGTGAGTCCCTAACCCCAACTCAAGGGGCCACGCAACAAAGCGTGGATTGTGCGTCCCTAACCCCAACTCAAGGGGCCACGCAACAAAGCGTGGATTGTGAGTCCCTAACCCCAACTCAAGGGGCCACGCAACAAAGCATGGATTGTGCGTCCCTAACCCCAACTCAAGGGGCCACGCACAAACCGTGGATTGTGAGTCCCTAACCCCAACTCAAGGGGCCACGCAACAAAGCGTGGATTGTGCGTCCCTAACCCCAACTCAAGGGGCCACACAACAAAGCGTGGATTGTGAGTCCCTAACCCTAACTCAAGGGGCCACACAACAAACCGTGGATTGTGAGTCCCTAACCCCAACTCAAGGGGCCACGCAACAAAGCGTGGATTGTGAGTCCCTAACCCCAACTCGAGGGGCCGCAGAACAACGCGTGGATTGTGAGTCCCTAACCCCAACTCAAGGGGCCACGCACAAACCGTGGATTGTGAGTCCCTAACCCCAACTCAAGGGGCCACGCAACAAAGCGTGGATTGTGAGTCCCTAACCCCAACTCAAGGGGACACACAACAAAGCGTGGATTGTGAGTCCCTAACCCCAACTCAAGGGGCCACACAACAAAGCGTAGATTGTGAGTCCCTAACCCCAACTCAAGGGGCCACACAACAAAGCATGGATTGTGAGTCCCTAACCCCAACTCAAAGGGCCACACAACAAACCGTGGATTGTGAGTCCCTAACTCCAACTAGAGGGGCGGCGCAACAAAGCGTGGATTGTGAGTCCCTAACCCCAACTCAAGGGGCCGCGCAACAAACCTTGGAATGTGAGTCCCTAACCCCAAGTCAAGGGGCCACAAAACAAAGCGTGGATTGTGAGTCCCTAACCCCAACTCAAAGGGCCACACAACAAACCGTGGATTGTGAGTCCCTAACCCCAACTCAAGGGGCCACGCAACAAACCGTGGATTGTGAGTCCCTAACCCCAACTCAAGGGGCCAAACAACAAACCGTGGATTGTGAGTCCCTAACCCCAACTCAAGGGGCCACACAACAAAGCGTGGATTGTGAGTCCCTAACCCCAACTCAAGGGGCCACACAACAAAGCGTGGATTGTGAGTCCCTAACCCTGACTCAAGGGGCCACACAACAAAGCGTGGAATGTGAGTCCCTAACCCCAACTCAAGGGGCCACGCAACAAACCGTGGATTGTGAGTCCCTAACCCCAACTCAAGGGGCCACGCAACAAAGCGTGGATTGTGAGTCCTCAACCCCCACTCAAGGGGCCACACAACAAAGCGTGGATTGTGAGTCCCTAACCCCAACTCAAGGGGCCATACAACCAACCGTGGATTGTGAGTCCCTAACCCCAACTGAAGGGGCCACGCAACAAAGCGTGGATTGTGAGTCCCTAACCCCAACTCAAGGGGCCATACAACCAACCGTGGATTGTGAGTCCCTAACCCCAACTCAAGGGGCCACACAACAAAGCGTGGATTGTGAGTCCCTAACCCTGACTCAAGGGGCCACACAACAAAGCGTGGAATGTGAGTCCCTAACCCCAACTCAAGGGGCCACGCAACAAACCGTGGATTGTGAGTCCCTAACCCCAACTCAAGGGGCCGCAGAACAAACCGTTGATTGTGAGTCCCTAACCCCAACTCAAGGGGCCACGCAACAAAGCGTGGATTGTGAGTCCCTAACCCCAACTCAAGGGGCCACGCAACAAAGCGTGGATTGTGAGTCCTTAACCCCAACTCAAGGGGCCACGCAACAAAGCGTGGATTGTGAGTCCCTAACCCCAACTCAAGGGGCCACACAACAAAGCGTGGATTGTGAGTCCCTAACCCCAACTCAAGGGGCCACACAACAAACCGTGGATTGTGAGTCCCTAACCCCAACTCAAGGGGCCACGCAACAAAGCGTGGATTGTGAGTCCCTAACCCCAACTCAAGGGGCCGCAGAACAAACCGTTGATTGTGAGTCCCTAACCCCCACTCAAGGGGCCACACAACAAAGCGTGGATTGTGAGTTCCTAACCCCAACTCAAGGGGCCACACAACAAAGCGTGGATTGTGAGTCCCTAACCCCAACTCAAGGGGCCTCACAACAAAGCGTGGATTGTGAGTCCCTAACCCCAACTCAAAGGGCCACACAACAAACCGTCGATTGTGAGTCCCTAACTCCAACTAGAGGGTCCACGCAACAAAGCGTGGATTGTGAGTCCCTAACCCCAACTCAAGGGGCCGCGCAACAAACCTTGGAATGTGAGTCCCTAACCCCAAGTCAAGGGGTCACAAAACAAAGCGTGGATTGTGAGTCCCTAACCCCAACTCAAAGGGCCACACAACAAACCGTGGATTGTGAGTCCCTAACTCCAACTCGAGGGGCCACGCAACAAAGCGTGGATTGTGAGTCCCTAGCCCCAACTCAAGGGGCCACACGACAAAGCGTGGATTGTGAGTCCCTAACCCCAACTCAAGGGGCCACACAACAAACAGTGGATTGTGAGTCCCTAACCCCAACTCAAGGGGCCACACAACAAACCGTGGATTGTGAGTCCCTAACCCCAACTCAAGGGGCCACGCAACAAAGCGTGGATTGTGAGTCCCTAACCCGAACTCAAGGGGCCACGCAACAAACCGTGGATTGTGAGTCCCTAACCCCAACTCAAGGGGCCACACAACAAACAGTGGATTGTGAGTCCCTAACCCCAACTGAAGGGGCCACGCAACAAAGCGTGGATTGTGAGTCCCTAACCCCAACTCAATGGGCCACGCAACAAAGCGTGGATTGTGAGTCCCTAACCCCAACTCAAGGGGCGGCGCAACAAAGCGTGGATTGTGAGTCCCTAACCCCAACTCAAGGGGCCACACAACAAACAGTGGATTGTGAGTCCCTAACCCGAACTCAAGGGGCGAAACAACGAAACGTGGATTGTGAGTCCCTAACCCCAACTCAAGGGGCCATACAACCAACCGTGGATTGTGAATCCCTAACCCCAACTCAAGGGGCCACACAACAAAGCGTGGATTGTGAGTCCCTAACCATGACTCGAGGGGCCACACAACAAAGCGTGGAATGTGAGTCCCTAACCCCAACTCAAGGGGCCACGCAACAAACCGTGGATTGTGAGTCCCTAACCCCAACTCGAGGGGCGGCAGAACAAACCGTGGATTGTGAGTCCCTAACCCCAACTCAAGGGGCCACACAACAAAGCGTGGATTGTGAGTCCCTAACCCCAACTCAAGGGGCCACACAACAAAGAGTGGACTCTGAGTCCCTAACCCCAACTCAAGGGGCCATGCAACAGAGCGTGGATTGTGAGTCCCTGACTGCAACTCAAGGGGCCACGCAACAAAGCTTGGATTGTGAGTCTCTGATCCCAACTCAAGGGGCCACGCAGCAAACCGTGGATTGTGAGTCCCTAACCCCAACTCAAGGGGCCACGCAACAAAGCGTGGATTGTGAGTCCCTAACCCCAACTCAAGGGGCCACACCACAAACCATGCATAGTGAGTGGCGCAACAAAGCATGGATTGTGAGTCCCTAACCCAACTCAAGGGGCCATACAACAAACCGTGGATCGTGAGTCCCTAACCCCAACTCAAGGGGCAACACAACAAAGCATGGATTGTGAGTCCCTAACCCAACTCAAGGGGCCATACAACAAAGCGTGGATTGTGAGTCCCTAACCCCAACTCAAGGGGCCACACAACAAAGCGTGGATTGTGAGTCCCTAACCCCAACTCAAGGGGCCACACAACAAAGCGTGGATTGTGAGTCCCTAACCCTGACTCAAGGGGCCACACAACAAAGCGTGGAATGTGAGTCCCTAACCCCAACTCAAGGGGCCACGCAACAAACCGTGGATTGTGAGTCCCTAACCCCAACTCAAGGGGCCACGCAACAAAGCGTGGATTGTGAGTCCTCAACCCCCACTCAAGGGGCCACACAACAAAGCGTGGATTGTGAGTCCCTAACCCCAACTCAAGGGGCCATACAACCAACCGTGGATTGTGAGTCCCTAACCCCAACTCAAGGGGCCACGCAACAAAGCGTGGATTGTGAGTCCCTAACCCCCACTCAAGGGGCCATACAACCAACCGTGGATTGTGAGTCCCTAACCCCAACTCAAGGGGCCACACAACAAAGCGTGGATTGTGAGTCCCTAACCCTGACTCAAGGGGCCACACAACAAAGCGTGGAATGTGAGTCCCTAACCCCAACTCAAGGGGCCACGCAACAAACCGTGGATTGTGAGTCCCTAACCCCAACTCAAGGGGCCGCAGAACAAACCGTTGATTGTGAGTCCCTAACCCCAACTCAAGGGGCCACGCAACAAAGCGTGGATTGTGAGTCCCTAACCCCAACTCAAGGGGCCACGCAACAAAGCGTGGATTGTGAGTCCTTAACCCCAACTCAAGGGGCCACGCAACAAAGCGTGGATTGTGAGTCCCTAACCCCAACTCAAGGGGCCACACAACAAAGCGTGGATTGTGAGTCCCTAACCCCAACTCAAGGGGCCACACAACAAACCGTGGATTGTGAGTCCCTAACCCCAACTCAAGGGGCCACGCAACAAAGCGTGGATTGTGAGTCCCTAACCCCAACTCAAGGGGCCGCAGAACAAACCGTTGATTGTGAGTCCCTAACCCCCACTCAAGGGGCCACACAACAAAGCGTGGATTGTGAGTTCCTAACCCCAACTCAAGGGGCCACACAACAAAGCGTGGATTGTGAGTCCCTAACCCCAACTCAAGGGGCCTCACAACAAAGCGTGGATTGTGAGTCCCTAACCCCAACTCAAAGGGCCACACAACAAACCGTCGATTGTGAGTCCCTAACTCCAACTAGAGGGTCCACGCAACAAAGCGTGGATTGTGAGTCCCTAACCCCAACTCAAGGGGCCGCGCAACAAACCTTGGAATGTGAGTCCCTAACCCCAAGTCAAGGGGTCACAAAACAAAGCGTGGATTGTGAGTCCCTAACCCCAACTCAAAGGGCCACACAACAAACCGTGGATTGTGAGTCCCTAACTCCAACTCGAGGGGCCACGCAACAAAGCGTGGATTGTGAGTCCCTAGCCCCAACTCAAGGGGCCACACGACAAAGCGTGGATTGTGAGTCCCTAACCCCAACTCAAGGGGCCACACAACAAACAGTGGATTGTGAGTCCCTAACCCCAACTCAAGGGGCCACACAACAAACCGTGGATTGTGAGTCCCTAACCCCAACTCAAGGGGCCACGCAACAAAGCGTGGATTGTGAGTCCCTAACCCGAACTCAAGGGGCCACGCAACAAACCGTGGATTGTGAGTCCCTAACCCCAACTCAAGGGGCCACACAACAAACAGTGGATTGTGAGTCCCTAACCCCAACTCGAGGGGCCACGCAACAAAGCGTGGATTGTGAGTCCCTAACCCCAACTCAATGGGCCACGCAACAAAGCGTGGATTGTGAGTCCCTAACCCCAACTCAAGGGGCGGCGCAACAAAGCGTGGATTGTGAGTCCCTAACCCCAACTCAAGGGGCCACACAACAAACAGTGGATTGTGAGTCCCTAACCCGAACTCAAGGGGCGAAACAACGAAACGTGGATTGTGAGTCCCTAACCCCAACTCAAGGGGCCATACAACCAACCGTGGATTGTGAATCCCTAACCCCAACTCAAGGGGCCACACAACAAAGCGTGGATTGTGAGTCCCTAACCATGACTCGAGGGGCCACACAACAAAGCGTGGAATGTGAGTCCCTAACCCCAACTCAAGGGGCCACGCAACAAACCGTGGATTGTGAGTCCCTAACCCCAACTCGAGGGGCGGCAGAACAAACCGTGGATTGTGAGTCCCTAACCCCAACTCAAGGGGCCACACAACAAAGCGTGGATTGTGAGTCCCTAACCCCAACTCAAGGGGCCACACAACAAAGAGTGGACTCTGAGTCCCTAACCCCAACTCAAGGGGCCATGCAACAGAGCGTGGATTGTGAGTCCCTGACTGCAACTCAAGGGGCCACGCAACAAAGCTTGGATTGTGAGTCTCTGATCCCAACTCAAGGGGCCACGCAGCAAACCGTGGATTGTGAGTCCCTAACCCCAACTCAAGGGGCCACGCAACAAAGCGTGGATTGTGAGTCCCTAACCCCAACTCAAGGGGCCACACCACAAACCATGCATAGTGAGTGGCGCAACAAAGCATGGATTGTGAGTCCCTAACCCAACTCAAGGGGCCATACAACAAACCGTGGATCGTGAGTCCCTAACCCCAACTCAAGGGGCAACACAACAAAGCATGGATTGTGAGTCCCTAACCCAACTCAAGGGGCCATACAACAAAGCGTGGATTGTGAGTCCCTAACCCCAACTCAAGGGGCCACGCAACAAAGCGTGGATTGTGAGTCCCTAACCACAACTCAAGGAGCCACACAACAAAGCATGGATTGTGAGTCCCTAACCCCAACTCAAGGGACCACACGACAAGGCGTGGATTGTGAGTCCCTAACCCCAACTCAAGGGGCCACGCAACAAAGCGTGGATTGTGAGTCCCTAACCCCAGCTCAAGGGGCCAAACAACAAACGGTGGATTGTGCGTCCCTAACCCCAACTCAAGGGGCCACGCAACAAAGCGTGGATTGTGAGTCCCTAACCCGAGCTGAAGGGGCCAAACAACAAACCGTGGATTGTGAGTCCCTAACCCTAACTCAAGGAGCGGCGCAACGAAGCATGGATTGTGAGTCCCTAACCCAACTCAAGGGGCCACACAACAAAGCGTGGACTGTGAGTCCCTAACCCCAACTCAAGGGGCCACACAAGGAAGCATGGATTGTGAGTCCCTAACCCCAACTCAAGGGGCCACGCAACAAAGCGTGGATTGTGAGTCCCTAACCCGAGCTCAAGGGGCCAAACAACAAACCGTGGATTGTGAGTCCCTAACCCCAACTCAAGGAGCGGCGCAACGAAGCATGGATTGTGAGTCCCTAACCCCAACTCAAGGGGCCACACAACAAAGCGTGGATTGTGAGTCCCTAACCCCAACTCAAGGGGCCACGCAACAAAGCGTGGATTGTGAGTCCCTAACCCCAACTCAAGGGGCCACACAAGAAAGCATGGATTGTGAGTCCCTAACCCCAACTCAAGGGGCCACGCAACAAACCGTGGACTCTGAGTCCCTAACCCCAACTCAAGGGGCCACGCAACAAAGCGTGGATTGAGAGTCCCTAACCCCAACTCAAGGGGCCACGCAACAAAGTGTGGATTGTGAGTCCCTAACCCCAACTCAAGGGGCCACGCAACAAAGCGTGCATTGAGTCCGTGACTCTAACTCAAGGGGCCACACAGCAAAGCGTGGATTGTGAGTCCCTAACCCCAACTCAAGGGGCCACACCACAAACCATGCATAGTGAGTGGCGCAACAAGCGTGCATTGTGAGTCCCTAACCCCAACTCAAGGGGCCACGCAACAAAGCGTGCATTGAGTCCGTGACTCTAACTCAAGGGGCCACACAGCAAAGCGTGGATTGTGAGTCCCTAACCCCAACTCAAGGGGCCACACCACAAACCATGCATAGTGAGTGGCGCAACAAGCGTGCATTGTGAGTCCCTAACCCAACTCAAGGGGCCACACAACAAAGCGTGGATTGTGAGTCCCTAACCCCAACTCAAGGGGCACCACAACAAACAGTGGACTCTGAGTCCCTAACCCCAACTCAAGGGGCCACGCAACAAAGCATGGATTGTGAGTCCCTAACCACAACTCAAGGAGCCACACAACAAAGCATGGATTGTGAGTCCCTAACCCCAGCTCAAGGGACCACACGACAAGGCGTGGATTGTGAGTCCCTAACCCCAACTCAAGGGGCCACACAACAAAGCATGGATTGTGCGTCCCTAACCCCAACTCAAGGGGCCACGCAACAAAGCGTGGATTGTGAGTCCCTAACCTGAACTCAAGGGGCCAAACAACAAACCGTGGATTGTGAGTCCCTAACCCTAACTCAAGGAGCGGCGCAACGAAGCATGGATTGTGAGTCCCTAACCCCAACTCAAGGGGCCACACAACAAAGCGTGGATTGTGAGTCCCCAACCCCAACTCAAGGGGCCACACAAGAAAGCATGGATTGTGAGTCCCTAACCCCAACTCAAGGGGCCATGCAACAAAGCGTGGATCGTGAGTCCCTAACCCCAACTCAAGGGGCCACACAACAAACCGTGGATTGTGGTCCCTAACCCGAGCTCAAGGGGCCACACAACAAAGCCTGGATTGTGAGTCCCTGACCCCAACTCAAGGGGCCAAACAACAAAGCGTGGATTGTGAGTCCCTATCCCCAACTCAAGGGGCCACACAACAAACCGTGGATTGTGAGTCCCTAACCCGAGCTCAAGGGGCCAAACAACAAACCGTGGATTGTGAGTCCCTAACCCCAACTCAAGGGGTCACTTAACAAACCATGGATTGTGAGTCCCTAACCCCAACTCAAGGGGCCACACCACAAACCGTGGATTGTGAGTCCCTAACCCCAACTCATGGGGCCACACCACAAACCATGCATAGTGAGTGGCGCAACAAAGCATGGATTGTGAGTCCCTCACCCAACTTAAGGGGCCACGCAACAAAGCGTGGATTGTGAGTCCCTAACCCCAACTCAAGGGGCAACACAACAAAGAGTGGACTCTGAGTCCCTAACCCCAACTCAAGGGGCCACGCAACAAAGCGTGGATTGTGAGTCCCTAACCACAACTCAAGGAGCCACACAACAAAGCATGGATTGTGAGTCCCTAACCCCAGCTCAAGGGACCACACGACAAGGCGTGGATTCCGAGTCCCTAACCCCAACTCAAGGAGCCACGCAACAAACCGCGGTTTGTGAGTCCCTAACCCCAACTGAAGGGGCCACGCAACAAAGCGTGGATTGAGAGTCCCTAACCCCAACTCAAGGGGCCACGCAACAAGCGTGCATTGTGAGTCCATAACCTCAACGCAAGGGGCTATGCAACAAAGTGTGAATTTTGAGTCCCTAACCCCAACTCAAGGGGCCACGCAACAAACCGTGGATTGTGAGTCCCTAACCCCAACTCAAGGAGCCACGCAACAAACCGTGGAATGTGAGTCCCTAACCCCAACCGAAGGGGCCACGCAACAAAGCGTGGATTGAGAGTCCCTAACCCCAACTCAATGGGCCACGCAACAAGCGTGCATTGTGAGTCCATAACCTCAACGCAAGGGGCTATGCAACAAAGTGTGAATTGTGAGCCCCTAACCCCAACTCAATGGGCCACACAACAAACCGTGGATTGTGAGTCCCTAACCCCAACTCAAGGGGCCACGCAACAAAGCGTGGATTGTGAGTCCCTAACCCCAACTCAAGGGGCCACACAACAAAGCGTGGATTGTGAGTCCCTAACCCCAACTCAAGGGGCCACACAACAAAGAGTGGACTCTGAGTCCCTAACCCCAACTCAAGGGGCCATGCAACAGAGCGTGGATTGTGAGTCCCTGACTGCAACTCAAGGGGCCATGCAACAAAGCTTGGATTGTGAGTCCCTAACCCCAACTCAAGGGGCCACGCAACAAACCGTGGATTGTGAGTCCCTAACCCCAACTCAAGGGGCCACACAACAAAGCGTGGATTGTGAGTCCCTAACCCCAACTCAAGGGGCCACACCACAAACCATGCATAGTGAGTGGCGCAACAAAGCATGGATTGTGAGTCCCTAACCCCAACTCAAGGGGCAACACAACAAACCGTGGATTGTGAGTCCCTAACCCCAACTCAAGGGGCAACACAACAAAGAGGAGACTCTGAGTCCCTAACCCCAACTCAAGGGGCCACGCAACAAAGCGTGGATTGTGAGTCCCTAACCACAACTCAAGGAGCCACACAACAAAGCATGGATTGTGCGTCCCTAACCCCAACTCAAGGGGCCACAAAACAAAGCGTGGATTGTGAGTCCCTAACCCCAGCTCAAGGGGCCACGCAACAAAGTGTGAATTGTGAGTCCCTAACCCCAACTCAAGGGGCCACGCAACAAAGCGTGGATTGTGAGTCCCTAACCCCAACTCAAGGGGCCACACAACAAAGCATGGATTGTGCGTCCCTAACCCCAACTCAAGGGGCCACGCAACAAAGCGTGGATTGTGAGTCCCTAACCTGAACTCAAGGGGCCAAACAACAAACCGTGGATTGTGAGTCCCTAACCCTAACTCAAGGAGCGGCGCAACGAAGCATGGATTGTGAGTCCCTAACCCCAACTCAAGGGGCCACACAACAAAGCGTGGATTGTGAGTCCCCAACCCCAACTCAAGGGGCCACACAAGAAAGCATGGATTGTGAGTCCCTAACCCCAACTCAAGGGGCCATGCAACAAAGCGTGGATCGTGAGTCCCTAACCCCAACTCAAGGGGCCACACAACAAACCGTGGATTGTGGTCCCTAACCCGAGCTCAAGGGGCCACACAACAAAGCCTGGATTGTGAGTCCCTGACCCCAACTCAAGGGGCCAAACAACAAAGCGTGGATTGTGAGTCCCTATCCCCAACTCAAGGGGCCATACAACAAACCGTGGATTGTGAGTCCCTAACCCGAGCTCAAGGGGCCAAACAACAAACCGTGGATTGTGAGTCCCTAACCCCAACTCAAGGGGCCACGCAACAAACCATGGATTGTGAGTCCCTAACCCCAACTCAAGGGGCCACACCACAAACCGTGGATTGTGAGTCCCTAACCCCAACTCAAGGGGCCACACCACAAACCATGCATAGTGAGTGGCGCAACAAAGCATGGATTGTGAGTCCCTCACCCAACTTAAGGGGCCACGCAACAAAGCGTGGATTGTGAGTCCCTAACCCCAACTCAAGGGGCAACACAACAAAGAGTGGACTCTGAGTCCCTAACCCCAACTCAAGGGGCCACGCAACAAAGCGTGGATTGTGAGTCCCTAACCACAACTCAAGGAGCCACACAACAAAGCATGGATTGTGAGTCCCTAACCCCAGCTCAAGGGACCACACGACAAGGCGTGGATTCCGAGTCCCTAACCCCAACTCAAGGAGCCACGCAACAAACCGCGGTTTGTGAGTCCCTAACCCCAACTGAAGGGGCCACGCAACAAAGCGTGGATTGAGAGTCCCTAACCCCAACTCAAGGGGCCACGCAACAAGCGTGCATTGTGAGTCCATAACCTCAACGCAAGGGGCTATGCAACAAAGTGTGAATTTTGAGTCCCTAACCCCAACTCAAGGGGCCACGCAACAAACCGTGGATTGTGAGTCCCTAACCCCAACTCAAGGAGCCACGCAACAAAGCGTGGAATGTGAGTCCCTAACCCCAACCGAAGGGGCCACGCAACAAAGCGTGGATTGAGAGTCCCTAACCCCAACTCAATGGGCCACGCAACAAGCGTGCATTGTGAGTCCCTAACCCCAACTCAAGGGGCCACGCAACAAAGCGTGGATTGTGAGTCCCTAACCCCAACTCAAGGGGCCACACAACAAAGCGTGGATTGTGAGTCCCTAACCCCAACTCAAGGGGCCACACAACAAAGAGTGGACTCTGAGTCCCTAACCCCAACTCAAGGGGCCATGCAACAGAGCGTGGATTGTGAGTCCCTGACTGCAACTCAAGGGGCCATGCAACAAAGCTTGGATTGTGAGTCCCTAACCCCAACTCAAGGGGCCACGCAACAAACCGTGGATTGTGAGTCCCTAACCCCAACTCAAGGGGCCACACAACAAAGCGTGGATTGTGAGTCCCTAACCCCAACTCAAGGGGCCACACCACAAACCATGCATAGTGAGTGGCGCAACAAAGCATGGATTGTGAGTCCCTAACCCCAACTCAAGGGGCAACACAACAAACCGTGGATTGTGAGTCCCTAACCCCAACTCAAGGGGCAACACAACAAAGAGGAGACTCTGAGTCCCTAACCCCAACTCAAGGGGCCACGCAACAAAGCGTGGATTGTGAGTCCCTAACCACACCTCAAGGAGCCACACAACAAAGCATGGATTGTGCGTCCCTAACCCCAACTCAAGGGGCCACAAAACAAAGCGTGGATTGTGAGTCCCTAACCCCAGCTCAAGGGGCCACGCAACAAAGTGTGAATTGTGAGTCCCTAACCCCAACTCAAGGGGCCACGCAACAAAGCGTGGATTGTGAGTCCCTAACCCCAACTCAAGGGGCCAAACAACAAACCGTGGATTGGGCGTCCCTAACCGCAACTCAAGGGGCCACACAACAAAGCGTGGATTGTGACTCCCTAACCTGAGCTCAAGGGGCCAAACAACAAACCGTGGATTGTGAGTCCCTAACCCCAACTCAAGGGGCCAGGCAACAAAGCGTGGATTGTGAGTCCCCAACCCAAACTCAAGGGGCCACGCAACAAAGCGTGGATTGTGTGTCCCTAACCCCAACTCAAGGGGCCACGCAACAAAGCGTGGATGAGTCCCTAACCCCAACTCAAGGGGCCACACAAAAAAGCGTGGATTGTGAGTCCCTAACCCCAACTCAAGGGGCCACACAACAAAGCGTGGATTGTGAGTCCCTAACCCCAACTCAAGGGGCCACGCAACAAAGCGTGGATTGTGCGTCCCTAACCCCAACTCAAGGGGCCACACAACAAAGCGTGGATTGTGAGTCCCTAACCCCAACTCAAGGGGCCAAACAACAAAGCGTGGATTGTGCGTCCCTAACCCCAACTCAAGGGGCCACGCAACAAAGCGTGGATTGTGAGTCCCTAACCCGAGCTCAAGGGGCCAAACAACAAAGCGTGGATTGTGAGTCCCTAACCCTAACTCAAGGAGCGGCGCAACGAAGCATCGATTGTGAGTCCCTAACCCCAACTCAAGGGGCCACACAGCAAAGCGTGGATTGTGAGTCCCTAACCCCAACTCAAGAGGCCACACAACAAACCGTGGATTGTGAGTCCCTAACCCCAACTCAAGGGGCCACGCAACAAAGAGTGGATTGTGCGTCTCTAACCCCACTTCAAGGGGCCACGCAACAAAGCGTGGATTGTGAGTCCCTAACCCCAGTTCAAGGGGCCACGCAACAAAGCGTGCATTGTGAGTCCATAACCTCAACGCGAGGGGCTATGCAACAAAGCGTGGATTGTGAGTCCCTAACCCCAACTCAAGGGGCCACGCAACAAACCGTGGATTGTGAGTCCCTAACCCCAACTCAAGGAGCCACGCAACAAAGTGTGAATTGTGAGTCCCTAACCCCAACTGAAGGGGCCACGCAACAAAGCGTGGATTGTGAGTCCATAACCTCAACGCAAGGGGCTATGCAACAAACCGTGGATTGTGACTCCCTAACCCCAACTCAAGGGGCCACACAACAAACCGTGGATTGTGAGTCCCTAACCCCAACTCAAGGGGCCACGCAACAAAGCGTGGATTGTGAGTCCCTAACCCCAACTCAAGGGGCCACACAACAAAGCGTGGATTGTGAGTCCCTAACCCCAACTCAAGGGGCCACACAACAAAGAGTGGACTCTGAGTCCCTAACCCCAACTCAAGGGGCCATGCAACAGAGCATGGATTGTGAGTCCCTGACTGCAACTCAAGGGGCCACGCAACAAAGCTTGGATTGTGAGTCCCTAACCCCAACTCAAGGGGCCACGCAACAAACCGTGGATTGTGAGTCCCTAACCCCAACTCGAGGGGCCACACCACAAACCGTGGATTGTGAGTCCCTAACCCCAACTCAAGGGGCCACACCACAAACCATGCATAGTGAGTGGCGCAACAAAGCATGGATTGTGAGTCCCTAACCCAACTCAAGGGGCCACACAACAAACCGTGGATTGTGAGTCCCTAACCCCAACTCAAGGGGCAACACAACAAAGAGTGGACTCTGAGTCCCTAACCCCAACTCAAGGGGCCACGCAACAAAGCGTGGATTGTGAGTCCCTAACCACAACTCAAGGAGCCAGATTCTGAGTCCCTAACTCCAACTCAAGGGGCCACAAAACAAAGCGTGGATTGTGAGCCCCTAACCCCAGCTCAAAGGACCACACGACAAGGCGTGGATTGTGAGTCCCTAACCCCAACTCAAGGGGCCACGCAACATAGTGTGAATTGTGAGTCCCTAACCCCAACTCACGCAACAAACCGTGGATTGTGAGTCCCTAACCCCAACTCAAGGAGCCACGCAACAAAGTGTGAATTGTGAGTCCCTAACCCCAACTGAAGGGGCCACGCAACAAAGCGTGGATTGTGAGTCCATAACCTCAACGCAAGGGGCTATGCAACAAAGTGTGAATTGTGAGTCCCTAACCCCAACTCAAGGGGCCACACAACAAACCGTGGATTGTGAGTCCCTAACCCCAACTCAAGGGGCCACGCAACAAAGCGTGGATTGTGAGTCCCTAACCCCAACTCAAGGGGCCACACAACAAAGCGTGGATTGTGAGTCCCTAACCCCAACTCAAGGGGCCAAACAACAAAGCGTGGATTGTGAGTCCCTAACCCCAACTCAAAGGGCCACGCAACAAAGCGTGGATTGTGCGTCTCTAACCCCACTTCAAGAGGCCACGCAACAAAGCGTGGATTGTGAGTCCCTAACCCGAGCTCAAGGGGCCACACAACAAACCGTGGATTGTGAGTCCCTAACCCCAACTCAAGGGGCCACACAACAAAGCGTGGATTGTGAGTCCCTATCCCCAACTCAAGGGGCCACACAACAAACCGTGGATTGTGAGTCCCTAACCCCAACTCAAGGGGCCACGCAACAAAGCGTGGATTGTGAATCCCTAACCCCAACTCAAGGAGCCACGCAACAAACCGTGGATTGTGAGTCCCTAACCCCAACTCAAGGGGCCACACCACAAACCGTGGATGGTGAGTCCCTAACCCCAACTCAAGGGGCCACACCACAAACCATGCATAGTGAGTGGCGCAACAAAGCATGGATTGTGAGTCCCTAACCCAACTCAAGGGACCACACAACAAAGCGTGGATTGTGAGTCCCTAACCCCAACTCAAGGGGCAACACAACAAAGAGTGGACTCTGAGTCCCTAACCCCAACTCAAGGGGCCACGCAACAAAGCGTGGATTGTGAGTCCCTAACCACAACTCAAGGAGCCACACAACAAAGCATGGATTGTGAGTCCCTAACCACAGCTCAAGGGACCACACGACAAGGCGTGGATCCCGAGTCCCTAACCCCAACTCAAGGAGCCACGCAACAAACCGTGGAATGTGAGTCCCTAACCCCAACTGAAGGGGCCACGCAACAAAGCGTGGATTCAGAGTCCCTAACCCCAACTCAAGGGGCCACGCAACAAGCGTGCATTGTGAGTCCATAACCTCAACGCAAGGGGCTATGCAACAAAGTGTGAATTGTGAGTCCCTAACCCCAACTCAAGGGGCCACGCAACAAACCGTGGATTGTGAGTCCCTAACCCCAACTCAAGGAGCGGCGCAACAAAGCGTGGATTGTGCGTCCCTAACCCCGGCTCAAGGGACCACACGACAAGGCGTGGATTGTGAGTCCCTAACCCCAACTCAAGGGGCCACACAACAAGCGTGCATTGTGAGTCCATAACCCCAACTCAAGGGGCCACGCAACAAAGTGTGGATTGTGAGTCCCTAACCCCAACTCAAGGGGCCACACAACAAACCGTGGATTGTGAGTCCCTAACCCCAACTCAAGGGGCCACGCAACAAAGCATGCATTGAGTCCGTGACTGCAACTCAAGGGGCCACACAGCAAACCGTGGATTGTGAGTCCCTAACCCCAACTCAAGGGGCCACACAACAAAGAGTGGACTCTGAGTCCCTAACCCCAACTCAAGGGGCCATGCAACAGAGCGTGGATTGTTAGTCCCTAACCCCAACTCAAGGGGCCACACCACAACCCGTGGATTGTTAGTCCCTAACCCCAACTCAAGGGGCCACACCACAAACCGTGCATAGTGAGTGGCGCAACAAAGCATGGATTGTGAGTCCCTAACCCAACTCAAGGGGCCACAAAACAAACCGTGGATTGTGAGTCCCTAACCCCAACTCAAGGGGCCACGCAACAAAGCGTGGATTGTGAGTCCCTAACCACAACTCAAGGAGCCACACAACAAAGCATGGATTGTGAGTCCCTAAACCCAACTCAAGGGGCCACAAAACAAAGCGTGGATTGTGAGTCCCTAACCCCAGCTCAAGGGACCACACGACAAGGCGTGGATTCCGAGTCCCTAACCCCAACTCAAGGGGCCACGCAACAAAGTGTGTATTGTGAGTCCCTAACCCCAACTCAAGGGGCCACGCAACAAAGCGTGGATTGTGAGTCCCTAACCCCAACTCAAGGGGCCACACAACAAAGCGTGGATTGTGCGTCCCTAACCCCAACTCAAGGGGCCACGCAACAAAGCATGCATTGAGTCCGTGACTGCAACTCAAGGGGCCACACAGCAAACCGTGGATTGTGAGTCCCTAACCCCAACTCAAGGGGCCACACAACAAAGAGTGGACTCGGAGTCCCTAACCCCAACTCAAGGGGCCATGCAACAGAGCGTGGATTGTGAGTCCCTAACCCCAACTCAAGGGGCCACACCACAACCCGTGGATTGTGAGTCCCTAACCCCAACTCAAGGGGCCACACCACAAACCGTGCATAGTGAGTGGCGCAACAAAGCATGGATTGTGAGTCCCTAACCCAACTCAAGGGGCCACACAACAAACCGTGGATTGTGAGTCCCTAAACCCAACTCAAGGGGCCAAACAACAAAGTGTGGACTCTGAGTCCCTAACCCCAACTCAAGGGGCCACGCAACAAAGCGTGGATTGTGAGTCCCTAACCACAACTCAAGGAGCCACACAACAAAGCGTGGATTGTGAGTCCCTAACCCCAACTCAAGGGGCCACACAACAAAGCGTGGATTGTGCGTCCCTAACCCCAACTCAAAGGGGCACGCAACAAAGCGTGGATTGTGAGTCCCTAACCCAAGCTCAAGGGGCCAAACAACAAACCGTGGATTGTGAGTCCCTAACCCCAACTCAAGGGGCCACGCAACAAAGCCTGGATTGTGAGTCCCTAACCCCAACTCAAGGGGCCACACAACAAAGCGTGGATTGTGAGTCCCTAACCCCAACTCAAGGGGCCACACAACAAAGCGTGGATTGTGAGTCCCTAACCCCAACTCAAGGGGCCACGCAACAAAGCGTGGATTGTGCGTCCCTAACCCCAACTCAAGGGGCCACGCAACAAAGCGTGGATTGTGAGTCCCTAACCCCAACTCAAGGGGCCACACAACAAAGCGTGGATTGTGAGTCCCTAACCCCAACTCAGGGGGCCACGCAACAAACCATGGATTGTGAGTCCCTAACCCCAACTCAAGGAGCGGCGCAACAAAGCGTGGATTGTGCGTCCCTAACCCCAACTCAAGGGGCCACACAACAAAGAGTGGATTGAGAGTCCCTAACCCCAACTCAAGGGGCCACGCAACAAGCGTGCATTGTGAGTCCATAACCTCAAATCAAGGGGCTACGCAACAAAGTGTGGATTGTGAGTCCCTGACCCCAACTCAAGGGGCCACACAACAAACCGTGGATTGTGAGTCCCTAACCCCAACTCAAGGGGCCACGCAACAAAGCATGCATTGAGTCCGTCACTGCAACTCAAGGGGCCACACAGCAAACCGTGGATTGTGAGTCCCTAACCCCAACTCAAGGGGCCACACCACAACCCGTGGATGGTGAGTCCCTAACCCCAACTCAAGGGGCCACACCACAAACCGTGCATAGTGAGTGGCGCAACAAAGCATGGATTGTGAGTCCCTAACCCAACTCAAGGGGCCACGCAACAACCCGTGGCTTGTGAGTCCCTGACCCCAACTCAAGGGGCAACACAACAAAGCGTGGACTCTGAGTCCCTAACCCCAACTCAAGGGACCACGCAACAAAGCGTGGATTGTGAATCCCTAACCCCAACTCAAGGGGCCACGCAACAAAGCGTGGATTGTGAGTCCCTAACCCCAACTCAAGGGGCCACACAACAAACCGTGGATTGTGCGTCCCTAACCCCAACTCAAAGGGGCACGCAACAAAGCGTGGATTGTGAGTCCCTAACCCCAGCTCAAGTGGCCAAACAACGAACCGTGGATTGTGAGTCCCTAACCCCAACTCAAGGGGCCACGCAACAAAGCGTGGATTGTGAGTCCCTAACCCCAACTCAAGGGGCCACAAAACAAAGCGTGGATTGTGAGTCCCTAACCCCAACTCAAGGGGCCACACAACGAAGCGTGGATTGTGAGTCCGTAACCCCAACTCAAGGGGCCACGCAACAAAGCGTGGATTGTGCGTCCCTAACCCCAACTCAAGGGGCCACGCAACAAAGCGTGGTTTGTGAGTCCCTAACCCCAACTCAAGGGGCCAAACAACAAACCGTGGATTGGGCGTTCCTAACCGCAACTCAAGGGGCCACGCAACAAAGCGTGGATTGTGAGTCCCTAACCTGAGCTCAAGGGGCCAAACAACAAACCGTGGATTGTGAGTCCCTAACCCCAACTCAGAGGGCCACACAACAAAGCGTGGATTGTGAGTCCCTAACCCCAACTCAAGGGGCCACACAAGAAAGCGTGGATTGTGAGTCCCTAACCCCAACTCAAGGGGCAACACAACAAAGAGTGGACTCTGAGTCCCTAACCCCAACTCAAGGGGCCACGCAACAAACCGTGGATTGTGAGTCCCTAACCCCACTTCAAGGGGCCACGCAACAAAGCGTGGATTGTGAGTCCCTAACCCGAGCTCAAGGGGCCACACAACAAACCGTGGATTGTGAGTCCCTAACCCCAACTCAAGGGGCCACGCAACAAAGCGTGGATTGTGAGTCCCTAACCCCAACTCAAGGGGCCACACAACAAAGCGTGGATTGTGCGTCCCTAACCCCAACTCAAGGGGCCACGCAACAAAGCATGCATTGAGTCCGTGACTGCAACTCAAGGGGCCACACAGCAAACCGTGGATTGTGAGTCCCTAACCCCAACTCAAGGGGCCACACAACAAAGAGTGGACTCGGAGTCCCTAACCCCAACTCAAGGGGCCATGCAACAGAGCGTGGATTGTGAGTCCCTAACCCCAACTCAAGGGGCCACACCACAACCCGTGGATTGTGAGTCCCTAACCCCAACTCAAGGGGCCACACCACAAACCGTGCATAGTGAGTGGCGCAACAAAGCATGGATTGTGAGTCCCTAACCCAACTCAAGGGGCCACACAACAAACCGTGGATTGTGAGTCCCTAAACCCAACTCAAGGGGCCAAACAACAAAGTGTGGACTCTGAGTCCCTAACCCCAACTCAAGGGGCCACGCAACAAAGCGTGGATTGTGAGTCCCTAACCACAACTCAAGGAGCCACACAACAAAGCGTGGATTGTGAGTCCCTAACCCCAACTCAAGGGGCCACACAACAAAGCGTGGATTGTGCGTCCCTAACCCCAACTCAAAGGGGCACGCAACAAAGCGTGGATTGTGAGTCCCTAACCCAAGCTCAAGGGGCCAAACAACAAACCGTGGATTGTGAGTCCCTAACCCCAACTCAAGGGGCCACGCAACAAAGCCTGGATTGTGAGTCCCTAACCCCAACTCAAGGGGCCACACAACAAAGCGTGGATTGTGAGTCCCTAACCCCAACTCAAGGGGCCACACAACAAAGCGTGGATTGTGAGTCCCTAACCCCAACTCAAGGGGCCACGCAACAAAGCGTGGATTGTGCGTCCCTAACCCCAACTCAAGGGGCCACGCAACAAAGCGTGGATTGTGAGTCCCTAACCCCAACTCAAGGGGCCACACAACAAAGCGTGGATTGTGAGTCCCTAACCCCAACTCAGGGGGCCACGCAACAAACCATGGATTGTGAGTCCCTAACCCCAACTCAAGGAGCGGCGCAACAAAGCGTGGATTGTGCGTCCCTAACCCCAACTCAAGGGGCCACACAACAAAGAGTGGATTGAGAGTCCCTAACCCCAACTCAAGGGGCCACGCAACAAGCGTGCATTGTGAGTCCATAACCTCAAATCAAGGGGCTACGCAACAAAGTGTGGATTGTGAGTCCCTGACCCCAACTCAAGGGGCCACACAACAAACCGTGGATTGTGAGTCCCTAACCCCAACTCAAGGGGCCACGCAACAAAGCATGCATTGAGTCCGTCACTGCAACTCAAGGGGCCACACAGCAAACCGTGGATTGTGAGTCCCTAACCCCAACTCAAGGGGCCACACCACAACCCGTGGATGGTGAGTCCCTAACCCCAACTCAAGGGGCCACACCACAAACCGTGCATAGTGAGTGGCGCAACAAAGCATGGATTGTGAGTCCCTAACCCAACTCAAGGGGCCACGCAACAACCCGTGGCTTGTGAGTCCCTGACCCCAACTCAAGGGGCAACACAACAAAGCGTGGACTCTGAGTCCCTAACCCCAACTCAAGGGACCACGCAACAAAGCGTGGATTGTGAATCCATAACCCCAACTCAAGGGGCCACGCAACAAAGCGTGGATTGTGAGTCCCTAACCCCAACTCAAGGGGCCACACAACAAACCGTGGATTGTGCGTCCCTAACCCCAACTCAAAGGGGCACGCAACAAAGCGTGGATTGTGAGTCCCTAACCCCAGCTCAAGTGGCCAAACAACGAACCGTGGATTGTGAGTCCCTAACCCCAACTCAAGGGGCCACGCAACAAAGCGTGGATTGTGAGTCCCTAACCCCAACTCAAGGGGCCACAAAACAAAGCGTGGATTGTGAGTCCCTAACCCCAACTCAAGGGGCCACACAACGAAGCGTGGATTGTGAGTCCGTAACCCCAACTCAAGGGGCCACGCAACAAAGCGTGGATTGTGCGTCCCTAACCCCAACTCAAGGGGCCACGCAACAAAGCGTGGTTTGTGAGTCCCTAACCCCAACTCAAGGGGCCAAACAACAAACCGTGGATTGGGCGTTCCTAACCGCAACTCAAGGGGCCACGCAACAAAGCGTGGATTGTGAGTCCCTAACCTGAGCTCAAGGGGCCAAACAACAAACCGTGGATTGTGAGTCCCTAACCCCAACTCAGAGGGCCACACAACAAAGCGTGGATTGTGAGTCCCTAACCCCAACTCAAGGGGCCACACAAGAAAGCGTGGATTGTGAGTCCCTAACCCCAACTCAAGGGGCAACACAACAAAGAGTGGACTCTGAGTCCCTAACCCCAACTCAAGGGGCCACGCAACAAACCGTGGATTGTGAGTCCCTAACCCCACTTCAAGGGGCCACGCAACAAAGCGTGGATTGTGAGTCCCTAACCCGAGCTCAAGGGGCCACACAACAAACCGTGGATTGTGAGTCCCTAACCCCAACTCAAGGGGCCACACAAGAAAGCGTGGATTGTGAGTCCCTAACCCCAACTCAAGGGGCAACACAACAAAGAGTGGACTCTGAGTCCCTAACCCCAACTCAAGGGGCCAAACAACAAAGCGTGGATTGTGAGTCCCTATCCCCAACTCAAGGGGCCACACAACAAAGCGTGGATTGTGAGTCCCTAACCCCAACTCAAGGGGCCAAACAACAAACCGTGGATTGTGAGTCCCTAGCCCCAACTCAAGGGGCCAAACAACAAAGCGTGGATTGTGAGTCCCTAACCCCAACTCAAGGGACCACACACCAAGGCGTGGATTCCGAGTCCCTAACCCCAACTCAAGGGGCCACGCAACAAACCATGGAATGTGAGTCCCTAACCCCAACTCAAGGGGCCACACAACAAAGCGTGGATTGAGAGTCCCTAACCCCAACTCAAGGGGCCACGCAACAAGCGTGCATTGTGAGTCCATAACCTCAACTCAAGGGGCTACGCAACAAAGCGTGGATTGTGAGTCCCTAACCCCAACTCAAGGGGCCACGCAACAAACCGTGGATTGTGAGTCCCTAACCCCAACTCAAGGAGTGGCGCAACAAAGCATGAATTGTGAGTCCCTAACCCCAACTCAAGGGGCCACACAACAAAGAGTGGACTCTGGGTCCCTGACCCCAACTCAAGGGGCCACGCAACAAAGCGTGGATTGAGTCCGTGAATGCAACTCAAGGGGCAACGGAACAAAGCGTGGATTCTGAGTCCCTAACCCCAACTCAAGGGGCCACACAACAAACCGTGGATTGTGCGTCCCTAACCCGAGCTCAAGGCGCCAAACAACAAAGCGTGGATTCTGAGTCCCTAACCCCAACTGAAGGGGCCACGCAACAAAGCGTGGATTGTGAGTCCCTAACCCCAACTCAAGGGCCCACGCAACAAAGCGTGGATTGTGCGTCCCTAACCCCAACTCAAGGGGCCAAACAACAAAGCGTGGATTGTGAGTCCCTAACCCCAACTCAAGGGGCCACACAACAAACCGTGGACTGTGCGTCCCTAACCCCAACTCAAGGGGCCACACAACAAAGCGTGGATTGTGCGTCCCGCACCCCAACTCAAAGGGGCCACACAACAAAGCGTGGATTGTGAGTCCCTAACCCCAACTCAAGCGGCCAGACAACAAACCGTGGATTGTGAGTCCCTAACCCCAACTCAAGGGGCCACACAACAAAGCGTGGATTGTGAGTCCCTAACCCCAACTCAAGGGGCCACACCACAAAGCGTGGATTGTGAGTCCCTAACCCCAACTCAAGGGGCCAAACAACAAACCGTGGATTGTGAGTCCCTAACCCCAACTCAAGGGGCCACGCAACAAAGCGTGGATTGTGAGTCCCTAACCCCAACTCAAGGGGCCACGCAACAAAGCGTGGATTGTGTGTCCCTAACCCCAACTCAAGGGGCCACGCAGCAAAGCGTGGATTGTGAGTCCCTAACCCCAACTCAAGGGGCCACGCAACGAAGCGTGGATTGTGCGTCCCTAACCCCAACTCAAGGGGCCAAACAACAAAGCGTGGATCGTGAGTCCCTAACCCCAACTCAAGGGGCCACGCAACAAACCGTGGATTGTGCGTCCCTAACCCCAACTCAAGGGGCCACACAACAAAGCGTGGATTGTGAGTCCCGAACCCCAACTCAAGGGGGCCACACAACAAAGCGTGGATTGTGTGTCCCTAACCCCAACTCAAGGGGCCACACAACAAAGCGTGGATTGTGAGTCCCTAACCCCAACTCAAGGGGCCACACAACAAAGCGTGAATTGTGAGTCCCTAACCCCAACTCAAGGGGCCAAACAACAAACCGTGGATTGTGCGTCCCTAACCCCAACTCAAGGGGCCACACAACAAAGCGTGGATTGTGAGTCCCGAACCCCAACTCAAGGGGGCCACACAACAAAGCGTGGATTGTGTGTCCCTAACCCCAACTCAAGGGGCCACACAACAAAGCGTGGATTGTGAGTCCCTAACCCCAACTCAAGGGGCCACACAACAAACCATGGATTGTGAGTCCCTAACCCCAACTCAAGGGGCCACACAACAAAGCGTGGATTGTGAGTCCCTAACCCCAACTCAAGGGGCCACACAACAAACCGTGGATTGTGAGTCCCTAACCCCAACTCAAGGGGCCACGCAACAAAGCGTGGATTGTGAGTCCCTAACCCCAACTCAAGGGGCCACGCAACAAAGCGTGGATTGTGAGTCCCTAACCCCAACTCAAGGGGCCACACAACAAAGCGTGGATTGTGAGTCCCTAACCCCAACTCAAGGGGCCACACAACAAAGCGTGGATTGTGAGTCCCTAACCCCAACTCAAGGGGCCACACCACAAAGCGTGGATTGTGAGTCCCTAACCCCAACTCAAGGGGCCAAACAACAAATCGTGGACTCTGAGTCCCTAAGCCCAACTCAAGGGGCCACGCAACAAAGCGTGGATTGTGAGTCCCTAACCCCAACTCAAGGGGCCACGCAACAAAGCGTGGATTGTGTGTCCCTAACCCCAACTCAAGGGGCCACGCAACAAAGCGTGGATTGTGAGTCCCTAACCCCAACTCAAGGGGCCACGCAACAAAGCGTGGATTGTGCGTCCCTAACCCCAACTCAAGGGGCAAAACAACAAAGCGTGGATTGTGAGTCCCTAACCCCAACTCAAGGGGACACGCAACAAAGCGTGGATTGTGCGTCCCTAACCCCAACTCAAGGGGCCACACAACAAACCGTGGATTGTGAGTCCCTAACCCCAACTCAAGGGGGCCACACAACAAAGCGTGGATTGTGAGTCCCTAACCCCAACTCAAGGGGCCACACAACAAACCGTGGATTGTGAGTCCCTAACCCCAACTCAAGGGGCCAAACAACAAACCGTGGATTGTGAGTCCCTAACCCGAACTCAAGGGGCCACACAACAAAGTGTGGATTGTGAGTCCCTAACCCCAACTCAAGGGGCCACACCACAAAGCGTGGATTGTGAGTCCCTAACCCCAACTCAAGGGGCCAAACAACAAACCGTGGACTCTGAGTCCCTAACCCCAACTCAAGGGGCCACGCAACAAAGCGTGGATTGTGAGTCCCTAACCCCAACTCAAGGGGCCACGCAACAAAGCGTGGATTGTGTGTCCCTAACCCCAACTCAAGGGGCCACGCAGCAAAGCGTGGATTGTGAGTCCCTAACCCCAACTCAAGGGGCCACGCAACAAAGCATGGATTGTGCGTCCCTAACCCCAACTCAAGGGGCCAAACAACAAAGCATGGTTTGTGAGTCCCTAACCCCAACTCAAGGGGCCACGCAACAAACCGTGGATTGTGCGTCCCTAACCCCAACTCAAGGGACCACACCACAAGGCGTGTATTCCAAGTCCCTAACCCCAACTCAAGGGGCCACGCAACAAACCATGAATGTGAGTCCCTAACCCCAACTGAAGGGGCCACGCAACAAAGCATGAATTGTGAGTCCCTAACCCCAACTCAAGGGGCCACGCAACAAACCGTGGATTGTGAGTCCCTAACCCCAACTCAAGGAGCGGCGCAACAAAGCATGAATTGTGAGTCCCTAACCCCAACTCAAGGGGCCACACAACAAAGAGTGGACTCTGAGTCCCTGACCCCAACTCAAGGGGCCAAACAACAAACCGTGGATTGTGAGTCCCTAACCCCAACTCAAGGGGCCAAACAACAAAGCGTGGATTGTGAGTCCCTAACCCCAACTCAAGGGACCACACCACAAGGCGTGGATTCCAAGTCCCTAACCCCAACTCGAGGGGCCACGCAACAAACCATGGAATGTGAGTCCCTAACCCCAACTGAAGGGGCCACGCAACAAAGTGTGAATTGTGAGTCCCTAACCCCAACTCAAGGGGCCACGCAACAAACCGTGGATTGTGAGTCCCTAACCCCAACTCAAGGAGCGGCGCAACAAAGCATGAATTGTGAGTCCCTAACCCCAACTCAAGGGGCCACACAACAAAGCGTGGACTCTGAGTCCCTGACCCCAACTCAAGGGGCCACGCAACAAAGCGTGGATTGAGTCCGTGAATGCAACTCAAGGGGCCACACAACAAGGCGTGGATTGTGAGTCCCTACCCGCAACTCAAGGGGCCACACAACAAAGAGTGGATTGGGAGTGCCTAATCGCAACTCAAGGGGCCACACAACAAAGCGTGGATTGTGAGTCCCTAACCCGAGCTCAAGGGGCCAAACAACAAAGCGTGGATTGTGAGTCCCTAACCCCAACTCAAGGGGCCACACAACAAAGCGTGGATTGTGAGTCCCTAACCCCAACTCAAGGGGCCACACAACAAAGCGTGGATTGTGAGTCCCTAACCCCAACTCAAGGGGCCACGCAACAAAGCGTGGATTGTGAGTCCCTAACCCCAACTCAAGGGGCCAAACAACAAACCGTGGATTGTGAGTCCCTAACCCCAACTCAAGGGGCCACGCAACAAAGCGTGGATTGTGTGTCCCTAACCCCAACTCAAGGCGCCACACAGCAAAGCGTGGATCGTGAGTCCCTAACCCCAACTCAAGGGGCCACACAACAAACCGTGAATTGTGAGTCCCTAACCCCAACTCAAGGGGCCACGCAACAAAGCGTGGATTGTGCGTACCTAACCCCAACTCAAGGGGCCAAACAACAAAGCGTGGATTGTGAGTCCCTAACCCCAACTCAAGGGGCCACACAACAAAGCGTGGATTGTGTGTCCCTAACCCCAACTCAAGGGGCCACACAACAAAGCGTGGACGGTGAGTCCCGAACCCCAACTCAAGGGGGCCACACAACACAGCGTGGATTGTGAGTCCCTAACCCCAACTCGAGGGGCCACGCAACAAAGCGTTGGAGTCACTAAAAAAAAGTGAAAAAAAAGTGGGAGGCAAAATTAAATACACCTTCGCTGTGCGGACCCCGGCCGTCACCTGGGAATCATGATTGACCGGTGTTCCCACGTTGATGCCCAAGGCATCTAAACCATACAAGACGAGATCCCCGAATTGCATCGCTGCCCGGCTACTCCATGGGGCACAGAAGGTCGTCAATGGCATGTGCACCTGCGAGTGCACCGCCAACCGGAAAAGGTGATGCCACAGGCAAACCTCTCCCAAGTGTTGAGCTATCACCTCTTGACAACACACCGGACAAGGCTGGGTATCCACGCATGGAAGCAGCCTCTCGCGACGGGGCGTCGCATGGGCTTGACGGAAGTGCTATGTCACCCCTGCGTTCTCAGGGTCCCCAACATAGGGGAACAAAATCAGAAGTGGCTGCCTCACCCCTACCTTCTCTGGGGCCCAAAAGAGGGCGGAAGTGCTACGTCACCCCTGCGTTCTCGGGGGTTCCCAAACAAGGGGACAAAGTCAAAGGTGGCCCACAAGTGGGTGGAAGTGCTACGTAACCCCTACGTTCTCGGGGTCCCCAAAAAGGGGTTCAAAATTGGCCCGCGCCGGGCTCCTCAAAAAAATTCCCATAGTGGGGGTCCTTAAGGGCAGTCCTTAATAAAAAAAAATATCGGTCCTAAAGGACCACCCTGCCTCACTAGACCAGTGGAAAAAAGCCCCTCAAAGCGGGGGACAAGATCAGAAGTGGCCAACAAGTGGCCCCAAAGTTCTAAAGCCTAGTTCTTTTGTTTTTGGAGGTTCTGAAACCGAGTAAAAAAAACCTTTTTTTACTAGGTTCCCGATACCTAGTAAAAACTAGTGAACCTAGTAAACTGTTACCTAGTAAAAAAAAATTTACTAGGTTTTACTACAGACCCCACTGGCGGTATATGCATATGTACTACTTGAGAACCCAGTCGAACGACACAACAAACCAGGATACCGAATTTTTTTTGACCCCTGTGCACACCCCAACAACCCCCATGCAATATGAATTGGTATGACACCATCACTCCCAAACTCTGCCACCCTTAGGCCGTATCAACCTAAGCCAGAGATGGCAGTTGGTCCACATCAGCCAACCCCTGGGCCCATGCTCCTGCCGCATTCTTGAAATCCTATGGATCCCGCGCCGCGCGTCCCTAGGGCTGTGTACAGAGGCTAATTGTTTTGTGCACACAGTGGACATTGCCTTTTCCACTTTGTGGCGTCAGGCATCAGTGCACACAGAGGGGGATACCTTGGCCTGCGTGTACCAGTGCTGCTCATCTTCATCCCGGGCCGCTGTTGGTTCGTTGATGATGGCGATAACGGGGGAACTATGGTCAGGGGTGCGGTTGCCTCCAACCTCAGCCAGAAAATCGTGTCCAATGGATGAGAGCAGGCGGTTGAACATGGCAATGAACAGCCCCACAGTCGCCTGGAAAGTGGTCAGGGTCAAGGGGACACATGGACACATCAGATATAAACACAGAGCAGAGCACGGAGCTGCATAATCACAGGAATGCAATGAAAACAGACAGGGGGCCCAAAGAGCCCCCTACGACATGTGGCGTCAACCCATGTGGGAATCCGATACAGACCTGCCACTCATGGTGTTCATCCTCAATACCATGTCCAAATGATGGGGTGGAGGGAGGGATGGCCAACTGCAACCAAGGAACTTTGTGCAGTGATGAAAAGTCATTGTGTGAGAGCTGTTTGGCAAGTCTCGCATCTCCTAAGCACCAATATACCGTGAGATTGTGCTCCAAACTTACGCAAAAATACCTCCATGCAGTTCTGTGGTACCAGAGCCTTCCCCCGCATCTGCGTGCATTAAATCGATGTGCAATCTGATGCAGATCAGAATATTCATCAGTGCCAGTCTGGGTGCAGGTCATCTATCCATGGGCCTGGTCGAGGCAATAGCACACTCACTCATTTGCAGTGCACCCTCCCTTGACCATGAGGGCTTTTGAAGGTCAAAAAGCTGACCAAAAAATAAGCCCTTGCCTTAGGCAAGCCACTTACCCTTTAGCCCGTTCACTTGCTTGTGCCAAAAGCAGTTGATTGTGGGTGCCATCATTCAACCGCCAACTGCAAAGTGCCATTAAGAGAGCGGGGATGGTCATTGTCAGAAAGCCTGGCCTTGCGGAGTGCTTTCAGGGGATCTGTGCAGGCGAGCAGGATACACAGACCTGCGTGAGGAGCAAAGGAAACGGGGGATCCCAGCGCTTGAATCCAAGCAAATGCAAAATACTGCGGCTGTCGTCGTGGATGCTGTGCGCCTCAGTATCAGGGTCTAAGTAGGGCATGAAGCGCACGGCCGCGGCAAAGAAAATGCCAAGGCAGATCCATGCATACGCCAAGAGCCACGGTAGTAGCCGCACGTAAATGCCCAAAGGGAGTAGGATGGCGACACAGAACATGGCCAGCCACACAGAAGACAAAAGGCAAGCATCCACAAGCGCAGCCTGTGGAGATGATATGGCAGTGTTGGCGCTCCAAATCATCACCAACATGTTGGGTAGAGCAGGGTGGCAAATGTTGTCAAATTAGGAGAGGCACATGTCCCCCGCACAGGACTGCACCCTGGCGCCTCTGGTGGATGAAATCTGATGGGACCGCCGACACGTTGCCACAATATGTGGGCATCAGACACTACGCTTGCTGAGTCTGCCTGTATCACATAGGGGGTCCTCAGCAGAAGTTCTGGTAAGAAGGAGTCAAAACAGCAGCACTATGACACATCCCACCCAATGCAGCTGCCTGCGGTTTCAGAACCCCACGCAAATGATGGGGCAACAGGAGAGGAACACAGCATCCGCCCTACATGGGCGACTGACAGAGCAGCCGCTCGTGAGTGCATGTTGGTGGCAAGTGTTCAGGAAGAGGCAGTGAACAGGGACCAGTTAGTGTAGATTCTACTTGCCCATGCAATGCCTACAGGGGGAGGGGAAATTTAGTACGGGAAAATTTTGTCCTGAAAAATTTAGTATGGGAAAAATTCTGCTGTGATCCTCAAAAGTGACGGGAAAAATTGCGCGACACTTTTCCATGTTGAAGGGCAAGGCCCAGAGTTGGTTCTCCTTACTGAGGGGAACACCACCTGAGGGAAAAGTGTGATGAGGGTCTAGCTTGCTCAGGTCCAAACAGTTCCCCACACTGCAAGTGACATCCAAATTACTGATTGCGCCGTGCCACTGACCCACCGCATCTCATCTGTACACGGTTCATTCACTCACAGCATGCTGAAAATTGTGCACAACTGACGAAAAAATCGACACAACTGACGGGTAAAAAGTATTATATTCAATGTATGGATCCAAGGACCTTGAACTATGGAGTCCAATGCATCAACAACTAAGCTACTGCTGGAACCTGTCAGTATTGTGTAACAGATGGTTCAAAGCTTGAACATGATGCCCAGAGCAAAGTATGGGAAAAAATTACGCCACAATCCGTAAAATCATGGGGAAAATTGCGTCACAATTGGACGTGCTAAATTTTTCCAGATGGGATTTTCCCCACACTCAATCCCCGCCCCCCTGTATGGCGAACCCACCATGTAGAGAATTCGTGTTAACGAAATACCACCAACTTAGCCAGCTGTTCAACTTGGGCAGCCTTCCCTGCTGTACAAGACGTTGCAATATGTGGCACTTGGCTTTTCCACTTGGTACCCATCCCCCCGCCCCTTGGAATTTCCCACCCGAGCGCGCGACGGTCTCCCTGGCGCGAGGGGGGATGGTCGCCAAATGACAGTCTCCCAGGGGGGGGGGGGGTTGCAAGGGTATTTCAAGGAAACATGTGGTATCCTCCACTGACGCAAGCAAATAGAACACGGGTGAAGAAACCTTTGCATTGATGCGGTGCCAATGTCATTGATGCAATAATAATGTTGTTGGGGATCCAAAGGTTTGTTTGGGGGCTGGCTTTGCTCTTGCCTAGCAGGCAGGCACCAACTTCTTTGGGGCAACAAATCCTTATAGGGCTCCACTTTTCGTCACATATATCACGAGTGAAGTACAAGTTTCCATCAAACACATGCCCCAAGCCCCAAAACCCCACGTGCACTCTTTGCCCATACTGCCTCCACACAGAGCACACACAGGTGATTGATTTGAAGTAACGGGGAACCCTTGCAAGGCTGTGTGGGACAGATGGGCAACACAAACTGATGTCACTGATGTTAACTAGCAAAATATTGAAGTGACGGTCTCCCGGGGGGGGGGGGGGGGATTGCAAGGGTGGGAGATTTCAAAAGGAGGGGGGTATTTATGTCCATGGCTCAGAGACTACCCAGTGCACCTGGCAACATATTGGAAGGTAGGACCCCGACTATGCTTCTCGCCGACATGCCCCAGTGTCAGCCAGTGGTGCCCCTACAGTGGTACCGCACTGCCTGCCACGACCTGGACACCGCTCAGGTGGCATCTCAAGCATGGCCCCGCTTGCAGGCTGAGGTGGAAAGGCTGTAGGATGAGGCGCATGGCCTGTAGAAACAGCTTGTGGAGTTTTGCTCCTGAAGGCAAGTGCTGAGGCGATGCAGTGTCATTTCTCCAGCTATGACAGTGCACGCCCACAAATGGGGGGGGGGGGGGGCTGCTAGAGGTCGATGCAGATGACGGCAAATGGTCCACCACCAATGCTGGCAGTGTGGGCCGGTGTTCCCTGCAGCAGCTGTCAGGGGATACTTCCCCACCCCCACCGCTGAGCACCATAAAATACCTAGACACCCAGAAAAGAAGAAGCACCGGGAGAAGGGACCAAGTGCGCTTATGTCACAGGGACACCCTTTGGACGAGGGGGATGGGGTGAGGGGTCTGGAAAATGGGCTCAAACATCCCTCAAAACCCTAAAGCCTTGCACACCACTGCAAACAATAGAATCAGGAGCTGGGGACTGTGCTGGTAGCACCACATCAGCGTGGGGTGCGCCCGCAAGGAGGACCCCTGCGCGTGTGGCAGCTCATGGTCTGCCAGGCACTGGGCGTCAACACTGCTGTGCATGTATGACGAGAAGAAGTTGGCGTATGTACAGAACAGCAGGAATAAGCAGCCCAAGGAACCCTGGGAAATCAAAGGCATATTGCACCAGATCACCACAACACACAACGGGCAGGTGGTTGACTTGGACAGAGCAGATGGCAAGAGATCTGCCAGAGGTCTGGGGCTCCAGCAAGGGTATGGGACATGGATGAGGTAATGGGATGCCCCAGGTGTGGCCTGTGCGTGCCTGTGCTTACCCCACACATGCCCTGCATGACCAGTGTCAATATCAAATGTGTGGTCTGCACATGCCCTGTGCATGCCCTGCGAATGCCTTGTGAATGCCTTAAGCATGCTGTTTCCTGTGTGCACCCCATGGATAGGCTTTCAAAGCCAGTGCATGGCCTGAGAGTTCCCTCGGCATGCATTGTGGGGAGCAGTACCATGTGAGGCAAGAGTGAATGGAACGTATGTAGTGTGTGTCTATTGCACAGACTCCATGTGCACATATACGCACGTCATCGTACCCCCGTCCCCTCCACCTCAAATGGAGTCCCTGCCTTCCGCCAATGTTTTCCGACCCTACCCTTGCTGTTTGGTTGATATGATGACCATATGGTGACACTACATGTGAATGCAGCAGCCATTGAATTGTTCACTGTTATGCCCCCTTGCCTTTTTGTGTGCTTTTGTTTTGTGTCCTATGATGTGGTTCTCCAGGAGTGCCTAAGCCAATACACGCTTCACAAAAGACCTAGAAAGGGGAAAAGCGAAGAGTCCAAGAATAGCTGCAGCATATGCAAGAAAATTAATGGTCCAGATACTTCAAGGGGACCACACGACGAACACACATGTGCTCTGTCTTGCGTGTTCTGTTTTTGTGTTGCGTGCCAGGTGACTGAATGTTTGCACATGAGGTAGTAATGATGCTGTGCACTATTGCAGCCCGTGCAAACTAAGAAACACAGGTCAGCACCAAAAAGGTATTGGCACCACAACAGAATTCAAGAGGTCTTGCTTTGTATTTGCCTAACCTCAGAAAGTGGTGTCACCAGCCAGCGAAAGCACACAATGAGGATACCCAAAACACAAGTTACAGTATCCCAAGACCCAACAAGAAAGGTCCAGCGGCCAACAAGACTCCTCCCTTGCGCCACACTGCTCTGTCTTGCCTAGCCTCACCACGCAGACAGCTTCAACATGGCAGATGGGGGTACTTCACATGATACGAGTCCCATTTGCTGAGCACAAGTGCTGAGCATTCTCAAAAATCCTCAGCCATATGCCTAGCATTTTCTTGCCATTTTTACCTTCTATGTTGTGCATTCTAGCTCTATGTGTCGGTGCTTTGTGGACTGCTTTGTGGACTCGGTGTCCCATCATTAAGGTTGCTATGGGGTGGCATACAGAACCAGTAAGTGTACATATTGCAAAATAGACCAATTTTTTTGAGAAAAATTTACATATGCTAACAGCAAAAATCAAAATCTTAATAATGGGTCATTTTTGGGTCATTGCGAGCCATTTTTAGGGCCAAATATATGGGGCTCAAGGGTGCCAATTAGGTCAAAAGGGTACTGAAACGAAGCAAAAGGATTATTGATTTTCGGCAATAGTTTCTTGGTGTGTGGCCCCTGAAAAGTCATCCTCAGCACCCTAAACGGTTGAAAAATGGTTATTTTTTTCTAGAACTTTTTCATAGCCTCTGAGATGTAGGACCACCACTTACGGCACTCGTCCTTGGTGGCTACCCTAATCAAGACTGAATATTGGGACCGAGCTGGTGGGGGAGGGAACATCAGCTATGACTGGTGAGGGACATCAAGAATGATTCACACATTGATGGCTCTTGACAAAGTGAAATCAGCTTGCAAGTGAACCCCGTCACCACAAGGTCCTGCGTATACAGGCCCACCTTCAAGGCTTTTTGGACTTATGAGGGGCCAAAATGCCCCAAAATGGGCTCAAAATGGGCTCATTTCACCCGTTTGTGCACCCCAAATGGGCTAAGATGAGGTTTGGAAAAATGCGTTTTTGACCCATTTTTGACCCACTTTTGGTCCCAAAACACCCCATTTTCAAGGCATTTTGGGGACCAAAATGGGCCACCACAAGCTCAAAAGAGTCCAAAAACACTTGTTTTAGCGTCGCACATGGTCTAGGATCATTTTTGAGAAAAGTCATCTTTTTGCCCCTATTGGACCTTGTTGACCCATTTGGGCACCCACCTGTTTGGGCTTGAGCTTGCACCTTGCCGCGGCCTACCGGGCCTAGGTATTGGGGTCTAGGCGTCCGTTTGGGCAATTCTGAGGAGTGGAAACCACAAAAAGTGGGGGATTGCGGGTGGAGTAGGTGCCCTCGGAATCACATTTTGAGCCATGTAGCCAAAGATATTGCCTATTCTTGGTTTGTGGCTGTCGGCATTTGGAGCTTCTGGGGGCCTTTTTGGGCCGTTTCTGGGACATATCATGGAGTTAGAGGGCCGCAAAGAGCTCGTTGACACGGGGAAGTCAAGCCGCACGTAAAGTGTACCCACCGTTTCCCTTCGTTTGGCCGTTTTGAATGTGTTCCAAGGCTTTTTTGGCCCCAAAATGGCTGTTTTTGGCCCTAAACTGCAATTTTTGAAACCGAGGTCCACCACTTGCGAATCCCGTTCCCGGCCGCCACCGTTGAGTTTCTTGCTCAAACTTTGTGTGATTGTACTTCACACCCATAGGTATCATCCACCAAAATTTCAGCCGAATCTGAAGCACCACGACGGAATTCTGATTTTTCCCCATTTCGCGCGTGCTTCTTGCTTGCTTGCTTGCTGCTTGCTTGCTTGCTGCTTGCTTGCTTGCTGCTTGCTGCTAAACCTGGTAGGTCCACCCTAGACACTAAAAAGGGTTATAAAACCAAGACTGGTTCCACCAGCTCGGTGACCCTAACCTAGAGTGCAAGGTTTTTGCCAGTTTGCACATGCTGCCTCTTGTTGCTTGCTGCTTGCTATTGCCACTAGCTAAAAGGGTTAGCTCCACCCGACACCCTTAGAAAGACTGAGTATTGGGATGAAGCTAGCAGGGACTGGATCAGTATGTACACCAATTAAAGCAGCCCGATAAGGAGGCCCCTCAAGGGAGCCCATGAAAGAAAACCCCCAACGCATCCTCGCTAAAGGACCCTGACACGAGGACCACTGTGAAGGCCCCTTGAGTGTCCCCCCAAGGTACACCCCAAAAGGAGCCGTGTTCCCACCAAAGCATATCGCATGCATCTCCCGAGGTATATCCAAAGATTGCCCCTAGTGAGGGAAGAATATTGCTCTCTCATCCAATGTTCTATGCTGGCCACCGGTGGTACATGTGAGCACTATCTGTGGCCACCAATTAGTTGGGACCCGGCAAATGCAACATAGTATCACATTAGTGTAATTGGGAATTGGCACGAGGAAAAATTCAATCTCAAGAGAAGAGCCCTGATAGGCCCATGGCCAACATGAGTGTGGCACTGGGAACAAAACAGGGTGTAATTAAAAAAAAGAGAGAGAGAGGACCCATAGCCAATGTTACCGCCAACTATTGACAAGGAGTTATAGAAGACATGTTTGAAGGGCAAGTATGCCTTAGTATCTGTACTTCTTGGTTTGCCTACCTCCATGGTATTCTTTGCGCACATCCCAAAGATAATTTTTTTCAACTCCTCTTGCAAGTTTCTACAAAATTCTTGGTCATTGTGCAATTGACCATCAGCATTGGGGGGTATCCAAGAAGCATAGTATACCACTTGCGACACATCCACACACCGGGACAGGTGTTATCAGGGGCATCATCAGCATCGTTGCTGCTCTCCGGCACATTTCGGGGTCACTAGGTGTGGAGTTGGGAAGGGATGGGGTTGGTAATGCAGCACAGTTGGTGCCCTTTGGCAAGGCCGCGGGGTCACTAGGAGTGTCGTTGGAGAGGGACAGGGTTGGTAACGCAAGAGCATCCGCGAACACAATGCGTGAGGTAGAAGGAGGATCAACTTCCTAAACACGCTCAAGATTGTCACCGGGGGATTGAATAAGTCGCGCATCGCGATCCGCATTCACAACGCTCAACACCTACGGCACAATGCCTTTTGGCATTGGGGTGAAAGAAAAATCTCCAAGAGGAGCATGATGGTCGGCTACCTCCATAATAAGTTGTAAGCTATGAAAACAACAAGACAAAATATCACCTTGGAAACCTAAGGCTTTGTGCTTGGTGGCCAATTTGAGGGCTTTGAGGCACATCAAAAAAAGGGCGCATGAATGAAAGTGAGCTCATGGGTCCGAAATCAAAATTGTGCAACAGCTCAACAACTGACAACAATCCACGGCACAAAGAAACCAATGCATGCCCGTTTTATGATTGCCGTTGACCGCAACAAGGTGGCGGCGGGACCAAGCCATAGCATGATCAAGAGTGCGAGACTTAACATCTTGAGTAGGCATGCCGGACTCGCCGTTCGCGATCAACTTACTCAAGGGCAATATGTACAGAATGGCCATGGTCAATGCATATGGCTCATCAATCTCCATGTAACAACACACATGCAAGTCCATCACCCCAAACTTGCAAGGGCCACACCGAAGAGTGGGAGTCCATCAACCCAACTCAAAGGGCCACATCGAAAAGTGGAGGTCCATGACCCGAACTCAAAGGGCCACACCGAAGCGTGGGAGTCCATCACCCAAACTCAAAGGGCCACACCGAAGAGTGGGAGTCCATCAACCCAACTCAAAGGGCCACATCGAAGCGTGGGAGTCCATCACCCCAACTCATGGGACCACACCGAAGCGTGGGAGTCTATCACCCAAACTCAAAGGGCCACACTGAAGAGCGGGGGTCCATCAACCCAACTTCAGGGCCCACACCCAAGCGTGGGAGTCCATCACCCCAACTCATGGGACCACACCAAAGCGTGGGAGTCCATCACCCCAACTCATGGGGCCACACTGAAGCGTGGGAGTCCATCACCCTAACTCAAGGGTGACCGAACCAAAGTGTGGAAGTCTAGAACCCCAAGTGAAAGGCCTCGACCGAAGCATGGGAATCCATCAAGGAAACTTGAGGGGCCAGACGGAAGCGTGGGAGCCCATCACCCCAACTTGGAGGGGCCACACCAAAGCATGGCAATCCATCACCCCAACTTCAGGGGCCAAACGGAAGCGTGGGAGGGCGTGGGAGGAAATCACCCAAACTGGTAGGGGCCACACCATACTTCGGTGTGGCCCCCCACCTTGGGGTGATGGACTCCCTCAAGTTGGAGGACCGAAGCGTGGGAGTCCATCAGTCCCACTGAAAGGCTCACACTAAAGAGTGGGTGTCCATCATCCAAACTCAAGGGGCCACATTGAAGCGTGTGAGTCCATCACCCCCACTCGAGGGGCCGCATGAACGGGTGGTGATAGACACCCACGCTTCCATGTGGCCCCTAAACTTTGGGTGATGCCTCCCACGCCTTAATGTGGCCCCTGAAGCTAGGGTGATGGACGTTCACGCTTTAGTGCACCCCCTCAAGTTCAGGTGATGGACTCACAACCCTCAATGCGGCCCCTTCAGTTTCACACCTCCTAAGTGTCCGGCACCGCAGTCACCAGCCCATTCCACGGCCTTGTAAAAAGCTGTAAAAACCGTGAAAAAATTGTAAAAGACTGTAAAAAGCTGTAAAAAACTGTAAAACACTGTGAAAAAAAATTGTAAAAAAACTTGTAAAAAACTGTAAAAAAAACTTGTAAAAAGCTGTAAAAAAATTTGTAAACAACTGCACAAGGGGTTGTGGGATGCATCACGCCATTGCCTGATCGTTGCTAAATGGTTTGTGATATTTCCTCCCAGCTTTTGTCAACTTTTTTTGGGGCCTTTCAATGGTTTGATACACCCAGTACATAACAAACGACACGTTAGCACAGCAGTAGCGAGTAACACAGCCCCTGCATGCCCCTTGTTGTTTCACTTTTCTTGCTGTAAATTGCCATTCACCACAACCACCGAGTGTAAAAAAACTCCCCAACCACCAATCACCGAAGGTCACTGAAATCCCGGCTACTTAGGGGCCCTGCAGTTTGGATGATGGACGCCAACGCTTCGGTGTGGGCCCTTGAGTGGGGGTGAATGACTCCCATGCTTCCATGTGGCCCCCCGAGTTGGGGTGACGGACACCCACGCCCGATGTGGCTGCTCAATATGGTGTAAGGGACTCCCACTCTTCCTTGGGGCCCCTCAACTTGGGGTGATGGCCTCCTACGCTTTGGTTTTGCCGCTTGAGTTGGGCTGATGGTCTTCCACACTTTGAGGTGGCCCCTTGATTTGGGGTGATGGACTCCCGTGCTTCGGTGTGCCACCTTGAGTTGGGGTGTTGGACTTCCACACTTCGATGTGGTTTTTTCAGCTGGGGGTGATGGACTCCCATCTTTTGGTGTGGCGTCTTGAGGTGGGGGGATAGACTCCCACGCTTAGATGTGGCCCCCCAAGTTGGGTCACAGACTCTCACACTTTGGTGTGGCCCCTTTATTTGGGGTGATATACTCCCACGCTTTGGTGTGGGCCTTGGAGTTGGGGTGATAGAAACCCACGCTCCGGTGTCGCTCTTCAAGTTGAAGTGATGGCATCCCACACTTTGAGGTGGCCCTTTGATTTTGGGTTATGGCCTGCCAGGCTTCGGTGCGGTCCCTTGAGTTGGGATGATGGACTCCCACGGGCCCCTCGAGTTGGGGTGATGGACTCCCACGCTTTGATGTGCCCCCTTGAATTGGGGTGATGGGCGACCATGCTTGGGTGTGGCCGGTTGAGTTGTGCTGATGGCCCACACTTCGGTGTGGCCCCTGGAGTTGGGGTGATGGACTCCCACGCTTTTGTGCGGGTCCTCAAATTGGTCTAACTGGCTCCCATGCTTCGGTGGGTGCCCTCAAGCGGGGGTGTTGGACTTCCACTCTTTGATGTGGCCCCTAAAGTTGACGTTATGGACTCCCACGCTTCGATGTGCCCTCTTGACTTGGTATGATCAACCGTCCCGTTTCGGTGTGGCCCCTCGAGTTGGGGTGATGGACTCCCACACTTGGGTATAGCCCCTAAAGTGGGGGTGATGGACTCTCACGCATCAATGTGGTCCCATGAGTTGGGGTGATGGACTCCCATGCTTCGATGTGGCCCTTCAAGTTGGGGTGCCGGACTCACACCCTTTAAGCGTGGGTGTGCATCATCCAAACTGAAGGAGCCACATGAGCCGTGGGAATCCATCACCCCAACTTTAGGGGCCACACTAAAGCCTGAGTGTCCATTCCCCCACTCAAGGGCTCACAGCAAAGCATGGGCGTATATCATCCACACTGAAGGATCCACATTGAGGCATGGGAGTCCATCACCCCCACTCAAGGGGCCACATGGAAGCGTGGGCGTCCATCACCCCAACTCAAGGGGCCAAATGGAAGCGTGGGAGTCCATCACCCCAACTCGAGGGGCACCAAAGGATGGCAGGCCATCACCCGCACTAAAGGGCACACACCGAAGAGTGGGCCTCCATCATCCAAACTGAAGGGGCCATGTTGAGGCGTCCGAGTCCATCACCCCAACTCAAGGAGCCGCATTGCAGCGCGGTCCTTAACGGGAAAAAAAAGTGTTCTGTTACCAAGTTTTCCCCGAAACGCCCACCGGGCACTCCATGTGGTCAACCATTGGTTCCTAGCTTGGCGGCACGCCATGTGTTCAACCATTGGTTCCTAGCCCTTCATGTCTTCACGCAGGGGAGCTTAACTGCTCAAATCTGACTTCCTAGCCCCACATGTATGCACATCCATATGTTCCTATCCCCGCGTGTGTTCGGTGATAACATACGCTCCCTACGTGACACACTCCACAATTGAAGAAGAACGCGAGGAATGTTTTTTTGTATCAAATGCAGTGACATAGCGTTCGACCACCCGGATGTTCCATCGGCACTGGTACAGCTAGAACATACTATCTAAAACTCGTACACGTGTTAGAAGTGGGACTGGACACACTGCATAAGCTCCCCCTTTGTCCCTTTCACAGTCAAATCATGCCTCCTACAAATGGCCTTGAACCCAATATGAGTCCACTCATGCAAACTACCCCTCTGCATTGCCTTCACCACTGCCTCATCCACGTCATACATGAACACCAGCTGCAAGCTAGGGTTAGAGGACATAGAGACAACTAGAGAAGAGGAGCTATTGGCGACTTCAGCCGGCTGGTCCGAGTCCTCAACGCCCGTATCCTTATCTTCGTCCTCCAACCCCACCCCATACACAGCCCCAAAATCGGCGTCACGAGTTGCCCCCTTGGGGACAACCCACAAATGTTGAATATCCAATGGAACCTCACTGTCTACATCCTCTTCCAAAGAAACTTGCAAAGCCTTTAGCGCGGCAAACCCAAGCAAACCACCATCTTTGGCCTCAACCACATGCCCTTGCTTGCGCTTGCGGGGGTGGAAGGGGGTTTTGCGAAGCTCATCGAACACCTCAAGCGGTCCCCAATCCTATGGTGCTTCCCTGTTGCACCTCACCCACAACGGTTCACACATGTGCTCCGTGCTCTGGCCAAAGTCCGTGGCCGCCACGTAGCGAAACACTCTCTCACACGAACGTTAGCTTGCCTCAACCCAATCCTCCACCATAGCACTACCAACCCACTGAGATCCATTCAAGCCTGTTTGCACATCTTGAATTAGAGCACGAAGAAATTTCACCCGGCTGCCCTTGATGAGGCTACTCCCCACCTCAACACCCAACGTTTCCTCCCAACCCCATGGAATGACACGACGCATCGTGTGCAAAAGTTGTGTGCACATCACGTTCAATGAACCCTGGACGGTGGTGACTCGTGCCCCCCGGATCACGTGGACTTCCTCGCTCGTGGTACAAACCACAGCAAAAAAATCACAAAAAAAGGCCGTTGTGAACTTGAAGAGGGGGTGCAACAAAGCATCCAACAAGCCCTTGGCCTTCTCAATACGCCCAAGGGCAGCCTCATTGTTCATGTTGCAAAATCAGCAAAAAGGGGAAATTGCAGGGCATGGGGTACACCACCAGCATGGTCGAAAAATTTGGCTGGAGCTCGGCTAGCACAGTGGGTGATAACACAGCGGCCATCGCCAGTTTTAAAAAGCTTTCCGCCACACCACTGGCCGTCACCCAAAGCAAAATGCTGTGTAGGATATTTAATAGGCTCTGGGGGTCTGGGACCTTATTGCACTTGCTTTGAGTTAAGTGAGAGTTGATGGCGGCAGGTGCCCTTCCAGGTTGAGTGACACCAACCCGACGTCCCTTACTCGGCCTACAATACCTGTTGTGTCTAAATGGGGGTCCCTCGTGTCTAATGTCCGCAAGTTGACCCACATGGGCCAGGTGGGAGCTCTTGTTTGCTTATTTGACGGCGCCTGCCCCAGGCTTAGGGTCTCCGGGGCTTCTCGCTCCACTTCTGCCATGCGCCTTAAGACAAATACCTTGAAGCGTTGTCTCTCCTTCCGAGGCTTAGGCCTTCCATCCCGCAGCTTTGGTGGCATGACACCAAAAGGGCTCAGCACATGTGTTAAGACACGGGCATGTAAAATAGGGCTATGGCAGAGTGTGCAGGTCTGCTAATGCAGTGATGGGTAACCAAATGCTTGTAGACTACCGGCACTGCATCTCCCGAGATCGATTCTCACTAACGAAATATTACTTGTTCAAAGCAGCACAGGATGCCAGGCATTTCCAAGAACTACATATGGTGAAATCCTTTGGCCTGACTGGCGGAAGCGGAAATTGACCTCCTTGCAGCTGGTGTCGGGACTATCAGTGAGACTTGCCAATCAAATTCATGTAGTTGCAACGTGTCTTTCCGGATCCACCTTACTAGTAGGTTCTAGCATGCCTGCGTTTAAGTGTCCAGATCACCTGGACGAGCAATGCATGCATTTCTTGCTTTACCATCACCTGTGGTTCTCCTCTAGTTGTGACCACCTCCATCGTTGTTTTGGCTTACGAGTTCATGTGTAGACGGAGCCATATTCGCTAATTGCGCCTCCACATCATCGGTTCGTCCGTGGTGTGGGGTTGCCTCGTGTACATGTCCCCCCGTCCCACCATTGTTCCTCCCTTGCCCCCCCCCCCGCCCCCCCGCTAGGTTATGTGCACTGTGTTGTGTGGGTCAGTGGTATTCTTTGTCCCCCCTCCCCCCAGGTTATGGGAACCCCCCCCCCTCTGTGTGCACTGGTGCGTGGCTTGTTGGTTGGTTGGCTGTTGGTTTTCCGGTTGCTGGTTGGTTGTTGGGTTGGTTGGTTGGTTGTTGGACAGCTGAGTTTGGCTGGTTGGTTGGTTGTTTGGTTGGTTGCATGGTTGGTTGGTTGTTGGCTAGTTGCTGGGGTGTATGTGTGTGTGTTGCCTCGACACATGCTCTGTGGTGTTGTTGCACATTGCGTCTGTGTGTAAGCATGCCTGTGCAGCCACTGCAAGGGTCTTTGGGGGGGGGGGGGTTGTGCACATTTCACTTCGGCGTTCTAGCGGCGTTCTAGCGAGGTGTTCTAGCGTCGTTCTAGTGAGCGGAGCGGCGCCGCTAGAACGGCGCTAGAACAACTTGCTAGAACGCCGCTAGAACGCCAAAATGAAATGTGCAAAATCTCAGAGACCCTTGCAATGGCTGCACACGCATGTTTACACACAGACACACTGTGCAACAACACCAAACAGCACGTGTCGAGGCAACACACACACATACACCCCACCCAACACCACATACAATGCTACATCACCTGTGCACACACACACACACACACACACAGACAGACATACACCCCAGCAACTAGCCAACAACCAACCAACCACGCAACCAACCAACCACGCAACCAACCAACCAACCGACGAACCAACCAACCAGCCAAACTCCGCTGTCCAACAACCAACCAACCAACCCAACAACCAACCAAGCAACCTAAAAACCAATAGCCAACCAACCAACAAGCCAGCTACCAGTGCACACAAGGGGGGGGGGGTCCCATAAACTGCGAGGAGGGGGGGCAAAGCATACCTCACCACAAAGCACAGCTCCTGACGGTACAGCAGTGCACTTGCCAACCCCACACCACATACACACATGGCGGGGAGGAGGGAAGGAGTAACACACCTACCTCTTGGTGTCACTATGTACGCACTTCTTAATTCAATGGTGTAGTCAACGAATTCAAAAAACAAAAGCACACCTGCAAAAAGGTAAAGGATACCCTCCCTAACCTTAAGCACAACAAGCACAGTAGCCCCACAACCGAGACAGCAACATGGAAAGGGGGGCTGGGGTGATAGCTTGACACTGAGGGAGTGTTTCTGCGGTGCTTGTAGTCGGCCTCTTACCCCACCCTCCCCACCCTTGACGTCGTATGTTGTGTGTTGTGTCTATGCTAAATTGTGTGTGTGTGGGGGGGGGGGGGGACATATGCATATACGTGCGCCCACTGTGTTGGTTTCCATGTGTGTGTGTGTCATGGTACACCTCCCTCACACACACATTGGTGTCCTTCGCTTGCCAAAATGTTAGCATGTTTTTGTTCTAGTTTGGTTCTAGGCTAGTTGTTGTAGCGCCGTTCTAGGGAGCGGCGCTAGAACGTCGCTAGAACGTTGCTAGAACAAAAACCTTTTCCATTCCAATTTCAGGTCAAAATGCTGAAATTGTGAAAAACAAGCCCTACGCCCCCAAGTACTGATAGGGGGGTGCAAGTTGGATCCCTCATATCACCCACCCTTGACCCCCACGGGGGGGGGGGTAAGCCCCTCTTTTTTTCGTTCCAGCCTTCTAGCGCCGTCTACGCTAGAACGAAATTGGGTCCTCTATCGTGATCCTAGGGTGGGGGTTGGTGCAGAGACGTTTCTCACGCCTGCCCCCTCGAATGTGACCTGTTTTCGTTTGAAGAGAAAGTGGCGGACGATGTCCGATCCTCGGTCAGATGGCGTTCCTGCTTCGTCCAAGCATATGTTAACCAGTGGCCGATTAGTGTCTCCAACCGTATCGCATGGCTTCCAAGTGGTGTCGGATGCTCGCATCAGCTGAGCAGGAGATGAGGGACTGTTTGTCGTTTCGTGCCTCGGTATAGCTAGTGTGGCACCAGTCCCGCATTGCGCGATCATAGTCCCCCCAGAAGTTTCGAGAGACTTTGCGGCCAGAGAACAGGTACGCCTACTCTACTCCTTGGCAAGCCATGCGTAGTCACTGATTATGCGCGCACATGTAATGTCTCACCATGGTTGCCCGGTTGAGGTACTTCTTGTGGGCCATCGCTACATGGTGCAGCGTGGCTCCTTTGACAGTCCGCCACTGCCTAGCATAGACCTCAAACACTTGTCCATGGAGGAGGAGCACGGGGAGGTACGAGTGGGCATAGGAGTGGGGCTGTAGGAGGGGGTGTGCGAGCATTATATTCAGGGTCACGGGTGTGTGTCCCACAGAGTGTCGAAACTAGAACCGGAGGGCGAGCATAGTGGTGTGCCAGGCGTGCAACGTGTTTTGCACCCATTTGGTGAGCCGGCTTGCCCGCATTGTGAGATGCAAGCGCGCCCGGGCGTGGGTGGCCACATCCTGCCTATCTGCGGTCCACAGGCGGCGGGTCTGGGTGATAGCATGCATGGTATAGGGGCCCTCGCTCGTGGAGCTGCTGCACAGACCCTCCCCGGGCTGGGGGGTCTCGTGCTAATGGAGAGGATCCGCTCCTGCACTTGATGGCTTTCCGGCGGGGGAAGGTGGGGCAGTAGTCGTAGGAGAGTGTTGGTTGTGTCCATGGTGCAAGGGACCCGGCGCGGTGGGGGGCATGGTGAGGGATTTACGCAGCAACGTCATGACCTGAATCATGTGGTATTGATGCCATGCTACCCTATACTGCAGATCCCTTTTCTGGGGGGAGGGAATACTGCCCACCAAGGAATTCGGGATGCGTAGCTTGGAGATATGGTTCATGTCGTTAGGCAAGGTTGTACTGAGCCAATGGTGGGCGATGTCTGCCCATGGTCCCCACGGCGCACCTGCACCAAAACCGGGCGCCAGGCGGCGCTGTGTACCTATTGGGCAACTGGGGTGCCCCGGTGTGTGTCATGGCACAAATCACTGTTGACCATGGTTCTTTCGCAGGGGGGGGGGGGGGGGGCACCTTGCCAGCGGACGTTGCCCCAAAGCCACTAAGGCCACACGTGGTGCCGCCGTGCCCGCACACGTAGCCACGTGACCCAATGAGCCCCCGGATGTGTCGGCTACGGGCGTAGTGCTGCGATCCACTTCTTGGCCGTGGTGGGCGCTTTAGTGCCTGCCACGGAGACGCTGCAGGGGATGGTCGGGGTTTGGAGCGGCAAGGGTAGGGTGGTGGCGAGGTTCGCCAACCCGTCGACCTCAATGTTCTGCATGATATCAGTACGTTGTTGCGCGTTGTGTGCGTCAAACAACTAGCAGTGGCCGGGAGTCCATCGCACCGTGATCGACTTGCGTTCTATGACTCGGGTCGCCATTTTCCGGAGATCGATGTCGGAAGCCTCACGATGGGGGTTATGGGGGCCATAGTCCACTACTGCCTTGTTGTCAAGGGTGATGGTTGACTGTGGTGGAGCGAGATCTGCTACGACACGGAGGCCCATCAATTCCGCCCGGTAGGAGGTTTGTGGGCCATGTACACGTATGAGATGGAATACGCGGTACGTGGTCGTCATGCTTGCTTGTTGACCCCTATGGGAGTTAGCATACGCCTGTTGGACGCTTTCCCTCCCCGAGTTCCGGTCGCACAGGAACAGCACAAACTCAGGCACCTGCTCCATCACTTGCCGCTAGTGGGTTGTGGCTTCAATATTGTGTGAATGTCTTGAGTGTATGAAACAACTCGTCGAACAGCGCGGGCGGGCAGGCAGTGACCACACAAATATACAAATGTTCTGAAATCAGATGTGGACATGCATGGGAAACGTGGCGATTCCCTACCGTGAATCCCTAAATTTCCCTCCTTGGGTTCCGGTCTCACAAGCACAACACAAACTCAGGCACGGGCTCCATCACTTGCCGCGCCCACCCCACCATGGACCGTGTCGGTGCAGGTAGGTGAGTGCCGACTTGTAAATAAGATACCCGACCACCTTGAATCATGGGGAAGATCCCTCCATGCACCCTCAATGGACACATGGCCGGAAGGAGGGAAGGAGTAACACACCTACCTCTTGGTGTCACTGTGTACGCACTTCTTAATTCAATCCTGTAGTCAACGGACTCAAAAAACAAAAGCACACCTGCAAAAAGGTAAAGGATACCCTCCCTAACCTTAAGCACAACAAGCAGAGTAGCCCGACAACCGAGACCACAACATGGAAAGGGGGAGGGGGGGCTGATGGCTTGACACTCAGGGGGTGTTTGTGTGGTGCTTGTAGTCTTAGGGGGCTCTATACGCACGTAGCAAAATTGCCACAGTTCCCAAATGGGTACCACCCCAAAACGGGGGCTGAAAAACCACTTTGAAAAAGTGCCCAATTGTGCTCTGCAGGGAACACCCCCAAAAACCTGTGAATTATCCAAAATGACTGTGTGTAGGGGGTACAACATGTGCCAGTCAAAAGTCATGTATCCCCTTCAAATTTGGGCACTGCAGTGTCCATCCGAAGAAAAATCCAATTGTTCCAAATCATCGGCTGCTCCATTTCAAACCACACCGCAAAATGCAACCTAAAAAATGAAGCAAGGAGGATGACAGGCAAACACATGCAAAACTCTGGTTTGCTTTTTGTTACCGCGTCTGCCGACCCAGTCACTGTGACTGTATGCGAAGCGTGACAAATAATCCACCACCAGTGGTGCCGACAAACAACGGAGGCGCCGCCAGTGCTGCCAATGCAATAATAAATGACGGCAACAATGCCTGCAAAAGAAATGGCGCAGCAGGGGTAAAAAAATGGCGAGTCGCTGAATTTGGGCACTGCAGCGCCCAAAATTACCAAAACATGAAAGAGGGCACCAGTCTCACACCTGCATAGAACAGGACGCGCGACAGTGTGCAAATTGAGGCGAAAGAACTGCTGACATGGACACAGGCAGTGCCAACCGCACAACCCAGTCTACTTCTTCTTTGGGGGAGCCTTCTTACCCTTGGCCTGACCTACTTTGGCGTGAAACATATTGAGGGGGGTACTGTCCTTGGCCTTTTTGGCTGGCCTTTTGGGGGGACCATCAACCTCATCCCCACGGTCGTCGGAGGACGGCTTCTTCTTGCTGGGTGTGCTCCTCTTCTTGCTGTCACCTCCTCCGACCAGCATGATCTCCTCCTCCTCCTCTTCCTCCACATCGCCCCCCCCCCCTCCTCATCTTCCCCGTCCCCAGGCCGCTGCACCACAACTGGCATACAGTCCCTAATCCTTGGCATCCAAGCGTCCCAGTTAACCAAGTAGACACAGTCCATCTCCTGCACATACGCCGCTAGCTGTTCACAGAACTAGTTAAACAAACCCTGGCGCCCAGTGAAACAAGCTGCCAGACAGGGGGACTCAGGAAGGCAGGACAGGAGCTGTGCTGGCAATACAGCCGATGCTGTCAAAAGCAGGAGCCACACTTCATCCTCGGACTGTCTGTTGCGTCGGGGAACAATACCAAGCACACGCAGGAGCTAAACCAGCCGCTGCCAGACCAATGGTGCTGCCGTATGCACCCTGATCGCAAATGAAAATATTCGGGACCTTCACCCTAAACTTGTCTGGGACACAGAAGCAAATAGTCCTCTCCTCGAACCGATAGGTCAGGTGACCGACTGCCTGATCAAAAAAAGAGGTCATAATATACTGCCAGCCTCCACACTCCTCAGAGTCGCGCAACTGATTAACCAGGAACTTAACGTCGGCCGCCATTCCACCAATAGCCACAGGTACCAACTTCCCAGCAACCTTCAGCACGAGCGGACGGATATCATCCATTTGTTCCTTCGTACACTCAATGAAGACCTGTTGTCAAAAGCACATTTCATTACAGATGGGCAGTGCAGTGCCTAAAGTGACCAGCAATGCGAAATCGATCCCATTTTTATGCCTAACGGTTGCATACCAGTTTGTACTCCCTCAATGCAATCGTATACGGGATAGCCTTGCCAGGAACCAACGCAATTGCCTCTGCCCGAGCTCCAGTTGCTTCAGTCCCATCCTGCGGCTTGTTGAGCCAGATAGTTGTTGATTTCTCCCCATCAGTCGCTGTCACTGCAGTTTCCTTGACAGGCCTCGCCAGCGCAATCCTCAGGTCAGCCCATTCCTCATCCTGCCACAGCGGTGCTTTCTGGATGGTGTCCTAGCTTGGTAAAGGATTTTCGGCACTCCAGGTCCATTTCCCCAGTGCAATTTGGCGGCCCTCGGCGACTTTGCAAGCAGTTTGCGGACTCTTTGCATTTCATGCACGTTCACTGTTAGAACAGGAGACCACTGGTACCACTGGGATCCAAACAGCCTTACGTTGTGTGTCGGGGGGGGGGGGGTCAACAGCGATCGCGCCAGACCCTGCCGCCCCATAAACATACGTCGAGAAGGATGGATGAGCGTGTTGTCCGGGTGGAGGTACAACATCTCCCACAGGCGGTCCCGCTTCAACAGTCTGGCCTTGGCATGTAGTCCTGCGATCTTGGCCCCATCTCCAGCCATGTACAGCAATTTGATCCATCTGGTCGCCATGCAGTCCCGTCAACGGCCGCAACGGCCGAAGAGTGTAGGGGTTGAGCACTGCAGTGCAAAAATTAGGGTCGCATCGAATTTGGGCACTGCAGTTCCCAGGGACACCAAAAGACGACGAAAACAGGTACTCAGAGGACACAGTACCTTCACCGGCAGTCTTCTCAAAGGTGTCAATAAACTCAGCCACGCGGCCACCAGATATCTGCAGTAATGAAAGTAGCGGTCTCCAATTCTTCTACAGTGTTGGACAGGCCACAGGTACGCAAAGGACTGACAACGGTGGTCTCATCGTGCATCTCTCATACCACAGATGTTTTCTCACCCAGCCGGCCACACTTCCGCAGAGCCACCAGCAGCATCTCTTTCGCTTGGCCCTTCTGCACTTCAGTCCAAATTCGAGCGGCCACTTGTCCCATACTCAGCTTGGTCACTGAGTGTTGTACCGCGTTGTGATCGCCTCCAATAATCTCTCTGATGTCAACAGGACAGTCGTGTCTGATCTCCTCGCAGTAGACGTGTTGTAACCAGTCCGGCAGTGCCCGTGAGTTCGCACAGTATTCTCGGTGAAGTCTTTGGAGTGCCGTAAGGATATGAGCCCCGCCCAAGTAGTAGGGAATTTCAGCTGATACAAAAATGCACCACAGGGAGATGGGAGATGGGAGATATCAGCGAGATGGGCACTGCCGTGCCCAAACGACCAGAATGTGTGAAAATTACAACGCGTGTGTGACAGGATGGTAGTGTACCTTCGTTTCGCCATATGAGAATGTTTGAGATAGGCCGGCAGGGTGCATTTGTCTTCAGGCTTGCGATCCGCCATAGTACTGAGTCCTCGTCCCTCTCTCTGGTCTGCCCAGGGTGAGGTCGGTGTCAAATTTTATCTTGGTCGGCTGTATCTTGACCAGTTATTTTTTGATCCACGTTGTCCGGAATGTCGCCGTTGCCCGGTCTGTCCCCGTCCGCTTCACTGGAGCCTGCCCCGACTGCGCCCGTGTCTTCTCTGCTGTGTGAACGGCTTGCGATGCGGTCTGCTGCTCATCCCCTTCCGGCAGTTCGGTATCCGAAGGCATAGCTTAGCAAAGGGGCTAACAAAGGGTCACACGGCACACTACAAAAGGCCACAGGGCTGCAAACTGTTGATTTATAGGCTTCTAATGTTGATGACTACTGGCAGCGCTCGACGATTGAACACAGATGGCAGAAATAGCATCACAGTCAGATGCACCTCGTAAAAATCGAGGGTCAAACTCATTCAGCTCCGAAAGGACAGCCACGGGGGCATCGGAATCATCACTGTGAACAGACACTGCTTCTGGAGAGGGGGGGTCCAGGTCCCATCCATCATCACCCACAAAATCAGCAGCCCTCAGATCTGGATCTCCGGCTGCCCCACCAGCGGGGGGGGGGGGCGGGAGGGGGGTCCTCATCACTGTCATTGTCGCCATCAGCATTGGGAGGGGGCGGGTATCCGGGCGGGGTCCCTTTGCGCAAAAGCGCGTGCTGGCCGGCGTCGCTTGTACCGGTCTGGTGTATTACATGCGCGTAACATGTCCTGTGCCTGTGCTACTGTTGTGTCCATATCACCTGGAGGACGTTGTGGCACGTGTCTACCCAGCTCTGTCATCACGTCGGCATCAACTTTAACAGGTTTAACAAGTGTCTGCAATGTCTTGGCACATAGATCTCGGTAATGCTCTGCAGTGAGCACCGTATCTAGTGCGCAAGGAAAATCCATCTTGGCATGATCCCATCTGTCTTGCACGATACTCGACTTCTGACTGGACTAGACCAGGGGGGGTATAACACCAACATCAAATCGCGCCATCAATCTAGTGAAACGACGATCAACCAGTTGTGGCAGTCCCTTGGGAACATTAACGTACTGCAGGTCCTTTGGGGTCTGGCCTGCAACGGGAGTGAGTATAAACAGGTCATGCACCTGTTGCAACGTACAGTTTCCAGGGTGTTGTGCCATTAAGTGCACAACACAGGTTAACGGGGCCTTACACGGTTCCTCACTGTGTGCCACCCCAGGTAAGCGGGCAAACCACTGGGAGCACAACAACCTAGCAAAAACAATGGTGCGCACATATTCAACCTTGTCCTCATAACCTAGGGTGAGCCTCAGAAGGACGTATAGGCAACGGCTCAGCAATGGCCCTGCAGCGTGCTGCTCTCGCTGTGCAGACCAATGGCAATCCCTCACTTGCGACCCAATAATAAACAAGGCTGGAATGTAACCATACAGCAGCGTTACCAACCCTTGCACATGTGTAAGAAGTGTGCTGTGATTAGCGTTACCCGGTCGGTGCAAACCCCTTAGAGTCTGTAACTTCTGTTCCAAAGGTTGGCGCCAGTTATGGGCCAAGTGCAAGAGCACCAGAATCATATGCTCCATATAGATGAATTTCCGAAAGTTGGGCACTGCAGTGCCCAAATTGAGTGAACCACAGGAAAAATAGGTAAAAAAAGGGGAGAATCTTCTGTAGCACAGGGTTACACAATATTTATATGGGTGCCATGTGCCATACACTACGGGGGTACGTGTAATGAACAGGGGCACGTTGTACCGAGCATAGGTGATGCTGTAAACGAGCTTAAGGACACGGTAGTGAATATTTTCGTCGACCAACAGTGGAAGACGGTGCTGTGTGTGCTGCACCTGGAGCCCGTGAATAATGGAGACAAGGTCGGGGGTAGCGGACACAGTTAGGTCTGTGAGAAAAAAGGGGGTCCAAGCTGGGCTGGTAACATTAGCCCGTCGTATGTCCCAGGGACAACGAACATGTTGAACGCGGATGGGGTCGTCCATCAACCCTTGCAAGCCATCAATGAAGTTTTTATGGCTCTGCACCAACAAGTCTGCAGTGTATCCAATCCTCTGCCGCAAAACCGAGAGGCTAGGAAAAGACGGCATAACGTCAACAGGTCGTTTCAAGAGTATGATAGCACCGGCTGTACAATTAAGGGACCGGTTCTCATTACCAGGCGCAGGCCTGAAGTTACGTCTATAAAAATTATCGAACCATAGGACAGCGGGTTTACCTTCCAAGGTCTGCCAAAGACTGGTGCACGCAGTTGCTCCTTGAACAGCAAAGGAGGGTACATTGTAAGAACATTGACCCATGTGAGCCAAACACCTACGTTGCACAGGACTCTTAGGTTGGACACCTACAGCCCTCTTGGCACGTGGACGACACCTCTTGTGTAGGACAGACCATATATTAAAAATCTCTTGCTCAGCAACACGGAACCGTTGGTCCGGCAGACAATTAACGGTCCCCCTGTCCCTTTGTTGGATGTATTCACCAACGGACCGCCTACTTCTCCACTCCAACCGGAGATCTAACACCCACGTACAAAACTCATCGGCACCCTTATCCCTACCCACAGCCTCAGATAGATCCTCCTTTGAAGCATATACCTTCGAACTAAGGAACTGCCGGAAGGCAGCCGCATCCATGGACAAAAGTCCTGTTCGCAGGAAGCAAAGGTAAGGGGACAAAGAAAACAGAGACACTATCACAAAACAAACCTGATGCGGCATAGACCAAAAGCAGCTAGCGAAGATCCAAACAATGTATCCCCCAATGGACGTGGAACGTTCCAAAGCCTGGGTACACTCCAAGGTGGCAGTCAGACAACCGGCAGTATATTTCCAATGAGCAGAGGATGAGTACCAACGTCCGATGATTCATACGTCCTTCGTCAGGTGTTACGCAATGGGAACCAATAGGAGTGAAATGCGGAGTTTTAAATTTTTTGGACACTGCAGTGCCCAAAAGAAATGGAAGTCCATTTTCAAGTGCACATTTGGACAGGAATGGAAGTGATTGGGCAAGGTACATTATATGTGGCCTTCCGAGTATAACACCGCGGTGCGATGACCCATTGAAAACGGGTATGCCAAGTTTTGATGCCTGTTGCTGCAGTAGGACATCACCTGTGGAGATGACTACAGAGGTGTACTGGAGAACCCACTGAAAAAAGCCATTTCAAATTTTTGGGCACTGCAGTGCCCAAAAATTTTAAATCATACAATTTTCAGCCCGGATTAGGGGGTGTATATGTGCACCTCTGGAAGCAAGAAAAGGCGAGGTTGTTGTATTCCACGATGAAAATACACGTGGAGTTGGCAAAAATGATACGCTTTTTTTGGGTGCAAAAAACAGATGTTGAAATCGCCATGAATCGTGCCTTTTAGCAACCAGGTCTACGTGCGTATAGAGCCGCCTAAGGTAGTCGGCCTCTTACCCCACCCTCCCCACCCTTGACGTCGTATGTTGTGTGTTGTGTTGTGCATATGCTCGCGCAAAACTGTGTGTATGTGGGGGGGCGGGGGCACATATGCGTATGCATGCGTCAAGTGTGTTGGTTGCTATCAATGTGTGTGTCATGCGGCCCCCGACCCACTGTGATAATTTGTTTTTTATCTTCTACCTATTCTACCAGTCCAGGCTGGGACGATTTGTGTTCTAGGCTAGACCATCCAGAGAACCGTTCTAGGCTAGAACATCTAGACTAGAAGTTCTAGGCTAGAACGAAATTGGGTGTTCTAGCGTGTACCAAGGGCTGCGCTCTACAGCTCATGGGGTTCCCAATGCGCCCACCTCAACACCTCACAGGCTGCATCCAACTTACAGGTTCCCCCATCCGGTGGGATGTGACTGGACCGGACGCCTAAACCAATACTGCCGCCTGAGGATGTGTGTTTTTCAACGCTCCTCCCATACACCGTGCCTTGGCCTGCCCGTGCACGCCATTGTCCCCAACAACCACCTCTGTCATCTTCAATGGTGGGCTTGCAAAAGTGGCCGCGTGCACCACTGCATGGCGTGTGTAGTAGCTACGTAGCCCCCCCCACAAGTGTCCCTTGCGTAGAGACATGCCTCGCCCGCATGAAACTGTATGTTACCCAATTGATGTTGTACATATTCAGTGGGTCTAATTGCCCAGGCACACCGGAGGCCACATGGCCTCAATTCAGTCTGGTGTCAACAACAAAAACAAAAAGATGGGGTATCACCGCAGCCCCTGAAACCATGCATGCCTGGGCAACGGGAATATGGAACATGGTCTACAAGGTGTTCGATGTGTATCCATGGTAAGCGTTGATATGTAACAATTTCCACAAGGTATGGAATATTACCGCAGCCCCTGAAACCCTGTTCCCTGGGTAGTGGTGATATACACCATGGTCTACAAAGTATGGGATATCACCGCAGCGCCCCAAATCTTGTCTCCATGGCCATCGGTGACATCCAAAATCCGTTTGTGCACGACACTCCCACTCGGTACCATCCCGCCCTGCCTGGGGCGCGTCTACCGCCGCCACCCATGGTGCAAGTAGGGGGGGGGGGGGGCGTCGGAGACTGTCCCATGCACAGGCACTGACCCAATCAAGAACGCATCCACCATGCTGAGGGTCATCGTGCGCAAGGGTCTATGTACAAATCTTAAACCTTCAGCCTTCCACCGGTACCAACCAAACATGAACGCACCCATGCCCCTCCAAGGCCCAATCGGTCACTGTCGCGGACCAGTGAACCTCTCCATTCTCTTTGGCGCCAGGTTGGATACCAATGCCCTTACCACTACCGCCAGTGCTTTGCGGACCGTTCCCGGCGTGTTGGGCTATGTCCCTCTAGCAAGGTGAAAAGTATTACCAATCCAAGGGACTAATGCAGATGGCTCTGTCTGGCTTTGGGTACTAATTAAGAGTACTTGTGCCGGCAGGAACTCGCACAGACCACGTGGGACTACCCTCAACAAGTCTCGGTTTCGCGCCAAAAGCACGATGTCATCCACATAATGGAAATAGACCACCTCACTGGCAGTGAATGTGCTAATGTACCGCTAGATTAGGTGCCCCAAGGTCTCGTGAGCAATCAAGGGCGAGAAATTCTAACCAAAGTCGAAGTCCGCCCCTTTCAACCGGAATAGGTCCTTCATCTCTGCAGCCATTTGCAATGACCAGTAAAAGGTCGTCACGTTGATGGTGGTTCCAAAAAGTGGCCCCTCGCGCCTCATCCCTTCGATTTTAGCGAGTATCTCCGCTACCGTTGGAAGTGGGGATCTGTGTGGCTTGACTGTACACTCATCGATCAGGTTTTGCATGTCCACGATGAAGGCGCAAATCTGCGAGTTCTTGGAAAGGCATAGCGGTTGCTGTCGTTGTGGCTTGTCGGAGCGTAAGGGAGGACATCCCGTAAAAGTGCCTTGCAAGACTACTTGCATAGATCCGTCAAGGGGTGGACCGAGAAATTGCACGTTTACACTTTGCGATTTCGGATTCGGGTGATCACTGCCGCGGGGACACCATCGTTCCAAATCTTCAAAGGCACTTCATAACTCTCACAGCACCCAAATGCTGCATTCGCCATGTCCTCGGAGACAACGCCTTAACTTGGTTCCCCGTCATATCCATCATAATCAGCGTGCAACAAGTACTAACGTAATACGGTCCCTACCCCCGCTGCACCTTGGACAAGGGTGAGGCTAATACCAAAAAGCGGGAGGTATGCAGCCCCCCAGCGGGTCATGAACATCGACACGCCGGAAGTCGTCTTAGGCGTGATCAACTCCGATCAAGTCGACATGGGGAAGTGGGAGGGCACATATTGCCCTCCCTCTCAATCGCTTTCATGGGTTTGGTGACAAATTTGCAAGTCACACGCGATGGACACATTTGATGTGAGTGATTGCCCACTTGAAGACACATAGCTATTCGGCAGTTGCTGGACAGCATTGACCAACATCGTCATCAATGGCCCACCCGTGTGATATTCCAAGAGCCTCTTACGTGCTGTAAGCAAGACCAGTTGCACCGCCCGAAAAGCCTCCGAGCAGCACACTTTTAGTCCATTCGCCACCTCACGTGAAACTTTCTACGCTAGGGTTGTGCATTGTTTGTCAGGACCCCCAACATAGATGTCGTTGGACGAGTCCAAGAAGGTGTTCCACTTTGCTGGCTACCGTCAGCCATGAGGACTACACCCAACCACATTAGGCTCTGGCCCCTCAACGGTGCCTTTTGTCTACACAGGTCTTTTGGGTCGGGCCTGGGTGTCCCTGCCCCCCGAGGTACTTGCGCTGCACCCCTCGTTGTCAGTGCTATCGTCGCTATTGCTGAGAATGGCATTGGTGAACAATCATGCTGGCCGAATGTCGCGGACCTCGAGCTTGGAAGAGTTCTTGGCGAACGTGCCCTTGCTGACTGATTTGGGGCTTTGGGCCAGTTTGAGACCAATTTGATGGTCCCTTCTTCCGGGCAATACCCGTAGACCGTCTAGGTGGATCTTCATCTACACCATGCCTCGATGTTAGGCATGGGGGTTCTAGCGTGGTACAACGTTGCGGCGCAGAGTCGGCGCCACCCATGGTAGCGGACCTCCTGCCACTGGGATGGTGCGGCCAATTTCGCCATGCCGCGTTCGAGCTGGCATGGTCCACCAAAGATGTTGTCGTGTTGGGTGCCGGCAAATTTGCGAAGGTGCCCACCAATGCAAGAAATGTAACCCATAGTAGCGCCCACGGTCCCACTCTTCGTGAGTACGCCCTACGGCTGACCTTCTCGTCTTAGAACGTGATCGTGCCTCAAATTCCGTGCAATCTTCGGACTTTGATTCGTGCCACCTTCCGACGCGGGGCCCTGCCACCATGTACAGTACCCTTGCTGCCACCACCGCCCACTTGGCAGGGTGCTGGGCATCTTAAGCCATTGTCTGCTGGGCATCCACCGATCCCCACAGTTCTTTCTTGTCGTCCAAAGCGTTTTCCGCCCCCTTGACATACTTTCGAAAGAATTTGGGCCCGCGTTCGTGGCGATGCCCATGGAGACCGCCCATGTCGCTACTAGCACTACCGTTTTCATGGTTGGGGATCTTCGCATGGCGATTTCTGCTTGAAGATGTTCTTCAAGGATCTTCCATTCGAGCTCGTTCGGGGCTGTTGTATGTCTTCTGCCGAGTTTGCGGACGCTGGACGCGGACCTCCCCAACGATGACGCCTTAGAAGCGAGAGCGAGCAGGGTTCGTTTGTGCGGAGGTTCACCTGTTGTGCGTTGCTTGTGTATGCCTCCAAGAACCGTAGCTGTAGGGCGGTGGGTTGGCCATGATAGTGGGAAACCCCACTGTTTGTCTTCATTTGGCTTTCAAGACTCGTCGTACTCCTCTCCCTCGGCATCCCGTGCCACGATGCCTGTGTATCGCACTCGGTGGTCTCTGGTTCAACTCCGGCGCCATGACGCCGGGGTGTTTTTTTCCCCCTACAGCAGGACCTATGGGAGTGCCCCTCCAGGTTCCAGTTCTCTTCGGGATGTGTGTGTGACACTAATTGTGACTCGAGCCCCCCTGCCACCGCCTAGGAGTCGTCCATGTTCTACGTGCTCCATTTCCCCTACATGTAGTGTAACCAGGCAAAGGCTGGCAGAGCGCTCTGAGCTCTGGACCGACGTCCGGCCGGTTCTGTAGCCGTGCTCGTATGCATGCAGAGTAGTCCCAATGTTTCTTTTGCTGCAAAGACTTGCGCAGTTGTTGGTGAAAGATCCAACGATGGGCATAGCGGTGGAGTGTGTGATGATGTATCGCCCATGCAGATTCCTCTACGGTACGTACGGACTCAATGAAGAATCGTTGTCTCAACTCCTTGCCTCGCGTCTACCACAAGGCAAGATGATACTCCACGTGAACCATCATGATCGTCACCTTGGAGTGCCACGAAGATTGGAGTAGGAGGTCTGCAGTAGTGTCAAACAAAGGCGTGTTTTTATGACGGTAGACGACATCGATAACGTGAGCGTGGTGTCGAGGGACTAACCCCATGACAGTCCTGGCAGGTGTCGCCCAAATAGACATGGGCGTTCCCGTGCGGTCTGCATCGCTGGATGCTCAGCGGGGGGGGCGCCTTGTCTTGACATGTTGCCGCAGCGCTTGCAAAACCCACGCGGTTTCACTCATCTGTTTCGCCTGGGTGAGTTGCCAACAGAGGTCATGGAGTGTAGGTGCCACATCACGATATCGTGGCTTCTCCTCAGACACGACCGTTGTGACTCCTCTCACGTGATTCCACATGTTGCGCGTGGTGGGCTTTGCTCGACACTTTGAGGCCCCCGGTGCAAATATGTTGGCCGCTTGGGAAAGACAAAGGCAGGCCCTGCCTCCCATTTCGTCAGCTTCCACGCCTGTACCCTCTGGTAGACGTGGAATTCCAAGGTTCCCATAACCACCCGCCATGGACTGGGACCGCGCTCAAGGAGCGTTGCGTGGAGACGGGCACTCGAAGGTTGGTGCACATGCGGCATTCGTCGTGTGTTGCAAACGGAGCAGTCAGAGCTCTGCCTTTTTGTTCCCCTCGTCGTTGATGAGGCTAGCTAAGGCCAGTTGGATGACTAGCGTGAGTAACCTGGCTTCTGCATCACAGATAGCCAGTTTCACCTTTCGCCGGTTTCCAGGCCTCGACAACTCGACCATTGTTTCGGCAAGAATGTTGACGTGTATGTTGTGTTGTATGTTGGGGTGGGGTTTCGGCCTCCTTACTACGCATGAGAGAGGATCCGCAAGTGTTACTAGGAACGTGGGACACATTGGGGAGGGGTCAAAAATTGTTACTACAGATGGTGGCACACATGCAGCAGGGTCAAAAGGTGTTACTACGGATGGTGGCACAAATGCAAAAGGGTCAAAAAGTGTTACTACGGATCGTGGCACACATGCAAAAGGGTCAAAAGGTGTTACTGTAGATGGTGGCACATATGAAAAGGGGTCAAAACATGTCACTGCGGTGGTGGCACACATGCAAACGGGTCAAAATATGTTGTTGCGGACAGTGGCACACAGGCAAAAGGGTCAAAGGATCTGCCCTCCAATGGTGGCATAAATGCAAAAGGGTCAAAAAGTGTTACTGCGGATGGTGGCACACATTTAAAAAGGTCAACACATGTTATTGGGGATGGTGGCACACATGCAAAAGGCTCAAAAAGTGTTACTACGGACTGTTCCACACATGGGAAGGGTCCAAAAGTGGTACTATGGATGGTGGCACACATGCAAAAGGGTCAAAAACTGTTACCGCGGAAGGTGGCACACATGCAACAGGGTCAAAAGGTGTTACTGCGGATGGTGGCACACATGCAAAAGGGTCGAAAAGTGTTATTACGGATGGTGGCACACATGCAAAAGGGCCAAAAGGTGTTATTGTGGATGGTGCCACACATGCAAAAGGGTCAAAACATGTCAATGCGGAACGTGGCACACATGCAAAAGGGTCAAAGGATGTTACGACGGATGGTGGCACACATGCAAACGGGTCAAAAAGTGTGTCTTTGGATGGTGGCACACATTTAAAAAGGTCAAAACATGATACCGGGGATGGTGGCACACATGCAACACGGTCAAAAAGCGTTACTGCGGATTGTTCCACACATGGGAAGGGTCCAAAAGTGGTACAGCGGATGTTGGCACACATGCGAGACGGTCAAAAGATGTTTCTGCGGATGGTGGCAGACACGCAGAAGAGTTCGAAGATGTTGCTACAGATGGTGGCACACATGTAAAAGGGTCAAAAAGTGTCACTGCGGATGGTGGCACATATGTAAAAGGGTCAAAACATGTTACTGCGGACGGTGGCACACATGCAAAAGGGTCAAACGATGTTACTGCGGATGGTGGCACACATGCAAAAGGGTCAAAAAGGGTGCCTGCAAATGGTGGCACACGGGCAAAAGGGCCAAAAGGTGTTACTACGGATGGTGGCACACATGTAAAAAGGTCAACACATGTTGCTGGGGATGGTGGCACACGTCCAAAAGGCTCAAAAAATGTGAGTGCAGACTGTCCCACACATGGGAAGGGTCCAAAAGTGGTACTGCGAATGGTGGCACACAAGCGAGAGGGCCAAAAAATGTTGCTGCGGATGGTGGCACACATGCCGAAGGTTTAAAAGTGGTATTGCGATTGGTGCCACACATGCAGAAGGGTTTGAAACTGTGCTACGGATGGTAGCACACATGGGGAAAGTCCAAAGGTGGTAATGCGGATGGTGGCCCACATGCCGATAGGTTTGAAAGTGGTATTGCGGATGCTGACACACATGGGGAAGGGTTGGAAAGTGGTACCGCGGATGGTGGCAGAAATGACGACAGGTCCAAAGTGGTACTGCGGATGCTAGCACACATCTGGAAGGGTCCAAAAGTGGTACTGCGGATGGTGGCACACATGCCGAGGGGTTTAAAAGTGGTACTGCGGATGGTGGCACACATGCCGAGGGGTTTAAAAGTGGTACTGCGGATGGTGGCACACATGTAGAACGGTGCGTAATTCTTGGTGCGGATGGTGGCACACATATAGGAGGGTCCACAACTCTTATTGTGGATGGTGGCAAACATGCAGCAGGGTCCAAAAATCTGAGTGCGGATGGTGGCACACATATAGGTGGGTCCAAAAGTGTTACTACGGATGGCGGCACACATGCAAAAGGGACGAAAAGTCTTGCTGCAGATGGTGGCACACATGCCGAAGGGTTTAAATGTGGTAATGCGGATGGTGGCACACATGGGGAACGGGCCAAAAGTCTTGCTGCGGACGTTGGCATACATCCTTTTAGACACTTTGCCTGAAAGGTCGACTGCTACGCTCGGGTGTCTGTGTTCCCGGTCTTGAAACCTGATTTGATGTGTTCCTCCTCATCACCCCCGTCCCTGCCACCGAGACTTGGGTGAATGCCTTCATCACCCACTTTCCCCAGGAGCACGCTCTGGCAGCAAAGGAACTCGATGCCGCCCCGCGCACGGACGCCCAGTCGACATTGTCCGGCGCTTGTTACCCCCGGTGGCCAAACCCCACGGCCCTGCCCAGGGACCCACCCCTTGTGGTGCACAAACAGCGGTTGCGCTGCGACACGAGGCCATTGGCTGCCAAGCCCTCTTTCGGCGCATGCGGTGTGTGCCAACAGGACTTGGCCAGTCATGAGCGCAGCTGTGGTTAGCAAAAGCTAACTTGTTCCCCAAAATGAACCGGGATGTGTCCAACGTTCGGCTACTGGCCCAGCCCCGGGGGAGCGGCCGGGCTCGGTCCTGGTATGCGACAAGCCCCATCCCCACCCCCCACCCCGCGGGTTTTGAGAGATAGTGGGTGGGCGGAATGCTGCCAACGGGGCCCCCTTTTCTTCGCATGGCGCCAACTGCGCCCCCCTTTTGGTGTGTATGTTTCACTTTCATCAAACCATAAGCGCTTCTGAGCGCCAAATATCGAAAGACGAGGTGGTGTACAAACGTCGTTTGCTGCGAGGTGCTTTCAACGGAGATGAGCAAGACGCGCCGCTACACAAATGTCGTTTAGTGCCAAGTGAAGAGCCTGCATTCGGAGCGAAACCCCAGCCTGAGTGCCGCACCAAATTCTTTTGGGGGCGAACGCGCCGCATCATTTCCTTCTGCCTTGTTTCTTTTTTTTCCCACGCTTTGCTGCGTGGCCCCTTGAGTTGGAGTTAGGGACTGACAATCAACGCTCTTTTTTCTGGCCCCTTGAGTTGGGGTTAGGAACCCTTCCCCATGTGTGCCACCGTCCGCAATACCACTTTTAAACCTATCGGCATGTGTGCTAGCATCCGCAGCACCACTTTTGGACACTCCCCATGTGTGCTACCATCCGCGGTACCGCTTTCAAACCCTTCTGCATGTGTTGCATGTGTGCCAGCATCCGCAATACCACTTTTAAGCCCGTCGGCATGTGTGCCACCATCGGCAGTAACACTATCAGGCCCTTTTTCATGTGCAGTAACACCTTTTGACCTTTTTACATGTGTGCCACCATCCGCACTAACACCTTTTGACCCTTTTGCATGTGTGCCACCATCCGCAGCAACACTTTTTGACCATGTTGCATGCGTGCAACCTTCCGCACTGGCAGTTTTTGACTGCTCCCTTATGTGTCCCACATCCGCAGTAACACTTTCGCCGCGCCTAGTAAGCAGGCCGAACCCCCACCCCAACAAGCAACACAACATACACGTCGACATTCCTGCTAGAACAGCAGTTGAGTTGTCGAGGTTTGGAAAACCGGCGAAAGCTGAAGCAGGCTATCTGTCATACAGAAATTAGGTGATTCACGCCAGTCATCCAGCTCGCCTTAGCTAGCCTTATCAACGACCAGGGGAACAAAAAAACAGACCAACACCATAGAGGGCCTGCCTTGGACTCGGTCGCTTAGGCGCCACGATGGTGGGGGGGTGAGACACCCATGCAATCACTCGGACAACCTGTGCGGCGGGGTTGTCGGTGACGAAAAACACTGCCACGGCACCTTCCCATGCTGCCACCCCCTCTTTCATCCACCCCTTCGGGCGCCTCCTACTACCAAACACAACGTCCCTAGCAGCTGGCAGGCCAAGTGTATACACCACGAACTCACCGTATCAGCTACCTACCTGTGACCACGCGCTGAAACAATCCTTGGCCTCAAGCCCGTCTTGGGAGTTGCTTTGAAACACATAGGCCGCACAGGTGGGCGGCTCCAAAATAATGATCAGCTAGGTACAGGCTCCTGCTTGTGCTGCTTCTGCTGCTGCTCAGCGGCTGCAAATCCGCGTTCAAGGAAATCCACAAATGTGCGGCAAAATGTCTTGCGGCTACGACTGGGACTCTGCGTAGACCGCATTACTGGCAAGCCATCACGCATGCATTGCAGAGTGCCGTGCACGATCTCCGCCGCCTCAGCAACAGTACATGCATGTTCCTTCTGGGGGGAACGTGCAAGCCAGGCGGACCCACCCGCGCAAACCACAGTGCAGACTTCCGCGCCATGTACAACCACCTATCACGCCTTGTGAGCTTACCCGTTACGAGCTCCACGGCAGCCCCACGCCTCTCCTAGTCGCGCTTCAAAGTCTGTGCACCCTTCGGGCCCTCTAGGTCCACGATCAACACTCACATGGGACAGGGCTTGGGCGCCGGTCCCTTGATTTTCTTCGCCTCATTTTCCTTCTTGACTGCCTCCATTGCCTCCGTGACTGCCACACTAAAGCAGTGTAACGGTAGCTCACCGGCAGTCCCCGTCGCTGTTGTTCGCTCCTCCGCCGGCAACCTCAACACCACCGGCGGCACCGTGTTTGACCACTTCCCCTGTCGGCCCTTCATCATCCACACACGGCACGGCAGCTCGGTCGCCTCGTCCGCTTTGGCATTTTCTCCTCAATCGCCTTCTCAACCTTTTCACGGAGTTTGTTGCCCTTCTTCTCATCTACCTTCTTCTTGTGCCACGCCTACCGCGCCCGCTCCTCCAGCTCCCGCACACGCTTCATGCCCGCGGCGTACTCGACCCTGGCTGCGTCGCACTCCACCACCTTCTTCTCCGCCGGCTGCATGACAGCCTCCTTGAACTCCTTTGTGGGTCACGATATCTCCGACACTAATTTCCAGCCGTGCTGCAAGTCTTTGTCAGTCCAATGCTCCTCGTTCACCTCCTCCAGCCATTCCATCGGCCATTGGGTGGCTTCTTGAGTGGGACCCGTAGAGGCATGAATTGAGGCCCAGCCACACAAGGAATAGCCCGGGGTTCGATACCTGTTGTCAGTGTCGAGGACCTCGTTCCTACGCCAACCCAATTGCTGTGGTTCCTGTTCGTCCTCCTCTTGCTGCTCCTCTTCCTCCTCTTGTCCTCCCTCCTCGTCCCCATCACCATTTGCAACTGCGTCACCATCGGCGTCTCCATCTCCATCACCTTCTCCATCACCATCTCCATCTCTAGCATCATTTCTATCACCATCTTGGTGCTCATGCGGCTGTCCGTTGCCTTTCCCTTGTGACGGCTAAACTCCTTCTTCTCCAAGTTGCCGCTGCTATTGTCCTTCCCCCTGTACGGGCTGATGTCCCCCTTGTTGTCCACCTTGTATGGGTTGCCGTTGGTCTTGCCCTTGTTGTACGGGCTGATCTCGGTTTGAAGCTACGGCACTAGTTGAGGGACCTTCTTGGGGGCATACTTTGCGATGCGCGACAAAACAGCCCTACAACCGAGCACCGGCAAGTCACCCACTAATTGGCAGGGCTTTGGGCGGGCGGGCTGGGGCAGGTGGGTCCACTTTCTCATCACCATCCTTAACCTCGGCTTCTTTCCACAGGGGAGGCCGGGTTTTTGGTTCCGCGGGGAGCGGGGGTTCGATAGGGCCCTCCGGCCGGACCCCCCCGTCCCCCCAAAAAGGCTCAATTGACACAACCCCAAAAATCCTACCGAGTGTGACCCCCAGGCCTTGGAGGTGACCTAAACCCAAAAATCGGGAAAAAAAGAAAATGGGATTTTTGGAGTGAGCGCGTCGAGGGGGTTCAGAAAAGACATCATGTGCCATATATTTGGTGAGAAAAATTGACCAATTGTAGTACTCGAAAAAAATTTTGGGCGCCTGTGGCGCCAGACTTCATAATGGCTCATTCATGGTGCCTATCAATAGGGCCCTTTTCCCGAAGCCCCCCCCCCACCCAACCAAAGTTTTGGGGGGCTCTATTGACCCCCCTCCCCCGGAAGTGAAAACCCGACATGCCCATTGACGCGTTGGTTGTCCGTTACTTCGTGCAAAGGGGGGACTTGGGAGCTGGCAATGGTTGAGCTCACATCACAAACTCCAAAGCCCAAAAAAAATACATGTTCATGGCCGGTAGGTTGAACATCAGTGCAAAAGTGCTACCTTGGTGGCAGCACCACAGTTCTAGAAAATTGAACCTCTGGGGCCTCGTCCCACAGCTCCCAACCCCCCCCCCCCTCCTCATGGACACCACCAAGCGGGCCGCATTGCTCCACAATGGGCCTGTGATCAGCGCCCGCGGGGGATCCATCACCCTCACTACCACCTGGGCAACCAAAGCATCATTGATAATCACGCGGTATGCTATGTGTTTGATCATAATAAATGGGAGAGGGGGGAAGACTATGTTACAAAGCGCGGCTTTTTTGCTGCGCAGCTTGTCACGTGCTCGTGCACACCAAGTTTGTACCATTGCCCAATCCGAGGTCATTTCTCCCATCCTGTGTTCGGGGTGTATTGAGAGAGCTGCGCGTAGGGTATGGTACATGAGGGTTGGGTTGACTTAGTCAAGTCAGTCACGAGTCCCGAGTTTAGGACTCAGTCAAGTCAAGTCACCAATACGCTGCTCCAGTCGACTCAGTCAGTCACGATGTCGCCCGGGGGCGGTGACTTAGTAGGCAGTGCGAGACACTGATCCCCGGTTCGAAACCCACTGTGGTCTGTGCCGTGGTGTGCTGCCAATCCCCCACCCTATGGGCGATCGGCGAGCAATGGGTTTTGAGTTTTGAGTTTTGATCTTTCGGGTACTGGACGCCTTTCAGCCTCCGGGGGGGGCTACTTGGTCGGGCCAAGTTAAATGTGTCCGCCGGGACCTAGTGGAACACCCTTCAAAACGCACCTCCTCCTCAGTGACGGTTCCACCGGGTTTGTTCGGCTCGGAGCCCTGTCCCTCTCCGGCTTCCCCTTCTGCCACTCCCCAGTCGGTGTGCCTCTGGCAGCTTAGTGTGTGACCCAGGCACCGCCATAAGCGCTTACCCATTACGCCCACCCCCTAATGTATGATCGCCTGAGGTGCTGGCGCCACTAGGCCCGCGTTACTGGCTTATCGCCAATGGGATCCCCGGGGCTGGCGCGAAGGCTGCCTAGCCATGGGGTTGGTGTATGGAGGTTGTGTCCCACTACTGCGTTGGCGGGCACAGTGCCCTGCTCGTGTGTTCGCGGCGCTCGCAGCAGAGTGGAGCTGGGGCCGGTGCCTTGGTGTGCGACCCCCCCCACCCCGTCGCTCTTCGTCATACACAGTTCTTGCGAAGTGTGTGGCGGGTTGTCCCATCGGGGTTTCCCTAGTCCTTGACTACTGGCACGCCATTCCATGTGGTCTGCGCGTTCCGCGGTCTCGGTCCGGTGTGCCGCGCCGCATGGTCTTCGTGTGGTGGTGCGCACTAGCACTTGCGTCGCCCGCGTTACCCTTCTGCCGCTCCGTCTGCCCCCCCCCTCCCCCCGCTCTTCGCACCCACTGTGCGACCTCTCTGTGCGCGGCGGTAGTAGGGCCGTTCCATGTGGTTCGCGCCCCTCTGCGTTTCCTGTTCGGGTTCCTCGGCGAGCAATGGTCCAGCAATCGCTCCATTGCCGGGATCGGCAGGGATCGATCCTACGCTATAGCATTTTTAATGCCAATGTCACCTTACATTGCTGCAGAACAATCTTGCGCTTCCAAGCCATCTTGGGCTTTTGCATGCTTTGTGGGGTGATGGCTTCTGCCCACCCCATGACTTTCTAAATTTTTTCGAAAGTCAAGTTTTGGGGGCGACTGAGTCATGGCTGTGCAATCCGTCACAATGGCCGATGACGGACTCGAGTTGGTCATCAGTCATCGATTTTTTGACTGAGTCACGTCTGAGCCACCGTCTGTCGATTTTTACTCAGTGAACCCAACGCTGTGGTACGTTTTCCAGAGGCATTCCTCCACAGGGTCGTCCAATGCGCAGTAACTTGCGTATTGGCTTTGGGGGGGCATGGATCTGGAAGTGGTGATACCGAATCGCATAGGTTAACTCATTGTTAGATGTGTCTACAGTTCAAGATGATTAATGTGTGGTTTCGTGTTTCATTGCCAGGCGTCGGCCCAATTTTGTGGCCACTGTGGTGTCGCCAGGCTTACGCTGCAGAATGGGCGGGGGGGGGGGGGGGGGGCAGTCCACAAAGATTCCTATCATTTTAGGCTCGATGTAGCACATTGGATGGTGACTAAAGTAGAGGGCGGCAAGCGCATGCCAAAGTCCTGCTAGGAGATGTGTAGGAGAGGAGGATTTCTCAGTTGGCGCATCTGCACCGACGTTTTTCAGATATAATATCTCCTCGGCGCCCTTCAGCCCAGTATCAATGACAACTGGTGTTGGATCCATCAAGTGGGCAATAAGACAAACCTATCGGAGCCGACCGTACGTCCGCCGGTGCTTGCCTTAGGGTTGGGGCTTGGCTACATGGGGGCGATGGGCATGGTGTTGGTAGGGGTGGTAGTGTGGCCGTTGTTGGGGGGGGGCTTTAGCAGCTAGCTACCTTAGGCCTGCGCCCTAGGTCACCTCGTGACATTTGCGTGAGGGTGCGGCCGTCCGCAGGTAGACGGAGGCGCCACCGCACAGGTGGTTTGACAGCCGGAGGTGGTGGTGGTTGGTGTGTCCGGCTTGGCAGTAGTGAAGTCCGGTGTACAACTGAGAGGCGGATCGGTAGCAAAGAGGTGCGCTGATGTTGCAGCAAACCGGGCAATGTTGTCTTTCCCAATGGCAAGGGTGGTGGTGGGGGTGGAGGTGAGTTGGGGACGGGGGGGGCGCTGTGGATGGGGTACCCCGGACGCTAGGATAAGCCTCGCCCTCTCTAGGCTTAGGTCGAGGAAGTGCAACCTAGACACACGCTCTCCACATTCCCACAAAGCTACTTGGCCCCGCCTCTCCAAGGCTAATTCGTACCTGGTCCACCCGAGATCGAACATGCCATCCAGTGTTCCTAGGGGCTGCGCTAGCCATGGCTCAGTCCTTGGGGTAATGGCGTCGGTTGCCCTGGCGAGGGGGGGGGTTCCTGTTGGGCTGGGACGATCTTTGGCGGGGGGCTGCGGTAGGGTGGTGATGGGGGATCTCGGTGTGAGAGGGCAGCGTAGGATGGTGCTTGGGGGGATTATGGTGTGGGCGGTGTGGGCGGGGGTCTAAGCATTGTTGGATGAGGCGATGCTAGATGTGCAATGCTTTTGGTGGGGTCACAGTCCCACGGTGACTGCTCCCCCGGATCACCATATTGCAGCAAGTGAGGCAGGTCCCCCCACCCTACTGAGCGTGGGGGGGACACTGCGGACGAAGGCAAAAAAGGAAGGACTGGTGACAAATTGAGAATATGTTCCACTATTGTCCCCCTCAGAGAAGTGACGAGCAAACAAAAATCATAGACAGCAAAAGTGGAGAGGCAAAAGAGTTGTGTGCATGGGGGCTTGCTTACCCGATGGTTGCTCGGCCCCGGATGCGGCGGCATGATGAGACGGACGAGTGGTTGGGGGGGGCCTCCTGAGGCTGCCAGACGGGCCACGCACGAGCGCCCCGCTGCCTTGCCACTCCGGCGGATCCGCTGGTACAGGGCCCTGGTAATCCTACTAGAGCTCCGGGGGGGGGGGGGTGCGCCATCAAGCCCCGCCTTAGGCATGGTGTGCTAGAGAGAGAAATGGCTTTTGTCCCGAACCTCGTTCCCAACGAGCGGTCATAGCGAGCAACGGGAGGAACAAGGAAAATGGCAAAGCACTGAGGCTTGTGTGACCATGTTTTGCAATGGAGATGTTGAAGAACGATTCACCAAATGGCAGTAGACCGCCCTCAAAGGTCTTGTGCTTTGTGTCGTCTCTTGTGGGTGTCCAGGTGAGGCAAAGCGGATGCGTAAGGAACATTTTTGTGCAACAGAAACACCACAGAAAATCACGGAAATATCAAGGAAACGCCACATAAAATCACGCAAAATCACGGAAAATCACAAAAAATCACGGAAGGTTTCTTTCATGCCAATCACGGAAATAGTAGAATCCCTGGTTGTGAATGCTCATTGGAAATTACGTTCGTGACGGAAGCCACTTGTCTCTCTAGCATCTGTCCGGGCCATGGTCGACAATCGCTTTTCCACAACACGGATTGATGTTTTTTTCTTCACGCAAGTCCTTGCCTATGCGCTGTCGATTTTTAACATCCATCAGTCCAGCCAGACTAAATGACCACCCTATTGCCACGCCTGTGACAACGTACCTCAAATATGGAGCCACGGGCTCGCGCAAAACCGGAGGTCTTGACGGCCAAAATTTGACAACATCCTTAACATTGTGAATATTTGGGTAATCACCCAAACGGTAGCATCTCGTGACCCCGGGTTTCCATAACACCGGGAAATTGCTGTGCCCGAATGCGTGCTGTCATCTTTGAGCCCTGCTGCCAAACCTTTCTTTACATTGCAGCAAGAGTGCCACTGTCATCGGAAGAAGACATGACACAAAAACACAAACAAAGAAATACACACTCCAACACTTAGCAACTAGCAACAACAATGGCAAACCACGGGAACTTTCATTTGCATTTTCGTGATGAGTCCAACACTTAAAAACTAGCAACCACACTAGCAAACAATCGGAATTTTCATTTCCGTTTCCGTGATTTCCCGTGATTTCCATGCAACAACAATGGCGAACAATAAGAACTTTCGCGTCCGTTTCCGTGATTTTCCGTGAGTTTCCGTGATTTCCGTGATTTTCAGTGTTGGCGGATTTTCCTGATTTTCCGTGATTTTCCTGCCACGGATACACCTAAATCCCTGTCACAGCAAGCACCGGTATGAACAAAGAAAATGGCAAAGCAGTGAAAAAAAAAAATCACTTCGTTGTATTGAAAAGCGATTATGGACCATGCCCCGGACATGCCACTTGAGTCCGTGTGTCACTCATCCCAACGACCATCCGAGCGATTAGTTGCGCCGCCGGGACTCCACGGAGTCCTTTGCAAAGGGGGGCCGGGGTGGGGCGGTGACCTGCCAATAGTAGGAAAAAAAGTATAAAATTCTACTTTGTGCGCCACCAAAATTGGGGGTTTGGGGGGCTTTTTTGGTTGAATGTAAGGATGGAGAAACGTGTTTGGGCACTGGTGACACAAGCGGCTTTGAAAAGGGGGTATGATGGACGGTAAAAAAATCTATTTGTATGTCTTGTTAACTGGTCATAAAAAGCAAAAGAAAAATTCACATCGGGTGCACGAACCATGCTTCTCTGGGCTCCATGTGGCAGCCTCATTGGCCCAGGAGTTGGACCCCACATGGGAGGCAGCTTTTAAGGAGAAAGTCCACCCTAAAATTTCTGGGCTGCCAGGGACCATACAAAAAAATTTTCATCGATGTTTTGCCATGCTACGTGGGACCCAAACATAACGGACAAGGAAAAAAAGGGAGGTAATACCAGCAGTGCACCTCATGGTACGACTAGATTGTGTGCTAGCCTTCATGGTACATGTCACAACAACATATCAAAATTGTGTATAAAGTCTGATGTCTGGTGTGTGATGTGGCATGTTGTGTTCGCGGTGTATACAATAAGATGTGTGATCTGTCACAGTTTTCCAAAGGTCCCCAACCGTCCCGATAGGTTCCCAGTGGCCTCCAAGGCACCCTATAGGTCCCCATAGGTCCCCATGGGACCCCACGGGCCCCCATAAGTCCCCACAGACCATAGGTCCCCATAGGTCCCCATAGGCCTTGCTAGGTCCCCATAAGCCCCCATAGGTCCCCATAGGTGCCCACAGGTGCCAATGGTTCCCCAAAAATCCCCATAGGTGCCAACAGGTCCCCATAGGTCCCCATAGGTGCCCATGGGTCCCCATAGGTCCCCATAGGCCTTGCTAGGTCCCCATAAGCCCCCATAGGTCCCCATAGGTGCCCAAAGGTCCCCACAGGTGCCAATGGTTCCCCAAAAATCCCCATAGGTGCCAACAGGTCCCCATAGGTCCCCATAGGTGCCCATGGGTCCCCATAGGTCCCCATGGGCCTTGCTAGGTCCCCATAAGCCCCCATAGGTCCCCATAGGTGCCCAAAGGTCCCCACAGGTGCCAATGGTTCCCCAAAAATCCCCATAGGTGCCAACAGGTCCCCATAGGTCCCCATAGGTGCCCATGGGTCCCCATAGGTCCCCATACGTCCCCATACGTCCCCATAGGTCCCCACAGGCCCCCATAGGTCCCCACAGACCATAGGTCCCCATAGGTCCCCATAGGCCTTGCTAGGTCCCCATAAGCCCCCATAGGTCCCCATAGGTGCCCAAAGGTCCCCACAGGTGCCAATGGTTCCCCAAAAATCCCCATGGGTGCCAACAGGTCCCCATAGGTCCCCATAGGTGCCCATGGGTCCCCATAGGTCCCCATACGTCCCCATAGGTCCCCATAGGCCCCCATAGGTCCCCATAAGTCCCCATAGGCCCCCACAAGTGCCCATACGTTCCCATAAGTCCCCATAGGTGCCAATACGTCCCCAAAGGTCCCCATAGGTGCCAGTAGGTCCCCATAGGCCCCATAGGTCTCCATAGATCCCCAAAGGTCCCCATAGGTGCCAATGGTTCCCCATAAGCCGCCATAGGTGCCCTTGGGTCCCCATAGGTCCCCAAAGGTCCACACGGGTGTCCATACGTCCCCATAGGTCCCCATAGGTGCCAATGGGTCCCCAAAGGTCCCCATAGGTGCCACTGGGTTCCCATAGGTCCCCATAGGCCACCAAAGATCCCCATAGGTCTCCAGAAGGTCCCCAATGGCCCCCAAAAGGGCCGCATAGGTCCCCAAAGGCGCCAATAGGTCTTCATGGGCCCCCATAGGTGCCAATAGGTCCCCATTGGCCGCCATAAGTCCCCATAGGTCCCCAAATGTCCCCATAGGTGCCAATGGGTCCCCATAGATGCCCATAGGCCCCCGTAGGTCCCCAAAAGTTCCCAATAGTCCCCATAAGTCCCCATAGGTCCCCATAGGCTCCCATAGGTCCCCATAGGTCTCCAAAGGTCCGGAAAGGTCCCGGTAGGTTTCCAGGGGTCTCCAAAGTACCCTACACGTCCCCATTGGTCCCCAAAGGTCCCCATTGGTCCCCACGGACCCCCATACGTCCCCTTAGGCCCCCATAGGTCCCGACAGACCCTCAAAGGTCCCCATAGGTCTCCATAGGCCCTGATACGTGCGCATAGGTCCCAAAAGGTTCCTTGAGGCCCAACATCTACACCCTCCAAGGAGGCACAGCACCCCTTGTAGACTAGTGTAGACCTCATGCGGTGAATTCTTGAAGGGCCTACACCAAACAAGGATTCACCGCATCACCTACATCACCTGTACACTAGTGTAAACCTCATGCGGTGAATGCTTGAGGGGTCTACACCCTCCAAGGGTTCTCCACATCACCTGTACACTAGTGTAAACCTCATGCGGTGAATCCTTTGAAGGTTCTACACCCTCCAACGATTCACTACATCACCTGTACACTGGTGTAAATCTCATGCCAAAATGCTTGAGGGGACTACATCCTCCAAGGGCTCACCGCATCACCTTTACACTAGTGTAATAAGCATGGGGTGAATCCCTGAGGGGGCTAAACGCTCAAAGGATTCACCGCATCACCTATACACTAGTGTATACCTCATGTCGTGAATCCTTGAGGGGTCTAAACCCCCTAAGGATTCACCGCATCCCCTGCACACTAGGGTAAATCTTGTGCGGTGAATCCTTGAAGGGTCTAAACCCTCCAACAATTCACCGCATCACCTGTACAGCAGTGTAAACCTCATGCGGTGAATCCTTGAAGCGTCTACACCTCTCAAGGATTCACCGCAACCCCTATAGACTAGAGGTATACGAGCACACGATGAATATTGGAAGGGTGTACACCCCTCCAACATTCATCGCGAGGGGTATGTGCCCCTCGATAGGTGGTATACGGGCACGCGATGAATGTTGGAAGGGTGTACCACCCTCCAATATTCATCGCAAGTGGTGTATACCCCTCGACTGAGGGTATAGGGGCACGTGATGAAAAATGGAGGGGTGTACACCCCTGCAACATTCATCCCGGGGGTATAGACCACTCGACAGGGGGTATAGGGGTACGCGAAGAATATTGGAATGGCGTACACCCGTCCAACATTTATCGCGAGGTGTATAGACCACTCAACAAGCGGCATAGGGGCACACGATGAATATTGGAAAGGTGTACACTCCTCCAATAATCATCGCAAAGGGTATAGATCGCTCGACAAGGGGTATAGGGGCACACGATGAATATTGGAAGGGTGTACACCCCTCCGACATTCATGGTGAGGGGTATAGACCACTCGACAGGGGTATAGGGGCACGCGGTGAATATTGGAAGGGTGTACACCCCTCCAATATTCATCGCAAGGCGTATACACCACTCGATGGGAGATATAGGGGCATGCGATGAATATTAGAAGGGTGTGCACCCCTTCCAATATGCATCACGAGGGGTATAGACCCCTTGGTAGGGGGTATAGGGGGACGCAATGAATAATAGAAGAGTGTATACCCCTCCAACAATCATCGCGAGGAGTATATACCCCTTCACAGACTAGTGTACAACCCATGCAGTGAATCCTTGAAGGTCCTACACCCGCCAAGGATTCATTCCATCTAACCTAGACTAGTGTACATCCCATGCGATGAATCCTCGGAGGGTGTACACCCACCAAGATTTATCCCATCTACTCTAGACTAGTGTAGAACCCGTGCGATGAATCCTTGAAGGGTCTACAACCGCCAAGGATTCATTGCATCCAGTCTAGGCTATGTGTGGCCCATGCGATGAATCTTGGATTGGTGTAGATCCTCCAAGGATTCATTGCATGGGTTCCAACTCTGGTCTAGAGTGGATGAGAGGAATCGTTGGAGGGTGTAGACCCTTCAAGGATTCATCGCATGGGCTGTACACCAGTGGAGAGTGGATGCCATGAATATGGATAGGTGTACACCCTCCAAGGATTCATCGCATACAACTGTAGACTTGTCTACAGCCCATGCGATGAATCCTTGGAGGGTGTACACCAACAAAGATTCATCACATCCACTCTAGACTAATGCACAGCCCATGCAATGAATCCTTGAAGGGTCTACACCCTCCAAGGATTCGTCGCATGCATTCTAGATTACTGTAGAACCCATGCAATGAATCCTTGCAGGATCTACACTCCTCAATGATTCATGGCATCCACTCAAGATCGGTGTACAGCCAATGAGATGAATCCTTGAAGGGTCTACACCCTCCAAGGATTCATCCATGCACTTTAGACTAGTGTGGAACCCATGCGATGAATCCTTGAAGGGTCTACACCCTCAAAAAATTCATCGCATCCACTCTAGACTGGTGTACAGCGCATGCGATGAATGCTTGGAGGGTCTGCACCCTCCAAGGATTCATCGCATCCACTCTAAATTAGCGTACAACTGGTACGATGAATTCTTGAAGGGTCTAAACCCTCCAAGGATTCATCGTATCCACTTAAGACTAGTGTAGAAGCCATGCCATGAATCCTTGAAGGGTGTACACCCTCCACGGATTCATCGCATTCATCCTAGACTAGTGTATTGCCCATGCGATGAATCCTTGGAGGGTCTATGCCCATCAAGGATTCATTGCATCGACTATACATCAGTGCATAGACGATACGATAAATCCTTGAACGGTATACACCAAACAGAGATTCATCGCATCCACCCTAGACTAGTGCACAACCGATGCAATGAATCCTTGAAGGGTCTAGACCCATCGAGGATTCCTCGCATGAACTCTACTTCAGTGCACAACCCATACCACGAATTGTTGGAGGGTTTACATCAATCAAGGATTCCTGGAATCCACTCTACATCACTGTAGAACCCATGCAATGAATCCTTGAAGGGTATACACCCCCAATAAGTCATCGCATCCACCCTAGACTAGTGTAGAACCCATGCGATGAATCCTTGAAGGGGACACACCCTCCAAAAATACATCGCATTCACTCTAGACTAGTGTACGGCCCATGCGATGAATCCTTGGAGGGTCTACACCCATCAAGGATTCATCGCATCCACTATACATCAGTGTGCAGCCCATGCGATGAACCCTTGAAGGGTCTACAGCCATCAACTATTGATCGCATCCACCCCAGAGGAGTGCACAGCCGCTACGATGGGTCCTTGAAGGGTCTACACCCATCAAGGATTCATCGCATCCACTCTACATCGGTGCACAGCCCAGACGATACATCCTTGAACGGTATACACCAAACAAGGTTTCATGGCATCCACCCTAGACTAGTACACAGCCGTTGCATGACATCCCTGAAGGGTCTACACCCATCAAGGATTCATCGCTTCAACTCTACACAATTACACAATTGATACGATGAATTCTTGGAGGGCCTACATCAATCAAGGTTCCATCGAATCCACTCTACATTAGTGTGCAGCCCATGCATTGAATCCTTGAAGGGTCTACACCCCGAAGGATTCATCGCATCAACCCTCGACTAGTGTAGAACCCAGGCGATGAATCCTTGAAGGGTCTACACCTTCCAAGGGTTCATCGCATCCACCCTACACTAGTGTAGAACCCATGCGATGAATCCTTGAAGGGGATACACCCTCCAAAACTTCATCGCATCCACTCTTCACTAGTGTACGGCCCATGCGATGATTCCTTGGAGGGTATGTGTACCTGCGGCTCACGGGTGGCTAAGTGGAAATGTGAAGTTGGGGCTCATTTGGGGCTCATTTGCGCATTGCGACGTCTTTGTGCTTGTTAGTTGTGCTTTTTGCATGCGAGGTAATGTGCATTTACTGTTTTTAGAAGTTTTAGATACTCACGTGGTAAAGGTTCAAGGGGGGGGGGGGTACTTTTTTTGGCGACGGCTCAGTTGACTGAGCGCCCGACTGAGCCGTCACTGAGCCGTCACTGGGCCGGCTCACTTAGCTCTCACTTAGCTCTCACTTAGGTCTCACTGAGCGCGCCAAATGGCTCACTGAGCCCTTACTCGTAGCTACTTAGGGGCTCACTCAGGAGTTTCTCCCCCTTTCCGCCCTCTCGTCCCACCCTTGCCGTCCCAGACTTCAACCTTTTCACACCAACATCGGTCCGCAATTGTCACCATGTCTTTTCTGAAAGAACTTGAGCGTGCGTGCACACATACATACTTGCATACACCCATCAGCGATTCATCGCATCCACTATACATCAGTGTAGAGTCCATGCGATGAACCCTTGAAGGGTCTACAGCCATGAAGTATTGATCAATGCACCCCAGACGAGTGCACAGCCTCTACGATAAATCCTTGAAGGGTCTACACCCTCCAAGGATTCATCGCATCCACTCTAGACTACTGTAGAGCCCACGCAATGAAACCTGAAGCGTCTACACCCTCCAAGGATTCATCGCATCCACTCTAGACTAGTGTACAACCATTGTGACAAATTCTTGAAGGGTCTACACCCTCTGAGATTCATCGCATCCACTTAAGACTAGTGTAGCACCCATGCGATGAATCCTTGACAGGTGCCCCCATCAATTTCTTAGGCTCCCCCTATCAATTTCATAGGCCCCGTTGGTGAATTTCATAGCCCCCCGCCTATCAATTTCATAGCCCCCCGACCGTCGATTTCATAGCCCCCCCCCCATCAATTTCATAGCCCCCCCCCCGATCAATTTCATTTGTCTCCCCCTATCCATTGCATAGCCCCCGGACCTATGAATTTCACAGCCCCCAGCCCTATGAATTTCATAGCCCCCCCCCCCCATCGATTTCATAGCTCCCCCCTATCAATTTCTTAGCCCCCCCCCCCGTCGATGTTATAGATCCCGCCGTATCAATTTCATAGGCAGCCCCTATCAATTTAATAGCCCCACCCCCCTGTCAATACCCCTCGCGATGAATATTGGAGGGGTGTACACACTTCCAGTGTTCATCGCGTGCCCCTATACCCCCTGTCCAGGGGTCTATACCCCTCGCGATGAATATTGGAGGGGTGTACAGCCTTCTAATATTCGTTGTGTGTCGCTCTACCCCCTGTCTTGGGGTCTATACCCCTCAGGATGAATGTTGGAGGTGTACACCCCCCCCCCCCTACGTTCATCGCGTGCCTCTATACCCCTTGTCGAGTGGTCTATACCCCTCGCGATGAATGTTGGAGGGGTGTGCACCCTTCTAATATTCATCGCGTGCCCCTATACCCCCTGTCCACGGGTCTAAACCTTACTTCACCGCCTTGGTTGTATTCTTCGAGGGTGTAGACTCTCCAAGGATTCATCGCATGGGCTCTACACTGATATATAGTGGATGTGATGAATCCTTGATGGGTGTAGACCCTCCAAGAATTCATCGCATGGGCTGTACACTACTCCAGGGTGGATGCGATGAATCCTTGGAGGGTGTAGACCCTTCTGGGATTCATCGCATGGGTTCTACACTAGTCTAGGGTAGATGTGATGAATCCTTGGAGGGTGTAGACCCTTGAAAGATTTATGGCATTGGTTGTATACTAGTCTAAAAGTGATGTGATGAATCCTTGATGGGTTTAGACCCTCCAAGGATTCATCGCATGGGCTTTACACTAGTCTAGGGTGGATGCGATGAGGCCTTGTAGGGTGTAGACCCTTCACGGATTCATCGCATGGGTTTTACACTAGTCTAGGGTGGATGTGCTGAAGCCTTGGATGGTGTAGACCCTTCAAGGATTGATTGCATGGGTTCTACAGTAGTCCAAAGTGGATGCGATGAATCGTTGGAGGGTGTATACCGTTCAATGATTCATCGCATGGGTTCTACACTAGTCTAGGGTGGATGTCATGAATCCTTGATGGGTGCAGACCCTTCAAAGATTCATCGCATGGGCTGTGCACTGATGTACAGTGGATTCCATGAATCGTTGATTGGTGTAGACCCTCCCAGAATTCGTCGTATGGGCTGTGTACTGATATAGAGTTGATGCAATGAATCCTTGATAAGTGGATGCCCTCCGAGGATTGATTGCATGGGATGTGTACCCTTTGCGAATGGCCATTAAGGGAACCTTTGAATGAGAATGCGAATACGGGTGTTCAAAACAACTATTTTGTCCGAAAAAGGCCTTTTTCAATGGGTTGGAATGGAGGACATGGTTTCAAAAATTCTAAAAAGATAAAATACAGGTCCCGGTGAGAAAAAACCACCTTTCTTCCACACATTGGGTGGCCATGGTGGCTGTTCAATGCCCTATACGTATTGTGCCGTTCGCCTGTGTCTGCTGCGACCCTTGGGAATGCGAATTTGGCCCGATTTTCGCGTACGGGCATGCACATCTTCACCATAACGCTGCAAGTCCTCTTTGCCATGAACCGTCCAAATATACTATGCTCGCCGTTTGTGGCGTCTGAAACGTTGACTAAGGGTATGTGCATAGTTGAGGTCACTAAGGGCCTTCTTGCGGGCCCGCCTAGCCAATTGTTGTACGGTCACCGGGCCTTGCCCACGCATGGACCTCCCACCCCTCCGCACAGTTTCACAACGAAAGCTAAGGTGAGGTCTGAACAAAAGACATACGACAAGAACAGCATGCTCATGCACAAATCAAAAGATATTCGCACTAAGTTCGCGCGAATGTGAATGCGCATACGGATGCAAATACAATTGCGGATGAGGTTGCGAATTCAAACGCAAATTCAGTTTTTTTTTTGTGAATTTAAGCTACGTTATGACCGATTCAAGCTACAATTCACATCGTTTGAATTTTTATGGTTTTTAGGTGAAGTAAGCACCGCAAACGGGCACAAACCCAAGGCACCACGGGCAAAACAAGCAAAAAATCAACAAAGTGAGCGTACTCATTCAAAAGGTCCATTCAGAGTGGGTACATGTACGCTAGTCTGGAGTGGATGTGATGAATCCTTGGAGGGTGTAGACCCTACAAGCATTCATCGCATGGGCAGTGCAGTAGTCTAGAGTGATTGCGATGAATACTTGGAGGGTATAGAAGCTTGAAGGATTCTTCGCCTGGGTTCTACACTAGTCTAGGGTGGATGCAATGAATCCTCAATGGGTTAGACCCTTGAAGAAGTCATTGTATGAGTTGTGCACCCATGTACAGTGGATGCGATGAATCCTTGATGGGTGTAGACCCTTCAAAGATTCATCCCACGGGCTATACACTAGTCCAGGGTGAATGTGATGAATCCTTGGAGGGTGTAGACCCTCCAAGGATTCATCGCATGGGCTGTACAATACTCTAGAGTGGATGTGATGAATGCTTGGAGAATGTAGACCTTTCAAGGATTCATTGCATGGGTTGTACACTAGTCTAGACTGGAGGCAATGAATCCATGATGGGTGTAGACCCTTCAAAGATTCATCGCATGGGTTCTACACTAGTCTAGGGTGGATGCGATGAATCCTTGGAGGGTGTAGACCCTTCGAGGAGTCATCGCATGGGTTGTACACTAGTCTAGAATGCAGGCGATGAATCCTTGAGGGGTGTAGACCCTTCAATGATTCATCGCATGGGTTCTACACTAGTCTAGGGTGGATGCCATGAATCCTTCGGGGGTGTAGACCCTTCAAGGATTCATCGCATTGGTTCTACACTGATGTAGAGTGGATTCGATGGATGCTTGATTGATGCAAACCCTCCAAGAATCAATCGCATAGTTTTGCACTCTTGTACAGTTGATGCAAGGGATCCTTGATGGGTGTAGACGCTTTAAGGATATATTGCATCGGCTGTGCACTAGTCTAGGGTGGATGCGATGAATCGTTGTTTGGTGTATACCCTACAAGGATTTATCGTATGGGCTTTGCATCAATGTAGAGTGCATGCAATGAATCCATGATGGATGAAGACCCTCCAAGAATTCATTGCACCGGGTGTACGCTAGTGTATAGTGGATGCGATGAAGCCTTGGGGGGTGTAGAACCTTCAAGGATTGATGGCATGGACTGTGCACTGATGTAGAGTGGATTCAATGAATCCTTGATTGATGCAAACCCTCCAACAATTCATCGTAGGTGCTGTGCACTGATGTAGAGTTGATGCGAGGAATCCTTGATGGGTCTACAACCTTCAAGGATTCATAGCATCGGCTCTGCACTAGTAAAGGGTAGATGCGATGAATCCTTGTTTGGTGTATACCCTACAAGGATTTATCGGATGGGCTGTGCACCGATGTAGAGTGGATGCGATGAATCCTTGATGGGTGTAGACCCTCCATAGATTCATCGTATGGGTTGTACGCTATTCTAGAGTGGATGCGATGAATCCTTGGAGGGTGTAGACCCTTCAAGGATTCATTGCATCGGCTGTGTACTAGTCTAGGGTGGATGCGATGAAACCTTGTTTGGTGTATACCGTTCAAGGATGTATCGTCTGGGCTGTGCAGCGATGTAGAATGAATCCTTGATGGGTGTACACCCTTCAAGGATTCATCGCATGGGCTATACGCTAGTCTAGGATGGATGCGATGAATCCTTGGAGGGGGGGCTATGAAATTCATGGGGGGGGGGACTAGAAAATTGATGGGGGGGCTATGAAATTGATACGGGGGGTCTATGAAACGGATATTGGGTGCCTATGAAATTGATTGGGGGGGGCTATGAAATTAGGGGGGCCTATGAAATGGATGGGGGGGCTATGAAATTGTTGGGGGGGGGGGCTATGAAATTGATCGGGGGGGGTTTCGAAATTGATAGGAGGGGGCTATAACATTGAAAGGGGACGTACGGGGACCTTTGGAGACACACAACAACACTGCACAGGATAGCATGGCACACTTGCAAGTTGTGAAATGATCATTTTCATTGTTGTCATTTTTGTTGCATGAAAAGCAACACCTGTGAGACAAAGGAAAGAGCACCCTACCGCACCCCTGATTGAACCGCCCCCGAGGCAGTTCTCTCAAGTCTCCCCCCCTCCGGTGAAAAAAATGTAAAGAAAGGAAAGGCACCCCCCCCGACCCAGGCTTGAAGCAAGGGCACCCCCACAGTGCCTATGCCTATGTGAAAGTGTGGGTGCATGTGCATGTATGTGTGTGCGTATGTGCTTGTGTGTGCGCGTGTGTGTGTGGGAGCACATATGCCTATACATGCGCCAATTCTGTTGGTTTACTGTGCAATGGTGTCTGATGGCCCTACAACGCTAGGGTTGAGGCCACAAAACAAAAATATACACCTCGAAGAGTGTAGCGAGTGGATGCGGTTTCCATAATTCATACAAACAAACACACAACACCAAGTGCGAGGTCTTTTCCGAATCATTTTCCATACTTTCCGATGAAAGAAAGCACCCATGAGTGGGGGGGGGCTGGAAGGACTAGGGAACGGACGGGAGGGGGGGCGCGAACCATTGTTGGGGGGGGGGGCATCTTCCATTGGGGGGGGGTGTACTACATCACAAGGGGGGTGGGGGAGGTGGGTTTATGGGTGGGGTAATGGCCGTTTAGAAAAATGTGATGTCTGATGTCTGATGGCCAACTCGGTCGATATACACAATCCTGCAACATATGTATTTTTTATGATGTTACCTCATGTAATTTCTTTGGCTCTTGGCGCATGTAGTCTTTTTGGTTGCTATTGGGGCGTGCAATTTTTTCTGTCAGCATGCGTATGGAGACCGTTTGCCATGTTGTGTATTTTTTTTTCATTTTGGTGACGTCCCCCAGGGTTGCCAGATGGATACACGCCGGATTTTGAGCATTCTTTGGATGATGTGTTGGTTGTAATGGAGAATAAATGTGATTGGTTGTGTCAATTCATGCGGCTTGTGAGTGTAGTCATGGTGGCTAAGGGGTGTAGGGTGTCAGATAAGAGTGTCATGGAGCCTGCCGATTTTGTTTAATGGTTGGGTAAGGAGGTGGATCTCTCCACGCTTTCGATTGCTAACGCCACGTCAGTGATTGCCATGTGTTTCCCTCGTCTGGTGAATACCTGAGATTTGTATGTGTCCCACCCGACACTCATGCGCATTGTAGGTCTCATTGGTTGGCTGGGCACTCCGGGTACTAGTCACCTGCCCTTTCTGGGGTGGGGGGGGGCATTCTGTGCGCTGTTTTGGGGCAAGTCTAAGTGGCTCATGATGAAGCCTAGACTTTGGGTGTCACTGGCGACAACAACGTTTGTTACCTGCCCCCCTTTATGGGTGCATGAGCTTTCGATCAGTGGTTGGAATTTGTCAATTTGTTGTTGATGCAGCTGAATTTGGGGATGCTTCTGGCTTGAAGAGGTATCGTTCCGGCCTGTTTGACCCTGTGGGCGGTGGCTGGGCCCCAATGTGTCCCAAGTGGGTTAATACCTAGCAGGTGCCGGAACTCTATGGTGTCGGCATGTTAAGTAAGTGTGTTGTTAAGCGAAGATTGCCGCAGGTAGTGATGTTGCAGGATAATTTGCGGGCTATTTGGGCCATGGTGAAGTGCATGGCGCATTTTGGGAGATATAATAGACCTTTGCGTACGATGATTTTGCATTTAAAGAATTGTGGCCTTATCTTGCATTCGGTTTGGGTCCCTAGTGCCTACCAACCAGCAGACCCACTCTCTCGGACTCCTTATTTTTCTCAGCGTCGGCAGGCCTTTGCGTGGATGGAGGCCTCACATTTGTGGGGTGTCCAGGTGCAAAATATGTTTGTGTTGGAATACAAAGGGGTTACCTTTATTGCTGCTTAATGTGCCATGTACTTGGGGTGTTTCAGTGATTTGGTGTTCTAGAAATTCATTTTTTTGGGGCCTTTAGTGTTGAGTGCAAAAACATAAAAGGGTGAGCACTTCAAATGTTTGCTATTGCATGTACGGACTGTGTTGCTTATGTTATGTTGAAACCAACCTTTCGTGCTCTGCTGCAAGAGCTGTTTGATGAGCAGCCGTTTTTGTGATCATTTCTTGCATATTCATTTTTTTATGTTGAATTTGTTTTATGACATCTCTTGCTTGCCCACCCACCCCTGGGTCCCTGTATGTGTATATGGACTGGTTGTTAGATAAACATTGTCGCACTTCAGAGCAGTTCAGATGTTTGCTATCGCCTTGTCATCAAACCCCCAATGAGTGGATTCGCATGAGGTTGACCACTTGAAGTCCAATGATGTCGTGTTGGGAAGCCTATGCGCAGTCATCTTCTTCCACCAGGTTTTGTTGTACATGGCAAAACACTTTCCCCATCAGGTTGACCACTGCAACACAGGCGACAAAAATTGCCACAGTGTAAATTGGACCACCATCGTTCACCTAGCAACTCAGTGCACATACCACTAGAGCAATGCTCGTAGTTGACATATCACTACTAAGGCCCATGTACACACTAAGGGCAGAATTTTTTTACAAGAATTTTGGGTTTTTGCATGACTCTACTTGCACGTCAACCAAAAGGAGTGTGTCTTTGGGGTTTTATGTTTTAAGCTGTGTCATCTTTTTGGCTATTGCCATGTGTATGTAAACAAATTGCCGTGTCGTGGTTTTTTTTATCCCGGTGTGTGTAATGTTTTTGGGTACACCTTGTGATAGCAAAAACAAAATACACCGCATACACGCAAAAGTCTCACCTATATGTCGTGCCACTACACGCTGACATGTGGGGGGTGACAGCTTCCAACCAAAAGGCAATGTCATGAGATCACCTGCCTTACAATTTATCATGAAAGAGCATTTTTGGGCCTTTTTCGGAATAAGAAACAGAGGCGCGCTGGGCTGCCCCCACCCCCCCTCATATCAAGCGAAAGAACATGGAGGTGGCCCTGCTGCACTAAAGCTCTAGTCACAGCCTTCAATTCACGAGAGAGGGTCTTCTGGGGAATCTGTACCAAACTCATAGCCATCAAATACTCCGGGTGGACCAGATCGGCCCATATATCGGACGGGATGGGCACAAACCCCGCCTCACCCAAACCGTTCTCCGCCAACGACACCGGCACACGCTGTCAACCACCCACCACATTGGAGGACTCGAAGTCCCCATCCTCCTTGGGTTTAGGACTAGTCGGTGATAACACAATGGTGGCAATCAAAAAATCTGCCTCCTTAAGGGCGTCCACTGCCGAAAACAGGGCGTGCACGACATTTACACATTGAGATTTAGGACCCACCAGCAATCCACAAATAACCTGGAGTATACCCCACAAAGGGACCCAAAGGGTGGCAAAATCAATCCAAGGAGGCAGACGTACCTTCATGGCTTTAGGCCACAGAGTAGACGTCCATTGCCTCCTCTGCCGCACGGGGACAAGGCTGGGTCTGACAGACACATGGTCATCAAAATCACTGGACCCCCCCGCCCTTGGGCGGACGTGCACCGCAATGGACGGCCACCGGGCCTAGGACATAAACTGTTGCATTGTGGCACCATGCGTAATGAAGACGGTGGCACCCAATCGGCGCCAGGCGTGCCAGCAGAGGTGCTTGAATTTTGTATTAACCAAAAGGCGGACCATGGACACTTGAATTGATCGGATCCCACCCGTGACAACACTCTGGCCTCGTTTTCTCCCCAACAGAAGCGGTGTCGCCCTGACAAATCCGACGAGCTTGGGGATATACGAACTAGCGGGCCTAGAAGCCCATCTCTGGCGGGTTTTACTGTCCAAGAACCACACTGTCCGTTCAGCTTGGTTGATATCCTAGACCCGTATGGATGATGTCTCTCTAACTCTGTTATGGAATGCCACCGCCAAGATCGCCAAGGCTGCGACCAAGACGTCCTCATCTCCCTCGGCGGTTTGAGCCATCGACCATAGCGCACAGAGTGAGCCCCATCCTCGTGTTGAGAGGTGCGACACTTTTGCTTTAGCCCTAACAATCCTCTGAATGGATGTGGGAACAAAGGAAGGAGAGATCTCAGTCTCCTCCGGGAGCTTGCAAGTAGAGGTCGCCTGCTGCATATCTGACAATGTTTCCTGGCACCGGTACAAGGCCAGCAAGTAGTCCCTGAGGATCTATATGGGCGATGCGGATGGCGACTGGAGGTGCCGGTGTCGTAGTAATTTGAGATGCCTTTCGTACGTGTGGACACTCGCCGTTGCCCACGATTGTATGAACAGGAACTCCCAGGGCATATCCTCCGACTGCTCCCTGTACCGCTGGAACTTGTTGAACCAAATCGCAAACGAGGGCCCCAACGACGTGTCATGGACTACATCCGCATCCCCCCGCTAGCCCCCCGCTGATGGGAGCAATCATTTCGATCTGTTGCATAACCACTCCCGATGGCGGCCCCCGCACGGATCACACTCCCCCGGCGGCCTCCTGTCCATGCGGAACTCACGGCCCACTGCCGTCACCATGTACTCCACACCATCGTACATGTAGAACTCGTACTTACTAGTACTAGTACTAGTACTAGCTACGCTAGCAAAACCCTGCTCAGACGAGGACCCACCAAAGGATGAACACGAACTCCCAGACGAAACCGGATGACGATGGGCGGCGGGATGATTTACAACTCGTGGATGATCGTTTAGATTTTCTCGAAGGCCTCTTCCCAGGTGATTTGGAGGGTGACCCTCGATACCTCTGGTATTTCTGGGCATGCGCCCTGTGAGTCGTGGTCAGCAGCGTCCAAAGATCCCATAATGGAGCCGTCGGATCATCCAAGATGGCAGCCTCAACGGACTTCTTTGTCATCCTAGCCAGCTCATACATCCAATCCGCCACCCGAGACTCATCCAAGAACTCATCAATAACCTCCACCGTAATCAGACGATCCTGATATTGAACTGCCTTCTGTTTGGAAGACTTCTTGGCACCCTTTTTGATTTGATCACGCAACTCCTTGATCTCCTGATGGAGAGATGACAGCTGAGGCAGAACCCCTTCCGGGGCGCTGCTAGGCATGCTAGGCAGTGTGGTATTGGTCTTGTGAAGAAACCTAGCTTGGACTGGGTCATAGATACACTTGTTCACATCTTCCCAAGCCGCAACCAAATCAAGGACCCTATCAAAGTAATAGAGGACTGCAATAACGCAGCCATGAGATCCGTCAATTCGGGGACATGCAGACCCGCCTGCTAACATTTGACTGTCAGTTCTGCCACACGTCCAGCTAGGTAGTCGCTAGGCACGCGCTGCGCCCACGCCGGAAAACCATTTTCAACGAAAGCTCTCAAGAGAGCTATTTTAGGCTCAACCCCCTCAGCAGACCTCTTGTTGCCATTGGTACCAGTATTGGGTGCACTCAGAACAAAAGATGTTAGCAACCAAAATTCAACATCAAAAATTGAATTTGTCAAGAAATGATCACAAATAGGGCTGCTCATCAAACAGCCCTTTCAGCAGAGCATGAAAGGTCAGTTTGATGACGATGCGCCTGAAGAACGGTGGATGTGTCCTTTTGTGGGCAGTAAAAACACTTCATGGTGTCAATCTGAACCAACAACATAAACAACATGAATTCACCAGTGTCCCAAAATAAATGATGCACATCTGAGAGCATTTTACCTTTGAATGCTTGTAAGACTAGCAGAACTCTGAACCCAAGCAGCCAGCGGGAGACAAAACCCCAACAAAGCAGCAGAACGAATCGTCAAAATCCCGGAAACCCAACGAACCGGCGGAACAATTCGGTGAACTCAGCGGCCAAATGTGGGGGTGGGGGTGGGGTTGATCCTAGACCCCCCTTCCTATCCCCAGGCCACAATAAAATCTTTTTTGGCAGCGGGCACAGGGGGGAGGTTCAAAACTTGGTTGGCCTATTGCAAGCAATCTGGGTCAATACATACCCCAGCCCCATTCAATGCTTTTCTTATATGGACACCCCTCCATTATGTTTTGTAGGGGATCCCTGATGCCCCCTGGGGATCCTTGGGGCAGACTAGGGTCTCCATTTGGTGACAAAGGGTTTCCATATGAACAGCCGTGCAGCACCAATTACACCTGGCTATTGTTGTCCATGGACCCCTTGAAAAGCTGTTTATGGGCCATATCAGTCTATTTGTGCCAAATACTGGTCCCACATCTATTCCGTATCAGCAGCAATTCTCTGCAAAGCGGACTTGCAAAAAGCCAAAAGAATCAATTGAAGAAACACCTGTGCCTGTGATACACCTCAGAATGATCAATAGATTGCGTTGATCATTTGAGGCGTATGTGTGTTGTGTGAGCCATCTGTGGTGATCCCACTATGCCCTCTGGAGGTTTGCTTGGCCTTTGTCATAGGAGCCCTTTGAGGTGGGGGGGTCCTAGAAAATGGGCTTGAACATCCCCCCCCTGCCCTGTGGAGTAGAACGCCATATCCAATCTCATATGCGGCCAGGCCTCTTGTCAGGCATGCATCTGGGACAAGAGGGCCAAGACATAGAATTATTTGGAGGGGCAGACTTGGCAGGATTGGCCATAAATCAACGCTACTTACTTGCTGACCGCTGGCTGCGGGCAGTACCAATTCTGTGTCTCTGCAAAAGACCATTGTCAGCATTGGCATCAGGAATTGGGCGAAGCCAGAAAAGAAAAGCACATGTTTGCTCAGCTCACCGTGCCCTCGGCCCAAGTAGATGCACACCAGATAAGCAAGATGCACCCAATCCAAAGGGTGCAGATTTACGGCTTCGATCCCCATTGTGTGCAGCAGGTATTGCCTGTCTGAGTCGGCAATCCACTTTCCAAAGGCGCGTGTGTGGAACGCAGCATTGGCCACAAGAAGCAGACCACACCATGTCGCACCCAAAAGAGACCATGCCCTGAAAGAGGGAAAGGGGAGTAGCTTCGTTAAATGGCAAAAAGTGACAACGCAGTGAAAATCGTGGTCAGGGTGTGTGATGGAGTGAGCGCGAGGGCAATGAGGTCAGGCTGAATGTAGTAGTCAGGTTACAGGTGAGGGTGACGGTCATGACGAGGGTAAAGGTGGTGGTGGGAGTGAAAGTGAGATCAATGGGACAAGTGCTCATACTGAGGATGGGGAGGAGAGGAGGTTTAAGGATGGGCGTGAGTTTGAGGGTTCGCTGGATGAGAGTGCAGGTGTGGATATTGGGGTCGGTGAGTAAGGGGGAAGCAGGCGAATTCGCACAAGGTTGCATGACCCCACAAGGGTGCGGATGCGGAATTGTCTAGTTGGTGTGGCTTGCTGGGTTTGTAAGGGTTGTTGGCGTATTGAGAATTTTGGAGTGGACAGAGGGGTTTGGAGGGTTGTGGAGGATGGTCTGGGTATTGGGGATGCCAAGTGGTTTGCAGACGGTTGTTGTGTGGTTGATGGTTGTTGAGAGGGTTGTGGAGGGTTGCGGAGGTTTACTGGATGTTGTTGGGGGTTGGAGAGTGTTAAGGGTGGCTGGGTTGAGGTTTGTCTTGGGTGGTTGAGCATTGTTGAGTGTTGTTCAACTTGGGTGGGTTTCTTCTTGGTGTCACTGATCTGTTGTGGAGGGTTGTGGAGGAGCCCTGGATACCTATGTTAACACCAATATGATTTAATTTTTGGTCAAAAATCAATACATTAACAAAAAGTTTGCCCTTTTTCGGGGGGGTAGAGGGTTCTACTGGAAAAATTCTACTGCCATGGGTGCCTTACAGGGTCGGGTGTCATTTTCACCAAGGGGTCGGGTTGGGGGGGGGGGGGGTCACCGATGTCAAAATCAAAAAATATCAAAATGGTCCTCGGCGTTAATTTTTGATTTAAACCCCCCCCCACTTATAACCCCCCCCCCCACTTATAACCCTCCCCCCGGGAGATCCGTGCCACCCAGGGACTTATAACCCCCCTTTTTCAGCACACAAGCATAGAACAAGAAGTGCCAGCGGCTTGATTGCCAATAATCGGGAATCTGTTACTTCTTCATCCCCCTCAGGCGAGTCAACGAGCTCCTCATCTGAAAATTTCCCACAGATCGGAAATCCAAATCAATTTCCATTACAAAAAGATGAATGACGTCTGAAGGTGCAAATGTGTCTGGATCCATGCCACCAAGGGACTTATAACCCCCCCCCCCCACTTATAACCCCCCCCCCCCCCCGCACCCTCAATCAATCCGCAATGCTACTACCACCGGGGGGTTATAAGTGGGGGGTGGGGTTTAATTTTTCAATTAATCTTGCAAATATTAAAAATTAACAGGTCGCCGATGTTAATATTAACCTACCCAAAAAGTAACCTTGCACTGCAAAATTAACCTCCCCTACAAATGCAGAAAAACACATGAAACATGCCTTTTAAGTGTTCATGTGTTTGTCTATGGCCATCTTGGCCCAGTGGGTACTTAGACGGACCCTTATACCTCGCAGGACCCCGTCGTGGGGCCCCACACCTTTGGGGGTTCTGGCTGTGGGGTTACTGCAGTTAGGGGGTTGGTTGGGGTTGGGGTTAGTCTCGGGGTTAGTCGGGGGTTAGTCTGTGGGTTAGTGGGGAACGGAGGTTTTGACCTGGGGGCTCCCCCCCCCCCCGGTGCATCTTGGCGATGCACCTCAGCCTCCTCGCACACACACACACACACACAAACACACACACACACACACACACACAAACGCACACACAATGATATTGGCACCCACACACACCCATCCCCTGCCACACACATCCGTGCATCCTCCTTCCTCTGTCCACCCCTTGCCCTAGCGGTTAAGGTTAGGGAGGGTATGGGGGGGGGGGGTTCTGGGGCTGTGGTATGTGGGGCTGTGGTGTGTGGGGCTGTGGTGTGTGGGGCTGTGGTATGTGGGGCTGTGGTGTGTGGGGCTCTGGTGCGTGGGGTTGTGGTGTGTGTGTGGGTGTGTGGTCTCCTGGGCCTTGGTTTGTGGGTCTGTGCTGTGTGGGGCTGTACCGGGCAATGCTGTGTGGCTTTGATGTGTGGTGCTCTTGTCTGTGGGGCTGTTGTATGTAGGGGTGTGTTGTGTGGGTGCACTGCAGCATTGTGGTAGGTTGTGGTGCGTTGTTGGTGCAGAAAAATAGTGCAGGAGGGAATGGAGGGCACGGCCAATTCGTGGAATAGCGTTTTAATTTTTGGGAGGTTAATTTTTGGGGTTCATATTGAATATTTTGAGCGCTGGTCCAAAAATCAAATCTTGACCTACCAAAAATTAACGAACACGGTTGAAAAATTAACCTAAAAAAATGGGAAAATACCTCAAGGCCTTTTGCCCCCCTCCCCCCCCCCGGTTGGGACAAACCCCCCATGATCCTCCTGAAGTTAGTGGAGGCCATTGGGGCTACCACAGGGTCGATGGTGGGGTGGACTGGGGCACTGTTGTTGTCCTTGTTGTTGTTGTTGTTGTTGTTGCTGTTGTTGTTGTTGTTGTTGTTGTTGTTGTTGTTGTTGTTGTTGTTGTTGTTGTTGTTGTTGTTGTTGTTGTTGTTGTTGTTGGCCACCTTGGCATAGGTGGTGGGGTGTGTGGGGTGTGTGGGGCTGTGGGGCGTGGGAGTGTGGTGTGCAGGGCTGTGGTGTGTGGGGATGTGGGGTGTGGGTGTGTGGTGTGTGGAGTGGTGGCGGGTGGGGCTGTGGTATGTGGGGCTGTGTGGTATGTGGCGGTGGGGTGTGGGGTTGTGGGGTGTGGGGCTGAGAGGTGTGGGGTTGTGGTGTGCGGGGCTGTGGTGTGTGGGGCTTGGGGGTGTGGGCCTGTGGTGTGTAGTGGTGTGGCCGCCCCTCCACTTGTTGCATGGGGGGGGGGGGGTTGGCCCTGTGGTATTATTTTTTGGAGGTTAATATTATCGTCCGAACAATCAATAAATATATCAAATATTAATCGACCGAAGCCTTAATATTAACCGACAAAAATTAATCAAACCGCTCCAAAAATTGACCTAAACGAAAACATGCACAACAAAAAGCTAAACACATCAGGGGGCAGGCATAATTGTTATGCCTCATGATTCGGGGACCCCAGGGGGGGGCTTGTGGGGGGAGGTCACCAACAAAATGTGCGCATAGTGTGTTGCAGTGCACCAACACAGCACACCCCTACGTACAACAACCCCACAGACAACAACAACACACACTGAATCCTCACACATCATGACCCAGTACACCGTAGCCCCACATAGCACAGCCGCACACACCCAGGCCCAAGAGACCACACACCCACACACCCCAGTCCCAAACACCGCAGGCCCACGCACAACCGCCCCACACAGCACAGCCCCATGCACCACAGCCCCACACAGCACACCCCCACACACCACAATACCAATGAGGGGAGGGGGGTTGGGATAGCAAAGGAAGGAGTAACATACCTCGTAACATGGAAAGGTAACAGGGAAAACACACATCACATATGGTATAAAGAACTTGCAAAAAGAAAAAAGCATACCCTCCCTAACCTTAACCGCAAGAGCAAGGGGAGGACAGCGGAAGGAGGAAGGAGGAAGGAGGGATGTGTGTGGGATGAGATGGGTGTGCGGGGGTGCCAATATCATTCTGTGTGTGTGTGTGTGTGTGTGTGTGACGCCCAAATCATTCAAATCAAGCTCAAACTGCGAGGTTCAACAACTAGAACCTACCACTATGCGACCGAACCATGGGTTCTGATATTCCGGTGCCCCGTCGACAAGCTCGGGAACTGAGACATTGGCAGACATGCAACAATACGGGGTGCCGTCCGTGCTCCTACCGCATCCTACATCCCTGTCCTGTGTGTGTGTGTGTGTGTGTGTCCGGGTGTGCACTGCACTATTAACGAGGGTTGAAGGCTTTTAATGTCTTGGCCGCTCTTGCGACGGGAGGGTTAGGGGTTAGCGGGTTAGAGCCTGCCTGTGGCCTGCCCTATCCCTCCCCTGGCCCCCCGGAGTGTCGCGGCGCGGCGGAAGGACGTCCGCCTCGGGTCATGTGCCCTCCTCTGAGGCCCTCCCGTGACCGCGCTGCGGCTCCTGCGTGCCCCCGCACGGCAGCACGGCTGCTCCCGGCTCTGCTGTACCCCCACCCCCTCCCCCGGACAAGGGAGCCGGTGCGCGCTCCGGCCCTCCGAAGGGCATAGTGCCCAGTTGCTGCTGCAGCCCCCCCCCTCAACCGGCAGACACCGTTGACCCCCCCCCCCCCAGCACCCTGGGATGCCCCTCGTGGTGGCGGCTACAACAGTGCCGCACCCCCCTATGCCCCTTGCATGACTTGCACGCCGGGGCCCGGTGCTCATCACATAGGGTCTGCATAGGGCGCCGTGGCTGCCCTGTTCGTCCCCCCCCCCCCACCCGCTGTAACCTTTTGTGTGGGGGGGAGGGTGGGAGTGGTTGCCTTGGTTGCCCCGGCACGGCCCCTGGGGGGGGGGGGGGGGGCTTGCTCCACCTATGCTGCGGAGGTCGCCGCCTCCGCCCCCTGTGCGCCGCCTCCCGAGGGATGGGGGTGGGGGTCGACCGCCGTCCCCTAATCCTGCCCCCCCCCCCCCTTGGGGGGATCCGCCCCCCCCCCCCCAGAGGGGGGGGGGGGGTCAATGCCCTCCCCTTTGGCTGATGACCCCGCCCGAGCCGCCATCAGCCGGCGGGAGATGTCCCCAAAAATATCCGCCAGCCCGCGGGAGGGGGGGGGGGGGATAAGGACGCGGTTGAACCCCCCCCACGCGTGTGTGTCCGCCCGGGAGCCCTGCCGGCGCGTGTGGCGCCTGTACCCCGTGTGCCCCCCCGTGCCCTGCGGTTTCCCCTAGGAGGAGCGGGGAGGGCGGGAAGGGCTGCCTGAGCCCCCCCGCTCGTTTAACATACCAGAGCCCCTTAGGCTTTCCCCCCCCCCCCTTGGAGACGCTTGGGGGCGGGGGGAGCTGAGGGTTCCTCCGGGCGGCACGCGCACTCGTGCTCTCCTCGTGGGCGCGCTCGTCGCGTCATGCGCGCTGGTGAGGGAGATCGCGAGCGGGGGCGTTTGCGCACGCTTTGCGATCCCCGTGTGGCCTGGGTTGCCGCCACAGAGCCGGCCCCCGCCGGCTGTGCGGGCTGCAACCACGCCCGCAGCGCTTGCGCGGCGTCCATGCGCTGCCCTTTGTGTGCCCGTTGGCAGCAGTGTTCGGTGCCCCGCTGCACGCAGGCGGCACAGGGCGGGGCCCGGTGTCGCGCACATAAGGCCACCCGCGGCAGCGGAGCCACGCGGCCCTCGCCCCCGCCTCCTGCCCCTTGCCGGTCGTGCTGCAACCGCTGGCGCGGCAAGCGCTGAAAGGGCCGCAGTGGCTGCAGGCCTGGTGCTGGCGGGGGGAGGTAATTCAATAGGAACACATCCTGCTGCCCCACTCCCGGCCGCGCCAGGCGCCGCGTCCATAGCGCGTGACAGTGCGCCTCTAGTTGGCGCATGTGGAGCAGCATGGCGTCCGGGCGCGCGAACAATGGGCGCGCCGCCCTCCCCACACACCTGAAGCCCCCCAGCAGCAAAAGGGATTTGGCCATCCACACCTCCTTGCCCTGTAGCAGGTCCCCTGCTTGCAAATGCGGCTGCAGCGCATCTAGGGCCATTTTCAGCACCGGTCCCCGGGGGCCGGGAGAACCCGTTCTGCGTGGGCCTCGAAGTCCAGGGCCAGCTCCACGTATGTCACATGGCCCTGCCCTAGTAGCCACCGCAGTCGGCTAGCCCACTGCAGGAGCGCCATCACGAAGGACGCCTCCCACGGCCATCCCGGCGGCGGGCCGGCGCGCAACGTCAGCGGCGCCGGGGGATGTGGGCCCGCGCCTAGTTGTCCCCATGGGTAGCCCTGGCGCGCATCGGGAGGGCGTCTGCGCGCGATCGCAAAACCGAGGGGCCCGCGCCCGCGTCATGACGTGCCGCGACTTCCGCTCCCATGCGCGCCGATAGCAGCGCCAGATACATGCCATAGAGGCAGTACATGAGCCGCCCCGCCTGATCCACATCCTCTGGTTGGACCAATGCTGCCGGTAACAGACCTGTCGCGCGCACGCACACCAGCCACGCCAACGGGAGGGCCAGTGCCGGCAACTGCGCTGCCTCAGCTTGCACCAGCGGGAGCCAGGCGGCCCGTTGTGCGTGCCACCGCGGGCAATCCCATAGGAGGTGGACCTCCGTCTCCGGGGGGCCCCCGCAAAAGGGGCAGGCTGCTAAATCCGAAATTTGATGCTTTTGGACCAGCGCCCCGGTCCACGTCGCCCCGGCTTGTAGTGCTCGCAGCAGCGAGCGCTCCGTCTCTGAACTGGTCACCGTCATACCCTGGGTGCATGTGGGCCTGCATACCTCCGCCCCCGGCCCCCCAAAGGTGGCTGGTCGGCGCCGTTCCAGCGCCGCCAAAGCGGTGTACCGCTACGACTCCCGCACCCGGTGGCATACCTCGCCCCCGTCCCCCAGGACCAGGTGTAGCTGTTCGCGCCGCCGCGGCACGCGCCACACCCACCAGCCGTGCACGGCCTCCCAGCGCAGCTGCCGGACCGACTGCAAGGCCTTGCCCACTGGTCCTGTGTCCGGCAGGCGGTCGGTTTCCTCCAGTATTGCCTGGACTAGCACTTGTCCGGCTCTTGGCGTGCGTGCCTAGCGGGCCAGCCAGAGTACTCTCGAAAACTGGAGGCGCCACATGGGGAGACCCGGTGTCCCAGCACCGGGACCGCCCAAGGACCTCCTTCGCCCGCGAGGTGCGCGTGGGTCCCCACAGGGCGCGGACCGCGGCCAGTTCTAGCCGCGCCACGTCCCAGGAGCCAACGTCTGTGAGCTCCACCCCGTACGTTGCCTTGGCGAGGGCTAGCGTACCAATGGCCACTTCCCGCATGCGGAACGTCGGCAGGCACCCCACTCGCCGCAAAATGGTGGTCCCGCGCGCGAATCGCTCCTGGAGCACCGGTCCGGTGCCTCCCTCTGGGTCCGGGCGTACCCGGACCCCGAGCGGCTTAAACTCCCGTGCCAACGGGACTGGCACCCCGTGCAGGGTGACCGGTTGCGCCTGCTGGTCGCTCATCCGCCATGAGCTCGACTTCGCGGCGTTGGCGTTCTGTCCGGTGTCCGCTAGCCAGATGGCCGTGCGGTCCAACACCGCTTGTGAGTCGGAGACCCCTTGCGCTCCGGGCCGGGGCTCGAGCGTGATGGCCTGGGTGTCGTCCGCATGCCCCAGGGGGCATACGTCCTCGCGCCCCGGGCCCTGCGTCCGCAGGCGCGGTGAGGGCAGCTGCCCTGGTGCTGCCCGGGGCTGCTCGCGCAGCGGCGGGAGCGCGGCGGTCGTCACGACGACGTGGCGTCTCATTGTGTCAATCTCCATCTTCCACACTGTGGTGAGGAGATTGATCAAAATGACGGTGAGCGGGCAGCCATGCAGGATGCCCTAGCGCCCCCGCTAGGCGGAACGCCCGGCGGAGCTGCCGATACATGGCCACCAGGGCGCGTAGCACCCCGTCGTCCATGCCCAGCTCGCGGGCGGTCCGCAGCACTACCGCTTGCGGGATGAGGTCAAAGCACTTGACGTAGTCAAGGCTCAGCCCCTCCAGTCGCCATCCCTTGAGCCGGGCCAGCTCCAGGAGGACCTGGGTGACCGTGGCCGCGTCCACGGCCCCCCCTGCAAGGCGGAAACCGTAGGCCGGCGGATGGACCCAGGCCTCCTGCCAGCGCATCCCTTCCCACAAACCGGTCCCTGCCCACAGTGTATAGACCATGGACAGAACCGTCAGCGGGCGCGTGCCCAACGGCCCCTCCTCCCCCGGCTTGGAGATGAGGGAGGTGTATCCCTGGGCCAGCAACGTGGGCCACTGGCCCATCTCCTCAATTAGCGTGACGAGCTGGGCCAACCAACGCAGCACCCGGTCCGGGAGCGCATGTAGATCTTGTAGGCTCCATCCGTCCAGGCCCATGGCCGACGGGCGCATGGCCATGAGGCGGCGCCTGAGATACGGCCCTGTCAGCTGCTTGGCCAACATGGGTACCCCATGCAGGAGGTGTCCGTACTTTGCCACGAAGGCCTCCGGGCATGGCTCTGGCCCTTCCGTGTACTTGCGGGTGATGGGCCCCCATGCCGCGCGGACCAGCTCGTCCATCTCCCGGACATTGGCCGTGGGGGTCCCATCCGGTCACGCAATAAACACCACCGGCGTGAGAACCGCTCCTCTTTGAGCCAGCGGTACACTGCGCCCGGCTTGGTTCCCCACTCGGCCTGTAGCCAGGCCCACCACGCCTGCACGCGCTCCCTGTCTTCCGGCTGCACTTGAGCGGCCGCTAGTCTCCTTAGATGCACAATGCACTCGTCCAGTACCGCCGCCGACGGCACCGGCGCGCCTGCGTTGGCCACCGCCTGCGGTGTCAGCGGAAACCGAGCTAGCTCCGGCATCTGCAACTCATGCAGCCGCTGCGCCCGCCGGCGCAGCACGCACCAGGATTGGGACGTACTCTTCCCCTTCCCCCCCGCCCTTTCGGCCGGCCGCTGGGGGGGGCTGCGCCTGCTGCCGCAACGATGGTACTGCTCCTTGCGCTGCGTGTATGAGGGCCAGAATCGACGTCTTTGGCCCTCCGCCTGCCCGCATCTGCTCGGGGCACTGTCGCACCTCTCGGATCAAGGCAGCCGTGCCCCGCCCTCGCCGCAAGGCCATCGGCGCCACCGGAAGTGGGTGCGCCTCGTTGACGTCCTCAGGCTGTAGGGCCGGCATCGACAGCGCCAAGAGGGACTCCTCCGCTGCCCATGTCTAGTAAGACCATAGCGCGTCCACCTCCCGTGAGGCTAGCAGCCGGTCCCATTCCGGCTGCAACGGCGCCGTCAGCTGCTCCTCCAACTCCGTCCGCAAGACCGACTCCCTCTTCGGCACCTCCACCCGTTGGGGGCGCACCGCGCGGACCAGGCGCTGCGTGGCCCGCTCCCTGGCCATGGTGAACACTACCGGGAGGTGTCCCGGGATGCCCATGCCGGGCGGCTCCGCGACGTCCGTGGCCATGGCCGCCGCGCGCGGGTCCGCGAGGACCCCGTCAATGCAGGTGCCCGGGTGCACCCCTTGCCGATGGAAGGAGCACCGCGGGGAGCGCCCCGCGCCTGCCGCGAGGGCGGCGTCTACGTCCACGAGCCGCTGGGTCAGCAAGTGCCCCACGTCCACCGGCGGCACTGCCCCCAGTTCCCCAAGAGGGAAACTAAAATCTCCGCTGACGACGAACGGGGTGTTCCCCAGCCGCGCCGCGTATTGGAGTACTGAGTCCCACAGCTCCGAATTGAGCTTCGAGTCGCCCGGCACCCCATAGACACACAACACATGTAGCATGGTGCCGCCCGTTCGCACAGCGACGCGCACATGCACGAACCTGGCCGACAACCACAGGTCCCGCACCAACTGGTCCGGCTGCCTTGATTTGGGCAGCTTTGCCGCCTCCGCCATGCGCCCGTCGCGCATGAGCACCGCTACGCCCCCCTCCGGAACGTCCCAGATCCCCCGCCCCCACGTCTCCAGGGGTGCACCCCAGAACACCATCCACCCCCGTTGGCGTAAAGCCCCGCGCATTACCCGCTGCCCTAACGCGGACAGCTTGGTCTCCTGGACCACAATGACGTCCATGTCCCACGACGTCACTTCGTCCATGTGTGGACGCAGCGACGTTGTGTTGACGATGGTCGTCCGCAGCGGCCCTGGGTGGGGGTGGACGTCGCCGCTCAACAACTTTCGGCGCCCCGGTCTGCCCCAGAACCCCGGGCGCAGGTCGGGGCTGGGGCCGGACCAGACCGGACCCCCGCACCGGTCAGAGTTGAGGCCTGACTAGACTGGGCCCTAGCACGAATCAAAGCTGGGGCCTGACAAGACTGGACCACTGTAAAGGTGAGAGCCGGGGCCCGTCCAAGCTGGACCCCCCCCAGGCGTGCACACAATGGAGCGCCATCAAGGCCTAACAAGACTGGGACCTTGCAGGAATCAGAGCTGGGGCGGGCCAAGACTAGACCCCTGCATAGGTGAGAGCCGGGGCCTGTCCAGGCTGGATCCCCCCACAGGCGTGCGCACAATGGAGCGCCATCAGGGCCTGACAAGACTGGGCCCGGGCACGGGTCAGAGGTGGGGCCTGACAAGACTGAACCCCTACATAGGTTACAGCCATCACGGCCTGACAAGACTGGGCCCTGGCGCGGGTCACAGCTGGGGCCTGCCAAGACTAGACCCCTGCATTGGTCAGAGCCGGGGCCTTTCCAGGCTGGATCCCCCCATATGCGCACAAGGGAGCGCCATCAGGGCTTGACAAGACTGGGACCTTGCACGAATCAGAGCTGGGGCGTGCCAAGATTGGACCCCTTTATAGGTCACAGCCGGGGCCTGTCCAGGCTGAGGCGTGCGCACAATGGAGCGCCATCAGGGCCTCACAAGACTAGGCCCTGGCACGGGTCAGAGCTTGGGCCTGGCAAGACTCAACCCCTACATAGGTCGGGGCCATCAGGGACTGACAAGGCTGGGCCGTGGCACGGGTCAGAGCTGGGGCCTGCCAAGACTGAAGGCTGGACCCCTGCATAGGTCAGAGCGAGGGCCTGTCCAGGCTGGATCCCCCCACAGGCGTGCGCACAATGGAGCGCCATCAGCGCCTGACAAGACTGGGCCATAGTACGGGTCAGAGCTGGGGCTTGACAAGAATGGACCCCTGCATAGGTCAGAGCCGGGGCTTGTCCAGGCAAGATCCCCCTACAGGCGTGCGCACAATGGCGCGTCATCACGGCCTGACAAGACTGGGCCCTGGCACGGGTCATAATTGGGGCCTACCACAACTGGAACCCTGCATAGGTTACAGCCGGAGCCTGTCCAGGCTGGATCCCCCCACAGGCGTGCGCACAATGGAGCGCCATCAGGGCCTGACAAGACTGTGCCGTGGCACGGGTCAGAGCTGGGGCGTGCCAAGACTGGAACCCTGCATAGGTCAGAGCCGGAGCCTGTCCAGGCTGAATCCCCCCACAGGCGTGCGCACAACGGAGCGCCATCAGGGCCTGACAAGAGTGGGCCCTGGCACGGGTCAGAGCTGAGGCCTAACAAGAAAGGATCCCTGCATACGTCAGAGCCGGGGCCTGTCCAGGCTGGACCTTCCCACTGGCATGCGCACAATGGTGCGCCATTAGGACCTGACAAGACTGGACCCTGGCGCCTAAGAGAGGGGCCGCTGCCGCCGGCGGCGGCCACACAAAGGCTGGCTGTGCAGCCCATAGCCATAGGTCGCCCAGACCCACCATCAGGAGGGCCAGTAGGGTCAGCATGGCCAGGGTCAGTGGCAGTACCCCCCCCCCAACCAGGGTCCCGAGTTGGGCTCCACGTCCACGCACTCAAGCAGGGCCTTGCCCGTGCCCCCTTGGGTAAGCGACCGCTGATGCACACCCTGCGCACCCCACAGTCCGGCAGCTGCCCCCGCCGCTGATCTGGAGAAGGTCGGGGCGCTGCGCGTGGGCGGTGGCGTCGACGCCCTCCATAGGCTCTGCCCCCTCCGCAACCCCTACGCCCTCCTCCCGCCCTGATACCCCTCCAGGGCGGGGGGGGGGGGGGGCTTGCACCCGGGCGGACCTCCCGAGACGCTGGATTCGCTTGGGAGGGCAGGCACTCCCCTCACCTCCCACACCCGATCTCGGCCCCGGGAGCCTTCCGGTACCCCCGTGAGGGTGATGCCCACCGCGGGCGGTCCAGCCATGAGTGAGGGAGGTGTTCGCAACGCACGATGCGAAGATCCCCTGCACCCTCCCCGAACACCTCCGGGAACTCCCGCCGGAAGGCCGCCCAGCCATCCTCGGGGGACGCGTAACTGATGGGGTAGCGCCCCACCCTAACCACCACCTTCCGCGGGGTGATCTCCGCCCCCAACAGCTCCCCCACTGCCTGGGCCAACCCCTGTGGCCCTTGCTGCGCACCAAAAAGGCGAACCCCCACCCTGCCCTCCTGATCCCCTGTTACCAGCCCCCCAAACTGACCGCCGATCTGCGGGTTGGAGGCGAGCTTTGCCCACACATCGGGGATGGGGGCCCTGACGGAGGCGGGCAGGCGTACCCACAGCATCCCCCCTGGCACTGGTGAATCCCCCCTTGCATCCAGGGCCTGGAAGTTATCCCCTTGTACTTGCCATTGCCCCTCATGACGGCCCCGGCATACCTGATGCTAGCGTCCGTTTTAACGGACGGTTACAAACGCCCCCCAAATTTGAAACCGACGCAAATGGACGCACCCCAAAGCCAAAACGGACGCAAGCGGACGCTCCCCAAACATAACCATAACCCTACATAATATCCCACCACCCGTAAAAACAGGTTCCACCCTGTGTACCTGCCAGACTCAAAAATGCTGAAATTCCCCAATTGTCCTTGATTTGAATGAGGGACGTTACACTTGCAGGTCAACCATTCTACCACTGGAGTACTGACCAGATCTGACAATACATTCCTTAGGGCCGGGATACATATTTTGGTTCAAAACAATTTACCCAAAAAAACCCAACCCCCTCCTTTTGCCCCCTCCTTCGGCCTGTAACCACCTTTGTGCTTACATTTCCTATTATCCGCTCCACCATCGGCGGGGGTGTCATGCCAGTCCACAACACTCTTTGTTGCGGGCAATTGTTTCAGCAACGGGTCATGTAATGCAAAAATGAACGCAAAACGGACGCAAACGGACGCACCCCAAAACTAAACCGGACGCAAACGGAAGCTCTCCGAAATCAAAACGGACGCACACGGACGGGTATCCAGATCAAAACGGACGCTAGCATCAGGTATGGGCCCCGGCCTGCACGAGGGGGAAGCACCACAGACGCCTCGCACCGCTTCCCCTGTGTGTCCCCCGCCTCTTGCATCGGGAAGGAGGAGGGGTCGTACGGGAAGACATAATCCTGCACAAATTTGTGCACCATGGCGCAAGTCCAGCCCCGCGCCCGCTTTTCCCCCCCCATGATCCAGCAAGAGCTGGGGATCGAGGGAGATAGCAATCCTCACCTGAGCAACCCCCCAGGGGGCAGAGGGTCCTGCAAGGGGGGGGGGGGGGGTTCCGCGTCGTCGGCACTCACCCCGGCCCCCTCCCGATGGTCGACCAGCATACCCTGGTCGTCTTGCTCCCCCTCGTCTTCGGGATCCCGATGCCACCGAATGCGGAGCGTGTGACCCGGCGGGGCCGGGTAAACCTCCCCCGCAGCAGAGCACTCCCAAGGCCCCCGATGGATCAGGGGCTAGTAGTGAAGCATGCCCCCCTGCACCTCCAGGTCCGCCCTGGACAGGCGCAGCGCGCGCAGCAGGCACTCTACAAAGCATTGCGCCTTTGGCGCGCACTGCACCAGCACAATGGTGGAGACGGCCTGCACCGGCTCCCACTGCCCAAGGGTGGCGCCGGCGATGTCGCGGGCTTTCTCCGCCGTGGCCCGCAAGACCAAGAGCTCCTTGAACGTGGACTCCTTGTCCTGGGCAGGCCACTCTGAGACGCCGCTGCGGGGCCTAAGCTACTGCGCCCCCTTTGCGCGCAAGGGAGCAAAGTCGCGTTCCGTGAAGGAGCGCGACAAGGACATGATGCCTGTAGGGTGCGGCGCGCCCTCCAACAGCCGCAGCAGGTGCTGCGGGGTGGGCTGCACGGGGGCACTGAGGTCCCCGGATCGCTGCGGCGCCGGCTGCACCACGACACGTTCCAGGCGCGAGGGCGGCTCGGCGGGGGGGGAGGGGGGGGCTCGGGGCCACGACGAGCTGAGCGGGATGTGCCGCCCCCGATGCCCGCAACAAGGCCGCAGCGGCGTAGCCCAACACGGAAGAACGGCCAGCAGGCGCAGGCGAAGCGGTAGAGGGCGACGACGCCACTTTGAACAGAGGGCGGTGTTCGTCCTCCAGGCCCAAGGACCACCGCGCCGCCGTGGCCACCAACACGCGGTCCGCATGTGGGATCACATCCCACAGCCTCCGGGGTGTACGTGGGAGGTGGGAGACTCTGGGGTGGCAACGGGCGGTTGGTCTCGCAGTAGTCTCTCCCCCGGCAGAGGCTAGCATGGAACCACGCGACCCCGTACGTGTCATGCGTCCAATAGCAGGGGCGCTGCTGCGTGTTGAAGGGTGCAACCACGCTGGGTCCCACGGCCGCCCCTTGCCGTAGGGGTTCGGCGGCCCCTTGGGGATATTCCCCCCGCAAGTGCAAGGCAGCGCATGAACATACATGTGCACTGTCTCGTTGTGGTTCTTGGTCCACGAAATCATCCAGCAGCCGTGGTTCGCAGCCGGGGCGGATTGGGGGCTCGCTGCTTGCGATACGGCGGGCGCCATCGCCAACGGCAGGGACGACGGCGACGCAACGGCGCCCCCCGCCGTGTGTTTGCCGCCCCGCGGCTGGGGGGCTGCCCCCTGTGGCTGCTGCCGCTGCGCGAGGTTCTCCTCCCGCAGACATTGGAGCTCCGCCTATAGAGCCGCTACCTGGCGCTGAAGTTGGGCAATCAGTTGCGCCTCCGGCGACAGCAGGGATGGCGGCTGTGCGGCAGCACCGCGTCCGAGGGACACCGCCCGTGCGCCGCGGACCAGCTGCAGCGCCTGGGAGCCATCTGCTCCTGCGATGGCGTCGTGGGCGCCACGGGCTGGTGCTTGTGGGGCGCCTTGGTTGTTGTTGTTGTCGTTTTTGGCGTTATTCAGAACCTGGGCCATGGCGGCCGCGATCGCGGCTCCCATAGGCGTCACCATGTTGTCCTCCATGTGCATGTCGGCGATTGATGTATGCCAGCGCACAGCCGCGGAAACGCAGGCGCACTGCCGCGGAGGGCAGGGCTCTGGCGCGCACTGAAACGCGAACGAAGGAGAGGGGTTGCGAGCGCCGGGCAGTGGGTAGCCCCAGGCACGCCCGGAAAGGGACAGCAAGCAGGTCTGGCTGGAAGTCGGGGCGCGGCGGAGAGGCCGCTGTCGCGAGCGCAGAGACGCGCGTGCGCACAGCCGTGTGGGGACGGTGCGGAGCACGACGACGAGCGAGCACTGTGCGTGCCGCGTGCTGACGCGGGAGTATGGGGTAGGGTGCAGGTAGTCCTGGTCCCCGCGCGAAGAACCAATGGAGCTTGGCTCTCAATGGGGTTGCCCTGCTACCACGTGGCAGGGGCCAAACAAAGCAGGCTGTACTATTAACGAGGGTTGAAGGCTTTGAATGTCCTGGCCGCTGCTGCGACGGGAGGGTTAGGGGTTAGCGGGTTAGAGCCTGCCCGTGGTCTGCCCTATCCCTCTCCTTGGCCCCTGGTGTGTCCCGGCGCGGCGGAAGGACGTCCGCCTCGTGTTATGTGCCCTCCTACGAGGCCCTCCTGTGACCGCGCTGCGGCTCCTACGTGCCCCCGCGTGGCAGCAGCGCTGCTCCCGGCCCTGCTAGACCGCCACCCCCTCCCTTGGACGAGGGAGCCGGCGCACGCACCGGCCGCCCAAAGGGCATAGTGGTTGCTGCCGCAGCCCCCCCCCCCTGAACCAGCAAACACCGTTGACCCCCCCCCCCAACACCCTGGGATGCCCCTCGTGATGGCAGCTACAGCAGTGCCGCACCCCCCTGTGACCCTTCAATGACTTGCATGCTGGAGCCCTGTGGTCATCATACAGGGTCTGCATAGGGTGCCGTGGCTGCCGTATTCGTTTCCCCCCCCTCCCACTATGCCCTTTTGTGGGGGGAGGGGGGAGGGGGGGAGAAACTGCCTTGGTCGCCCCGGCATGGCCCCTTGGGGGGGGGGGGTTGGTCCAGCTCCACGTGTGCTGCGGAGGTCGCCGCCTCCGCCCCCTGCGCGCCGCCCCCCGAGGGATGGGGGTGGGGCTCGACCGATGTCCCTTGCTCCTAGGGGGGGGGGGGTCCGCGACCCCCGGGGGGGGGGGGGGGGTCAATGCCCTCCTCTGTGGCTGATGACCCTGCCCGCGCCGCCATCACCCGGTGGGAGATGTCCCGGAAAATATCCGTTAGGACTCAGGAGGGAGGGGGGGGGATGAGGACGCGGTTGTACCCCCCCCCCCACGCGTGTGTGTCCGCCCGGGCGCCTTGCCGGCGCTCGTAACGCCTGCAACCATTCCCCGTGTGCTCCCCCTTGCCCGGTGGTTCCCCCTCGGGGGAGCGGAGAAGGTGGGAAGGGCTGCCCCGCTCGTTTCACAAACCGGAGCCGCTTAGGTTGTGCCCCCGCCCCTTGGAGAGGCATGGCGGGGGGGCTGAGGGATCCTCCAGGCGTTGCGCGCACTCGTGCTTTGCTAGGCGCGCTCGCCGCGTCACATGCGCTGGTGAGGGAGATCGTGAGCGGGAGCGTTTACGCGTGTTTGGCGAGTCCCGCGCGGCCTAGGATGCTACCACAAAGCCCACCCCGCCGGCTCACATGGCTGCAGCCACCCACGCAACGGTTGCTCCGCCACGCGCGCTTGCGCCGCGTCCGTGTGGTGCCCTTCGTGGGCCCGCTGGTAGCAGTGCTCAGCGCCCCGCTCCACGCTAGCGGCACCGGGCGGGGCCCGGTGTCGCGACGGGCCTTTTGCCGGGAACATTCGTCAGACCAGAGGAGGTGGATCACGCGGGGCGGCTCATGTAGCGCCTGTATGGCATGTATCGGGCACTGCTTTCAGCACGCATGGGAGCGGAAGTCGCAGCACGTCGAGACGCAGGCGTGCGCCGCTCCGTCTTTGCGATCGCACGCACACGCCCTCCCGATGCGCACCAGCGCGACCCTTGGGGACAACTAGGCGCGGGCCAACATCCCCCGGCGCCACCAACAGCAGCGCTGGCTGTGCGCGCCGGCCCGCCACCGGGGTGGCCGTGGACGGCGTCCTTCGCGATGGCACTGCTGTAGTGGGCTAGCCAACTGCGGTGGCTACCACGGCAGGGCCACGTGACGTACGTGGAGCTCGTCGTGGACTTCGAGGCCCACGCAGAACGGGCTCTCCCGGCGCCCAGCGACCACCCGATGCGGGGGTTCATGTTGCCGCTACGCACTAGGGGCCAAGTGCTAAAAATGGCCTTCGATGCGTTGTAGCGGACCTTCTGCAGGGCTAGGAGATGTGGATGGCCAAATCCCACTTGCTGCTCAGGGGCTTCAGATGTGTGGGGGGGGGGGGGGCGGTGCACCCACTGTTCGCGCACCCCGACACCATGTTGTTCCAAATGCGCCAGCTGCAAGCGCACTGCCGCGGTGGTGAGAATGGAGGGGCCTTGCCAGCAGCCCACAGTGCCGGCCTACCCAAGCAGTGTGGGGGTCAGCCGGCTGCTACAGCCACAAGCCCAATTTTTTCACGGGCAAGGGAATCCCCGCGCGAGGTGCTCTTGTGGGGGGAGGGGAACAATAATCCACCCCTGCCCGCACAAAATTCGGGCTCCCTACCGGTGGTGTCATGGGGTGAGGGGGATCGCAATCACCCCCTCCCCACTCAGGCGGCCGGTGGCCATGTGGGGGATGCAATGGGGAAGGGTAAGCCTAGCAGCCCCTTCCCCTCTGATCAGCCGCGGGCGGCGGCACCAGCGGGGCCCCGGTGACCGTGGAGGGGGGATAGGCCCCCCACACGAGGGACGAGGGCGCCGGCTCCGGCGCACAAGGGGGGGTAGCATGGCGCCGATATTGGCGCATGGGAGGGCGAGCCATGAGGTCACCTAACCACGGACGCCCAGTCGTTCCGTTCCGTCGCACTCCGACACCAGGGGTGGGCGTGGGGCGGACGGGGCCGGCGCGGCCAGTCCCCGACCCATAACCCCCTCGCCTCACCCGTCGCACAACGTGCACGATTTTAATCGGCCCTTGCCCTCGTTAATAGTAGAGGGCTAGCCACGGCGGCGATCCCAAGCGGCCCGCGCCGCCGCCTCCTGCCCCTTGGCGGTCGCGCTACACCCGCCGGCGCGGCAAGCGCTGAAAGGGCCGCGGGGGCTGCAGCCCCGGCTTTGCCGGGGGGAGGTAATCCAATAGGAATACACCCTACCGCCCCACGCCCGGCCGCGCCAGACGCTGCGCTGCGTCCATAGTGTGGTGGGCTGGGCCAGAGGCCCACTCAACGAAGGCGGTGGCGCCGCCACGCCCCCCCTCCCTTGTCCCTGTGCTCTGGGGGGCGGAGGGCTAGGTTAGGGCAGCGGAAAGGAGGGGTTAGACCCCACCCCTCGCCAGAACAGACGGAAACTATCGCCCAAGGCGCCGCACAAGGCAGGCCACCTGGGGGAGGGTTAGTGCACAAATTGTCAGGGGGATGGCGCAGCCTCCCCGTCTCCATTCCTCCTCAAGCACAGCACGGGGAGGGGAGGGGGGGGGGGGGGCAATTAGCAACTACCCCCCCTCCCGGATATCCTGCAGCAGCAACTCTAGTACTGCCGCGTGCAGCTGAGCAATGCACCTACGGGTGCATTTGCTCCTCTTCCTCAAAGGCATCTAGTGGGACCAAACGGCAGGGTGGGCCTACCAAGGCTGCGGACGTATGAATGCCCCCCACCGTCCCTCGGCTCCTCTAGTTGCTTTGGGGGATGGGGGCCTCCACCAAAGCGTTGGAGAAGGGGGGCATTGCCCCCCCATCCCTTCCAAAGGACACCCCTCGTCGGGGAGGGGCGGGGGGGGGGGCTATGGAGCCCCCCCCCCCGCTTGCTGAGAAACGGGCCACGCAGCTGCAATCAGGGAGGGGGGGGGGGCTAAGTGCCATCTTCCCCCCTCACGGATTTCAATGTTTGCATCTACCAGCCTTGAAGCCGCCACTTTTGCAGCCGCCTTGGCTGCAGCTGCTTCTGCCGCACCCGTCACGTATGAATGTTCTTAGCAGCCATTGCTGCAGCCGTCTTGCCTGTAGCCACTTCCGCCGCAGCCATTGTGCCTGCAGCTGCCATACCTACAGCTACTTCCGCCGCTGCTGCCACGTCCGCAGCTACCGCATTTGCGGTAGCAATGTCTGCAGTTGCCAATGCTGTAGCTGCACTGCCTGCAGCTGCCAACGTTGCAGTTGCAATGTCTGCAACAGCCAGTTCTGTAGCTATCACGTTTGCCGGTGCCTCCGCCATAGTCGCCATGTCTGTAGCTGCCGTTTCTGCACCCGCTATGTCTGCAACTGCCAATTGTGCATCCAACATGTATGCAGCTGCCAATTCTTCGCCTGCAACCGCTGCAGCTGCCCATTGTGCAGCTAGAATGTCTGCAGCCGCCAATTCTGCTGCCACCCTGCTTGTAGCTGCCTCCACTGTCGCTGCCATGTCCGCAGCTGCCATTTCTGCAGCTATAGCGTCTACAGCTGCCAATTCTGCAGCTGCCATGTCTGTAGGTACCGAATCCTCAGCTGCAGTGGCTACCCCTGCCATTTTAGCAGCTGCAATGTCGGCAGCTGCCAGATCTGCAGCTGCCATGTTTGCACCTGCCAATTCTTCAGCATCAATGGCTGCAGCTGCCAATGCTGCAACTGCAATGTCCGTAGTTGCCGGTTTTGCGGCTACTCCGTCTGCTGCTGCCTCCGCCGTAGCAGCCACGCTCGCAGCTACCAATTTTGCGGCTGCCATGTCTGCAGCTGCCAACTCTGCAGCAGCCATGTCTGCTGCTGCTAGTTCCGTTGTGCGCTAAGGGATGCGTCCCCACCAACACTCCGCAACCCTCCTGGGTCCAGCATACCACGGGGCTCATCCGCCCTCTGGCCCACCGGTCCCAAAGCCCCAACGGAACCGCCCCGAGGTTACACCAAGAAGTGGTGAAGCATGCTTGACCACGATCTGGGTTGTCTTGTTTTGCTTTGGCACCTTGACGAAGCCCATCCCTTAACAAGGTCCGGGGGTTCACCGAGCTTGCCAAACCACAACAAGACAACACTACACGATATTTTTCCTACATGAGCCCAGTTAAAATAACTTACATTTTTGTGTAATTGCTTTGCAAGATGGCCGGAGCCGGCGCCCTCGTCCCTCTTGTGGAGGGCGTGTCGCCCCGCCCTATGCGAACCTGGGGCCCCTCCGGTGCCGCCGCCCGAGGCTGCTCGGAGGGGAACGGGCTACTAGGCTTACCCTTCCCCATCGCATACCCCACATGGCCGCCGGCCGCGTGAGTGGGGTGGGGGTGATTGTGATCCCCCTCCCCCCAAGATAACACCCTGTGTCTCGAGCGTGGGCGCAGGCTACGCGGGGCTCCCGTGCTTGCAGGATCATTGGTCTGGCGGCTGTTAAAAGCCGGCTGAGCCAACGGCTCTAGCTACCGGCGAGGCCCCTCCATTCCCACCACTCAAGAGCTGGGCAAGCAGCCCCCTTAATGAAGCCTAGCCGCCACGCCTCCCCTCCCTTGTCCCTGTGGTGTAGGGGACAGGGGCTAGGGGGCTGGGCATGGGAGGAGGGTGTGTGTGTGACCCCATCCCTCCTCGACAGAAACTGATCCACTCAAAGGGGCTGCTGAGCCACCCCCCCCCCCCTTCCAAACGGGTTAGCAATGCGTGCACAGGGGCGTAGGGGTCAGAAAGGTGCAACCCCGCCTTCCGAAAATTTTGTAGCAGCAGCTCTAGCGCTGCCGCATGTAGCTCTCCATTGCACGTGCGGGTACACACCTCTTCCTCCTCCAGCTTGCCCTGAGGTGAGGAGGGAGGGCAACAGCGCACTGCCCCTCCCTCTGGTGGATGAGGAACAGCCTGCTGGGGGAGAGGCTCGCCCTCCTCCTCTGACCGCTCTACCCGGGCATACCCAAAGGTCGCCGGGGGACAGGCTGGGTCTGCCAAGGGCAGACGTATGAACGCCCCCCACGGTCCCGCGACTCCATTGGTGGCACTGGGGGATAGGGGAAGGGGACCGAAACCGTTTTATTTCTGACACACCGAACTCCGGGAATCCAGCCCAGCTTGCAGGGCCGAGGGGTTGCAATGAAGGGGTTCTGTCTCCACCCCTCCCGCCCCCCGCAATTGTGCCCGCTCTGCCGCCTTTAGTGTAGCTTGAATGTCTATGGCTGCCAGTTCCACGGCTACAACATCTGCAAGCTGCCTTTGCTGCAGCTGCCATGTTTGCAGCGGCCAATTCTGCAGCTACAATGGCTGCAGCTGCCAACTCTGCAGCCGCAGTGTGTGCGGCCGCCAGTTCTGTAGTTGCCATGGATGCAGCAGCCAATCTTGTAGCTACAATGTGTGCAGCTGCCACTTTTGCAGCTACAACGTTTGCAGCCGCCTTTTCTGGTGTTGCCATGGCTGCAACTGCCAGTTTTGAAGTCGCCAATGTTGCAGCTGCAATGTCTGCACCTACCGGTTCTTTAGCTACAACGTGTGCAGCTGCCTCTGCCGCAGCTGCCATGTCTGCGACAGCCAATTCTACAGTTGCAATGGCTGTTGCTGCCAACTTTGCTGCTGTTGTGCCTGCAGCGGCTATTGCTGCTAACGCCATGCTACAGGTGCCAATTTTGCAGCAGCCATGCCTGCAATTGCAATGTCTGCAACTGCCAGTTTTGCTGTTGTCTTGCCTTCAGCTGTCATTGCCGCAGCCACCATCCCTACAACCCCCGGTGCTGCGGCTGCAACGTCCGCAGTTGCCGAGTCTGTTGCCGCCTAAGCGCTAGGGCATGCATCCCCACCAACACTCCGCATCCCTTTTGGGTCCAGCACACCACGGGGTTCATTTGCCCCCCGGCCCACCTGTCCCCAAAGCCCTAGTGGATCCCCCCCAAGGCGGAAGGCAGCAACACCTGGGCCTCCCGCTAGCTTAGGCCTGGACATCATAGCGCGCCGACCACTGCAGCAGCCAATGTGGCCGCCCCTGCGACTCTTGCGACTCCGGCTGGTCCGCCCTCTGCAGCCTCTTGCGGGCCTTCGCCCGCTACCATCGTCCCCGCATGTGCTGCTGCGGCTACATTGGCAGTGCCGCGGCCAACACTCGTGGGACCTCCGGGCACTCCTCGATGTCGTCAGCATCCACCATGGCCACGGTGGCTGCTGCCCTAGCCGCGGGGAAGCTAATATAGTGCGTGTCGCAGGTGATGCCAGCAGCAGGATTGCGGCGTGTGTAGTCTCTGTGGGCTCCACGGCTGCCCGAGCCGCCTGTGGAATGGCCACCATTAGCATATGATGTTGCCCCATGATGGCTACGACCAAAGCTGCCTCTAGGTCTCACACCTCGTTGAGCACCGCCCTGCATTGGAGGATGTTGAGCACCACGTCGATGAGGGCCGTTCCTCCAATTCACTCAAGGTTCGCCCCATGTGATGAATGCGCCACCACCATCTCGGGGGCGTTGTTGTTAAAGATGTTGGCCACGGCGGCGGCGGCCACCTCGATGGCGGTTACAAGCGCTCGTACATCCACCCCGCCACTACGGCGGGGGCGGGGGCATGGGGCCCCTCGAAGCGCGTTCCAGGGCCGTGGGTAGCCCCCGGCCAATGGTACAAGGGGAATGCCCCTTTGGTGGGTAAACCCCTCAGCACGACAAGCACAGCATAAAAGGGGAGGGCGCTGACCACTGCAGGTGCCACTGTGGCCGCCCCCTCGACTTTTGCGACTCGGGCCGCTGCCGCCCTCAGCAGGCCTTCGCGCGTTGCCTCTGTCCTTGCATTTGCTGCTATAGCTACGTTGGCAGCAACGCAGCCAACACTCTTGGGAGCTCCGGCCTACTACTATTGAGGGTTGAAGGGTATGAATGTTCTTGCCGCTCTTGTACTATTAACGAGGGACCAGGCCTGTAAGCTCACCGCCACCACACTCACCCACTCACCACTGGGGCCTTGCAAAACGGGCAAAACGGGCAAAACGGTGCAAAACGGTGCAAAACGGGTGCAAAGCGGTGCAAAACGGTGCAAAATGGGTGCAAAATGGGTGCAAAATGGGTGCAAAACGATTGAATGGTCAAAAGCGAAGATGGGGAAATGGTGGTAGGATAGTGGGGTTGTGGTGGATGACAACATTGACAAGCCACCCGGAAGATTGCATGCACAATGCAACACCATGGACATCATTTCCTTTGAGTATGCGGCAGTTATGAGGCATCCACGACGCCGTTGAATCCAAATGAGACATACGCTTTGTGCAACGCATGTTGCATATTGTGTTGCTTTTCTGAGCGCACATTTTTCCACATGGAAAAGGAGCGCTCCACGTCACACGAGGTGTGCGGAATGCACAAGGTTTGGATAGCATATGGATACATCGTGGGTAGGCGGTCTTTCATGCTATCCCACCATTGGTGAATATCGAAATCACCGTTATCCGGGACCACACACGCCTTGTACAATGCCCACTCACCATTGTCGACCACCTGGGCTTGCACATTGTTGGGAAGCATCAGAGGGTATGCAGTAGGGTCCATGGGCAGGTTGGGTAGTTGTTTGGGGTCAAAGATGCGTGCTTCTTTCGCAAAATTCATATGCTTGGAGACATGTTTCCACAATTTTGCATGCACAGCTCCTAAGCACTCCAAAAATTGCTTGGTCCAATGGTTAACATCATGCACATTGGTACCACCGAGTGTCTTGCGATGCAAACGCACATTTGTGAGGTTGCGCAAAGTTTTCTGGGTCACCAACTCTTGCAATGTCGTGTGTAGTGAAAACATTCGGTTATACACACGATGCATCTGTGGTTTCCGCCGATTCTGAGGGTTGCCATGCAACAGAGTGGCTGAGGTTGACACTTGAACACGATCCAAGAGCGCAAAAACCTCTTTAGCATGCTCAACAACAAAGATCAATTGTAAGCGCACCAAATTGAGGATATGGGCAACACAACGGATATGTGTTGCTTTTGGAAATTTCACTGCCCAATGCTTTCGGAACGCACCAATATTGTAAGTGGGGCTTCAAGAAAATGTGCCACTGCCTGCAACAAAAAAAAAATGTTCCCAAACAGAAACACGGTGCAAAACGGTGCAAAACGGGTGCAAAACGGGATAAATGCAGAGCGAGACGTTGGGCAATTCCCAAAACGTGCCCATTGCAAAAAGCAACCTGAGTAACATTGAAAATTGGTTCTTCATCCGTCTAGGGGTCTTCCTTAAGAACCGCTGCATTGGCCTTGCCACTGCCTTCCTCAGGGGGTGCTGCATCTTCTACGTCGGTGTGTAGCAACCGCTGTTGCTCCTCCGCAATCTTCTTTTCGGCCTCATCCCTCTTCCCAAGGCGCAAGACTCCAAGAGTTTTGTCCTCCACTTTCACATAGCTAGGGATCCTTGCACCAAAATACTCTGTTGGATGAAACACAATGCAACACGAAAATGCTATTTTTAGCACATTTTTGCGTTCTTAAGGGACGCCACTACACCTGTTTTCAATCCAGCGATGCCCACATCCTTTGCTTTGAAACGTGTCAACTTCCTTGAGGCATCATAACTAGTCCACCACTCTTGCTTGACTGCCCAACTGTTGTTCACAAAAAGTGAACCATTGTGTGCACAAAAACTTGGGGATCCATAACACTGCACAAAAGGGGAAAACATGAGAACATTGCACCGTTGAGTCTGAGCCTGAGCATGAATACAACCCCAGCCATGCAAGCACTACAAGACATGCAAGAGATGTCCCCTTCCCACGCTGTTATGAAAAACTACACACCACCACTCACCGACTGCAAAACGGGCAAAAATGGGAACTCACCGCACTCACCGAAAAGTCGGTGAGCTTACACCCCTGAGGGACACCCGTGTGTGGCTGTAGTGCAACGGGTATATTTAGTGCGGCACTAGGGCAGGGCTGTGCATATACTTGTTATTGCATCTTTCCACGGAGTCACAACCGCTCTGGCTTAGCGGGATCAAGTGACTTCCGAAGATGCGCGCCCGTGGCCCTTGGAAAACCATGGCCTCACCACCACCCTGTCGTCATCATCCAGCTGCATCACCTGCGGCCGCGGGGCTGGAGGAGAGGGGGTGCTTGGATCAGGGATTTGGGTCTTAGTGGCTTTGAGGCTGGCGGTGTGGGGGGTATGTGCGGTGAGCGTGGATGTGTCCGTGGGTGTGCAGGAGCCGAAGAATGCTGCCGGGGCCGTTCGCTGGCGCCTGCTAGGGCTCGTGCTGTCCTTTTGCCTAGACGTTTGTGCGGGGTATTAACTTGTGGTGTCCTCGTTGGCAGCAGTGCCGTACCCCCCGTTGCATGAGGGTGCAGTGCGGGCACCGTGTGGAAAACCTTCGACAGTGGCCTGCGTTCAACATACCCTGGTGCGTGGTGCCCTTTGGCACACCACGTCGCCGCTGACAGGCGGAACCGTTTACACGTGACACACGCTAGCAGCTTGTGGGCGGCGCACACATGGGCTGACCTTATGGGGGAGGGGAACGCGATGCATGGAGCACCGGCACTCGGCCCCGGTGCACGTCTACGTGTGAGTGTGTAGGGGGCTTGGGCAGCCCCGCCCCCCCTGTGAATGGGTAAGAAACCCTGCAAAGTTCGCTGTGCCCCGCCCCCCCTTAGCAGAAAGGCAAGATGAGGGCATAAATTGGGCGTTCAAGCTACCTGTAAGCGCACGTTGCAGGCGCGCTTCCTCAACTTCTTGCTGTGACCACCGGTGGCGATACACGTATGGCCTGTGTGCGCTGGTGCGCATGTGCTTGCGCAGTGTCCATGCAGACTCGCAATATGACGCCAAATGCTGGATGTGTTTGTTCATGGCGCCACGGCATGGAAAATACGGGCGTCCATTAAGACCCGCCACAGGCGGGCCGCCGGATGGCAGCAGAGACGTGGCGCGCGTGATGACTTTGACGGGGTGCAGAGAGCCTGATTTGACCAGCTTCTGTGGAGTGCATAGCGCCAGGCGTAGTACCATGGCGCTCTCTTGTTATGGTAGTGTGTGACCCTCAAATCTAGCCGGGCGCCGGTGGTTGGGTATGCTGAGCGTAGTCTTCAAAATCGAGCGCAAGCTCAATGAAGAACACTGTGCCTGTGTCATTTGTCCACTTGAAGTGCGCGCAACCACGCCAGAATGTCCGCCAAGAAGGGTTTTTCCCATGGCCATGTGTGCGCTGTGGGGTTGTGCAGGCGGATTGGGCGTGCCGGGGGGGGGGGGGGGGCATGGGGCCCACCAGCTTATGATATGGATGTGCGCTGCGCGCTTGCGGGCGCACTGTTGGGAAAAATTTGGGTGCCTGTTGGTCCCCAAATTTGCGGGTGGCCAACATAGCCACAAACATGGCACAGAGGGCCTACATAAATGGGAGTTCATGGTGTTCCACCCGCCGGTTCACTGGTGGTTCAACTTCTTGTGGGAGCCTGCTGACTTTTAGGCACCGGGGCCATCTATCAAAAGGTGGCAGGTCTGAGACTTCGGCCGCCAGGGCGTGGATATTGGCAATGTGTGTATCCTTGGCTGCAGCCCATTTTGGTGCATTCCTAGAGGATGTGCAGCTCTATTTCATCTGCTTGTTGGCAATACGGGCACTGTTGGGAGGTGTTCATGCCTCGTTGGTGTGCCCCGACTGCAGTCTAGAGACCTCCTGCCACACATAGCTCATCGCTAGGCGGCCGCGGCATTTTGCCGGCATGCACTACCACACAAACAAGAGGTCGGTTTGTGCCAACACGCTTCTTTCCAGTCAGAATAGGACCGCTCGCTGCTCCGCACACTGCCACAAGACACGATGTAAACCCTAAGAAATTAGTCAGTTTTATCATCCCCCACGGTGATCAGATAATCCACATGCGCGGAGTGCCTTTTCCCAAAGAAACCAAATTTCGCTCTGTGGGAGTGGGCGTGCGCACCACGGACAGTGTGACCTCTAGCCCCTTCATCCTTAAACGCATTGGTAAAGCATCCGCTCAGCTCGATCGGATGCGCGGCGTGCACGGGAACTGTGAAGATAGGTGTAAGGTGGCTGCTACCATGGTCAATGCCACAGGACTGCATGCTTCGGAAATGGTAGCCATCGGTCAAAAGGACATCAGGCCTTTCAAAAAAAAAATCCTCAGGGCCATCTGGGGAGCCTCCATGCCAGGCAGGGCGAAGGAAATTGTTTTGTGCCTCATGTTCCAGGCACGCAGAATTGCCTTCTCCCTAATAGTCGTGTACGGGCGCGCCGTCGGGCTTGCACGGCTCTGCAAAACACCAGGGCCAGCCATGATCACGGCACAGGCACTATCGGAAGAGAACCCCCTCACGCGTAAGTTAGGGCCTTCGGGCAGAGCACTGCAAACACTACATATCTGGGAACGACCACTTTCGGGATGGTGGGAGTGGTAGGTTCCAAGCACTATAGCTGGAGAGTGCAAATTGGTAAAGCATAACATGAGGGAAAAGCTGCGGCCTCAACAGATCGGTTTGAACTCCAATGGAGGCGGGACTGTGTGGTGTCCCGCGGCTACGCCGTATGTATCATCGGCGCAGCCAAGCGCTGTAAGAATGAAATCTAACGCCTCGCCGGGTTTCCCCCCCCGGCGGTAGCCGTGTGGAGGATATACGGATGGCCTGTGACTGTTCATGCAGGATTTTCTTCAAAATGCTTGGCATGAGATTCATTAGGATGACACTTAGCGGACACCCTTGTAGGATGCCATTTGTTGTGGGGAAAAAGGAGCAGAGGCATCCCATTATTTTGAAACAGCAGGTTAGATGTGTATACATTCGTGACAATGCTCTGTGGGTGCCCGGGGGCATGCCCCGCTCGAGGGCGACACGGAGCACCACTTGTTAGGGAATCAAGTCGAAGCACTTTACATAGTCTAACCCAAAACCCTTGAGTGCTACGCGAGTGACGATGTGTAGCTCAATGAGCAATGCAATGAGTGCTGCTGCGTCCGTGGCTCCTCGCTTTTTCCGAAAACCTTAGGCGTGGGGGTGCACCCATTTTTCTTGCCAGACCATGCACTCTTGCAGCCTCACCCCGGCCCATACGCGGTACAGTTGTGATAGTCTGAGAGTGGCCGTGGTTGCAAAGGGAACATACGCTCCCCCTTTGGAATTAGAGAAACGAAGCCGCAGGCCAGCACGCGGGGCCACAATCTTGTGGATTCAATGTTTGTCACAAACTGTGCCAGCATGTCCAGCAGTGCATTTGGCAGGTATAGCAGATCCGCCACGCACCAACCGTCCAGCCTTGTGGCTGTGTGTATCCCCATTTTGCGGACGCGCTTACGCGATGTGGCGCATGTGAGGGGGGTGGCGTCCATATTTTTATTGCTTTCAATGAAATTCCGATATTTTTGCACAAAAACATCCGGGTCAACATCTGGGGTGTTTGCACATTTACACATGACCTTGTCCCAGGATTCATGCACAATGTCATCCATGCGGTCCACATTGGCCGTGGGCTCCCTGGTCTCTTGGTCCTTTACGATGACCAGGGGTGCTTGATAGTCATTCTTGATCCATTTATATACATCCTTGGGCCAGTCCAGCCAAGTTTTTCCAATGGACATGTACCACTGCCGCAAGCGCTCCAATTCGAGTGCGCGCGCATGCTTTTTGCCCATTGACTGCAGTGGTTCATGCAAGGTCATAATGTCCCTCACGGGAGGGGGGGGTCTGCGTGGCACATGAAGGTGTGGGTCTGGGGCAAGGTGCTGTAACTCCTGGAGACACAAACCGCTGCAGACTAGCCGCCCTATCTTGCGCAAAGGGCGACACGCCCGTTCCCAGTCATGTCTGACCTGCTATGGCATGGGTCCCAACACAATGGGGCACTGCATTGCCCGCTGTTTACGTTCTTGCCTTGTACTAAGCCGATAGCGCGCCCAGCGGATCACTGGCCGCGGTGATCCCCAGCCAATATGAATGTTTGAAAGTATTTTGGTGCGCGCTGCGGCATGTGTGGCACGGATGAGCATGTCGTCGGTGCCTCGCCCTCATTTCACTGCGTAGGGGGCATAGGGGACGGGGGTGACCGTGTGCGTGGTAAGATTGTCACAGCAGAGGGCTGGGCTTGTTTCCTATGTGTGCATATTTCCTCTAAAATTGTATCCTCCCGTGGCGGCAGGCTAAAAGGGGAGTGTTTGCGGAGTTTCATCACCCGTTGCATGTGTGCGTTGATATTGAGTGTGTATCTGACTACATTGTGACCAGACAGTCCGGGACCTCTTCCACTGAAGTGACTCAGCCTGCGTGGGCCGGCTCCGTTAGCATGGCGTCGATGCGCGTAATGTTGTCGTCCCCCCCAAGTGTATGTGCTGAGGGGGGTAGTACCATGCAGTCGTGCGTGTGCGAGATCAATGGCAATTAGCCACCCGTCCGCGAGCGCGACTAGGGGGGTGGGGGGATGGAATTGAATTTATCAAACCTGAAATTGGCGTCCGTCAAGACAATGAGGCCTATGTTCCCCAGCCCTGAGGAGTAGCAGATCACCGTCTCCCAAAATTCACCGTTGAGTGTCGGGTTACCGGCGATGCCGTGAACCACTTGGAAATTTATATGTTCCTTTAAGCAGGCGAAGATATGGAGCCACCGGCCCAAGTGCCACATCTTTAGCTGCAGTGGATCATCCCACGCATCTACCTTGCGTCAAACCCAGCCTCTCCCACAGAGGAATCCCACCCCACCTTGTGGCGCCCCCCATATCCCTCCCATGGGGGAAGCAAGGGGGGAACCTCAAAAACAGTCCCAGCCCGACTCCTAGGTCAGGTGTTGCATGCACTGTTGTCCTGCCTGCGTTAGGCGTGTCTCTTGCAGACCCACAAAGTCTGCTTAAAAATCGACCATTGTCTCACAATGTGCGAGAAGTGAGGACATTTGCATTTATGAAAGTCACCCCTGGGAGGGGGGGGCTGGGTTGGGACAAACGTCCCCACATCTCAGCGAAAATAGGCGTGCCCCTGCAAGCCCTGCACTGTTTACAGGAGGTCGGCATCAGCATTGTCGCCGGCCTCCACATCCATTGCCATGGTGTCCTCTGGCTTGGGACACCCTGTCGCTGTGGACAGGACGGCATTCCGCCCAATTGCGTGTTACTGTTGTCTGACTATCGCCCCGAAGCCCTTTGCCATGACCGCTCGCGGAGACGTGTGTCGCTGGCAGGCACGTTGGACCCTTCCCAACCGGCTGGCACCACCGTGAGTTCCACGTCGTAGACGGGGCAAACCGTCCCCGACCTTTGAAGGTGGCGGGTGCTCATCACCTTGACACGTGCACCAAATACTTTGGTGGCTTCCCTCTGGGCCACTTGCTGGTCCCCTGAGGCGAGGCCGAAAGTCAGGCCGTACCCATACACGCGTGCAGTGGTCACTTTGGGGGGGGGGGGGGCAAAGATACCAAGATAGTTAGCAATTTCCTGCCTCATTTCGGGTAGCACAAGGCCACCCCACACGCAGACCCCGATGTGGTTCTCGTGTCGCCTTTGAGTATGCCAGCGAACCATGGACGATCCTTCAACCTGTGGTGATGTTGGGGGCTCGGTCTCGTGGTGCCCTCAAGAAGCTTTAACCAGCACATGTGTGCTTTGAGCTCTGCCACGTCGACGTCCCTGCTCAAAAAGAGCCCATATTCCACACACCCCTTGTACCGTTTTGCCTCAAAACTTGTTGCACAAAAGGGTAGGGGAGGGCCATTGTGAGTAGTGAGAAGATGGCGAGTGCTTGGGCATAGGTGGCCCATCCAATACGTCTCCCGTGTCGGCTTTGGCAGCTCTACTCTCAGCTCCCGGTTCGTCATCTTGAGCTATTTGATGATTTCTAGGACATCCTCCTCCTTCCCTGTTGTGGGGGCCTGTGGAATAGGCCCGGGAGCCGCGGCTGTCAAGCCGGCGGCTACTTCGGGCTTGATGAGATCCCGAAGCGCAGCCAGCCAGGCAGCGTCTAAGGATATGGGAGGCATTCTGTGCAATCCGGGGGGGGGGGTCGTGAAAGGGGCCAGCGAGTGACCGGGGTACCATGGTGTTGGGCCGAGGGCCGTGCGGGTCGCGTGTGGTTAAGCTGTTACTACTCTCGGGGGGGGGGGGGGCAAAGGCAGTGTTACCTCGAGCAAAGGGGGAATGTTTGCCCGGCGCGCTACTTTTAGACTATGTTCCCCCCGAAGAGCCCCCAAGCACAGCCCTTGGAAACGCCCTCAGAATTAGGTGACCCAAACTGCCCCGGATCAAGAAAGTTGCAAACTGGGGTACACAGTACCACTCTCGCTCCTTTAAGGGCGATCTTGGTCAACACCTTAGCAAGTTGGGAGAATGGGGGGTTAGGATAGCACAACCGCATCGATCTCCAGTAGAAGTGATAAGCGTTATTGAGGTATCGCGAACAGTAGAGCTGCATCATAACATTGGTCCCACAAGTGTGGGTGTCAATACATTCAGTACAATAGTGCTCCTTACACTGATCACAAACTGTGACGGTGGAGCGTCCTGGCAACACAACACACACACTTCTGCCTCATCCTCTGCCTCATCTTGCGTGCCACAACCAAGCAAACCGCTGCTCAATGTGTGCCCTATACCACCCGTGCACCTCATTGTAACATTGTTGGCGGGCTGTCAAATTGCCATTCTTTCTTCCAATGAATGGCACAATGACAGGAATTCGGCCCTTATAAGCACCATCATGGCCCCCAACTTCGAAATCAAAGAAATCACCTCGGGTACGAGAAGGTCCGTACCCATCCCAAATCAAAACATCTGCTGATGTCCCGGGGACCAAGAGCAAATCCATATAATGTTGCCCAACATATCAACGGCAACAGTCCACCGGTAGGGCACGGGTCACAAAAGATGCCCGGCGCGCTAACGTTCCCCCAAAGGCAAAACAAAACACTTGTGTGTGTCTGGGTGTGTGTGTGCTCGGTACTATTTACGAGGGTTGGCAACTTTAAATAGCCTGGCCCCTATCTTGCGACGGGGGGGGTTAGGGGTTAGCAGGTTAGAGCCTGCCCGTGGCCTGCCCTATCTCACCCTTGGCCCCCCGGTGTGTCACGGCGCGGCGGAAGGACGTCTGCCATGGGCTATGTGCCCTCCTCGGAGGCCCTCCGGTGGCCTTGCTGCGGCCCTTGCGAGCCTCCATGAGGCAGCACCGCCGTTCCTAGCCCTCCTCGACCTTCCCCCCATCCCCCGGATGAGGGAGCCGGCGCTCGCACCGGCCCTCCGAAGTACATAGCAAACGGCTGCAGCTGCTGTATTATTTACGCGGGTTAGCAACTTTTAATAGCCTAACTCGGCGGCTCTTGCGACGGGAGGGTTAGGGGTTAGTGGGTTAGTTACGAGGCACATCCACATGCAGCCTGGGAGCGGCGGACACATTGGAGCAAGCATGAGAGTCGGTTCTCTGTATGTCTATGGTCCACCCCTTCAGCTGGGTCACAACCTCAACACGTTGATCGGATTATGTTAGTTTAGTGCTCGCCCTCCCATGCCCCTATGAAAACAAAGCGCGAGGCTGTATATTCATGTGCTCCTCTTGGAATACTTGACTGTCTCTTCGGTAGTTGCGGAGTATCTGGCATGTGCAAGGGTCGTGAGCGTCTTTAAGGGTGTGTGGGCGTGTTGAATGCACGTGTTGCTTCTCGGTCCTGGGCCCTGGTCCGGAGGTGCTCATTTACAAGGTAGCTACCAAAAGGGGGTCACAACTTTGTGATATCCCCTATTGCAGCAGTGCCGTATTGCCCTCCTATAGCACATTGTGCAAGGCGCATCGCTGTGGCAAGTGAAGCCTGGCGAGGTACCCTGGGGCGTGATGCCCTGCATCACAACATGATTGTGCCATTTGGCAGGTAATGCATGACGGGGGGGCATAACACATATGGTATAAAGAACTTGCAAAAAGAAAAAGGCATACCCTCCCTGACCTTAACCACAAGAGCAAGGGGAGGACAAAAGAAGGAGGAAGGAGGAAGGAGGGATGTGTGTGGGAGGAGATGGGTGTGTGGGGATGCCAATATCATTGTGTGTGTGCGTGTTTCTTGGAAGGGCACACAAGAAAAAAGTGCATTGATGCTGTATATTTTGTATATAGAGCACGCTGTGGGCGACACCAATGAGGCGGCGCACCAGGTTTTGGTCACCCCCGATGATCAGCCCACTGGGCACCTATAGTGTTGCCCAAAAGAACTTCTTGCAATCATAAATAGACTGCAACACCTAAAAAAATGTGGGTTTTTTGTGCAATAACTTTTAGAGGGTAATATCAAATTAAGTTTTCGGTCAGCGTTAAGGCGGGAAGAAAATTGCTTTGCAGGGGGAGGATAGCACGGAAGCCCATTAGCCCAACCCCCCCCCTCCCCCTCCTTGGTCGCCGTGCCGGGAGGGGGGTTTGGGCTGGCGCTGCCCTACCTGCCGTGCCGGGGGGGGGGGGTCCGACCCCAACATACATGGCTAAAAATGATCCCCACGCCGCGCTGATCATTTTGATTACACATATGTGGGGGAAATTTTTTTCGTGAAAAAAATTTTCCAGGCCAAAATTTGTGTTCCGGCGCCTTTGGTGGCCACATCCGTCCTTACACAAAACAAAAGGCCCGGCACGGAAGCCCATTTCTGGAACCCCCCCCCCCTTCCTTCGCCGGGTGCCCATGCCACCCCCCCCCCCCCCGCAAAGCAATTTTCGGGCCGCCTAATATTCGCCAAATATCAAATATTGATGTCTGGATATTAACTCATAAATTAATGCACAACGAAACGGCCGTATACCTGCAAGTTCTTGGCCCATGTAGTAGCTAATGCGGCCAGGTCCTTGGCCCTGCATACGGCCATTCCAATCACCCACAAATAGGCGGGTGAGCGGAGCCATGAGATGTGGTTGGGGAGCCCAATGAATAGTTGGGTCCAAATAACACCGGCACACGGGTAGGCATCCCCGCGGAGGATAAAAGTGAGGGGCCGCTTCCAATTGCTGGTGCCCACTAGCGATGGACGCGATTGGATGTAGCGGGCCCAGGATTACAGCAGCCAAGAGTGGCCACTGGTAGGGGGATCCGCAACAGACCCGGGTGGCTCTAGCTCAAGGGGCTTGGCCAACTCCTTCCATGTGTCCCTGAAGTGGTCCCGGGAGGGGATGGGCCGGGGGAATGGGAGGCCCGTGGCGGCGGTGTACGCGGCCCCCTGGCAACTCATGAACCCCGACACATGCCAGAAGTTGTCCTTGGGGACATTCAAGTCCATAAGTAGCCTGATCAAGTCAAGCGCGAGGCATATTGCTCTATTTGCTTGTTGCGGATCAGGGGGAGTTGGGCAACCTCGGTGGCCTCATACCATCGGGCCTTGGCCAAAGGGGATGAGGCCACCCACTCGCCAAGTAGTTGTGAGACCAAAGGGTCACGCAAACTCTTGGCCCCACTCAAACAGCTAAGCGTCATGCTAAGCTCGAGAAGGGTGTCACGAGATAAAGGCACAACAAGAGCGACACAAGGGAAAAGGGTGGTTGGCAGTGGGGTGAGTGGGGGGACCGGGGAGGGGTGTCTGGGCCTACATACCCACCCCAAAGACTATGCAACTCTCTAGCATCCTGTTCTGCACTCTTTGACCAACCAAACACCCTAAGGGGGCACAATATGCGTACAAACAAAGCGGTGCAAATGAACCAAAATTACGTTACCGTGTCACTTTTTGGCACGTTAATTTTTAACACCTTTAAGGAACAAAAAAATTAAAATTAACCATATTGGTTTTACCGTAGGTCTCAAGGGAGCGCTGTAGAGGGATATTTGGGGCTGTTGAGGATTGCTGAGGGCTGTCAACCTAAACCCTTGAACACTCAACTAATAGCTCAACAACACACAACAACCAGCCGCAGTAGGCGACACATATATGAATTGATTGGGATGGGGAAGGGGTAGGTTTGAGTGGCAAAGGAAATGGGTGAAGGATGCTACAACACAACATGGAGTATCGGCATTTCTAGAAAAACCTTTTGCCGTGTGAACAGATGAAGGGCGGGGAAGTATGAGTTCACTGCCAGCAGTGGCAGTCTCTTGGCAGGCGCAAATCAACTTGAAGTGCAACACTGGCCCAGGCCGCATATCAAGCAAGGCCCAGGCTGAGTTCAACAATGGCCAAGGCTGGGGTTCAGCCACAGCCAGGGCTGGGGTTGAGGCAGGGCCGGAGCCATGATCCATGCAACGCTCGGGCTGGAGTTGAGCCACACCACGCCCCCCGCATGGGCAAGACCTAGATGTTGGTGATGAGGTTCAGGTTAAAGTATGGCTTGGGCAACCCACACCAAGATTCATGCTAGCCTTGGAAAGGAGGGGGCTTGGGCTGATGTAGCCTGGGCAATCCCATGTCTGTTGATGCAGTTTGGCAAGGAAAATAGCTGTTCCACATTACATGACCCAAGGGCCAAGGACAGAGCCAAGCGCAAAATAATGTGCATGCATGGCCAGCACTTACACAGCTGAATGACTGGTTTTCACAAGAGAAGAAGCCCTCCTTTGATTCCATTTTTGCAAAGCACCAGTTTCCATCGATTCCATGAAAGATGCTTTGATCTCTTACCACACCTCCAAAGAAAACACAGTCTTCTGTACCGCACTTTAAGTTGATGAGTTAGCTTTCCCCATCAGAGAGTTTGTGCACTGAAAATACAAAATTGTTAGAGACAGCACAGACGGCGAGCGGTGGATTTTTCACACCAACAAAGCTGCGGTCCATTTGACCTGCAGCACAAAACACACCATCACACATGCTTCCTGCAGCTGGAGGCCGTGAGAAAAATGTCTTGGCCTCAAAAACATTCACACTGTTCATGATGATACTTTAGAGTCGGGGGTGGGGGGCAGGATCCGCTGGTGGTAACCAGCCGTTCTCATACATGTTTCGAGGACAACATGTGTGTATGCATGCACACAGACTGCCACACCTGAATTTGCTGTCGCTGACCTCAACCTGCCACGCCCAGAAAGTGATATGGTACACGGCAAAGCACAGCAGCGGAGTGTCAGCGACAGTTGGGCGGAGGACACTGACTGCCAGGCACCAGACAACGATCAGATGTCTCAGGGATGGGGGTCCTGAAACCACAATCCGCTGCTTTGGGGCGAAGCTGAGAGAAATGGTGAGAGAGAAGAGAAGAAAGAGAGTCTGGGTGTCAGGGAACAAGGTTGTACAGATATGCAACTTGGAGTTTAGAAATTTAGGCCTTTCTGCTTGTGGGTTATGTGCTTAGGACCCAGGCGGGAGTTTTCGCATAAAGGGATGCATCGTGCATATTCAACAGCAGCAGTTTAGGGATGGGAATCAGGGACAGGAGCATCCAGGTCCACAATTTACACACACTATACACACCCCTCAGCAGCTTGCTCAAGGAACATTGTGCATGGACACAAAATGTTGCCCCAGTGAAGCAGGCTTCCACTCACTGACTGCACACAAACTGAATGTGGAATGCCAAGCCCGGTGTGGACATGTTGTCCCATCCTCTTTTTACTGCAAACAGGCTTTGAGTGAGCCTTGCAAGAAGGAGGGACTATCTGCTGGAGAGGCCGGACAAGCCGGACAAGCCGCCCTTTTTATTCCAGGTGATCACTTGTGGCCAAATATTGGCTAGCTCTGCCATAATTGCCATTGAACCCCATTTAGTGCACACGTGCTAAAGGGCCAACGGGTGCACGTCTTTCGTTTTTTCCACATCCAAAAACTTGGGCAGGCATCTTTGCCAACGTCGGTGCATCAGCCTCTCCCACTACCATGTTGCCTAGTGGGCCACCCAGACACTTCACAAGCATATTTATTAACCACAATACCATAATACCCGCCACCGCCTTGGTTCACTACTTCTGCGCCTGAGGATTTGATCACCTCATGAGTGTTCTCAAAAAGTGCCCACATCCATTGAAAAACCGAAATACCTGCAGCACATACATCATCGGCCGCTGATCCACCACTTCTTGTCCCTCCCTGGATGGAGAAGAGTACGTCATATGCAATCAACAATGCCGTGACATTGCCTCTCAGTTTGAAATCATAAATTACTGACTGGGGACGTGAGATGAGGTGCATGCACGGCTTTCTTCAATGTGCAGGGTACACATTGAAGTGGGCAGAGGGGAGGGGGCTTCCAGCCCCTGAAAATAACAGGGCTGCAATTGTATGTGCATACTGGGTATTCCCTCTGCGGTTGTGTAATGCTCAGAAATGGCCAACATATTCAACACCGGTTCAACATCGACGGCGGTGTTGCACTGGTGTGATGTGGTGGATGGCAAAATCACTGTGTTAGAGAGTAAAACTCACACCTAACCTCCACATGGCAGGGAGGAGAGGGGGCCAGTACCAGCATTTTGTACCATAGGTCATGTGCCTTTGAACTTCACGGGTATGTTTTGACCGGCACAAGCTTTGTGGTGCAGTGCGTGTTGGGGACTTCCAGGGCTTCCATCCGTTTTTCGGATTGGTGGTTGTCTTGCTCCCATTCCAAAATCCAAATTTTGGCAGAAATGAAGCTGTGTTGTTGAAAGATAACAGGTTTGGACAGATTAGTCCGAGTACACAGGGTGCTGCGAGTAAAACTGAGAAATATTTTTCTTATTCCACAGGTTTTCTACAAATAAAATCAGGTTTTCTACAAATAAAACAAAGGCACTAAGTTACTCAGTTTGACACGAGGAAGCGAGCTATCTTGCCTTTATGTCCTACTTGGGGAACCCAGCTTCGAGGAGATGTCGTGGCTAAATTTTGGCATTCCTCACCCCGCATTGTTGAATTTGAACAAGTTGGCCTTGTTGTTGCGTTCGAATTTGTGATCCAATGTCTCAATTTTGTCTCTTGGGAAGGAAGCTTTTTGACTTCTGAAAAGGCACTGCAAACCAGTTCTCCAATGCAAGACCTTTTTGCAGAGGCAAGTGCATCTTGGGGAGGCCGTCTACTCCACTGGTGCAAAAAACTCACCGGTGTATGCCACTTCATGTACCTGTCGCTGGAGTTGTGGCCACAACAGTGGTCACGACGATGCTACTCATGCAACACAATTTTTTTTTGCCGCATGAGCAAGACAATTGAGGTGTGACCACCACCATCAATGTGGCAGGATTTCAACAACTTGTACCCATGGAAGCAGGACTTAGACTTCATTCCAAGAGGTCTTGCCGCAAATGCTTCCCGAGGGTGTGGGGGTAAGAATAAAACACGTGGAGGGTGGCCTTTGTCTGTTGGACAGGGTGGAAGGCAACGAACGTTATGTTTCACACTGTATGGCAGGCATTCAGTTGGTGGAGGAGGGGGTCTAGTCGGAGTTTGAGCTCTCCCTAAGGCCTAGCGCTCTGGGCGGCACTTTCTGCATGGTGGAAATTGAGATGCGAGGTGGGGTACCAGTGCCGCTCTATGTCACTTGACAATTATGCAGTGCTATGTTGTGGGATACTCGGTTAGCAGGGGGGAAGACCATGTTGTGCGAAAAAGATGACTTGAGACACCTAGTGGCACAAATGCAGGGTTGAGACTAGACCACGTCAATGTACAAGCAAGCCTCTAAGCCGCGCACAACTATGCCAAAGCTAGGGCTGAAGATAGATCCTTGAAAGAAAAAGGAAAGGAAGCAAAAGGAGGACCACCCACAAGCAATAGCTGCGAGCACAACTAGACTGGAAGTGGAACAACGGGCTAGGGAAGGATGGCAAAAGGGTCAATGGCAAAATGCATGATAGGTATGGGGTGTGGTTTGGCAATGCCCATAACCACACCTTTGTAGTTGATGTGTTGGGGTGTTGCGGGGAGTGCTCTAAGCGCTCCTTTGGGGATCAGTGAGGGTGCCCAATGGTGCTTTGGACATACGATCCCTTATGGAGGCGCCTGAGTTATGGAGGACGTGATGGCATGCACCTGATGGCACACTCATGCACGCCTTGTTGACATTGGTACCTTGACATTGGTGCTGCCTCACAGCCATCATTCAATTGATAGCCAAGCTACCCCTTGTGCAAAGCATAGAGGCATACAGTGATTTGGGGCCTAAGTTGAATTTGTCCCTATTCTGCAGCAACGTCTGGATTGCACCCACAATGCAATTAGTTGGTGGTTCGGGTGTATTTAGAAGTACGAACCCCCCCCATGAAAATTGAATGATTGCATGATTGTAAGATTGAATGAGTCTATTACCTATATTACCACAAGTGTTGATTACCCGCTCTACTCCGCTTCCTCCTTGTGTCACTTACGTCCGTGCTGAACCCATCATTGTTCCACAACGCCTTTGCTCCACAACACCTTTGCTGTACCCATTTGTGTGGTATCACTGACCTTTGTATTGAAGCAATCACTTTCTCCCAACATTCAAAGAGCGGTCAATCCTATCCCCAATAGCTCCCTGAAAACTCACCATCCCCTGCTTGTCCCCACAGGTCAGCTCACTCCAACCATCTTCCATTGGTTCCAAACCCAAGGCATCCCATTGCGTGATCATGACGCCTTGTGGGTACAAGGAGCAAATTATGGATGCGATTTGTGGCCCAATGCTAGTTCTGGGATTTGAGGTTTGCCAAAGGCAATTGTACATGACAAAGGATCTCATGTGGTGGCAGTTTTGCGCCCCCAAAATCCCAAGTTGCCAAACCTTATCCTGAAGCTACAAAAGCATTACAACTACAACATAACACTGAAATGGAGTTGAAGAGCTATTGCCATTTAGAGCACCCTTTTGCCGAGCAGATTTCATCTTGAACAATTGAACATCGCCACTAGTGGCCTTGGGTCGGCACACGGTGGCTTTGGGGGACACCATGCGTGCTATGGCTAGCAAGTGCAGTTGCATTGTTGGGTATTTTTGCTCGTCGCATGCAATCCATGCCTTGTCTAAGCTGCAGGGGTTGTGGGTGCTGAATAAATTCATGGGTGTTCAATGTGCAACCATTAATTAAAATACTTGCAACCTTTATGGACCATGCCTTTCACTTGGGGGGGGGGGGTTTATGTGCTCGGCCGCAACAGAAAAAAAATGTGGTAAAAATGTGGTATTATGTGGTATTATGTGGTATTATGTGGACTTTTGGCCTTCAAAATTTTTCCAAACACATGGCCCTGGATGGCCAGTTTTATTTCTTGGTGTTGTTTGGATGCATGCCAGTAATTCCTGAGGGGCTCCATGCATGCTATGAATCTGTGGCGTTCAATGGACACAAGCAAACCACAACACTTTCAGTCTAGGTGAAGCCCACATCAGTCTTTACTCCAATCGTCCTTCCAAATCTCCATTATAGTGTGTCATGAAAGCTTGCCGCCGGCCATTGTTATCCAGACCATGCCCACGCTTCTTTTTTTGGGCCTCATTGCTCGACTGCGACAAATAGTCATCATGAGTCAAGGAATATGGGGATTCCATGTTAAGACAACCGTGATACGTGACATGGAACATTTGACGCAACAAGCAAACAGCAACAAACAGTAAGAACCACAGCACTGCTCACAAGCACAATGGTAACCATCATTCCTCAGTGACTTTAACCTCAGAGAAAGGCGCCGGCACCGCGTTGTGCACCGCGCGCACACCGCACAGGCGTTTCTAGCAACCCTCTTCTGCATTTTTCAAGTTTTTTTTTTCAGGGTGGCAAGGACGCCGTGGCCTAAGCGGTACGCATACAACAACGGAGGCCTCCACTCCAGCCTCCTCACCAAAGGTGGTTGTAGCTGCCCACACCCCCTGCCAGGGGAGGGCCGTAGGAAGAGGAAGAAGAAGATGTAGAACTCTCCGGTACGGCCGCTCGACCGAAGAGCCTAGTGCCCCACAGGGTGCCCAAGCCTGTGGAGCCGTTTCGAACATTTCGCGTTTCGACATGTTGCTCAATGGGGTGCCCATTCCCCTAATGCAACCGTTTCCGTGTGCCCGTATCGGTTCGTTTCGCGTTTCGATTGTCACGACGTCGGTTACGAGGAAGCCTCCTCTTCCTCTTCATCGGTGGATGTAAGTGTCGAGCCTGAGGATGATGAATCCGAATCCGAATCAGAATCGGAATCTGAACCATGACGTCTCGTGGCCAGTGGCTACCCATAAATGCCACTTGGGAAGTGGTCCCAGGGGCCGTAGGGCTCATAGCGCACATTGCGCACATTCAGAAATTGCTGAATGTGCACAACGGCTCGCACCATCAAGTGCAATTTCTGCATGCGATCCGGAAGGGTACTCCCACACTCCCAAACACCCCAACTGTGAAGCTGTGTCAACACGTGCTCCGAACAGGCGCGCAAGAAACTATGCCCATCATTTGTGTTTGCTTTCCAGGGAGGCATGTCCAGTTTTTTGGGCTTGGGATATGGGGTGATTGAGCCCAGTCGGCCACCAAATCCACCATCCAATAGATGGGCTTCACCAGGCTCCATCCTCTGGAGAGGGGGTCCCAACTCCTTCATGATCCGCGCGTCACCGCGCACCCCACAAGAGATGCCGCCAAACCAGCGGCACCTGTGGCAATTGTCCGCCGTCGCGACAGTCATCGCAACCTGGCTTGTCGCCCTATCCCGCAGCCACGGCACACGGCCTCACCACAAGGGAGGTGCAAATAGTGGTGAGGTGCAAAAGACAGCACAAGGGGAAAGAAAAAGTTGTCCGTGCACGTGGAAAACGCCCGCACCGCGTGCGCACCGCGCGGGCGCCTTTCTCTCAGGGACCATCGAGAAATATGTGCAAAATATGTGCAAGTACGTGCAAATATGTGCACCACATAATCCCCCCCCCTAGCTTTCACCTTGTCACCTAGCTTATTTTGAGGGCCAAAGGGTTGCACTGCAGTAGCCCCCCTTGACAACGGAATTGGTTGCGTCAGATTCTGTGCACTGAAATCTTAATTGAACGCTGAAGCATTTCGGGCATGCAACTATAGGAAACAATTTTTCTTTTGGCCACAAGGTGTACACCTACTAAATCTATTGCCTTCGGCAAGGCACCTCAAAGAGATGAGTGATGTTGATGCTGAAACTCTAGTACAAACAGGCCCAAAACACTGTTTCTGGGGGACAGTAAGCACTACTAGGAGGGCCTAAGTGGTGCCACATGGCTCCCCATGGGTTTATATGCACTCCCATTGGCACCTATTGTCACCCGTGCTAGCGCTTGATCTAATAACCTCTCTCGAGGTTCATTGTGATGCCTTTCCCCTAAGGTCTGCAAAACATTGGCTTTTCCATCCTCCATCCAAAAAGGCATGAAGTTTGTGGCTGAGTTCCCCACCTACCCTGTGTTACATTTCCCACATCAGTGGTGGTGAACACCCTCCAGACTTCACTGTCATGGGAATGACTAAATGTGAAGCATGCTGGCACCTGGCACCAGCATGGGAAGGACGCAGAACGGCAGAAGTAGACAAATGCTTCGCTCTCACCTTCCCGAAACACGTTTACCCATGGGCATAGGACAAGCAACCTGGACAATTTCTGCTTGAAAATTCGCCCCAGGGCATACACCTGGAAATACCAAGCAGCATACTTTCTCAGCCCTTATGGCAAACCCCCACCTGCCCACCAACGTTTTGACAAATAGGTGGGGAGTGGGTTGCAGCAGTACCATGGTGGCTGAAGTGGGCGCATGCCTGAAGTAATTCGCAGCTGTGGAAATAGACCTATGCGAGACCCTGTGGAGCCGTGCTGCTAGTTGGGGCGGTGGGCCAACGCGAGAGCCATTTCTGCCCTCATTCTGTGGGCAAAAGTGTGGGATAAAAGAGTTGGAAGTACAGGGAACAGCGCAGGCCTGGGGGGAGGGGGGTTCGTGTTTGGCACTCTTCTTTTTTGCCAAATTGCTGGCTGTTTGGACTAACACTGTAGGCAATGGGCCAAACTTAACAGCCTTACTTCGGATTGCGTGGCAGTTCTTTTCGCTGTGTTCAGCATTGAAGTTATTTGGCCAACATGGTTACTGCAGACATGCAGTGCTGCATTGGGGCATGGGGGAAAAATTCTGTTGGAAACCTCAATGCAGTCCTGGGCAATTTTTAGACGTTTACACCTCAACTGCGATACCCTGCACAAAGTGACATGTTCGGTGCCAGCCCAATAACCATTTGGCAGCAAGGAATACAGTGATATGGTGGGGTGGTGCTGGGTGATGAGGTGGTGGTGGTGGTGGTGGTGGTGGGGTGCCTGTCATGATATCTGATAGCACACGAGTACACCCCCCCCCCCTTTTTGCGCAAGCACCTTGCTCCTTGTCTAAGCACCAAGACCCGGTCTGACCGTCACTTTTGCCGAATTTTCTGACCATGGCTTTTACAGTCAGAAAGTAGGCAAAGTGTGATTGTGTGCCGATTGTAGAGGGAAAGAGGGGCTGTTTCATGCTCACGCTCATAACAACATTCTGCTTGGGTCTCAGGCATGTGACAAGCATGAGGTGAGCAAAAAAATGAATATTGAGATGGAGGAACTCTTTGCTCCAGGGATGATTGAAAAGACCAAACACCTGAGGGACACCGAGCAAATTCCTCACCCTTCACATGCACAATTCGCAAGCTCCTGACGCCCCTGATGGGCAGTGAGGACCTCCAGAACTTGCTGAAATTTGCCTGCACATTGTGTTCTAGGGCCCTGTTGCGACTTGTGCTTAGGGTGAGGTATGGGCAGGTTTTTGGGACATGCTTTCTTCTGGTACCGCGCGTCGCGCGGTTGCACTGCCTTGTCTAAGCACCGGGACCCGGTCTGACCGTCACTTTCCTGACCTGGCTGGTGCTTGCGCAACAGGGGGGGGGGGGTACACAACTACTACTTCGGGGGGCTGTAGTACATTCTCGATGTGCAGTCAAATGCTGGCTGAACCCTGGACCCATCCTCCCAAGAACTTCTTCTTGTTATGTGTCCTTTAAAGCATGGCTGTTTTCCAGAAAAATCTGCAATAAAAACAAGCTTGACCAGCGGTGAGTGCTGTTTGCTGCGTTGCGCTCAGCTGTTTCATGCACTGTACCTCATGCATCCGCCCATTCGTAGAACAAATATTGAGGCCAAAATCATGGCAGACTGAGGCATTGTGCAGTAGATGATGTCCCACCAGCCCGGATCCGTCACACGCTTGAGAAGCAGATCACTGCAGACCATTGCATAACTGTTGCAGAATTGGTCCATCTGCGGAAGGGGAAGCATCCGAATTGCTGGAACTGTGACCACAGCTGTTCCTGATATCCTAAATTATTGAGATTGCTTCTGGGCCCTAAAAGTCTGAAGGGGTTTTGGAACTATGTCCCATCCAGAAACCGTATGTAAAACCTTTTTTGCCTCGAATGGAGTGCAAAGAAATTGCACCATTGGTTTTGCTATATTCTTTTCAACAAATGAGTCTCAATTGGAGTGAATGAAAGAAGTTGGATGGGTGGGTAGGGTTGGGGTGGGGGGTGCAAAAAGCACCCAAAAAGCTTAGGCATGCAGGGGTTGGAGGTTGATCCTCACCAGAACCTTGTACAACTGTGTTCGGCGCCCAGTGACATGCATGGGGCACAGGCATAATGCATTTTTCGAAGGCGTTTCAAAGCAATCAAAAGAAGGCACTTTGCGCACCGCCCCAAAGAGATCCATTCTAGGGGGGCTTCGAAACAAGTCTCGCTCTGCAAGAGGCCCCCGCAGCACTCCTCTCCCCCCCTTGACATTCAAATTTCTGTCCAAGCCTGGCATCTCCTTCAATCCCCACTGCTCTCCCTGAGCTACTTTTGGGTCGAGCTACTTTTGGGTCCTGCTTGGTTCACAGCCAAAATCTGGGTACAGGCCTCAGAACTACCCACACTAGCACGATCTTGGTGCTCATCCCCATGTGGGTGCGCAGAAAAGCCTCTTCTTATGGGATGTATGTTGGGGCAATCGAATAGAGGCCGCCTTTGAGGATTTCGCACTCTAGGCACCCCGGGTGGAAAAGTCCCGTAACGAATAATAGTACTCCGGTCATCTGCTGCACATGGTAGAGAAGTACCGCAAGAACTTGCTGTCCTTTGGTATGGAAATCAATGGCCTCCCACGCACAACCAAGCCCACAGGCCGAAAGGCACCCAAGCGGTCTTACAGCGACATCGAGTTGCTATTTGATGACGAAGACTCTGATGATTGCAGGTTCGAATTGCTTTTGCCCCATAAATACCTCCGGACACTTTCGTCCCAATGCCGGCACTAGTCTAATGGAACCCAATGTGGTACACTCAGGGTACGCCTGGCACCGGCATGGGTAGCCTGCCGAGTCGGTCTGGTATAGCGACGGTAGCCTGTTGGAGGGGCGTGCTGGCACAGTGGTGGTCAACGGGCCCATGCGTATCCGAGCAAGGGTACTAGGCCCACAGACGATCTATACGGCTAAAATGTACGGAGTATGGATCGCGGCGTGTCTAGGCAAGCCAGGGGACTCCATAGTGCTTGACAATCGAGCGGTGGCCCGGTGCATATCCAAGCCACCCAGCCCACAATCTTCTGACTACGACTTGCATAATGCAGCATATTAGCTCATCTCACCCAAGTCACTCCAAGTACTTTCGGCGCGAGGGCGCTGGGACCCAAGAAAGCACATAGCCTGCAAGACTACCAAGACAGAATTAGCAACGAGTTGGCCCACTGTGCGGCCCGCGCACGCAGTACTTTGCCCCCCTGTCGTGGCCCGGGGAGCATGCACATCACCAGCGGATATCCTCTAGAACCATCATATGATGCCATCCCCAACACACAATTGGATTGTAAAGTCTCACCCGCAAAAACTGGTCCCAAAAGCACATGGGACGTCATGGTTGCCCCTTTTTGCTGTCAACCGAGACAAGTTGGGACCATGGCTTTGGGGGACACTACGGTGGCCGGGATACGGGGCACCATGGGAAACCAAGCTGGCACGATGCCCGCGATGTGGACAACACCATGGGCAAGCAGTGCAGCAGTGCCTCTTGGCCTGCCCCTCGGAATCCCGATTCTGGGACATCTGTACGGATGCATTGGAGATGTGGAGGCCAGAGGTGCTAAAGTGGCGGCAAATGGCATTCACGGACGAGCTACAAATGTGCACCAACTTGAAGTTCCTGCGCTCTTGCAGCAATCTTTCCTGCCAGTCCAAACACATTGGAGGGTGGTGGTCGCCACGTGGCAGTTCCATGTGATCCAGGGGTTGCAGGCGTGGGCTTTGAATAAAAATGCAACATGCCCCATCCTTCGTCAACAACAAGAGGCCCTGACACGTCATCCCGCCTGTTAAAGGAGCCCTACCACAGGCAGCTAAACCTACTGCCCGCAACATATGGAATCATGTTAGGGGGGTCCTGTCCATTCCACCACGGACACGGCGGCAATTCAAAGATACCGCGCCTGCGATGGAGGACCCGAGATGGCAGTTGACGCAGGCAGCCACCACCGCAGAGCGCGCAGGTCCTAGATGCCATGGCTCGGCACCAAAGAGCCATCGTTGCCACTAGCACCAACGCTAGTCTCATCGCCGAGTGAAGCGCGGGACATCCCTGCTGCGCCCTTCTTGGTGCAGGCCCGACAAACCATGCTACATATGCAGTCCAAGGCCGCACGGTTATGTATGCAAGCAGTGGCGAGGCATTGGCCCAACAAGCCACCGCCTAGAGACCCTACTATCGGCGCGCCATTGTGAGCACCTCCGGGAGCAAATGTACTTCCTTCACACAGAACAAATGATGCGGTGGTACGTAGAGGCACAACGTGCGGGGTGCCGGCAGTTGTGGCTGGCGGATTGTCGCCACTTGCACCTCCACCAATGGCGCATGGCCGCATATCTTGATGCGCCGTCCACAGTGGTGGTCGAAACTTGCCGTGGCATCCCTGTGTGGGCAACAAATCCATTTGTTGTGGTCCAGTGACATCCAAACAGAGGAGACACGCGGGTGGCAGCACTTGTCCCAAGTGCACGTGGTTACCTTGACTACTGTACAGAGGACGACCTTGTCGGCCCTCCACCAAGCGGCCCATAGTAACACTGCATGGCTCGCAAAACGCCCTCGGAATAGTCCCCAGCACGTGGTGCACAAGCAGCGCAAGACGGAAGGATTACTAGAATTGGAGGTCCCCGCCAACCTTCAAGATACGGAGATCCCACGGGAAGACATAAGCTATGGTATTGTTTTGAATGGATTGTAACATCCCTGAAAGGTCCGGGAGGACGTACACACCCATGCAAACGGGACGACAGGGGTGTGGCAAGGCGCAAGATTTGTTCGGCTAGGTAGGGATAGGTATTGCCCATCCCGCACCCGGCCCTACCGGCCCTATCACCCATGACCCACGATTGCATATAAAGTCTGATGTCTGATGTGTGATGTCAGGTGTGGGTGTGATGCTTGGAGGAAGTTGTTGGGGAGGGGGGTTTGGGAGAAATTGGGCCTAAATCATGAACCGCCCGCCCCCCCCATATGAAAGAAAAGACAAAAGTAGAGGGGAAAACAGGAGGCCTTGGAAAATGGGAGAATTGAAAAACCATCGATCATTGGGGAACCACCTTGGAAAACAAGAAACATAGTAATTACAAAAACCAAAAAAAACATGTGGGAAAATGGGAAAATTGAATAATCATTGGAAATCAATGGGAACCAATGGGGGAACACCTTGGAAAACAACAACCAAAAGAAAAGGTGCAATGGAAAAACACACACAAACAGGCACATGGACACATGAGGGCACCACCATCTCATTCATCGATGACTCCATCCATGTCATCCACAGGTTGGGAGCAGCAGGGTTGGGAGCTGCTAGGCGGGGCTGCAGAACGCGTTACACGGTCCGTATCGGGCACAAAGGCATCCCATTGTGCCAACAAAGGCAACGCATGCTGAATAGCAAGGTCACTTGCTTGTCGACGGCTGCTTCCATTTGGTAGCTTCACACCAAGCACATTGAGACAATGGGACAACGCGGCCCTTGTCCAATCGCGCAGCTTGCCATTTTGTGCCGCCATTACTACCTTTGCCTGCATCATGGCGACACCACGCCCCTTGTCTGGTTTACGTGGTGTTGCTAATAGTTTTCACCATCCTCGCATCCGCACCATTCACCGCCACCTCTGTAGAAGGGTGCGGACGTGGAGAAAAGCATGCATGACAAACCAAACATGTGTTGCACCAGATGCGAACCACCTGCTTGCATGTGGCATACTGCATACCTCTTCAAAAAGTGATTAAGTCATGGTTGCCAGCTTGTGTGTCAGGGGTACCATTTGGTGCAACAACTGTGACCACATCGACCTTGTGCCGTTCTGCACCCTTTCCACATGGTGCCGTTGTGGTCAGTGGTGTACTCGGCCCTCCAAAGAAGGGCTGGATGTCACCATCATCAGCCACTGCTTCACTGCCTTGTGGGCATTGAAGCCTTGTAGCTTCCACTGATTCTCGTGCACTTAGTTGCCGTGAAACCCTTTGCCGTGGGCGCAGATCAAAACGCGCACCGGCAGCAAGGTGGTCCGCAGCACCTTGTCCCTTTGCCCATTGCTGTAAAGGGGGCAGGTTGGAATGCACTGCCATGCACATGCTAAGGACATGTGTCTCCACAATGTCCTGCATACTACCGTTGAACGTCCCACATAACGAGATGGCACGCTCTACAGCAGCTTCTGCGGGCCAATATGTTCGCAATAACGCAAGGACACGCCACACATTGACCCACTGTGCATGCACCTTTTCGGGGAGCAAAGTCTCCCACATCTTGGACATTTGCACGTTTGCAAAGTGCTTTACCATGTGCTCCTTAAGGCCCTACCGACCGTGCAAAGGAACGGTTGAAGTGCACATGTGCTGCATGCAACTCATCTTGGTGTGACGCCATGAAACGCCGCAAGTGCTCCACGCCATATGTGGCATGCTCACCGATCAGCGGAGCTAGCAAACGGCCATGGTCCAACAAAACGGCACACTCCAGCACCCACCTTGGGTCAATCGTTGCATGGCCCTCCGTGATGCTAGCAAGCAACACATCAGTTACTGCACGTGCCTCAACACTTGGAAAAGGGGAGGATGTTGCACACTTTCGCCCACCTGAATTGAACCGGACCAACTGCACACCATGCCACTCACCTATCACAATTTACTCCTTGAACTGTAACCAGCCCGGACCCTCCTCGCAGGATACCTTCGGTAACCGTGCCTGTAGCATATCTATGGCAGTGGCTAGATGTGCCCCAGTGGGCGCACACAGCTATGCCACATTGTTAAAACACCGCATACCATGCAGGATGTCCCCATAAACCAGCGCCCATGCAAGTAAAGCGGCATCATGGTAGTCCTCCAACACATCCTCCTCTTTTGTTGAATGTTGCACCTTCAAATGCAAATGCCGTGCCACCCAGGCGACATTGGCTAAGAAAGCACCGTTGCGGCGCGCATTTGCCTGCGATCACCTAATGCGATGACTAGTGGGGATGAGTTGCAAACCACTACGCTTATCACGCTTCACATGGTCCTCAACACCCTTTTGAAACTCCTTCCATTGCCGTGCCCCATTGTACAAGGCCCGTTGGCGACCCACAGCTACCATGTAATCAACATGGGTAGGGCCAGCAGCCTCCAATGCATGACCCAGCTTGCACTGCAACACATGGCAGGGCTCACCCATGAGGGTCATCGGGACCAACCATATCCCAATCGGGGCCAACACATCGTTTTCAATGGTGGAGACATCAACAACTTGTCGTGCACTAGCACCCCGCACCCCCAGGATGGAAGCCCCGTCCAGTGCAAATGTCACAACCCTCTTCGCCCACCAATCGCAGTCCGGAATCAAAGTCTGTAAGTAAGACAGAATCCAGCTGCTTTGTTCCCTCCTGTGCATCACCACACGCCACATACACCATACCAAGGAACACTTCACACATGCCACCAGGGCCAATCCCAGGAAAACAAGTAGGATGGCATATTCATCTATGCTATGCCTTTGTGTGTCCGAGCCGTCAAGCAACAATGCAATGAAGGCTGTCATATATAGGACGTTTGTGACATCATCCTGCATGGCATCATGCATTGTAGCAATTGCCTTCTCAACTATCCACCGCCCCGAAGCATGGTGCCCCGGGGCATATGTCGACGAGCAATGAAGAAGAATCCGCTCACTTATGGCACGGATGGAAGTGCACATCCGCAACCCAATATACACCTCAACCAACCGTGACAAAGTGGCTACCTAGGCATCAGTCAATGGCACACCAATGTCCATGGCCTCCCCCCTAATGAAAACAGTGTTCCTTCCCACCACTTCGCTTGCGGCAGCACTGGGGCACAATGCACGATATCGTTCGGCACAATGCTGCCGGAAACTGTCCTTGGCCAATTTGAGGTGGTGCCTTGGCCTATGCAAATTCTTGCGCATTGATGTTGTGCCGCGTGACAACCCCAAGTGGCTTTCCAATACTTCCCTTCGCCATGTGTTGTGGCTAGAGGTCTTCATGCGCATCCCCGGGCCAGATGCTCCTTGTACCAAGGCAAACTGGCCCTGGGGGAGTGTGCCACCCAAGGAATGTCAGTCACATCAGCCCACACACAACACACACACTCAATACCACCACATGCCGTAAACTGAAACTGCCAATGAGCATCCACAAACGCCTGTAGTGTCTTTGGACCACTGTAGGGTTGCCTGGGGGCAGCCTGCATCAACATGCACGCTGCATCCTTCCCTGCTGCAGCCAATGGAATGGACCGCACCCTATCTTGCTCTACCGACCGTGTCACTAAGGTTTGTGACATACCATGCTCTGCATGCTGCTCATCCCACTTCTTTGCTTGCTGTGCTCTGAGTTGCATCTGATGCTCCTCCACACGCACTTGCAAATGCCTTGCAACTTGCACCTTGCGTTTGTACAATAGCTGTGCTACAACCTCAACCCATTCTGAAGATGGCTGTTTCACACCAAATCACAGGATGTCTTGCTGTTAGTGGAAACATGAGGTAGCATCGCCAAGGCTGCCACACACAAGTCACTTGCCATGCTCTGGGCATGCATATTGTTGTTCCTGTCCCCAGCCCCTGATGGACCTTGTGTTGCACAAGGGGGCGGGGGCGGGGGAGCACCTAGTGGCAGCGCCATGGCTGGTACACAAGTGTCAGTGGGCATGCTGTAGGCATCCCCTTTGTCCCTAAGGGCCGAAGCCCTTGTTCGGTGGGGGGCATACTGTAACATGTTTGGTACAAACAAATTGGTTGCCTTGCGCTTGCACAACAAAAATGTCGCTTTTCGCGGATTTGGGTGTGGGCGCTCCGCCTTCCCCTTGCCATCATCAAACAACCACCACTTGTCATCAAAAAGAACATACACCACAAAGTGACCCTCATTCTTTGTTGCTCCAATGTGTAGCACCATGGCATGCAAACACCATTGCCATCCCAAAATATCCACAAACTCATGATCCACAACCTAATTGTACTCTTGTTGGTTGTGGACATGCAAGCCAACAACTTCATTGAACACAAAAGATCTCTGCAATGGTGCATCCCCCAGAGCACCCCCAAAGTCACAATTGGGGGGGGGGGGGGTACAGACCACACCAAACGATCGATCTTTCATCCCCTGCTTCACACGCCTCTGCACACTTTGCCCTTAATTCGTCACATGCAATACCCGTGCTGCCATGCCTGTCTCCCCCCCCTCCTACAGAACCTTCACATCACACTTCCCAAACCGTTGCCATAACTTCTCATAAGAGAGGCAACCTGTCAAATCCACCACCCTAGCAGCCGTTAGCTGTGCCACCATGTGCTTCCAACAATTCGGCATCTCAGATTGCTCCTTCCATTGGAATTTTGGTGTAAGGCGTTTGCAGTTGGAGAGCACAATACACCGGCATGCTGCCACAGCCATGCGCAGGGCTCAGAAGTACCCGGCTCCGGTGGCGGGTACTGTACCCACAAACGTACCCACAATGTACCCATGGCAAGGAAAAATGGGGGAAAATGGGGAAAAATGGGGGAAAATGGGGGAAAATGGGGAAAAATGGGGGGGAAATGGGGAAAAATGGGGGAAAATAAGGGAACTTGGGTGGTGCAACTGGTCCCCTTTCCCCCCATTTCCTCCCCATTTCCTCCCCATTTCCCCCCATTTTCCCCCATTTTCCCCCATTTTTCCTCGGGAGCTTTCCCCATTTTCCCCCATTTTTCCTCGGGGGCTTTCACCAATGCGCACCCCCCCCACAGCCTTGTTGCCAACCTAAACCTTGATTTTTGGCCTTTTCAGCCCCTAAATTTCCCATTTTTCCACCAAGCAATCTGAATTTCCCTCATTTACCCCCATTTCCCCCCATTTTTCCTACTTCGGCCCATTTCTCGGATAGTGTTCCGCTAAACGTACCCAAACTGGGTACTTCTGAGCCCTGCATGCGACCCTCCTCAGCGAACCTTTCAGCAATGGCCCGTGGATTGTGCGCGCCGCTTGCCTCGTGTGCCAGAACATTCTGCCACAACGTCCGCAAATACCCCCATCATCTAGGCATTGTGGACGTTATGCCCCATGCCCACCAAACGCCGCAAGCAGTTATTGCATTGTTGTGCCAAGCCAACACCAAGTATGCCCTTGCGGATTTTCAATGCCCCATGGTCGCCGCCAAGTGGCCCACTGGGCACCTGCATATAAGCGGAATGCAGCTTCTTGTAGGAACGCACAGTCCCTTGTTGGAAGTGTCCGCCAATCACCACGTGAGTATAACACCACCAACCGCCTCTCCCCATGCCACAAACATGTCCCATGCACTGGTGCGTAGCACAAGAGGTTGCTGTGACACATCGTACGTTGCACCTTCCTGTGCACCATCCCAATGTCCCACCCCTTGAATGGGGCATTTTTGCGATTCGAAGGTCAGAAAAATTGGGGTGAAATTGTCCGCATATGTATGGCCTCAATCAACAAGTGGGCCCAAACCACTTGTCAGTGATTTGTTGCCCCCTCCCAAGATGTCCGTGGGGGTTGAGGCACCACCATGTAGCATTGTTGCCTCAAGCAGCAATGCGCCTCGGCGCAACTCATTATGCCTGAGGCAGTGGCCGCCAAAAGCGCCAGCCCAACCCCTGCCACATGTCCATGTGCAACTAACAAGGCAACAACACTTTGACCAAGCTTACATGTAAGCGGCCCATGGGGTTGCGCGTTGCCTGACCATTGCCTACCAAGGGCTGCAAGAACCACGCAATGAGCCCTTGAGTGAGGATAGCCTGGTGGCAGCCTACACGCTAGGGCGGCATTTCGCAAATCACATGTAGGTGCCCATGCACGATTGCAGTGACTTGTTGTAGCGTTGCACCCCCTTTAGCCCAAAGGTCCCGGACAATCACCTTGGCCGCTTCCATGCGGCAGTGCGGGTTGTTGACAATGCATGGAGGGATGATGGGGGTTAAGCAATGTTGAATGAAATGCTGGCTCTCATGGAGGAAGCTGGTGTTACTCCAGCATACACACAGCACCTCAGTCCAAAAGGCCACCCAAGAGGTGACCCCAATGACTCCGCAGCCTGTGCCATAGCGCACCAACATGCGCAACCAGTCCTCAGTCCACAGAACCACCCAAGAGGTGAGTCTAATGACCCCACTTCCTCTGCCACCACGCATGGGCATGCTGCCCCAGCGGGTGCACAAAGTATAGGAAGCTCTGCTATGTTGACCCTTGGGGGGGTCCTCAGTCCAAAAGGCCACCCAAGAGGTGACCCTAATGAGTCCAAGGCCTCTGCCATAGCACACGGGCATGGAGCACCAGACCTCGGCCCACAAGGCCACCCAAGAGGTGACCCCACTGACTCCACGGCCTCTGCCATAGCACACGGGCATGGAACTCTAGTCCTCAGTCCACAAGGACACCCAAGAGGTGACCCCAATGACTCCATAGCCCCTGCCATAGCGCATGGGCATGGTGCACCAATCCACAGTCCATAGGACTGCCCAGGAGGTTTGTCTCCATGCATTGATGGCACAACCGGCCCTGTGGCGTTGAGCCCAACGGGGGTGCTCACCCCCTAGGACCATCCATTCACCCCCCCCCCCCCATTGGTGGACGCTGCGTGTCTAACACCAGCATCTGGACGTGTGCAACTTGCACGGGGGCCTAGAGAAAAAGTTACTGTGGACTCTAGTGCATGCAGCACAGGCACTCTCGTAACGGTGAGGACATGTAGTTAGTCTAGTTGTGATACTGTCATGGCACAGGTGGAGCACCCAAGCCACCTGCAACAAAGCCCCATGCGCAAAAAGTGCCTAGGTATTGCACCTGCCGGCATTGCATGGGCAACCCCACCCCAAAAGTGTGCTAAAACAGAACCAGGCACTAAGACTGGCCATGTGGATGGTGATGCGCCCTTGGCGAGTGTGCGAAAGAAGACGATCAGGGCCAATGTGAACGGGGACCTACCAACCATCAGGTCATTGAACTTACGCCTCTTACCTGACCAGTACGTGGCTGAAGCCTGTTTCTTTTATTCTGTGGCCCAAAGCCTGTATGCACTTCCAAGTGACATCCCACAGTCAGCTACAGATCTCCAAGAAAAAGCTAGTGCAGTGTATCGCGAGGTGTGTGACAGTTCAGACAAAGAATCTCCAACATTAGTGCATAATGATCTGGACAAGGAGACATGGGGTGCCCGCCCCCAAGGTGGCCTGCCTGATTAGTTTGCCAGCTTGGCGAAGCATGTTCATGGTAATGTGGTGCCGGTACGCAAATACAATATTGTGACATCATCATTTGGGATGGATACAACGTTGACATGTGCTACCATCCGGGCGCCTGCACGTGAGGCTCTAGTGTGTGTCCATGGGTGTGGAGATATGGAGGAGCAATGCCACAAGGCAACAGTGGTGGTTATCGCTGAGGGGGAACGTGATGGTTATGGGAGTGGAGGCGATTTGCGGCGAGCAGTCTTTGATCACTCCTTGTAGGTAGCCCCCTTCTGCACATTGCATGGGATGATGAGCATGTTGCCATATAGGACTGCCCTAGTTGGGGGGTTTAGGGCACGGCACTTGCAGCTAGGGGTTGGCGGTGTGAAGGGGCACATCATTGCAAGAGATGTCCGTCACAGACGTCTAGTGCAAAATACGCGGAAATACAACCCACTAGTGACCTTGGTGACCCCAATTGCAAGGCCGCTAGTGCCCAAATGGTTAAAAAGGACTACCATGCAATTGTCGTGCAATGTGCTTACCAAACCACATCGGCACTTGCATGACTCATCCCCTTGGGCGGCAACGTTCTCCACAGGACAGCACACATGGGGCCACATATGGGTAGAAGCAGGATGTCCGTGGAGTGGTCAGGGTGGACAGAGATGTAGAATGCAATGCTTGGATGGTGCCGTAGCCCCTGTCCAAAAGGGCCACTCGTCCACCAATGGCATTGCACGCACCAATGAGCACTAGATGTACCTAATCTCTGTGGCTGTCACACTACTGGGCCACCCCCTTGCTGCCTTTTGGCGACCGCTGCGAGCTCCTACCTGGCGCTGCTTCAGCCCATCCCAAGATGCCGAGGCAGTCTCACGATAGTGCACACTATAGGGCCCTATGGGGCCCCCATCGTACATGGCAGGTATAGCAAAGCCATGTTGCGTGTACATGAAGCGGCACAATGCACTAGCACCATCCGCATCCACCAAATTTAAATCGCAAGTTGCCATGTGGTGTCTCAACTTGCTCCAGAATTTTGCTGCCTCCGCAGGGGTGGCTTCCCATCCCAATTGTCCAATAGCCAATATCAGGCCATACTCCAATCTTGCCTGCAGGAATACACTTTTTGGTGGCCACCGAGGAATGGGGTCCATTGCAAGGGTGTGGCGGCACCATTGTTAATGGTTTGGGTGCCCGTCGCGGCTTGCATGGTCCACAACAGCGACCACTATGGGCCTCCCACACCTCAAGGGGGCAATCAAGCGCACACCCCGGATACTCAAAATGCTAGGCTGGCTTCTCCTCAAGCTCGCCCGCTGGTCCACTGAACGCCGTTGTGCGCGAGTTTGGGTCAATAGCGATATGGCTCCGACCAGAAACAGTGTGATGCGGCTCAGGGGCACGTAGTGGCTGAGACGAGGTTTGGTCACCGAGCGCGGGGACCCGAAGCAATTGTTGTGGCTTAGTCGGAGACCATAATGAACGTGGTTGCAGGGGAACCGGTTGAGGTATGCGGTCTACAACGCTAGGGTTGAGGCCGCAGAACACAAATCTACACCTCCAAGGGTGTAGTGAGGCAAAGACAATTGTTGTGTACACAAAGACGAGAGGAATGATCTGGATGCTTGGAATGGACAAACATACAATCAGGCGTTGCGGTGATTCCCTACACCTTGTAGACCATGCATGGCCCCTGAAACCTTGTAGAGAGTTCAATGCCTATCCTCAACGCCCAGTGATGGATGCACATATCCTCGCCACTTGCACGACCGACCTTCATCATAACCCTGCAGAACCTTCAGCACGGCGCTGCACCTGAGACGTGATGTGTGTTTCATGAATGCCTGTGCCCAACCCGCCCACAAACCATGCTACATATCACCACAGCTCATGAAGACATGATTTCAAGGGCTGCGGTGAATCCTTATGCGGGGCACACCATGATGCATATCGCCACACCTAATGGGCACATGATTTCAAGGGCTGCGGTGATTCCCTACACCTTGTTGACCATGACGCATATCATCGTTGCTCATGTAGACTTGGTTTCAGGGGCTGTGGTGATTCCTGACTCCTTGTTGACTATCCTACTTATCACCACTGCTCATGCACACTTGGTGTCATGGGCCACCGTGATTCCTTACTCCTTGTTGAATATCCCACACATCACCACTGTTCATGCAGACTTGGTTTCAGGGGCCGCGGTGATTTCTTAGTCCTTGTTGACTATCCTGCTTACCACCACTGCTCTTGCAAACTTGGTTTCAGGTGCCGCGGTCATTCCTTACTCCTTGTTGACTATCCTACTTATCACTACTGCTCATGCACACTTGGTTTTAGGGGTTGCGGTGAATCCTCCTCCTTGTTGACTATCCTACATATCACTACTGCTCATGTAGACATGGTTTGGGGGGCTGCGGTGAATCCTTACACCTTGCTAACCATGATGCAGATGGCTGCTGCCACCCACTGGGCAGACCAGAATGTCACGGAAACGAACATGGAGTGTGAGGAATGGTTGGTTGATACCGCTGGTGATGGGAACACGCCTAGCCAATTGCAGTGGGCAGCACAAATGGAGGTGTGGGGCAACTATGAACTCGGTGACGGTGACGTGGTGCACGGCTAGTACGCTTGTCGCCAATGGGACGTGCGGAAGCAGGGAAGGCAGAGACTTTGGTGGCATGTATCAAAGCCATGCTATGGCAGCAGGGCTACATTGTTGTGTAGAACCCATATCTTGCTCATCCTGGCACCATCAATGTGGGTAAGAGGGTGGGTAGTCCGGAAGGCGGCAACCCCCCATGGTCATACCTCTTGGTGACTGCACCCACCAATGCACAAGTGGACAACTTGCAGCACCGTGTGCACGAGGAGTGTTACTCTTACAAGGTGTTCCGTAAAGAGGTGCTCGCAGACCATCCGGCACCGTGGTTGCGACTGCGTGCCCAACGGGCTGCGGGTGGTCAACTGACCACCCGCCCCCTCCCTGACCCGGTCCTTGGTAATCCCATCTACATCATGGACCTCGATTCGCCCCAATGGTGGGAAGAAGTGCGGGACAGCATGGGCCAAGAACAGTTTGCCGAACTCTGGCAGCTGGTCTTAAATGCATGGGATAGCCTGCGTATTGATGACATGTTGGCCTGAGTCGAGAACATGAATCTAGAGGAGGGACTACTGGTGTGCCATTTTTTGGAGGTGGCAAGCAAGGCAGGGACATACCCAGAGATGTCTGTGGCAGCAGTGACGACACACTATACATGTTACCGTGGTGCTCGTCCTTCATCCTACATATTTGGGTACATTAAAACCAGGAAATTTACCCACAATATTTTCAAAATTACTTGCAAAAATGTGTGTCGTTTTCCCCGGAATCTGCCTTGCGGCGGTGCTCGCTGCCAGTCCAGTAAAAACGTACCCATAGCCTACACGAACAACAGATAAAATTACAAGCACATTTGACGGGTCATCCTGAAGGCAAAGCCGACACGAACTGCAGGTAATTTTACAGGCACATTTGACGAGTCATCCTGAAGGCAAAGCCTACACGAACTGCAGGTAATTTTACAGGCACATTTGACGGGTCATTTTGAAGGCAAAACCTACACGAATTGCAGGTAATTTTACAGGCATTGTGGCAGGGAACGTCCAGAAACTTACAGGTGCAGGTTCCCGGCAACGAGCATGCATAATCGCGGGTTTTTAACGTGTGCAAATGCACCTGGGTTACACAGGTGATTTTCAAACCTACGGCGGCAAGAAAGCATGGTATGAAAATTATGTAGGACGAGCACGACGGTGACATTTGGTGCAAACCCCCGACTTCAACTTCCCTGCCCCGTGCTGCGACATGGCCCCCAGGAGGCAGTCAACCGTTTTGGGGACGGGGACAAGGCGGACAGCCCTCAACTAGGGGAGGGCCACCTGCAGCTAGCGCCGCAGGTTCGTGATCCACCCCTTCTTGCGGAGAGCACCATCCCGCACGGGTTCCCTCAAGTCAATGTGGATGAGGGTGGGGGAGGGGTCCAAACCCTTTGCCAACTCCACCACCTCCCCCACGAGCAGGCCCCCCCGTGTATGTGGCCTCGTCCAGCGTGGGCGGGCGGCGGGGGAGGGCCAAGAAGTGGGCGTGGGTGTCGGCGGCTGGGTCCAGGAGGCTGCCATGTTGCCAGAAGAGCCATTGCAAGAGAAATGAGAGCTGCATAGGAGAACAAAAGCATGGAAAGGAGCGGAACTTGAAAAACCTTGGACACGTTGGCACGAATTACATGCGAATGTGAACAAGGCATGCCAACGAGACATGCGAATATGCGCGTGAATTTAGCAATTGTTTGCAAATCTGCGCGAGGTTAGCTACCACTCGGGCTACATTTTTGTGCCTTTAATTTTTTGTTGCACAATGTGTTGCACAAAAAGGCACAAATTTTTTTTCTTTAATTTTTGGCAAAGCAAGCACGGCAAACGGGCAAACGGGCACGGAATAACGGGCAAAACGGGCCAAAAGTCTGGGACGTGCGCATGTTCAATCGATAGTGCCGTTCGCAAAGGGTACACACCCCTCAAGGATGCACCGCAGTACTTGTAGACTAGTGTAGACCCCATGCGGTGAATCGTGGAGGGGTCTACACCCTTGAAAGATTCACTGCAGCCCCTGCAGATGGGTCTAGACTTCATGCGGTGATTCGTGGGAGGGTCCGCACCCTTCAAAGAATCACCGCAGGCCTTGTAGGCTAGTGCAGACCCCATGCGGTGAATCTTGGTGGGGTCTACACCCCTCAAGGATGAACCGCAGGCCTTGTAGACTAGTGCAGCCCCCATGCGGTGAATCATGGAGGGATCTGCACCCCTCAAAGATTCACTGCAGCCCTTGTAGACTAGTGTAGACTCCATGCGGTGAATCATGGAGGGGTCTACACCCTTGAAGGATTCACTGCAGCCCTTGTAGACTAGTGTAGACCCCATGCGGTGAATCATGGAGGGGTCTACACCCTTCAAGGATTCACCGTAGCCCTTGTAGACTAGGATCATGGAGGGGTATAACATTTGTGTGTCCACTTGAGCCAGACCTATCTGTTTGCGGTCACAGCCCTAGCAGTTGTCACACACACCCCACTTCTTAACTCCCTGTGCCTGTGAAACCATTTGCTCATAAGTTGTGGCGATACCTTGTTGGCGAACAAGTCCGCCTTGCATAGGAACAAGGGGTGTTCACCCTGCCAAAGGGCACGAACAAGATCCGCGTGTTGGTGTGTGCAGATGCCACACCATTGTGGCATGCCGCTACAACTCGTTGCAACGTCTTTGTTGGCGTTTGGCCTGGTCGCGCGGCTCGTGCAGGAAACCCAAACAATTGGGCCGTGTGGTGGATCATGGAAGGGAGTGACGACCGTGGTCGTCTATGTGTTATGGACCATGAGGCGTGGCTCAACGCCCAAATTGAACATTTCTAGTGGAAGTGCAATGTGCCATTGGAGGAAGGCACGGTTTTGGGGTATCTTTGCAATGCAACCTAAAACGGGTTGCAAAAGGATGTCTCGTCTTGGGTGCAAGAAGGGGACGGTCGGGGAGTGATTGGCCGGGTAAAGAATGTGTGGGGCGACTGGATGCAAGCCTCATGAAACATCCCTCAAGTTGACCGTGTGGCCTTGCGTCCAACCAAAAAGGACGCCTTTGACCTAACCTCCCCCCGTGTTTTTCTAGATGACACTTCGTACCAACAAAGGGTAGTTGGCGTACTAAAGAAATACGACCCTAACTGTACGTCCCCCAATGGGGCAATAAAAGTGTACACCGTTGTGCACACCATGTTGCTTGCCGTGACCCGTCTTCACACTTTGTTGAGAAAAAGGACCACCTTTCGTATGTTGAGATTGAGGAAGCCGAAAGGTCGGCCAAAAAGTTGGGGGAACGTTGAAAGCTAATGGGTTGGAAGGCAACCGTATGGGTGCATTTGACGGTGTGCCATAGTGGATGGTTTGTGTGAAAGTACCGCACAATCTACTTTTTTTATTCTTGCCAACCGAGAGGAGGAACTTGGCCTATAAAGTGCACTTCCAAAACAGCTTTCGTGGATGGTCGGTGAAGAATCCGCGTGTCTCGGGGAGATGCACGCGGCATTTACCCAGCATGTATGGGTTGGATGTTGGGCTAAAGCGTGTTGGGAACCCATCCTCCAGGAGAGGGAGAGGGCATAAAAGGAACCGAGGCGAGTGACATGGCCTTGGAAGAGTGTTTTTTGTTCCGGCACTTGTGCGTGTTCCATTTCAGGAAGTGAGTCCGTGTCATTTTGGGAAGAGGGTCCTGATCAAAACGGGCCGAGAAGTCATTTTGAGAAGGGGTTCCCAATCAGAAAGTGCCTCTCGGAACCCTCCGGCAATGGAATTACAAAAAGGGCCTGTTACGGGCGTTTACCCGGGAACCAAAAAATTTCCACATCTAGGCACCCAAGAGGCTATGAAAACACCCTCCACCCACTTGGACCCCCGACATGTGTTTGGTTTGGAGTAGGGTCCAATCCTATCCGGGAAGGGTGGTGGGGGAGGGGGGGTTCCTACTACCCCCTTCTCGGTTTCACCACAAGGTCCGGGTTGGGGTTGCTTGTGTGTGGGCTCTAGTGGCCCACGAACCCAGTGTTTGGTCACGCAGAAGAAGATCCCATCTTTGCGGAGTGCGGTGTGGCGCATTGTGTACAGGTGTTTGTTAGCCCCATCGCGCAGCTCTTGCGCGATGTGCTTCTTGACCAATTGGAAGTGTCCAGGCCACTAGTGTGAATTAGATTTGAGGTGGGTCTACTTGGTGCGCTTCCCCGAGCGTATGGCGGCCTGTGCCACTGCCTTCAAAAGACCGCATCTACGTGGTCCACCACGTCCACCGGGGTATCTTGCCCGACAAAGATGCGCAGCACCTCATGGACGGCGGCTCGCTCTTGCTGTACATTCCACTTCTTGGCGGGGTGTGTAGCTTTGATGAAATACTGGCAATCCCTGGAGGTGAGGCCCGTGGTCATAAGGACAGCTTGTGATCAAAGGTTAGCATGGCGACTATGTGGCAGGTCCTGGGGTTAACGTGCCCCCAGCACAGCGGGGAGACAAAGATAGCGTCCAAGCAGTGGCAACCAAAGGTGTGTCCTTCTTGCACCGACCCATCGGGATGCATTTCGTGCAACGGGTCATGCAACTGGCGATTGAACACGCTATTGTGCCAAAATTGGCTTGGGTTGGAGCTCCAAATGGAGTCGTTGAAATAATTGAGGACCCGTAGCCGCGGCTTGTTGGGGAACTGCAAAGTGAGGCCCAAGAGGGCACCTTCAGGGTTGGTAAGAAGCGACGCGCCTTGATTGCTGTCCTTGAGCACAAAGTGGCCCACTGTATTCCCGATGAGAACAACCACCCCATTGATGGTCCGAAACGGATGAGGCTGGTAGTAGATCTGCCACTCGGGAAAGGTCAAAGTTGTCCCAACCCCTATGTTGGGGAAGGTAGGTTTGACTTCTTGTAAGCCCATGATATCAAGGTGCTTGTCGGACAGGAGCTGCACTATGGTGACCCATCGGTCCCAATCTACCATGGGCCCCCCGATGTTGAAGGAGGCCCATTGGAGGCGTCTTTCACTGGGTTGCGTGCAACTAGTAGGGGCTCGGGCGGTATTATCCACTCAAGCAGCATTAGGAATCTTTGTCTGTGGCTTTCAGGGCACGAGTCGACACTCTCCTAGAACTGTGATACAGTTGTCCCAAAACATCCAAAAGAAACCAATTCACAATGTCATTCAAACGGAGCAAAAAAGGGGCACAAATGATGCCCCCCCCCCCGCTGCCTTGTTGCCGATTATGGCACTCCTCTCACACCATAGTGGGGCTCCATAATGATAGTGATAGATGACACACACACATGTGTGGAGGACAAAAGCTCTGCACACAAAACGGCCCAGCACAACTTACCAATCTTATGTGGCACTTTCATACGCAAGGGTGTTTGGGTGTGGGTAGGGCGCCATATCTACCCACACTGCTCCGTAGTGCGCATTTTTACAATGGTGCTGTGCCAAAGTTTGCAAAATAGGCTGAATTGCGGAAAATTGGTGGAGATATGGCAAACTAGGATTTACTTTGCTGGGAAGTGGGGAAACTTGGGTCTGAAAATTAAAAAAAACATCCATCTCTTTGCATGGCAAGGGCCGACTACTGTATTCGCTAGCCAAATGGGAGACAGCCAGGGGAAAATGTGGGGAAACAAGGACTTTTTTGAGCAACGAAGGAAAAATGTGGGGGGGTGAAATGTGGGGGGCAATGGCAAAGGCCTGCTGGCGAAAAATGGGGGTAAGTGGAGGAGAACTGTCTCGTGCCAGGTCGTTGAGCACTTCTACGGAGGCGTTAGGGCAAGGGAAAAGACACCATAAAGGCAAGGGACTGCAAGGGCAAAAAGGTGCAAAGAAGCATGCAAGGCAGGCAAGTTGCTGCGCCGCCGCCCCCCATCTTGCATAAGCACGGCACTGTGTGCGATGGCAACTGACCTGGCCTTGTTTTTCTGACCGCCAACGAACGCATCACTGGATAACTCCCCAATACCACCCTCACAATCCTCAGCATTGTTGTTCCAAAGACTGCCCAGGAGACCCATTCGCGTACATCAGCCTCAACTGGCAGCACATCCCTCTGTCATGCCCCTGCAACACCACCCAGAACCACACTAGCACAGTCCCTGCAATACAAACTGCCTGCCAAGAAAGCAATAGCCCAACCAACACACACAGAGGCTTGGCTTCCATGCATGTGCACACTGGCATATGCAATGCCTGAAAGCCGGGTGCACTGCTGTACCTGATAAGAATGAGGCAACCAGTGAAAGGCAACCTCCAGCCCAATGCTGGCGAAGCTGACAAAAATCATCACCACGGACACCCACATAGGCGGAAATGGCAGCGCAACACCACCATTGGGGTCTGAAGTACCGCGTGGGTTGCAAACGTACGCGGGGCGAGCGAACATCATCAACGCCAGCAGTATGTACGCCAGCGACCACAAGCTGAACTGGTAGATGAAGATTGCGCCGGCGAGGCAAGGAACAAAGATGAAGAGCATGACGGCAATGAAATAGGCCTATGAGCAAGTGAGATGTGCAGAAACAGGTAATCCATGTTCAGAGTCAACTGAGAACGACCCCTGCAACGACAGCGGGTCAATGCGTTTGGGGGCGTTTCTGCACAGCAGACACGCAACCCGTTGTTTGCGTGAGCTTTGCAGCCGCTCAAAAGCTCTGGCCAGCCAAGAATTCGCTGCCCCTACGCAGGTTTCAACGCAGATCACGCTGGCAGGGGGAGCGGGAAGGCTCCATTCCATTGAGTCGCTGAGTTCAGCACCAGCATGATCATGTGGAAGCGACAAGAACTTTTTGGGGGCTGTCCCTCCATAAAGTGGCCTATTGCATAATCAAAATGCGGCACAGGCACCTGCACTGCAAAAAGAAGCACAAACCTGGGTGTAACTTGTGAGGCTCTCATCCGCTTGATGCAACCAGTTGGGGAAATCATCATGGTGTGGCACACTGCCATATGAATGAGTGTGCAAGTCAGAGCGAGAGACTAAAGACTGCGATTCATGCATTCCAGGGCAGGCCTGGCAAATCTAAAGAGGCAAGGCACGAGAAGCATCCACACAGCTGCCATAACTAAGGGCTTCCCAGAGATTTCTCGCAGGAGACATGGGAACATGGAGACTATCATGTGTTTTGCTGTGCCTACCCACCCCCCCGCCCCGTGGAATCCCCCACCCTGGCGTGCAATGGTCTCCCTGGCAGGGGCGGGGGGAGGCGGTCGCCAAGTGACGGTCTCCCAGGGGAATGAAGTGCGGGATACTCAGCTTACTTATACCCCCGGGACACAGGTATACGGTCATCGCTCATCAGATCAGTGCTGGACGTTGCCTTGAGTTCACTGCTGCAGCACTTATCGAATGTTTGATAGGCTGTCTGGTCAGCTCGTCCCCCTCCCTTGCTAGCATTTGCCTCAACAACCTCAGGCGTTTGGGCGAGAATATTACAGGCACAAAATTGTCACCAGACGACTCATCATCTGTGACCCTGGACCCCCCCAAAATCAGAATATTCGTAGCTCTGCCCAAATGTCAACCACCACCTCATGAGAGCCGTCATTTGGTGCAGTGAATCTATTGCTCCTTTCTCTGCCTGCTAGTCAGCCCTCTCATTTTCCTCCACCCCCACATGCGAGGGGACCCACGGGACACCAACACCGTCTCCCAACAACAGCCAACTATCCCAGAGTTGTACCCAAAAATCAGTATGGGAGAGGGGCCCACACGATCCCACCCACTTGCGTCGTTTCCACTTGTCACAGTTCCCTTTTAATTCAAGGAACACGAGTTCTGAACCTGTCAATACATGCAACAGTATTCCTAGGCACCTTTTTTGTAGTGCCCTGAGAGCTCCTCTGAGCTCCACCAGTGTTATTGACTGTCGCTCACCCATGGGCAGCAGTGAGAACTCATTTCTGTCATCATCGTAAGCAAACCATACTCCAAACCCAGCATAGTCCACATTCTGTCGACAGTCCTTGGACCCATCCAAGAAAGCCACGGCCCACCCCTGCAACAGCTTCTCTTCAATTATATTTAGCATACTGGGCAACATGTGCGTCCACTTCTGTGCCTTGGGTCCTCGCATCCCTCCCAACTGTCTGGTGACCACACCCTTTGCTGCTAGCGGTGGCGGAAACATCTGCGAGCCCCCCAAAAACCATCCCAAGCACTCACTGAGGTGTCTCACCTCTTGTCGGGGGGGGGGGGGGGGATTGCATGGATATTTCAAAGCAATGTGTGGTACCCTCCGCTGATGCAAACAGAATGGGTGAAGCGACTTTTGCAGTGACGCGGTGCCAATGTCATTGATGCAATAATGATGTTGTTGGGGATCCAAAGGTTTGTTTGGGGGCTGGCTTTGCTCTTGCCTTGGGAGCAAGCACCAAGTTCGTTGGGGGCAACAAATCCTTATATGGCTCCACTTTTCCTCACAAAAATCACGAGCGAAGTACAAGTTTCCATCAAACACGTACCCCAAGCCCCAAACCCCCAAACCACACGTGCACTCTTTGTCCATACGGCCTCCACACAGAACACACACACGTGATTGATTTTAAGTAACGGGGAACCACTGCAAGGCCGTGCGTGATAGATGGGCAACACAAACCGACACAACAGATATTAACTAGCAAAACATGGAAGTGATGGTCTCCCGAGGGAGGGGGGGTGAGCACTGGAACCCAAGGCGGGAAGAAAATTGCTCTGCGGGGGGGGGGGGGGGTTACGCGGAAGCCCATTTTCCCGACCCCCCCCCCTCCCTCCTTGGCCGCCGTGACGGGAGGGGGGGGTTCAGGGCGGGGGCGCCCGACCTGCCGTGCCGGGGGGGGGGGGGTCAACCCAACATCTATGGCTCAAAATGATACCCACGTCGCGCTGATCATTTTGACTACTCAAATGTGGGGGGGGGAAATTATTGGTGGAAAAAATCACCTCGCAAAGGTTGTTAGATCAAAACTAGGCAGGCGTATGTATGGGGAAAACGCCACATACCCCCCCATTTTGGCCTTTTTGGGCCTATTCGCGTACCCTACCCCAAGGGGTTGAATTGTTAGTTTAACCCCTTGTAAAATCATTATTTTGTCCAATAAACACATCCCCCAATGAGTTTTTGGTCCGGACCCCCCCAGACCCCCCCCACTTGAAACCCACTTTTTTGAGGTTTTGAGGGAGGTGTGGGGGGCAGGGGGTGGGGGGGGGGGGGTCAAAAATGTCGAAAAAAATGACCCCCCCTTTTTTGGGGTCGAAAATCATGAATCTTTTGGTTTTTTTTCGATTTTGAGCCGAAAAAGTGTTTCCGGGTCCCGACTCTATGGGGTTTGTATGGGGCGGAGTGGGATGAGCGCTTATGCAGTTTATCCACTTTTTGGCCATTTTTGCTATGTTGGCGGTTTTGGCAACCTTGGTGACCCCGTGGTACCCACTCCGAGGGGTGTGAGTGGGGATACTGTGACAGTATATGCCTACTAGGATATGGAAGGACGTTTTTTGCAGTCTGGAGCTTTGCCGAGGGCCGGTCAAATGCCCGTGCCAAAGACGCGAAATGGCTATTTCCACCAATAATGGGCTAGTGAATGGGTTGGTACACAACCTGCTTATGCAGCTTTTCACCCTAGGCAGCTCAAAAATCGAAGTTTTCGAAACCTGTTTTTTTGATGTTGTGACCACACAATATGATCATCCAAGTTATGTAAAGCATGTTTTAGGCCGTATTTACATGTTTTTCACCCTGTTTGGGTCATAGGTCGGGGGGGGGGGGGGGGGTCCTCCCAAGGGATTGGTACACAACCTGCTTATGCAGTTTTTCACTCCGGACAGCTCAAAAATCGAAGTTTTTGAAACTTGTTTTTTTGGTATTGTCATCACCTAAAATGACCATCCAAGCTATGTAAAGCATGTTTTAGGCCGTATTTACGTGTTTTTCTCCCTATTTGGGTATTGGGTGGGGGGGGGGGGTCCTCCCAAGGGGTTGGTACACAACCTGCTTATGCAGTTTTTCTCCCTGGACAGCCCAAAAATCGAAGTTTTCGAAACTGGTTTTTTTGGTATTGTCGTCACGCAATCGTCGATGTGGCACTGTGGTACACCACCTCCATCAACAACCAGAACCCGATGCTGTGGGGATTTTGGACAATGTCTAGTCCTGTTAATCGGATTTTGGCGACCACCTCCACCACCAACCAAGATCCGACGCTGTGGGGATTTTGGATCATGTCTAATCCTGGTAGTCGGTTTCTTGACCTCTTGAACACGGTCTACATACAAGCAATACCGACGCTTTGGGGATTTTGGATCATGTCATGTCCTGTTAGTCGTGTGCTTGTAATCCTCTATACAACAACGCCGCAACCAAATACACCCACCAGCTACTTACCTGCCTGCCGCTTCCGGAGATGGGTAGGGCTACTGGCGAGGACACTCCGGGGCTTTCCACATCAAAGCCAAATCAAAAGTCCGGCCATTCGGCCCCCGCAAGTCGGGAACGACGGCAAGGCGGGGCCTCCAGGGTACGTTGGAAAGACCGCCACGAAACCTCTTTATCCTTGGTCCTTACAACCCTAATGTGAATGGGACCAATTCTATTGCCTTCGGCAAGTCCACCTCGCAGAGAATCTACCGCGAGCAACACACACCCAAAATAGGGTGGAAACTACATAAAGACCGGCTAGAACATGCTTTACATACCTTGGATGATCATTTTAGGTGATCACGGTATCAAAAAAACAAGTTTAGAAAACTTCGATTTTTGAGCAGCCTAGGGTGAAAAACTGCATAAGCAGGTTGTGTACCAATCCCCTAGGAGCCCCCCCCCCCCCCCCACCCCGACCTAATCCCCAAATAGGGTGAAAAACACGTAAATACGGCCTAAAACATGCTTTACATACCTTGGATGGTCATTTTAGGTGATCACAATATCACAAAAACAAGTTTCGAAAACTTCCATTTTTGAGCTGTCCGGGGTGAAAAACTGCATGAGCAGGTTGTGTACCAATCCCTTGGGAGCCCCCCCCCCCCCCCCCCTCCCCGACCTAATCCCCAAATAGGGTGAAAAACACGTAAATACGGCCTAAAACATGCTTTACATACTTTGGGAAGTCATTTTGGGTGGTCACAATATCAAAAAACAAGTTTCGAAAACTTCGATTTTTGAGCTGTCCGGGGTGAAAAACTGCATAAGCAGGTTGTGCACCCGTCCCTTGGGAGACCCCCCCCCCCCCCGACCTGATACCCAAATAGGGTGAAAAACATGTAAATATGGCCTAAAACATGCTTTACATACCTTGGATGGTCATTTTAGGTGATCACAATATCACAAAAACAAGTTTCGAAAACTTCCATTTTTGAGCTGTCCGGGGTGAAAAACTGCATGAGCAGGTTGTGTACCAATCCTTGGGAGCCCCCCCCCCCCCCCCACCCCGACCTAATCCCCAAATAGGGTGAAAAACACGTAAATACGGCCTAAAACATGCTTTACATACTTTGGGAAGTCATTTTGGGTGGTCACAATATCAAAAAAACAAGTTTCGAAAACTTCGATTTTTGAGCTGTCCGGGGTGAAAAACTGCATAAGCAGGTTGTGCACCCGTCCCTTGGGAGACCCCCCCCCCCCCGACCCGATACCCAAATAGGGTGAAAAACACGTGAATACGGCCTAAAACATGCTTTGCATACCTTGGATGGTCATTTTAGGTGATCACAATATCACAAAAAACAAGTTTCGAAAACTTCGATTTTTGAGCTGTCCGGGGTGAAAAACTGCATGAGCAGGTTGTGTACCAATCCCTTGGGAGTCCCCCCCCCCCCCCCGGACCTAATACCCAAATAGGGTGAAAAACACGTAAATACGGCTAAAACATGCTTTACATACCTTGGATGGTCATTTTAGGTGGTCACAATATCACAAAAACAAGTTTCGAAAACTTCCATTTTTGAGCTGTCCGGGGTGAAAAACTGTATGAGCAGGTTGTGTACCAATCCCCTAGGAGCCCCCCCCCCCCCCCCCCGACCTAATCCCCAAATAGGGTGAAAACACGTAAATACGGCCTAAAACATGCTTTACATACCTTGGATGGTCATTTTGGGTGGTCACAACATCAAAAAACAAGTTTCGAAATTTTCGATTTTTGAGCTGTCCGGGGTGAAAAACTGCATGAGCAGGTTGTGTACCAATCCCTTGGGAGGACCCCCCCCCCCCCCTGAACTGATACCCAAATAGGGTGAAAAACACGTAAATACGGCCTAAAACATGCTTTACATACCTTGGATGGTCATTTTGGGTGGTCACAACATCCAAAAAACAAGTTTTGAAATTTTCGATTTTTGAGCTGTCCGGGATGAAAAACTGCATGAGCAGGTTGTGTACCAATCCCTTGGGAGGCCCCCCCCCCCCCCCGACCTAATCCCCAAATAGAGTGAAAAACATGTAAATACGGCCTAAAACATGCTTTACATACCTTGGATGGTCATTTTAGGTGATCACGGTATCAAAAAACAAGTTTCGAAAACTTCGATTTTTGAGCTGTCCGGGATGAAAAATTGCATGAGCAGGTTGTGTACCTATCCCCTAGGAGCCCCCCCCCCCCCCCCCCCGGACCTGATACCCCAATAGAGTGAAAAACACGTAAATACGGCCTAAAACATGCTTTCTATACCTTGGATGGTCATTTTGGGTGGTTCACAATGTCAAAAAACAAGTTTCGAAAACTTCGATTTTTGAGCTGTCCGGGGTGAAAAACTGCATAAGCAGGTTGTGTACCAATCCCTTGGGAGCCCCCCCCCCCCCCGTCCCGACCTGATACCCAAATAGGGTGAAAACACGTAAATACGGCCTAAAGCATGCTTTGCATAGCTTGCATGGTCATTTTGCATGGCCACAATATCAAAAAAGAAGTTCAAAAACTTCGATTTTTGAGCTGCCTAGGGTGAAAAGCTGCATAAGCAGGTTGTGTACCTCCCCATTCACTAGGCCATTATTGGCGGAAACAGTCATTTTGCCTCTTTGGCACGGCTTGTGAACGGCCCTAGGCAAGGCTAGAGACTGCAAAAAACGTCCTTCCGTATCCTAGTAGGCATATACTGTCACAACATCCGCACTCACACCCCTCAGGGTGGGTACCACGGGTTTACCAAGGTTGCCAAAACCGCCAACATAGCAAAAATGGCCAAAAAGTGGATAAACTGCAGAAGCGCTCGTCCCACTCCGCCCATACAAACCCCATAGAGTCGGGGACCCCGGAAACACTTTTTCGGCTCAAAATCGAAAAAAAACCAAAAGATTCATGATTTTCGACCCAAGAAAAGGGGGGTCATTTTTTTTGGACATTTTTGACCCCCCCACCCCCCACCCCCCCCTAAAAAGTGGGTTTCAGGTGGGGGGGGGTCTGGGGGGTTCGGACCAAAAACTCATTGGGGGATGTGTTTATTGGACAAAATAATGATTTTACAAGGGGTTAAACTAACAATTCAACCCCTTGGGGTAGGGTACGCGAATAGGGCCCGAATGGGGGGGTATGTGGCGTTTTCCCCTATATACGCCTGCCTGGCTTTGATCTAACAACCTCTGCGAGGTGATTTATTTTGGATGCTCATCATAAAACAAGGCAAGTTTCTATGAATCACCTCGCAGAGGTTGTTAGATCAAAGCCAGGCAGGCGTATATAGGGGAAAACGCCACATACCCCCCCATTTTGGCCTTTTGGACCTATTCGCGTACCCTACCCCAAGGGGTTGAATGTTAGTTTAACCCTTGTACAATCATTATTTTGTCCAATAAACACATCCCCCAATGAGTTTTTGGTCCGGACCCCCCTAGACCCCCCCCACTTGAAACCCACTTTTTAGGGGGGGGGGGGTCAAAAATGTCGAAAAAATGACCCCCCCTTTTTTTGGGTCGAAAATCATGAATCTTTTGGTTTTTTTTCGATTTTGAGCCGAAAAAGTGTTTCCGGGTCCCGACTTCATAGGGTTTGTATGGGGCGGAGTGGGACGAGCGCTTATGCAGTTTATCCACTTTCAGCCATTTTTGCTATGTTGGCGGTTTTGGCGACCTCGGTGACCCCGTGGTATCCACTTTGAGGGGTGCGGGTGGGGATGTTGTGACAATGTCTGCCTACTAGGATACAGAAGGACGTTTTTTGCAGTCTCTAGCCTTGCTTAGGGCCGTTCACAACCCGTGCAAAGACGCCAAATGATTGTTTCCACCAATAATGGCCTAGTGAATGGGCCGGTACACAACCTGCAGTTTTTCACCCTGGGCAGCTGAAAAATCGAAGTTTTCGAAACCTGTTTTTTTGATATTGTGACCACCTAAAATGACCATCCAAGGTATGTAAAGCATGTTGTAGGCCGTATTTATGTGTTTTTCACCCTATTTGGGGATTAGGTCGAGGGGGGGGGGTCTCCCAAGGGACTGGTACACAACCTGCTCATGCATTACGTCGGGGGGGGGGGGGGGAGCTCCCAAGGGATTGGTACACCACCTGCTGATACAATTTTTCACCCTGGGCAGCTCAAAACTCGAAGTTTTCGAAACTTGTTTTTTTGATATTGTGACCACACAAAATGACCATCCAAGCTATGGAAAGCATGTTTTAGCCCGTATTCACGCGTTTCTCACCCTATTTGGGTAGCAGGTCCGGGGGGGGGGGGGGGGGGAGCTCCCAAGGGATTGGTCCACAACCTGCTTGTGCAGCTTTTCACACTGGGCAGCTCAAAAATCGAAGTTTTTGAAACTTGTTTTTTTGATACGGTGATCACCTAAAATGACCATCCAAGGTATGTAAAGCATGTTTTAGCCCTATTTATGTAGTTTCCACCCTATTTGAGATGTGTGTTGCTCGAGGTAGATTCTCTGCGAGGTGGACTTGCCGAAGGCAATAGAATCACCTCGCAGAGGTTGTTAGATCAAAGCCAGGCAGGCGTATATATGGGGAAAACGCCACATACCCCCTCATTTTGGCCTTTTGGGGGCCATTCGCGTACCCTACCCCAAGGGTTGAATTGTTAGTTTAACCCCTTGTAAAATCATTATTTTGTCCAATAAACGCATCCCCCAATGAGTTTTTGGTCCGGACCCCCCCCAGACCCCCCCCCACTTGCAACCCACTTTTTCAGGTTTTGAGGGAGGGGGGGGGGGGGGTGGGGGGGGGCCGGGGGTGGGGTGGGGGGGGCCAAAAATGTCCAAAAAAATGACCCCCCCTTTTTTGGGTCGAAAATCATGAATCTTTTGGTTTTTTCGATTTTGAGCCGAAAAGTGTTTCCGGGTTCCGACTCCATAGGGTTTGTATGGGGCGGAGTGGGACGAGTTGCATGCAGTTTATGCACTTTTCAGCCATTTTTGCTATGTTCGCGGTTTGGGCGACCTCGGTGACCCCGTGGTATCCACTCTGAGGGGTGTGAGTGGGGATGTTGTGACAATATATGCCTACTAGGATACAGAAGGACGTTTTTTGCAGTCTCTAGCCTTGCTTAGGGCCCCCAACAACCCGTGCCAAAGACGCGCAATGACTGTTTCCACCAATAATGGCCCAGTGAATGGGCCGGTACACAACCTGCTTATGCAGTTTTTCACCTGGGCAGCTCAAAATCGAAGTTTTGGAAACTTGTTTTTTGATATTGTGACCACCCAAAATGACCATCCAAGGTATGTAAGCATGTTGTAGGCCGTATTTACATGTTTTTCACCCTATTTGGGTATTGGGTCCGGGGGGGGGGGGGGTTCTCCCAAGGGATTGGTACACACCTGCTCATGCAGCTTTTCACCCTGGGCAGCTCAAAAATGGAAGTTTTCAAAACTTTGTTTTTTTGATGTTGTGACCACCTAAAATGACCATCCAAGGTATGTAAAGCATGTTTTAGGCCGTATTTACGTGTTTTTCACCCTATTTGGGTATTAGGTCGGGGGGGGGGGTCTCCCAAGGGATTGGTACACAACCTACTCATGCAGTTTTTCACTCCGGACAGCTCAAAAATCGAAGTTTTCGAAACGTATTTTTTTGATATTGTGACCACCCAAAATGACCATCCAAGGTATGTAAAGCATGTTTTAGGCCGTATTTACGTGTTTCTCACCGTATTTGGGTATCAGGTCCGGGGGGGGGGGGGGGGGGCGGGTCTCCTAGGTGATTGGTACACAACCTGCTTATGCGGTTTTTAATCCGGGCGGCTCAAAATGGAAGTTTTTGAAACTTGTTTTTATGATGTTGTGACCACCTAAAATGACCATCCAAGGTATGTAAAGCATGTTTAGGCCGTATTTGCATGTTTTTCACCCTATTCGGGTATCGGGGCGGGGGGGGGGGGGGTCAAACGGGATTGGTACACAACCTGCTTATGCGGCTTTTTTAGCCTATATAGGTCAAAAATCGAAGTTTCCGAAACTTATGTTTCTGATATTTGTGATCATCCCAAATGACCATCCAAGCTATGTAAAGCATATTTTAACCTGTGTTTATATGGTTTTTACCCTATTTCGGTGTGTGCTGCTTGGGGTAGATTCTCTGCGAGGTGGACTTGCCGAAGGCAATAGAATCACCTCGCAGAGGTTGTTAGATCAAAGCCAGGCAGGCGTATATAGGGGAAAACGCCACATACCCCCCCCCCCATTTTGGCCTTTTGGGCCTATTCGCGTACCCTACCCCAAGGGGTTGAATTGTTAGTTTAATCCCTTGTAAAATCATTATTTTGTCCAATAAAAGCATCCCCAATGAGTTTTTGGTCCGGACCCCCCCAGACCCCCCCACTTGAAACCCACTTTTTTCAGGTTTTTGAGGGAGG